>CM023959.1:21015331-21093749 GCA_013407115.1 Glycine latifolia | reverse complement strand
CGACTAAAACACAAATATTTTCTAAGTGTCTATAGTTTTAAAACATTTTTATAAAAAAATAAAATAATAAAAAAGTATATTAAAATAGTTATAGAAAGTAGCATAAAAGTTATTAAGAAAGAGAGATGGTAAAAATGAAAATGGAAGGAAGAAAGAGTGATAAACTAACTAAAGTAACATAACTTTTAAGCTAGTAAAATAAGATTGTTTAGCGAATATCTTAGTTTAGTCAAAGAAATTAGTTAAAAAGAAAAACAAAAGTTAGTTTATTTTTTGTCTTAATCCTCTAGTAATTAGGAGAAAGAGATTATGACTAATTTGAAATTCATTGAGAGGTAAACAAAATTTGACAAAAAATTATTTTCACCAAGAATTGAATTCGAGTAATACTCGAAAAGATTCAAGCTTAACTTCAACAATTTAATACAATTAGTTTATTTAACATCTCAAACATATTCTCTTTTTGATGGAAATCTCAAACATATTCTTAAATTATAGTTTTAAGCTAATCAAACATAGCCATAAATTGATGCTAGCTTAGTCGTTAGAAATGTGCGCACAGACGATGGCTAAAATCAGAGTATGAAGCCATTTTGTTTAGTTAGCAGTCAAAGAAATAGCTGCAGTGTTGTATTAATAATGACAACATTTAACTATAGATTAACTGGAAACTCTGTTTCTTTCGCTTAGCTTTCAACTAGTAGTTATGAAGTAAGAGAGTGATGAAGTGAGGATTGAGGAAGATTTAAGATACAACTTCAAATGCTTCGATAACTAGGAAAAGTGAAAATGCTCATGGTATGTAAATGCCCCTCTTGATTTATAATTTTCCATTTTAATCCAATTTATCTTTTTCATAAACGTAAGGTTAAGAAAAACATTTTTTTTTAAAAAGCTTCTTAAAAAATTTGCTTCTTTTTAACAAAAAAAAAAAAACTTATCTAAAAAACTTTTGACTTTTACTTCTCTTTTTCCTTTTCCAAATCAAAATTTGAAATTAAAAAACATACCACTCAAAAAACTTAACTTTAAGTTTAAGAAATTATAAAATTACCAAGCACTTATAATTTTAAATTTAAAACTCTAGTTTTTAACTTAAACTTTAGGTGGCTTTTAAGTTTAAAAAAAAATCAAAGTAAACACTACTAAGTAATTAACCATTCTTATCAACAACTATGCAAATAGGATTACACAGTGCAGCAACAGGATATGTGAAGAGAGTAAAAGGAAAGGTGGCACACAATCATACACATAATTACATCTTTTTCATTCAATTTTTGTGTACATACCCAGATTTACATCTACTCCAAATTACACCACCAAAACGTACACTTTACACCATGTACAAACCCAAGTTTACATCTACTCCAAACATTCCACTTAAAAGCACTATTTACTCTTTTGGACTTGATAATCTAAAAGGACTACTTGCTCCATTTACAACCTAGGTAACATGCTACTGAGCACAACTATTTACACTGGTGTTTAAGCTTTCTACTGTACAGTGTGAATTCCAAGCCCCCTTGCTGGGGGAGGAACATACAATTTCTTTATTTTGCATACATACATTTCTGTTTGATTTGAAAGTAACACAATGAAAATGCTGAGAATGCACAAAGGAGGACTCAAGAATAAGATCTGATCAACTTAAAATTCTGAAAAGATCGAGCCTTGAAAAAATTTCCTAAGAGAAATCCAATTGTTGTTGGTTGAGGGCGCTTTGGTGAAAGATTAGAGTTATGTTTTACTTTCAGTACTTTGTCACCAATTTGTCTGCGAATTGAATCTATAATCTTGGGGTCAACTGGGTTACCAGTAACATCTGTGACATAAAAAGTATCTCTTGCCTTTCCTTCTTCGGTTGATATTTCTGCTCTTTTGATACATAAACTGTTTTCGCGAAATGTTCTTGTGATATCTGAGAGGAGTCCTATGCGATCTTCTGTGCACAACTCCAGCTCCATTCCCTGTATACAAACATAATCTTAGCATACCGTTGAACAAAAAAGTAGTGAGGAGTATAGCTTCAAGCTGTGGATTGTTATCACACCTCAGATGCTCGCCTTTCAATTGCTGCTTCAAGACACTGCATGAGGCGTTCTCGCTCTGCCTCTGAACTTATGGGAGAGCCATCAACATGGCGAATATAAAATTCCTAGATGAGGGAGAAAAGGCTCAGTCAGAAAAATTCATGCAGAAAATTGTCCAAAATGGGTCAGACCAATCCATGCTGACCAAATGAAAGTATAGATTTGATGCATCAATCAGATTTTGTAATCATATAGAATCCATATAGTTCAAATGATCAAAATAGAGTAAATAGTATATGCACTGACAATGTCAAAGGTTTTATACTGTTATCCAATAACAAACTATCATATATGGTAAGATTGTTGACTTTTACAACAAATACCTTAAAAAGTCATTCTAATTGGTGATTTCTAATTGATTGATTGATTAACTGTGTAAAACGTTTATATTGACAATACAGAGAAATTAAACTCATGTTAATATTCAAGTTTAGATACAATAACAAGTACAGGCATGCAAAAAAAAAAAAAAAAAGTTGAACCATGTAGCAAACAACAGAAAGTTGGCTAACCTGAAAAGCTTCCGTCCTTAATGTCTTGACAACACCATGAAAAACTACATACTGCATGTCAGTTAAAGTGCAAACAATATCGAACAACAACTTTGGTCGATCTTGTGCTCTCATGGTAACCACAGTGTAATCTTTCTCAACACAATCTACGACAGTTACATGAGGGAGAGGGTGTTTATCTCTATCTCTAAGTCCCTCTTGTCCTGCTCTTTCAATCCTTTCATAGTCCCTGTCAGCAAACATAATCTGATGCAATCTTCTGTCCCTATTTGTAACACCATGGGGTGAAAGTGTTGTCCTTGCTGTCTTTGGATCATTACTCCCCCTAAGGACATTAGAAAGCAAATCCCTTATTGTAGAGAGGCGAGATGGATCCTTGATGGCACAGCCACTGGAATCATCCGTCACATGAACTACGGCTGCAGCTCTAGTATTGTGTGTCCATATCTCAGCAGTCACCACATTACAGTGAAGGTCTGTGAGAACTGCACAGATTTCAGATAGTAAACCTGGCCGGTCTGTACCGGTGAGTTCAATTACAGTGTGCTCTTCAGTAGGTACAACCCCTACAGACTCTCTCAATGAGGGTGCAAAGCTGGGATTGTTTTCCAGTCTCTAAAAAATAAAAAAGAAAGAAAAAAATATCAGAAAAGAAACAACAAATGACAAGCCTTATTGACCATCTACCATCAAGGAACTATATATTATTCACATGATGAGATTCAAAGATCATTTGAACAAACAAGACACTGATATCTTAATGGACCAAAATCAGGCATCACATCACCAGAATTGATAACTTACTACATGTGCAGCATAGTATTTATTAAGATCAAATCTTCACAATTTCAAGACCCTCAATTTTATTCAAGGATTTTACGTTGCTTTATCATCCTAAATTCACTACATTATTAAATAAAATCAGTAACACAGTGATAAAAACAAGTTTATCTATCATCTTTCAGCCCAAGCACTTCTTGCAGTGTGTCCACCAGATGTATCTGGCAGGCTCATACAACCTTTGCTGGAAGAATACCGGAACCAACAGAATTTCAATAACTAAAAATAAATAAACAGTGAAATAAAAAGTGAACAACAATTAAGATTGAGCATTTCTTCCATTCCACTTTGGAAAACCAGTTCATAGCTAGCTAGTTCAATCAGCAAGTAGAAAATAAGGTAAAAGGATGCTAAAGTTCTTATCACTGTGTTATTAAAGAACCAAATTCAAATCAGCATACTCTAATACAAGTGTCCTGCTTACTTAACCTGAGGATTTCTAGCAAAGAAGAAAAAGGGGCCAGGTGACCTTTCCACAAAGATGGAGAAACACAAATAAGCCTTAATTAAAGCATTTTATAAAATGCAAGCATACAAAACCCTACCCTCTGAATATAATCAATGACTTCCTTATCTCTGATCTTGTTTCCATTATGATCAATCACATTAAACACTGAAAAAAAATCAAAATTGATACTAGGATCAGAAGCATAGTTGATAATAATAATTATAATAATACTACGTTTAGTCTTTTCTCCCTTTCAGGTTTCCACTGATGAAGAGGAGAAAACTTACCATCCATGAACCACACCCCATCAGAGGAGATGTAGGCCTTTGTTATTACAAGGTTCATATCTGATATAACTTGGACAACATCCAGGAGAATCCCATGTTTGTTGACACTGTCAACCTGGAAAAATATTTAGATAATAAGATAGCCGAATTTTGTTTCCAAAAAGAAAAAATCTACTCAGGAAACAATTTTGATTTTATATTAAAAAAGAAAAAAATGCAACCAATGATTCAATAACATCAAATCATTAGAAAATTTGAAAGAAAAAAGAAAACGGGAAGAATCTTTCTTGTTGTCAACTCAATTTTGTGAAGGAAAACAGAGGAAAACACCAGCTTTATGACATCAAATCATTATTAAAAACTGAAAAAAGAAGAATCTTTCTAATTGTCAACTCAATTTTGTGAAACCTAGACAAAGGGGAACCACAAGCTTTACCTGAATAACAGTGGCGTTTTCACAGGCATTGTTGTCAATCACAACCCTGCATAGCAAGAAGCTAGTTAAATAAAAAAAAAAACAACACCACTCTTATGCACATAATATACAGTATACACACAATAACTGAAACATGGAAATAATGATAATCACATCAAATCACCTGAAAAATCATGCCGTAAACGGCTAATATAATTATGAACACGTGTGAGGAAAAATTCAACATCTAAAGTTGACCAAATATAGTTTTCTTAAGGGAAAAAAAACGGTTCTGGAAACATAGTATGCTAATTGTTACATGGGATACTAAACTGAAGAGTGAAGATTGTAGAAAAGAAGAATTAAGCAAGGAACTTCCCTATCAGTGGGAAAAACTGAAAACACCAAACTGCAAAAAAGAGGCTTAATTTTATGCCCCACTTGATTAAAACATCCATAAACCAAAAAAAGAACTAACAAAATTGTGATGCCATATTTGGATAAGCAAAAAATAAAAGCTGTCCCCAAAAAACAAAAAAGAAAGAAGAAGGCAGAGTGTGAAACAAAAACAACTCACCTTGGTGGGTTCATCCTTCTAATAAGCTTAGCATATTCATCATCCATATTTTATTTATGTACAATATGAAGAGACCAAATAATAGGCAACACAAACAAACACAGACCAAGGTGGTTATGTGTTGAGAAGGTTGAAGAAATTAAGGACAGGCACTGCTAAAACAAACAGGAACAACTTCTTGAAGCTCCAAGGCCCAAGGGGAGAGAGAGAGAGAGCTAAAAGTGAAGTAGGACAGCGGGCACTTACTTCACTTTGAATCCGTAATTTAAATTATTTTGTTTGGGGTTTTAAAAACATAGGCTGCTGAGAAGTGTGAAGGCCGCGAAAGAAACGGTGCCGTTTCATGTGACGTGGCGCTTCGGGATTGGGAAGGGGCGGTTACGTGGTTCCATTCTCCGTACTAGCCGAGGGGATACGCTTTCCTCTGATTCCCGTGATGACGTCACTCCTGCCACCTCACCCATGAACTTGGTACCTATTTTTCTCTATAAATAAATATACTTTTAATTCAGATATAGGGTAAGATTATTGTCTTTTATGTTACAAATTATAATCCTTTGAAAATTATATATAAAAATAGAAGTCAAATTTTTCTGTCGGTTTTCTGCTGCTCTCTTGTCTCTATTTATATTTTCTTTTTTCTTTTTTGTTAAATACTAATGGAAAGATACCTAAAAATTGTAATGTTATTTATTTCTATTTTTATTGGCTAGCTTAACCATTCATTTATCTATGTATTTATACATTTTTTTATATTTTATTCTATACACCCAAAAACTATTTATTTTAATCTTTATATAAGCAAACTCCTTACATTTTAGTCGCTACAGTTTAATACAACTTAACATTGTTAACAATTTGCTAATGTGATTTTGTCATGGCTTTTATGTGGTGTTGATGTAGCAACGTATTTGTATTTTATGTTTTAGTCCTATATTTATAATATTTCAATGTTTAATTTGATCCTTATAATTATATTTTTTTATAGTTCTAATATGAATAATTTATTGTATGTTTTAGTCTCTATTTGTCCCTCATTATTTCCTTTTCTTCCTCTTTCTTATCAACACCTCTTCGTTTATATTGAGGGTTTTGCTTCTTTATCAACTACTTATCATTGTCCCTAAATCGGATAATCTCTAAGTTGTAGGATTTAGATACAATTCTTGGACAAGACAAGGTAGAATGCAAGTAGCAATTTGTGTGGGAATTCCTTGCAACGGCAATGACTTGCTGCATATGGTTTTAATGTTGTTGCATAACACACTTGGAGACATATAATGTTTAAGGACCAAATGCTTGGAGATATACAATACATCAAACCCTTGTTGCATCATTTTAATCTTGTCAAGTACTTTAGTATCCACACCACTATTATACACACAATTTTCATATGTTTTAGTTCTCGACTCAACTTGATAAAAATTGACTCGGTTCAAAACTCGACTCGAGTTTGATGTGAACATTTTTTAGCTTGAACTTGACTTAATCCAAACTTGCAAACAATTCAGTTTAGCTCATAAAATAGCTCAATTCATTTTACATACTTTATTTAAAACAAAAAGGATTCATCTATGACTTTAAATAGGCTTTTTGTCAATGGTATGACTAATTTCATCAAGTTATTACCTTTATGGCTTTGAAGAAATTTTGGTTGATGATTTCATATACCAAAAGTTCAAGGGGAGTAAATTTGTCTTTTTGGTATTATATGTTGATGACATCTTTTTAGTCATAATATAGTCTTAATGTCACAAAATAATTACATACACAATTTTGGATATATTCAAATGAAGGATAGTAAAAAAGAATATACACATGTTACTAAAGGAGACAAGTTAGTCTCAAATAGTGCCCCATTAGTAATCTTGAAAAATAATAGATGCAAATGATTCTTTATGTTTTAGTTCTGGGGAGTCTTATGTATGCTTAAATTTGTTTTCATCATAACATAACATTTTAGTGGGAGTCTTACGGAGATATGCTAGTAATCTTGGTAAGCAGCACCAAAAAGTAGTAAAGCATGTAATGTGCTATTTGAAGAAAACAAGATACTACGTACTTATTTATCAAAAGTCTAACAGATTATAGATAATTATGTATATTTTTGACTCTGATTTTTGGGATGCCCAAATAGTGAACACTCCATATTAGAATACATCTTTAACCATGGTGGTGGAGTCAATATCATGATATGAGGTGTCAAACCACAATATATGATTGCAAAGTTTTGTCACTGACCTGCTTGTTGTTACTAACATTTAGAGGTCATTAAAGATTTATTGTGATAATACTTTACTAGTGTTATACTCCAACAACATTAATTCAACCAAGTCAAAGGTTATTGACATTAAGTATTTGGTTGTTAAAGAAAGATTTCAAAGAATAAAGATATTGGTAGCAGAAATAGGAAAATGTAGTATGTTAGCTAACCCACTAATTAATGGTTGACCCTTAAGGTATTTTCATGAGCATGTTGCTCATATGATGTCATTTCAGTTATTGCCTTGTTTTAGTGGGAGTCTTACTTGATGTTCTATGTTTGGATTTAGATTTCATGTATTTGATTTTTTGCAAATATAAAGATTATAGTTTATAAGTTTATTATTAAACTTGTTTATTTATGTGCAATATTTAAATTGCACTCAAAGACTTCAAATAGATCTTACTAAAGACTTAAGTTGTACCAGTTGGAAATAAGTATGATTGAGATCGCATTGCATGTAATTTCAATGTTTCTCATCCATATTGATCTATGTCATTGAGTTTATTGATGTGGTAGCCATTGGAGTCTAGTCACATTTTTTGTAGTGACGAAAGCTGCAGTGGTTCCATTATTGATTCATGAGATGAACCAAATTGTTAAAGCGGAAATCTAAAGATTCTTTAATAATGCATGAATGCACGCCTAATGAATTGTGCTATAATTGTTACAATATGTAGTCCAAGTGGAAGATTGTTGGAATTTGGTTTTCAATGATGTGAGCTAATATTTAAGACAATTATCACAACTATTTATCAATAGTGAACTTTATTTTTAAGTGGTCAAATTAAGTGAGTATGTTAGACAAATAAGGTGATATGGACTTAAATGAATAGATGTCGATGTTGGTCTATCAGGAGATAATGAGAATCCTATTAGATAAACACATTATAAAAAGACTATGCTCCTCAATATATCAAATTGCTACACATAGTTTTTCTTCTTCCCATTTGAAGAATTACGAATGTCCTATTGTAGAATAAAGAAGCTCCAATTGAAAAAGAACCATAAGGTCACTGACTACATTATTTATTGGTTATTTGTGATTCAATGATTGTTGAAGAACGCTTAGATCAGAAATCAATTACAGACCAAACATTTTATCTAATCCTTAATAATTAAACATGTTGTAGATCCTAGAACCTTTGTTAATTGTTCTAAGTTGTATATCTATCTATGAATTTTGGCTTTCACATAAAGAATAAAGAATACTCAAATAAGGACAAAAAATTAAAGATTTCCAACTACATCTAGTATAATATAATAATATCATATATTAATTATATATATATATATATATATAATATAATATAGTATAATATGTACGATATATATGATATATATTAAAATATATAATAATATATTTTTATAATATAATAATATGATGACATTTTAACTTGTGTTAAGATAATTAATAATAATTGTATTAAGATAATTAATAATAAAAAAGGTATTACGGTAAATTTTACATTTTTTAACTTATGTTGTCTATTGCAGAGGATAAAAAATTGTCCAATAATTTAAGTGTATGGATTGTATTGTTATCCTTATGTTGTACCTAATGTATCAAACACACTCATAAAAAATAAATAAAATAGATAAATTTATCATTCAAAAACTATCCTTCACTTTTCACAAAAGTGGAGGAAATGTTCATATTATTCTCGTAGCAGGAAATGTTCATATTATTCTCGTAGCGTTTTTCATTCTTTTTTATTTTCTATCCGCAGTTAAATTATTATTATTTTTTATCTGACATTTATAATGTATGTATGTGCTACAAATGACCAACAATGATTAATTAGTAATTACCATTTTGGTGTAGAGAGGGGGCACACACTTGGATATGGATCTTCTGCATGCTAGGACCAAATCATTTGTGGGCCTAGTTTGAGGGACCCAGAGAGATTTCATTGCAATAAAGGTTCACTAGAAGTATTAGATTTAGCAATAGCAATAGCAACACTACATTGGCATTTACTAATACTACGTATATTGCATGTGTGTATTTGCCTTATCATCATAAATATACAACGAGGAAGAAAACAGATGGATAAAGAGTGATAGAAAACCAATAGACGTGGTGTTTCCCACACAACTTATTTAGGATTATCCATCTTAGACAGTGATGTTCAGAAACTAACAATGTTTCCCTATTTTTCCATTTTTATTTCAAACATTATCGGGTTTGGTTCGTATATAGCCAATTCCATATTGGTACATCAATGATTTGGTGTGTCGCAAAATCTTTTTTTTTTCCAAAGAAAAAGAAAAGCATGCTTTTTACTGTATTTTCAATGGTAAGTGTGATCTTTTCGTGTGTTTGTCAAAAATAGTTCTACGTTGGACACTTGGACGATTATGATTCACTTTAATAAATAAATTTGGTTGAAGATAAATTGCTTTGTATCAATGAAAACGGACAAAATGAAACCGTGTTAAGGTTTTATTTTGACTTTTTAAGGCGGTTTGCTCTTTTCAAAAGTTTAATTTAATTTACCGTACAAGTTTATTGAAAAGTCTACGTTGCATAAGGCCTTATCAGTTGAGGCAACTATTTCTAAATATTTTAGTTTGCTAATATATTTTCTCAATAGACTTGTTGTTTCTTTCTTTTGTTATTTCAGTGTTAATCTTGCCAATTTATTTTTCTTGATCTTGAATTTTTGTTTTCAAATAATATATAGAGAAATTCTTATATGGACACAAACCTAACAACTCACTTTTAGGTACAATCTATGAAAATTTTACAGCTAATAAATTAAAAATATATAAAATCTAACATTAAATTTTTTTTTTAAATAGAGAAACCCACGTTCCCTCCCTCTTATTCTTATCAACTTAACGTCGGCTTTATATATCCTTGGTCTCCGATCAGCACTTGCAGCATGTCACCATGCACAGTCTAATTGCCAATGAAATCACAAATTAAACATGGAACCAATGTTGTATTACAATTTCCTATCCTTTCATAAACATTGAGATTTGGAAAATTTTGATTATGCCTCCAAGTTAAATTGTTTCAAATTGTGGATTCCTTGATTCAATTATGTAATTTCTCTTTTCCAATCCCTTCCCCAAATTCAGTATAGATTAATTATCTGTTTGTAATTTATTTTTAAATAATTTGCTGGTCTAACACAGTAACACCCTATTTCAGGAAGAAGTCATTGTCCCTTTTCCTTCTTTGCAAACTTTTCCTTGCTCCTATATGCTAGCTCAAACACCTTGTTTAAGCCACAAAAATTTGCAAAACGCATTCATCTCTAAACAAATTTTCTCTCTCTATTTTTGTTCTTTCTAAAATGTAGGGGACCGAGGAAACAAAGTTTATATTTTTCTTTTAAAACAATAGAGTGAAATTCTCTATCTTTTTTTTATTTTCAATTTCAAATGTTACACTTTTTTTTACATGTTGGCATTATTTTATTTTTAATTTATTAGCTGCAAAATTCTCATTGGTTGTGCCTAAAAGTGAATTGTTAGGTTTGTATCGATATAAGAATTTCTCCAGGTTATATAGGCTGGTAATTTGGCTAAAAAATCAAATTATTGCAGTTTTAAAAAATATTTACGAAATTATTGCAGTTCAAAATATTTTTACAAAACTATAGCAACCAATCACGTGGAAATAAGACGTGACAAAACACGTTAAGATAAAACGCGTTCAAACACGTCCATATAGGATGCGACCTAGCCTAAAACACGTCCATATGGGACGTGACCTTGCCTAAAACACGTCCATATGGGACGTGACTTAACACCAAACACGTCCATATTGGACGTGACCTTGCACCCCTATAAAATCCCATTTCAGCCAAAATTTCCTCATTTGCGCATTCTCTTCATCTCTCTAAGTTTAGTTTCTCTGTCTTCTCTCTAGAATCGGAGGTAGCGTTGAGTGTTTTTTGCAGCGAAGCTCTGTCACTTTGTCACTCAAGTAAGTGTTTCTAAAATATATGTTTTTTAAATAATATGAAATAAGTTATATTATTGTGTTAGATAATTATTATTGATACAGAAAATTATTAGTGACTTAGGTTTATTAGAAATGGCTAGTTGTTTAGTGTGATTGATTTATTATATTACAATACTATTAGTTAGTGAATTAGCTTATTATTAAGAACCTGTGTAACGTGATTACCTAGGTTACATTGGTTTAGGATTTAGGTTAGTATTAGTTGGTGACATAAGTTTTCATTAGTTACTTAGGTAGCTTATGACCATTATTTAGTTACTTAAGTTATGATACGCAGGTTATGACCAACAAAAAATGAGGGTAAAGATATTAGCAGTATTTTATTTAGGTTATCAGTTAGAAGCGGCATAAGGTATGACCTAGGTTATGTAGGTTTTACGACCTAGGTTACATAAGTTATGGCTATTTTTCAACCACAATATTATTAGTTAGTGACATTGGTTTTATATGGCTTAGGTTTTATCGCTATTTTTGTTAGAAGTCTTTTATATTGGACGTAGCTAAGATATATATTTATTTGGTTAGAATATTACTAGTTAGTGACTTTGGTTATTTATTTAATTAGAATATTGCTAGTTAGTGACTTTGGTTATTTATTTGGTCCAAGTATTACTAGTTAGTGACTTTGGTTATTTTGTAGGTTAGAATATTACTAGTTAGTGACTTTGGTTATCCACTTGATTAGAATGTTGCTAGTTAGTGACTTTGGTTATTTATTTGGTTTGAATATCACTAGTTAGTGACTTTGGTTAGTTATTTGATTAGAATATTGCTAGTTAGTGGCTTTGGCTGAAATGTAGGTTAGAATATTATGGCCGAGTCATCATCGTCTGAGTCACCTCGTTCTGGTTCTGACCGTGAGCATGAGCCTACCGATCCCACGACGCATGTTCTCTCTGGACCATACAGATGGGATGTACTTAGGAGGCGTAGGCAACGTACTCATATCTCACAGGCAGTTTGGAATGACGAGACAATGAGGGAGCTAAGGATTCGACGTGGAGGTAGGGGTAGTAGACCTCCACCAGACGATATTCCGCCCGTAGTCGCACAGTATTTGGCTGAGGCTGGTTTCTTACATGTGGCTCGTATGAAGTTTATGCAGGTATGGATTTAAGAATACTGTTATGTTTAATGTCTTGCAATTTTAATGTTCAAATTGTTGGTTTCAATCATAGTGAATGTTGAAGTTAAAAATTGATTACCTTTTTGTAATTTTTCAGGTGGATGCTGGTCTAATCAGTGCTATGGTTGAGCGGTGGAGGCCGGAGACACACACTTTCCACATGCCGCAGGGTGAGATGACGATTACCTTGCAAGATGTTGCAGCTATTCTAGGATTGCCTACTGATGGGCAAGCCGTTACCGGACATACGTACGCAGATTGGGTAGACTTGTGTAATGAGGTTTTTGGTAACGGCCCTCATCCGCAGGCAGAGTTATCCATTGGCAGTTTGAGGTTGTCATATTTCGATAGAGTGTATCCTTCATGGGATGCAGTTGCTGGTAACCCTCAAAATGCGATATACTTCACGAAGGCTCACATCGCACGGATGTTAGGATCTTGGCTCCTTTGCGACAGATCGGGGGGGAGCGTTGTTGGATGTCGCTACATCTCCTTACTTGTTGGCGACTTTGCTGATATTGGTTCCTAAAGCTGGGGGTCTGCGGTTCTGGCACACTTGTTTAGACAGTTGTGCGAATGCACTGACCCTGATAGGAAAGACATTGGTGGTTGCACTGTGTTGCTTCAGATTTGGGCGTGGCTCAGATTTCCACCAATTGCTCCCCCATTGCCTGCTCCGTCTGAGCCAGACCACCACTTCGGACACAGGTATGCTTATTTTGTATCACCTGAATGACGATGTATTCATGCGGACTAAAATTAACAATTGGATGTTTAATCTGGGTATTAGATTCAATGCTCTAAGTCGTCGCTTCCGTGTGTACCCAGTGAGTTGGCATCGAGATAGGCTAGACAGCCTAACTAGAGATGAGGTATGCTTTTTAAATGAATCACTTGTGACTAAATGGATGTTAAAATGTAATTGACTTGTATATATGATTTAATTGTGTAGGTGGTTTGGCAGCCTTATGGTGATTACGATTTTCTTGGTGCATCTGCTGAGACACAACATTTGTGGATGGCTAGGACGCCTGTTATTTGTTTCCACGTTGCTGAGTTTTCACAGCCTGATAGATGCATGCGACAATTCGGGCGGGATCAACCAATACCTCACAGGGCGGGAAAATTGAAAGGTGTGCATGATTATACCCTTCGGGGTAAAGGACAGGAAAACTGGGCTCGGAAGCTGAGAAAATTTGTTCAGAGATGGAATAGGAGAGGTGAACATGTTGAAGTGCCTCCTGCAATGCATGGTCTGATGTCACCGAACCATGAGTACATGGTGTGGTACAGACTTTCCGGCAAGCGATATGTCACAAAGCGGGGTGCCAAATTAGCGCGTTGTGTAAGTCATTTAGTCACAATATTGTTTTTACCATTATTTTAAATTGTTATTTATGTAAAGCGGCTGTGACTTATAGATTGATGGACTGGAAAACTTGTATTTTGTGACGTCGGCTGCGCAATTTGAGAGCTACGGAAGGGACTATGTACACGACGAGATAGGTCGTCTGATTGCTGTTTTCAGAGAGTCCGCTCGACTTGAGGAGGCAGGGCCAGAGGCACAGCAGACCCAACTTCCGGAGGAGCCACAGTTATCCATCGATGTTGGGCGTCATGCTAGAGAGGGACGAGGGTTAGGACGCCGTCGACGACCTATTACACCAGTTCCCGAGCCTATTCATGCACCCAGGCCATGCACGAGTGGATGGATAAGGCCACCCTACATTGGTCATGAGTACGGTGTTCATCAGACCTATTACGACCCTACCGAGGCACAGGACGATGCATGTTATAGGCCAGAGCCACCACAGATGGACCCAGAAGGCCAGGATGCGTACCATGTCAGTCCGGTATCGATGCCATTCGGGGACCAGGCTGGGAGCAGTAGTCACGACACTCATTTTGGCAGGATGATAATGTAGATCCTTGTGCCCACATAAATTTTGACGATGACTATGCTGCAGACATGCCGGTCGAGGACAGTCCAGCTCCATATCATGTTGCTGAACAGTTTTCGCGTGGACGTGGTAGACGCAGATTGCCAGATCGCCAGGCGCGTCAAAAAATGTGGCCTCCTCCTTCTTAGATTTGATATTTTGTTTTTCTATTTTGTTTCCATGACTATATTTGTTTATGTAATTGTCAAACCTTATTGTATTGCATACATTTGTTTTATATATTTGTGATGGACATTTGTTGTCGACTATTTCCATAATTATCTTCGGTTATTTATCTCGTGATATTTGCGATCAAAATTGATTGATGTTATATTTCCGGCAAACGACGCATGATTGAATTGTCACTTGAAAATGCTCTTTTGTCATATACAGTGATTTTTGGTCCAATAATGGCGAGTAGGACTAGCAGAAATTTAAAGCGTCAACTAAAAAGAAAAGAACACTAACAACAACATGAAGAAAACAATCACAACAACATGAACAAATTATGAGGTAGCTGGACGAGTTGGACAATTACGACGGCTATGACCACGTAATCTGCATATACCACACCTAGTGCCAGTCTGACTAGTCTCAACGTCGTCCATCTCATTACGTATTCTAGTTGACTTTGGAGGACCCTTTGCACGCAACATAGCTTCGTCAGGTATCACCACTGCATCTGTACTAGGTGGAATTGCTTGCTCATCACCAATAGGATGCCATGGAAATGAATAAGCTTGAACCAAGTTTGATATAAGGAATACGTCATCCACATATTGTGACGGTGACTGTCGAACATGTAAAGCGGCTGTTGTGGCATGACTACAAGGATACTTGAATGCCTTGAATTCCCCACACTGACAAAATCGCTCAGCGAGGTTTACCGAATAGGATTTGTCGTAACCATCGTCAACCTCAAATACAGATTGTTCAACATTATATGTCCGAACATAATGAGCAGTAACATTGGTCTCATTAGCCTTCAACATAGCAACAACATTTTTGCAATGAAGTGAAGGACCTTGTAATTCATTAAGAGCCGCTTGCCCTCTGCAAACAAAATATTCCACCAATCTGCTATATGTGTGCTTAACCAACGCAGTTATTGGCATGTTTCTTGCACCTTTTAACATCCTATTTACAGACTCGGCCAAATTGGTAGTCATATGTCCATACCTGCGTCCCTCAACATCATATGCACGTGTCCACTTTTCCTTCGGGATGGCATCAATCCAGTTTGCTACCTCAGGACTAACATCATGAAAACTTGTAAGGGCTACCTCAAAATGAACAATAGACGGCATATAACCTGCACACAAATTGAAGATAACATTAAAATTTACAACTAGATGCATAATTAATTGATGAAGTTCTTAACCATACCTAAATTCATAACCGCTTTCTTCAAATTTTCATTTTTGAACTTTTGATTAAAATTACTCGCAATATGACGAAGGCAAAAGACATGATAAGCATGCGGTGGTTGCCACCCACGGTGCCTCTCAACTGCGGACAATATGCTTCGATGCCGATCAGAAATAAGACAAATATTTGTCTTCTGTGTAACATGGAAGCGAATGTTATCCAAAAAGAACTCCCAACCTTCCAAGGTCTCACCCTCAACAACCGCAAATGCAAGAGGCAAACATTCATTATTCTCATCCTGAGTTGTGGCAACCAACAATTTTCCTTTGTACTTTCCATATAAATGAGTGCCATCAATTTGAATAATCGGCTTACAATAATTGAAAGCCTCACAACATTGTCTGAAGGTCCAAAAAATGCGCTCAAACACGCGTTTTCCATGAACGATTCTATGAGCAACATAATGATTTCTTGTTTGAAGTTGATAAACAGAACCTGGTGAAAACCGAAGCATATATTCACTCCACCTTGGCAAAAATGCATACGATTCCTCCCAATCACCGTAGATAATTGCTATTGCCTTCTGCTTTGCATACCATGCCTTTCTGTATGAAACTTGGTATCCATATGAATGAGTTATCCTTTCCTGGATGAGTCCAATTGAACATGATGGATCATGCTTTATCATCCCTAATTATAAAATAATAATCACGTTATCATTAACAACAATAATAATAACAATAAAATCATTACTTCTCATCAATATGATTTCATCCAACAACTTACCCAGTACGAGTGAAACAATAACATTAGTATCAAGTTGTCTGTGGTCTTGGGAAATGCGATCATTTAAGCAGATGTGATCCCCACCCCATTTGGTGACCACCCATCTTTGACCGTACATTGGTTTCATTACCCTAATCCTCCACGGACAATTCTGATCATGCGCACGACATTTCATGCTTAACTTTGTCGGCGTACTTTCAACCACAACACCTTCTTGATGCTCCCTCATGAGGTTCCGCTTGATTGCCATTTGCGCATCTTCTTTTGATGCAAATTTCTGTTTCAAAAACAACTTATTCCCTAATACCCATGGACCCTCAACTGAACCTGATCCAGTGCCAGAATCTTCTTCACTCGGATGATCCCAATCAATGTATGTATAATGTGGGATTCCATCCCAAAAAGCGTTATTAACCTCGCCTACATGTGCAATTTCCCAATTTTATTACAAATAAATACATCAAAAATAAACAAACATATTTGTAAATAACCCTAACATACCTTGACATTGTTGCGGTAATTGAGACTCCCCTGCATCCACTTGTGGTTGGGTTTCATGCTCTCTGACCACCGACCTAGGTACTTGTATTTGACTTGCGCTTCGACCATCATCCTCATCATTGTCCGAAGCACTTGCATTCTCAGCAAGAAGACGATCTTCCATTGCGATGTTTTCATCATCGTCATCGTCGATATCGTCATCCATAACCTAAGTAGGGTCATTTTCATCTTCCACAGACAAATTAACAATTGGAGCAGCAGATGCTGATGCTCCACGAGAATAATTGAACTCAACTGACCTCATTGGTAAAGCCACATCCTCTACTCCAACAAAATCCACGTACAACTCTAAGAAGTTTTTCCTTGATTGGTTAAAGAATTCAGATATTACAAATTCTACGTCTTCGTCATCAATTACTTTCATGCTTATATATTTATCATCGGACCATATTCTTGCAGTGACCTTACTAATACATTGATTACCTTCCAGACCTAACTTCTGAATGATTTTTCCATGCAATTCGTCAATGGTTGAATTGCGGTTGATACGTGTTCCCCTTTTTTTTCTCCTTCAAAAACAACACCACGTCGACTCTCAGTTTTGCTACCATTATGATATAAAACAACACGAACAAAATCACCGTCTCCAGACATTTCTTTATATATCAGCAACTACAAAAGCATAAAGATGGCAGGAATATGGTTGACAGGAGCACGGTCAAGCCTGTAACACATAAAAATCTATAAGCATATCGTAAAACTAACAATATACATACATTGATAATTAAAAAATAATGATAACCTAACTCACTCACTAACTAACAAGGTCATAACCTTCGTAATTAAAACCTAGGTCCTACGTAACCAACTAATTAAACCCTAGGTCCTACGTAACCAACTAATTAAAACTTAGGTCAGGTCCTACATATCCTACGTAACCAACTAATTAAAACTTAGGTCATAACCTACGTAACTAACTAATTAAAACCTAGGTCCTATGTAACTAACTATTTAAAACCTAGGTAATAACCTACGTAACTAACTAAGGAAAATGTATGTCATAAAACCTAAGTCATATTAGAGCAAAACTTACTTGACTGACAAAGCTTCGTTGCAAAAAAAAAACCTCAAACACACTCGAACCTTGAGAGAAGCTAGAGAAACTCAAGCTAGGTAGTTGGAGAGAATGCCCAAATGGTTCAAATGGCTGAAATGGGGGGTTATATAGGCATGCAAAGTCACGTCCTATATGGACGTGTTTGAGGCAAAGACGCGTCCTATATGGACGTGTTTCAGGCAAAGTCACGTCCCATATGGACGTGTTTAATCACGTTCTATGTTGACGTGTTTGGTCGCGTTTTATATGGACGTGTTTGGTTGCTATAGTTTTGTAAATATGTTTTGAACTGCAATAATTTCGTAAATATTTTTTAAAACTACAATAATTTGATTTTTTAGCCCTGGTAATTTATTCTCCTAATATTGTTCGCAAGTGATTAGTTCGTTGCTTTTGTTGATTTTGTGTTATTTTATAAGAGAGAAAATTAGTAATATATTTATTAAGTGAGAAGATTTCTATAAAAAATATAAAAGAGAAAATTTGTAATATAATTTTTAACATATTCTTTTTAACAGTGTTTATTATTAGTTTAAGTTAGTAGAAATTATACTCTTAATGTAAAGTTTTTGCACTATTTACTCATTAAAAATCAGTTTTGGTGTAATTTATAAAATCAACTGACTAATAATATATGATGATTTATAATTTTGGTGTCATTATTATTATGATTTTGGTGTGACGTATTAACCAACTTTCTTGATAATTAATTTTGGTTAAATAATCTATCAGTCTTTCCTGTCAATCATTTTTTCATTCACAATACTCAAATCTAATTTTATTCTAACCAATCACATGGTTATGTATTGAATTAGATTGGTTTCCTAAGTTATATTAAAATTTTGATCCAATCTAATAAATTTTTTATTTTATGTTTTTTTGTTTGTTTTAGTTTTCATTTATTTTATTTTATTTCAATTGTTTAAAATAAGCATAAAAAACTATTAAATTAAAGTGATATCACTAAAAAGAATAGATCCATTATAAAGATACCAAAAAAATGCTAGTCTTGACCGACAAAATTAGTTGAAAGATAATATAAAAATTAAAAAGTTAATTGGTAGTTGAAATTTGAAAGCTGAAAAATTAACTTACTCATAAATTTAGTAAAACTATTTGTTAAAATAATTGAAAAATGTAAAATGACAAAAAATAATAAAATTATGATTTATTTAAGAAAGGAAACTAAAAAATAAAATATATATATTAAGAATAAAAAATATTAATAGTTAGAAATTAACATTTTGAAATAAAATTTTTAAAACGCTAAAAATTATTAAAAATTTACTAAAAAAAACTTATTTACCCATAAAACAATCTTTTCATTTAGAAAAAAAAGTTTTACTATCACTTAAAATCTTAAAATCTCTACTCGCGCAACATGTAAGCTCGCTTATATCAGTTACTGAAATTGGATAACTGACAATAAATTTGAGACCCATATATACAACTTTTTTTTTATTCAATTTAGGGTAAACATGAATCGGAAGTGTCCGACTAATATATTGAGATATTAAAATTATTTAAGAGAAAAAACTCTCCGAACAAATATTTTTTTTATATAAACTGACTTGAAAATCAAATTTCCACACACATCATATATTCGACTTCTGTCATATGATTGTAATGTCATCGTAATACTATTGAAGTGTGTGATAAATATCTCAGGAAGGATGCCATCTCACATGAATTCAATACTTGAGATTTCAATAAATATCTATCATCTACTAATTAGGAAAAAGAAAGGCTATTTTAATGTTTGAATTAATTATATTTAAAAAAATATTTATTTATAATAAATTTTATTTTTGACGAATTTTTGAATTAAATAAAATTGAAAACAATAAATGATAAGTAGAGAAAGTTGTGGGGGATTTTGGAGTGGAAGAGAATAAATGAAAAGAATTAGAAGAGGGACTAAAGAGAGAGAATGAGGTTGACGCAAGAGCCGCCCAGGGCCCATTTGCCACGGATTCGCTGGATTGTGCTGTGGGCCCCATTCCCCCAACGAATAATTCAACCACGCCACCTCCAATCTTTCTAGCCAAGTAAAATGTAAATCTTAAAAGTATAGTTTCATACTACCCAAAAAAAAACTAAAAACTAAAAACAATTTGTCCAAGTGTATTAAACTTAATTTTTTAAAAAAAGTTTTAAATTTGAATCTTATAAACAGAAAATATAATTAAAAAGAAAAAATTTCATTAAAAATAATCAATCAAATTCTTTAATAAAGATCAATCATTCATAAAATTAATAAATAAAATAATACGATTAAAAAAATAGATTTAGATGTATAAAAAAAATGAAACACTACACACGCGTCCTTTATGGTATTATTGAAATTTGATTTTGTAATGAATAGTATTTTATGTATTTTTGTATTGGTGAGGATAGGATTTGAGGAATTGGAGATGGTGCACTTTTCCTTTTCCTAGTTGGATATTTTATGAGGCATCGGTGTCACTCTCAAATTTAATAACATATGGGAAGTTAGTATCTTCCTCAAATCGCGCACACGTGGCTTCCTTATTGACAATTTGCCTTCAAGAAGCCTTGAGAAAAAGCATCAAGCATGTTTGAGCTGTAAAATGGTGAAATAGAATTAGAATTTTAGAATTTAGAACTTCATTCTTTGTCCTCCTAGGCCATAACTGAATCTTGGTTTTATATTCTTTTACTTCTGGAACAATAAAATTTAGGAGAGAATGAAATTCTAATTAAAAGTAGGAAAAGTCTTATAATTCAAAAAAAGAAAAAAAAAACTTACAAAAGAGATCATATTTATCTTATTTAAAGAATTCACATCTATTTAACTACTCAAATTTTGGTGAAGATTTGAAGTTACAACTTACTCCACTCGTCTCAAAATAAATGTGGTATTAAAAAATTATAATAAATGTTATGTTAACTTTTTATATAATATTAATTATTTTTCAACTAATATTCCTAATAAATGATATTTTAATTTGTTAACGTAATATTTATACTAAGATTAATTTAAATAAATATTATTTTTTCATTTATTTATTATATTAATTTTTTATGTAAAATATTTAAGATGACATTTATTTTAAAACAAAAGAAGTATTAAAATAAGACCCTATTTTCCTTAACTTGACCAACTTTTTGAAATTTGTGAATTTTATATTCTAAAACAAAATGCCAAGCAAAGAACTAATCTGATCTAAAGAACCTTGTGTGCTTGCTGCTTGGCTTAGCTGTAGAAGAATAAAACTATGCAACTTCATAGGGATTCCCTTCACACCTCTGTTTTCTCCTAAATTCCTTTATTCCATCAAACTTGAGGAAAAGAAAAACCACTATCTTCTTTATATGCCAAAATTTGGAGCATTCGTTGTACGTATCGTAGATTTGTACTGCTCAAGGAACCCGAAATTTCTCTGCTTATGGTAATTGCAAAAAGGTTCACTTGATGTTAGATTGGTCTTCTAATATCTAATATTTTATAAACAAACAAGATTTTCAATTGTAAATGGTTTTTTGAAACCCACTCTTTGCTTGAAAAATATTTTTGTTTTATTATAATGTGCCAAACTCATTGCGGGTTTGCAAAATCAAATTATGGTCTAGGTCCTAAGCCTATAAACTATGTTCAAACTTTTCTCCTAGCATTTAATTTTTTAAAAGATAGTATCATTATCATACTATCTAAAAGTTCACCCTTCACAAAATAAATAAATAAATATAAAACGAGATAAAATAAGTTCATCTAAAGTTATTAGATATTTGGATATTTATATGCTTTCTCATACGTTTAAAATTTAGCCATGGACACTAAAGTATGAAGTTATTAATAACACGAGCCCATGTTGTTAATTTCTTTCTAAGATTGAGCAAAGGATATAATGCACAATTCTGATTGATCCTTATCAACAATTTCTTCCAATAAAAGAAGAAAAAGAAGAGAAAATTCTAACTAGTGCATTTTTGCTTATACCTTTAAAAGACTCGTGGGTCAGTGAGTTAAAACTGACCAAATAATAATTTAGCATATGGTATTAGACTGCCACTAACTCAGTTGCCACCGCAATCTTTGGGATAATGAGTTTGTGAATAGTAATTGACATGTGGAGATTAGGTTCAGGGTAGGATAAAGAATAAATGTATCGAATTGTTCTACCAACTTGCCTAGTACACTAGTTGCTTATTATATTTTTATAACGAAATGTTTGGGACCCGACAGAATCTACACTTCGGCATGCCCAACAAACTGAGGCCACAAAATCAATTTGCTTTATTATATTATTATTAATTATCTTTCAATTAATTAGAATATCTGCAAGTTACTCAAATTGTAATTAATGATAGATTGATAGTTAGTTATATATTGTGTTCATGTAAAACGCACTTAGGGTTCGTTCGTATAAGTTGAAAAAGAATGAAAAGAAAAAGGAAATCAACAATAAAATAAGGTGAGACTCATTTTTTCACTTTATTTTAATTCAAATTTTTTATGTCAATTTATTTATTTCTTTTTATGCTACCAAAAGTATGCTTAAACAATTAAATTTCTCGTACCGCTATCCAACTTTTGATATACATGCCTGCGATCATAATCTGTATGCATCTTTAACTATATATCAATATTGTCAACCTTGCTCTGGTTTATTGAGGTTTCCCTTAAGGGAAAAATATTGCCAATTTCACAGGTTTGCACCATTTCTTTTTATCAGTATAAGTGAGTAATAACGATTAAATTTGTCCAGAGCATCAAATTAATATACTATAATATAGGAAAAAAAAATATTAAGAAACAAAACAATTTGTTTCTAGAAAAAGTAAAGTATTCAGGGCTATCAAGCTGTTTAACGGGTTGGTGTCTAATATGGGTATTGACTCTCTGATTTTATGTGTTAGGCTTCCTTGGAGTGAATTTGGCCAGATGGGCGAGAAAAAGGGAGTTGCTATTAATTTCAATCTCATTGTTATTTGGTTTCTGGTTCCTACTAAGAGATTGACTCCTTTTTTTTTCCCTCCAAAATACCCCTCCTACAAATCATAATTTCTTTGTATGATTTTATTGTGCAATCACTTTTGCACATCTCTTGATAAAATAAAATTATAATTTCGTTGTATATTGTTCAACTCGCATGATTTTATTTTATTTTTTTGTTACTCTTGGCATAACAATGGAATCACGATTTTATTATTTTTTTAGCACCCCCTTAATACAATGAAATTGTGATTTCGTTGTATACTATCTAACTAAATCACTATTCGGTTGTATTTTTTTTGTCACCTCAAGCATAACAACATAATCACAATTCTGTTGTAGTTTTCTTTGCACCCCTTAACACAATGAAATTGTGATTCCATTGCACTATTTGGGGAGAAAAATAGTATAACAAAATCATGATTCCATTATACTATTTTTTTCAAAAAATTAAAAATTAAAAATAAAAATGCATTTGGTATTTTTTATTGACTGAACACTACATTAATTGACTAAGTGCACTACTTTTTATGATACGTATTAACTAAATAGTAATTTTTTCTGATACGTGTTAACATTTTAATTACTTTAGGATTTGTGTCAGTCAAGTGTAACCGAATCCCAATTGTAATATTGAAACGAAGCTCAGGTCGTCTCCCAAGGGAATAGTACTCGAAATCCCCCTATTTACTGCAATTCCTCACACTTCTACATCGTTATATCGTTCATCTGCAATTCACTAATATATTTTATCCCCAATCCCTTAAGTGATAGACCCTAAATCATTTGCCTTGATTTCCAATCCCTTGACAAACCAATACATGCAATCAACATTATCGTTTAGGAATTAGCGAGGCTTAACCAAGGTTATTTTATCCCTAGAGATAACCCTAATTATGTATCCGATTCAGTTTGAGTTTAAACGAGACTCACCAAAGTGCACATCAATTCCTAGAATAATTTATGAGATGCACATGCTCACAAAGCATTAAATATAGAAGGCGAATAATTAACTCAAACAATATATTAATGTGAGAAAATTACATCAAACAAGGTTCAATCCTTTCCTCTTCTAGCTAAGAAACAAACTAGTCACTAATGAAATACAAGAGTGAAAAAAAGAGGGGTTTTTAGTGAAGGGTGGTGTGTAGAGGTGTTTTTTGTCGCTGCCTATGTCTCTTTAGTTATAGAATCATATATGTGTTTAATAGAGACGAATAATCTTCTTAATTTATAAAATAATATAATTTATACAAGGAAATTGTCTATTTAACTGATATAATCTGTTTTAATTGTTACAATTATCTTCCAAGTGATTTTCTTCATTTATCTTCGAGCTATATCTTTAGAATTATCTCTATTTTGAATTAATTTAGTTTCTGGATGCACTGTTTGGCATGCTACTTGCTTAAGCGAGATATCTTTTGTAAAATTTCATCTTCTCCTCTGTTTGATTTGGCTTGAGCTACCTATACCTCGCTTGAGCGAGATTACCTTGTAAAATTGATAAAAACTCAAAATCATATTAAAAACTTCTAAAATCGTAATTCCTTTCTAAAATATATTAAAAAATGAAAACATAATGAATTTGATTCAAAACAAAAGTATACTAAAGTATCAAATAAACGTCTCAAATTGCATATGAAAATACGATAAATTTGATGTTTATCAATATGTATACCAACCATATTAAATATAGATGCAATCTAAATCGTTTATTTTGTTGGTGCGATCTCAACCATTGGTATGACTCACGAGAGAATAATAGATCATCTAACATAAATATCAGTAGCAGTTTGATGCAACTCAACACCTTTGATTGATATTCACCATATTGCTAAAAACTTGTAGAGTGTAAATGATGTTGTGTATTATGATGGTGTTAAGTCAAAAGATATTTATTTCTTAAGACGAATTAGGACCCTTAATTATTTTGATTAGATGTAAATAAATACAAAGTTTAAAATTCGAGTCTTATGCGCTATCATAACATGCTTTGTAAATTTTGCATCTGATATTTCAGACAATAGCCAGATAGAAGCATAATCTAATATGACATTCAATATGACATTTAAGACTTCATTTATTATTTTGTGTCTGAGATTTGTTTTGTAGAAACATTCTCTCTGTTGAATCCTATGAAGAGTAAATGAAGTCAAGATTTGAAACTCTTCAATCGTTATCAAAAGAAAAGCTCTGTTGCACAGACCTACTCTAATAAAAAGGAAATAATTTCATGTTGTAGTGTTCAACACACTAGCAACAAAGAGTGAACTCTTTGCATGAAGAAATGACATGCATTTAATGCAAGCAATAAATGCTCAAATGACGAAGAACATGTGAAAAACTCTACTAGTTGGAAACAACAAAACATAAAGACGAAAATATTCATTATTCTTTATGTAAAAAAGATTATGTGTATTCTTGTAAAGTTAGATATAGCTCTCAAAATACCCTGACCATATTGAGAGAAAAAAATAAGTACTAATTGTAAATTCGTCTTTAAGACGATCATTGATTTAGTCATTGAGCAAATACCATCAACATATCTCTTTTGATTTGTTTAGAGCTAGCAATGACTTGG
This sequence comes from Glycine latifolia, assembly GCA_013407115.1. Lineage (NCBI taxonomy): Eukaryota > Viridiplantae > Streptophyta > Magnoliopsida > Fabales > Fabaceae > Glycine > Glycine latifolia. The sequence continues at coordinate 21,067,959 of CM023959.1, read as the reverse complement.
TATAGACAAAGAATACTCGGTGTTGATCAAGCTTGAGGTAAAACTTGATTTGTAGAGCCAAAAGTGGTCGTGACATATGTAACGCCCCGTACGCGTCCGGTTTGTTAACATTCCATTATATCCATTTACGCAGCAATTTTCAAAATAAACAATTTGATTTGGAAGCAAAACAAAATATGACGTCATTATAACATCAGTGGTACATTATACATGGTGAAATATCAAAATATACATCCTCTGTACACAAATGTACATATAATCCCCTCAGGGTACAAAATCACAAAACAATAGGCATAAATAACAAAAGAATGGAGCCAACATGCTCTCATCAACTATGCCTAGGGTTTATGTACAATCTATCCCTGCATAGGCCTCTTGCCCTGGGATCTCTCCGCTTCTCCTTGCGTCTCACCTGCAAATATAATCCCCACACAAGGGTGAGATAAAAATCTCAGTAAACTCAGGGTCCTTGGAGGTCTTTCCTCCCCCTGGTTCACTTCTATGCATATAATATCAAAATTGGCATTACAACTAGCCATCACAGCTCTCAAGCCATAACAACACATATAACATATGTCTCAAGGGTCATCAGTACCCTTTTTACAAAACACATCAGTAACATTTAGCCCTCACGGTCCTCAACAATTTCACAACATGTAACATGTATATTTCAACTCATATACAACATACACAAGATAGATATATTATATTCCTTGAGAAATATCATCTGCAACAAGTATATTCTCCAAGGATTCACTCACATATATAAATATATCTATATTGTATTGCCTGGGAAAAGATCATCTGCAACAGGTATCTTATTCCAGGACTCACTCGGACATATATGGCACTTCCAAGAGAAGCTCATCTGCAACAGGTGCATTCTCTCAGGTTTTATCACATACACATATATTGACCACTTAGAGTTGTTCCACGTAACTCTGGCTCTAAGGGAAGTCCATATTTAGTCCATTCTACTGGCTAGAGAATCTCAATAACCCCCATTTCACACAACCTCAATTCATATACATCAAGTACATGTTTTCAATCAAAATGGGAATACACAATTTCAATATACATGCATAACTTCATACATTAACCATCACTCCCTCTGGAGAATGGTGGAACACAATCAAGGGAAACACTCCCAAGAACAAAGAGCTTACCTGCTCTCAGCACTGTACCGGCTCTCCTGGATCCGTGGTCACCACCACCAGTGATGTCAGAATCACTCCCTACACAAGAGCATGTAAACATCAATAACGGTCCTCAACCGTCAGAATGATAAAACAAGGCTAATCCTTTTCATTAAACCTCTCTGTTTCTATCTTAAGGTTATCAGGACTAATCACCTCAAAGGCGATTCACAGACCCTCAACAGGATCTATCTCGACCGATTCAACGTACTAGAGTCCCTACAAGACTCTGTATGAGCCAATTCAAAGGATTCACTTGCCTTAACAGGCCAAATATCCATATTTGTCAAGCTTATCAGAACGGCTATTTCAACACATTTTCACCGTTTATTTAGCCTCCTGAACATCTTTTGTAAATGTACCTAGGCTCAAACTCATCATTATATCAACATTCTTCCTACTCATACAGATGTCAGAGTCAAAACTAAACTTTATCAATACTCATGATTCAAAGCTCAAACCTCATCAGAACAACCTCCTGAGCATACTTTCAACAGAATCCAAGCCTAATTTCGACTCCAACTCGCTCATTTATTCAAAATTCATCAAAACTCATCAAGAATCATCTTTCAGAAATAACCGGTTAAAGCTCAAGTTTCTTACCTCTAAACAGTCGAGGAAGGTTAGAGGATAGCTTTTCCAAGCTTGAACGCCTCTGAAATGACTCCTTTCTTCTCAAAATCCAAGCTCTGAGGATATTCCCTAGAGAACGGGATTTCTCCGATTGGTTATCTTTTCGAGAGATTGAAACTAGGATCTAGCTCATCTCAAGGTTCTAATCACTTTCCTAGTTGGTTATCAAGTGTTTAGGTCAAAGGATAAGCGGGTATAAAGCTCTCCAACTCATCAATGGAGGAAAAAGGCTTAAGAAAGAAGAAAACCAAGTTTTTCTTCCCAAATTCGTGAAAAAGCCTTTATATAGGGTGCCTGCCCGAGATTTGGCGCTCCGAGCGCCATTTTCATGCCTCCAGCGCCAAATTCCAGTGAAAAATGAACTTCTGGACATTTCTGGTGCTCCTAGCGCCATTTTCACGCTCCAGGCGCCAAATTCCAGTGCATATGCCGCCCCAGGCGCCAATTTCACGCTCCAGGCGCCAAATTCCAGAGAAAAAGGCCTTTTGGCCATTTCTGGCCGTCGCTAAATCGGTCGCAAAATCCGTCGCTAATCTGTCGCTAATTCCGTCGCTAACACTTTTTGTGACGGAATATAATTAAATTTAAATTTTTCTTTCTTTTCCTTTTATTTATTTAACCTTGGTTATTATAACATAATACTTGTAACATGTGAAGTTAGTGGAGTTTGGTAATTTGTCAAGAACTTGAAGTAGTCTGAGTGGTAGAGATGAACCAATATACCTCCCTGTGTATGATCCTTATTTAATTTCTTTATGCTTGAATTGACCTAGGGTTTGAATTTCTTTTTAGACATTTGAAAACATCTTTAATTTGTAAAATTTGTTTTTCATCATCTGACTGTGTTTTTTAAAATATGTTATCTATTTTACAAAGTTTTTCCTTTCAGACAAAAACTTTGTTTGATTTTGAAATGACTTAAAAAATTTATAAAATCGCCATTCAACCCCCCCTTCTTGTGAATTTACATTTACAGATGGTGACATGATTTTATCATCTGAAGGGGTATTGTTTGAATGTCCTAGTGGTCCTAAAGTTGTCATAATAAGTGAGGACATGTCGCTTGATACTTCAAGAAAAACAATTATGGACGCCATCAGAGGTTTAACAAAATTTTGTTTGTCCTTTTTTACCGCCAACTTGTCTACATAGGTGATGGTTGTGTTAAACACGAGTGTATGGAGTTGAAACACTTCAATGATAGGAGAAAAATATTTGTTGATCTTTTTAGAATTTAGTAGCAAAAGTTCGATTGAGTTGAATGTAACGCTTGGTTGATCTCTAGATGAAATTCTTGCCTTGCTGTGCAAACCAAGATTTGTTGATGAGCTCATTGCTCTGGTGCGTGATAAATCTATGTAGTCATGTTTGAACTTTACAAAATTTATATGCTATTTTTTAAAAGAAAAATATGTATTATCAGTGTTTCTTTAGTTGTTGATGTTTGTTTTATGAATCAATTAAAGAAATCGTTGTTTTGTTAAATTACTAGACGCGTGTTGTTTAAATAGTTGATGAACACAAAAAAAGTAATTTTCAGCCACAACAGAAACTTAAATGAAATATTTCAAAAGAACATAAAAAAAACTTTACAAACTACATCAAACAACAACAACAACAATAACAACAATAATAATAACAATAACAAATAAAAACAATAACAACAACAACATATGTCCAATTCAATAATCAACCGCCTCTGCCACCCTTTTTGCTACCATGCTTGGTAGGGCTCTTTCTGGTTCTCTGTGTGTCTAAGTTGCACCTAGTTGCTAGGCCTTTTTACGATAATTGCAAAGCTTGCTATATGAGCTGATGATGAATCGTGCCCTCTGGCACAACTTTGAGGTCCAGCAAGCTCAGCATAGCTTTTGACGTCATCCGAAATCGATCCTGCAATAACGATTACGATTAGTAACTATATTTTTAGTGACAATTTAGGGGGAAAAATAAAAAAAATTCAATTTGTATTACTGGGAAAAAGTAGTCTTCACTTGGTACATAGTCTGCCAGTGGCTGCCTAGGCTTTGGCTGTCGTTGGATGGGCGATAAACCTACAACACCTGGTAGAGGTTGTCCTTCCTCCGGTGGAATAATATAAAGGTGGAAAACTTGTAGAACCAAGGTAGATAGTCAGAGGTGCTGAAGCTACCACTTCATTGGTGGAAACCTAATAGCTTGGATATGAAAAAAGCAAGGATCAATAACATTGTCCATTATAGAAGAAAAATACATGTTTGCCTCAAGTTGTTGTACCCAATTAATCTGGATCAAGAATCAACTAGAAGACTACAACATCTTTGAAAATAAGATACCAATCTACTGTGACAACAAAGCAACAATAAGTCTATCTAGAAACCCTATATTGCATTCAAGAGGTAAACATCACTTTCTTAGAGACCATGTTCAGAAAGGAACAATGGACCTACACTTTGTATCCACTAAAAAGCAGCTTGCTGATATTTTTACAAAACCCTTTTACTGAAGAAGGGTTGGTTCTATTAACGAATCAACTAGGAATGGATAGTGTAAAGGAATTATTCATTTCGAAATGCTTTATGAAACTCTACGTTTATAAGACATATTATCCAATGGCTCATAGTTACTACATTTGCATGATTGGATGATACCACATTCACTCATATTATAAGGTGGAATGCTGCGTTTGAATAAGAAACATATTCATTATACTGAATTGAGTTGTCCCTTGAGAAACATGCCAATTAAACACATTTCAAAACCCCAAGAAAACCACTCCACATTCCCTCTTTTATTAATCCACCATTCAAACATAAAAATGGTTCATTCTTTATCATCAACCTCTCACTCTCGCTTTCTCTTTGAAACCTAAACCCTAAAACCTTCATGTCCAATGATAGCCAGCTAGACATCACCGAAATGCTCGTCCACTAATGCTACTAATGTTCACATTGATGGTGAACCAACTATTCACATTAAGCACTTCTTCTACATACATGAGTTAGAGAAAGTTGGCCTCAAACTTCACGAGACCCTACTCTTTTGTGGTGGAAGATGCTACTCCAACGGACCACAACTCATCTACCCACAAATCCATTTGTTCCTAGCTAGCACCAAAAGAACCACATCAACAAGGGTTAGAAATTGAATGCACAAGATTCTATATTGATTTGATCATCCTTCTCCTTTAAAAGGAACATCAAAGCAATGCTCAAGGTTGATGAACAACATTCATACATTGAGGAGAAGCGAAAAAGAATCAAAGAGAAATACCATTGAGTGAAACAATGCAGATAGAGTCTATCCTTTGCTTAGAAAATTTCTCGAACTGAGTCTTACTTTATTGTAAATACACTCTTTGAGTGTTACAATTTGTGATTCTTCAAACTATTTGATTGTGAAACCCAGGAGTGTCTTAGTGACAAAAGAATACTTAGGTGTTCTTTGATTTAGGGGGAATCTAAGGGTTGTGCTAGTAGTGGCCTAAAGAATACTTGTAAAGTCAGGAGTGGAAAGTAAGAATACTTGTTATAATCAATCATTGATTAGTGGAACCCTTTATTGTTTTGTAAAGGAGAACTGGACGTAGCTCAAATTGAGTGGATCAGTATAAACTAAGTGTTTCTACTACTCTTTTTAAGCTTATATGAGTATTCTTTAAGGCTTAACATAGACACAATTTTCACACAAATTTTATATATTAAACTATTTTCAAATCATTGTTTTAGTAATAATTAGATTACCACTTTTGTTATTGGACGATAGGATTTATTTATATAATTACTTTCATTTTGAAAATTTTTATAAGTTTATTTAACACACTATTTAACCCCTTCTAGTGTGATTTATCATACTAGAAAAAAATCAAGCTCTTTGGAATTGTCCATTCTAGAATTATGCATACATAAAAAAAACAAGTTATTTGTTGGATTACTTGTTTTGGAATTATGTAAGCATAATTCCAGAATAGGAAATTTGTATTTGTAATTCAAGATTGACCATTATTGAATTATGCATGAATAATTCTAAATTACATATTCTAGATTTATGTATGCATAATTCTGGAATGAACAATCCAAAAGTGCTTAGTTTTTTTTTGTCTATTCTTGATTCTCCAATATGGGATTATAACTAATTTTTTAAAAAAGGATACTTTTGTAATTCGAGTTTTTTATGGGGTATAGGAAGCAAAACATGAAGTGCAAGAAGTAAAGACCTAAAATATTACCTCCAAAACTAGAATAAGGGCTTTATGCCATTGAGCCTTAAGACCCAATTTAAGGCCTTTAACCAGAACTGTAACGCCCTGTATGCATCCGGTTCATTAACATTCAATTATGGTCGTTAAGCGTAGCAATTAATTAAAGATAATTAATACGAAAGCAAAATAACAAAATGACATCATCATACGTCATCAACAAAATCATCTTTACATTATGTATGGTAAAAACTCACATCATACAACTAGAGGACTAAATAAGCCATATGCATATATCTCTATATATGTAACTCAACAATGGCTGTACAAAATAAGGTATCCCATACCCTGTCCTCTCTCAACATACATCAACATCTCTCATGAAATATACAACAATATACAACCACTGTGCATCTTCCCCTCAGGGGTACAAAATATAGGCATAACAAAATAATGAGGCAACATGCTCTCAAAATAATATGCCTAAGGTTCACACAGAACCATATCCTTACTCGGGCCTCTTGCCCTGGGATTCACCATCTGCTCGCTGAGCATCACCAACAAAATATAATCCCTACACACGGGGTGAGATACAAATCTCAGTAAACTCAGGATTCTTGGAAGTCTCTTCTACCCCCTGGTTCACTTCCATGACACATAGCATCAAAATTGACATCATATAATCTAGCCATCAAGGCTCTCATAAAATACATCACATGTATATCACAACACAGGTGCCATTCCATTGGGCGCTACCAACATCAGGAATGTATAATGACCCTATGATAATTCGGATTCGTATGACCGGGTGTCACTAAGGGGGTGTATTTTGGAACTCGGATAAGAGGGGGTGTAGATAGCACCTTTTCAAAATTGGGATCATGTTGTATGTTAGCTTTATAGGAAGATCGGGTTAGTGCATGACCGGGTTATCGCCACGTAAGTGGTGTATATACTTAGCACTTTTGGGGAAAAACGCTACTGTATAGGAAAGAACTCAGACAAGGAAGGGAAGAGCGACCGGGTAGCTATATTGGCAAAGCCCGTATATTCCTTTTCTTTGAGGTCCGAGTTGTAATCTCGGATGAGCAACCGAGCAGTGATCTTGGAGGAACTCGTATTTAGTTGACTTGTAAGAGCTACCGGGTAGAGAGATCGGAAGAGCTCGTAACCCCTTTTGATAAAGTTACCAGGTTAGGAACCCGGACAAGGTTGGGAGGAACCTTGGACTTGTGAAGTACCAAGGTATAAACTTGGATTAGGTCGGATGAGGTCGGAATAGGTTGGATTAGATCAAATAAGGTCGGAGGAGGAGGGAACATTGGACGTACTATAGTACCAAGGACAGGTTCTTATGCAATCGATTACATAGGTATTTGTAAGCGATTAAAACAGGCAGTATTTGCTGTTTAACCCGGACTTAGCCTTGTTACACGTGTTGACACTACATATTCATTTTACACAGGTGATACGTGTTGACTCCTTGCTAGTTGTTTTGACGCAGGAAGATCCTCATATTACGATATGACACATGTCAATTTTCAGGCTATTTAGATATGCACGAGTGAGATATTTCAGTAGAAATATTATTCCCACCGCCTTTGCTAAAACACTTTCTCTCTCTTGTTCCATATTTTCTGCCATTGTTAAAGTGAGAAAAACTTCATAGTTACTCATTCCTTGACCTAAACACCTTTACAACCAACGTGAGGGTTGAAGAGAATCACCTTATAAACTAGTTTTCACCTTTGTTAGCTATAAAAACCATCAGGCGAGGAGATCATTTCTTCAAAGAAAGTGCAAAGTTTCAACCTTTAAGAGTCAGAAGGCACGTTAAGGATATCCAAGCTTGGAGAACCTGTTATCTAGCTTTCCTCACGATTTTTAAGGTAAGATACGTATGTTTTACCGTTTCCTTTAAGTTTGGATTTAAGAGGAAAAATGACTCATATGAGTTAGGGTTGGTTTTGGGTGATATTTCTTTGGAAAAGTATGCTTAGGAGATTGTTGTGATGAAGGTTCAACCTTGAAAGCTAACTTTTTTGGGTTTTGGGAATTTTGTTTTGCCCAGTTAGATCTTTATGGGGTTTACAAGTCATTGGTTGGTTGTATATGGTTGGGATCTGGAAAAGAACTGGGTTCTTTCTTGCCTGATGTAGGGCTTGATAAAGAAGATATCAGTGGTTGGAAACACGAGGCTGAGGTAGCCAGTGCTGGAATCAGAGAAGGTAAGCTCTTTGTTCTTGGGAGTTTGTTCCCTTGATTGTGTTTCACCATACTCCTAGGGAGTGATGGTTGTTGGATGTCATGGTGCGTGTATTTACATTGTGTGTTATTGCTTTTTGATTGAAAACATACTTGTAATGGAGATGTGCACTGGTTGGCTAATTTGTATATCTGGATATACATTTGTGCATGTTTGTACTGGAAAGGCACCTTGGTGGAATTATCACGTGGAGTCTGTGGTCTGGGACCTCAGGCCAGGATACGTGATGTGTACGCAGAGTACACTGGAAGATATACAAGAGTGCACAATACGTGTACTGGCTGTCTAACTTGTGTATCTTATATGCAATTGTGTATGATATCTGCAGTGTTTGGCTAAATTGCATATTCGAGGTGGAATGGCATGTGGGTGTGGTTATGTATGTGTTGTTTTATTAAAGGACAGGTTGGCTATGTTATTTATAATGCCAATATAAATGCTATGTACTGTGGAAGTGAACCAGGGGGAGGTGAGTCTCTAAGAATCCTAAGTTTACTGAGATTATATCTCACCCCAGTTGAGGATTATATGTTATTACAGGTGATAGCCTAAGAGCGGAGGACGAGGTCCGGGGTAAGAGACCCGAGTAGGGATTGTTCGGTGGATCTCAATTAGACAGGCCGGGTAGGGGTTGGCTTATAATTGAGGATCCCGAACAAGAAGCCGAGGCCAGGTTCGTGGATGCGGATTTTGGAAGGCGATCTTTTGTGAGTCTGTCGACTCAATTTTGTTGTATATTTTGCAACCTAGTATGGGTTTTTGTATGATGTATCTTATAGAACACAACCCGAGTGCCGGGATGTATACAAAAATTCCATACATAATGTTTTTAGTTGTGTTGTATGACGTAAGATGACGTCTTACTTATTTTATGCTTCCGTGTTTACTTATTACGTTAAGTATTACTGCATGTAAGACCATAATATAATGTTAATGAACCGGATGCATACAGGGTCGTTACAGAATGCAACACAGATATAATATATATATACATATACAACATATATAACATTGTTTGGGAAAGATCATCCACTTAAGGGCACATTCTCTCAGGACTTTACATATCATTGCCTGAGAAAGATCATTCATTGAAGGGCACATTCTTCCAGGACTTACTCGGATATATATGGTACTTCCGAGAGAAGATCATCCACTTAAGGGCACATTCTCTCAGGTTTTATTCTATATACATATATTGACCACTTAGAGTTGTTCCATATTACTTTTGCTCTAAGGGAAGTCCATATTTAGTCCATTCTACTGGCCAGAGAATCTCATCAATCGTACAACATATCATCACAGTGTACATCATATACATGTTCTCAATTAAAAAGCAGTAACACACACTTTCAATACGACATGCATCATGACATACAATAACCATCACTCCCTCGGAGTATGGTGGAACACAGTCAAGGGAAAACTCTCAAGAACAAAGAGCTTACCTGCTCTAAGTGCTACACCGATTCTCCCAGCCTTGTAGTCACAACCACCAAAATCCTCAGTATCAAACCCTATATAAATGCATACAAGCAATCAATAACGGTTATTAACCGTTGAATGAAAAGAAACGTGATTCTTTTTCCATCTAATTGGTAACTTACAGACCCCCAACAGGATCTATCTCGGCCTAATCAAGGCCTTAGAGTCTCCCTAAGACTATGCATAAACCAATTCAAAGAGTTCAAAGTTGTATCCATGCCACATTTCAATAATTATCAACGTGGCTAAAACAGTTACTTCAACACTTTTTCAACGTTTATATAATCTCCTGAGCACCAAGGTTCATACACATCATATTATCATCAATCTAACCAACATTTTTCCTACCCATACATTCTTCAGAACCAAATTCCAAAGTCCATAAAAATCATATCTCAAGGTTAAACCGTCATCAGAACAACCTCCTCGACATACTTTTCCAAAGGACCCAAGCCTAATTTCAGCTCTAACTCAAATGGGTTACCATTCATCTCTAACTCAAATGGGTTACTATTCATCTGAAGAACAAATTCTCAAATAATAGGTAAAACTTGCGTTTCTTACCTCAAAAACGACAAGGAAGGCTAGAGGACAGCTTCTCCAAGCTTGAATGCTCTTAAAATGCCTTCTTTCCTCCTCAAAGTCAAACTTTGTGAAGTTCCATGGAGAACTTGATCTCTCTATCTGATTGTTTTCAGAGAAAAATGATGTTGGAATCTAGCTCATTGAGTAGTTCCTTTCAACTTTCATGTTGGATGTGAAGGGTTTTGGTCAAAGGTTGAGTAGTTATGAAGCTTATCTAGTTCATTAATGGCAGAAACCAGAGAAGGAAGAAGAAACTAAAGTTTTGGCTCACAAAATGTTCAAATGGGACTTTTATAGTGACTCAACCCGCGTCCCCGCGCTAATCGTGCTAGATTACAATGAAAATTGGTCATCTGGTGCACTCTAGCGCTAATGGTGCCGCGTCTGGCGCTACTGGCGTCGCATCTGGCACTATTTGCACCGAGAACCAGAGTAATATATTTGAGTGTTTTTTCTCAGGGAGTTGCTTTTGGCTCCTACACTAGCGTGAAAAGATGATTCTACTTCCATTTCAAAATTCTTCACCCCTCCTTCTTCTTCCTTCCCACTACTTGCCTCTCCCCCCACCTTTATTGGCACTCTCCACCTCCCTCTTCTTCCTTCTTTTTTCCTTTAACCTCTGCACCCTTCCACCTTCCTAAACCTTCCCTTCCCTTCTCCCCTTTCTACATGCCCTCTCTGATCTGGCATATTATTTTTGACATTTTTCATTCAATGGAATCACGATTTTTAATTTTAAAAAATAAGTAATGAAGTCATGATTTCGAAGATTTTTTCATTTTAAAAAACGAGTAAGGGAATGTTCCGTTTACTCATTTTGTGTGTGTTTTGAATACCACAAAAGATTCATGATTTTGTTGTGTGTCTCGACAAAGACAACAACAAATTATGATTTTGTTGTGTGTTTTGGTACTTTTTTTTTATAGTTATTATAATGTACCACCATATAAGTATAAACTATAAGATGATACAACGAAATCATGATTCCGTTGTGGGTTTCATAAAAAACATAACAGAAATCATAATTCCATTGTATGTTTTGTCCAAACACAACGAAATTTGTGCCACCTTAGGGTCTTTGGGACATTATTTCAGGTCTAGACGTGGTCAGGTACAATAATGAGCCAATCATTGCTCTATATTGAGTGTTGTCCACCTTCTTGCATTCTTCGTCCAGTCCAAGATATGTGTTGGATGCATAAGTGTTTTAATCTCCTTAGAGTTTTCCAGGTTGAACTTTTTCAGAAGTTCTTTCACATACTTGGTTTGGTGGATGTAGATTCCATTGCTAGTTTGTTTGATTTGTAGTCCTAAGAAGAACTTTAGTTCTTCTATCATGGTCATTTCAAACTCGATTTGCATTAGCTTAGAAAAAACCTCACATAGAGGCTCATTAGTAGCACCAAATTTGATGTCATCCATATATACTTGAACTAATATAAATTGTGAATCATAGTTTTTGCGAAACAGAGTTATGTCCACTTTTCCTCTTTCAAAGCAAGCTCGTGGAGCTTGTTTTAGTCCATATAGGTCTTTGTTTAGATTGAAAACATGTTGAGGAAATGTGTCACTATCAAAACCAGAGGGTTGTTCTACACAAACTTCCTTTTGTATCAGTCTATTAAGGAATGCGCTTTTTACATTCATTTGATATAGCTTCATTTTGTTTGACCAGCAAATGACAGTAAAATGTGTATTGCTTATAGACGAGAAACTAGAGCAAAGGTTTCAATGTAATTTATACCCTTCTATTGTGAGTAACCCTTGACAAGTAATCTTGCCTTGTTTCTAACTTTACCTTCCTCGTCCAGTTTGTTTTCGAATACCCATTTGGCAACTAATACCTTATTTTTCCTTTGGATAGTTCCACAAGTTTCCAAACATATTTCTTTTGGAACTCCGCAAGTTCTTGTTTCATGGCCTTCACCTAGTGTTCATCCTCCATAGCATCATTAATGTGTTTAGGTTTAACTTCAGAGATTCGTGTCTTATGACCTTGATTTTTGAGAGATGCTCCTTTTTGGACCTTGATTTCTGGATGATTCTTTTTAATTATTCGTCAAGTTGGTTTCTTAACTTCTTCAAGTTGTTCTAGTGTTTGGTTGGACAAGTCTGCTTCTATTGGTTAGTATGTTGTTGTTGAGGGTCCCATTCCATTCTCATCTAGCTCTAATATTCTTGTATCAAGCTTGGTGTTATTAAATTTCACATGGATAGCTTCTTCCAATATTGAGGTTCTAAAGTTGTACACTCTATAGGCCTTAGATGTTTCAGAGTATCCAAGTAATATTCCATTATCACACTTAGAGTCAAACTTACCCAATTTTTCTTTGGTGTTGAGAATGAAGCATTGACATCCAAAAGGACGAAAATGTGAAATGTTAGGTTTTTGCCCCTTTTAGAGTTCATATGGAGTCTTTTTCAGAATAGATCTTATGGGAATTTTTTTTTTGTAAATAACATGCAGTATTCACTGCTTTAGCCCATAAATGTTTAGGTGTAGAATTATCATCGAGCATGTTCCTTGCCATTTCCTGCAATGATTTATTTTTTCTCTCAACTATTCCACTCTATTGGGGTGTTGTAGGTGTCGAGAATTGTGAAGAATGTCATTTTCTTCATAGAATAGATTAAAATTTTCATTTTCATTTGAGTATGCATTACTTCTTTTGTCTTGTCTTTGGACGACATGTCATCCAGGTCTTCCCATGTGCCCATAAGTACTTTCTTGTCTTTCGGCTTAAATTATTTCTTCTTGTCCTTTGTATTATCCAGGTCTGGACATTCAGACTTGAAGTGTTATGGCTTCTTACACTTGTAACATATGATGGAGCTTTCATCTCTATCCTTTCTATCTTTGGATGATTTCTTGGACGAACCACTCCAGTTTGATCCACTTCTCTTCTTCCACATTTCCTTATCTTCTTTGATATGAAGGCTAGTTGATCATCTTTGTCTGATTCATCTTCATCAGAGGATGTGTCTGCACTTAAGGCTTTCTTGAGTATTGTTCTAGTGGTGGCTTCCTTGAACACATAGGACGTTTTGGTCTTTTGTGCTTTTAAGGCAAGAGATTTCTCCTTTTTGATTCTTTCATCCTATTGTAGTTCCTATTTATGGACCTTTAATGTTCCAACTAGTTCCTCTATGGACATAGAATCAAAATTGTTTATTGCTCTTAGAGCTGTAACCTGCGATTTCCACTTTCTGGACAAACTTCTCAAGATTTTGTCAATGTTATCATAATTATCATAAGTTCTTCCAAGAGATCACATTTCATTTAATATGGTTTGGAAACATCCAAACATACCTTGTATGTCTTCATCTTCTTCAATTGTAAACATTTTATATTTATGTGTTAACAAGTTGAGCTTGTTACATTTTACCTGATTTGACCTTTCATATGTTATGGATAATGTGTTCCACATCTGTTTTGCACTTCCGAAGCTATGAACTTTAGTATAATCTTCTTCTGAGAGGGCACATAGCAGTATGTTACGGGCTTTGGAGTTCAACAGGAATCTTTGTCTTTAAGCGTTTGTCCATGAGATTTTGGAAACTTCATTAAGTTGTTCATCAAGTGGAATGTAATTTCCATTTTCCACCATGCCCCAAAGTTCAATATGAATAAACTCAAAATGAGTTATCATACATTCCTTTCAGTAGTCATACTTTGCTCCTTTAAATAGTGGAGGCTTGTTGGTGAAGTACCTTTTTTCCATTTCTTTAGTTTATTAGGATCTTCCTTTGTATTCGTCAGAATACTCAACCTGAGAGGCCAAACACTAATGCCAACTTTAGTATAATAAATCACGCTAGAATATGGGGGTTAAATAGTGTGTTAAATAAACTTATAAAACTTTTCAAAATGAAAGTAATTATATAAATAAATCCTATCGTCCAGTAACAAAAGTGGTCATCCAATGATTAATAAAACAATGATTTGAAAATAGTTTAATATATAAAATTTGTTTGCAAGTTGTGTCAATGTTAGGCCTTAAAGAATACTTATATAAGCTTAAAAAAAGTAGTAGGAGCACTTAGTTTATAATGATTCACTCAATTTGAGTTACGTTCAATTCTCCTTTACAAAACAATAAAGGGTTCCACTAATCAATGATTGATTATAACAAGTATTCTTACTTGCCACTCCTGGCTTTACAAGTATTCTTTAGGCCACTACTGGCACAACCCTTAAACTCCCTCTAAATATAAGAATACCTAAGTATTCTTTTGTCACTCAGCCACTCCTGACTTTCACAAACAAATAGTTTGAAGAATCACAAATTGTAACACTCGAAGAGTGCGTTTACAATAAAGTAAGACTCAGCTCAAGAAATTTTATAGCGTGATATGTTCTCCTCAACGAGAATGATTGTGGATCAATTCTTTCTAAATCTGTCATTCACATTCTAATTTCAAATTTTAGTTACTTATATAAGGAAAGATAGTATTATGTCACAAAATATTCTTTGTATAGATGCATACTTATACAAAGTGGAATAAATGGATCTTTCTTATGTAATATATTGGATTTGTTTTTAATCATAGAAAACAGATGGATGCAAACCATGATTTAATATAAAGCAAATTCTAGTAAATGATAGTGGACAATGATAGCGACCACTTAGGCCAGAAAGATCTTACCATATTTACTTAACTGATAAGTTTTGTCCACTTACAAATAAATCATTAGTCATCACAAATTTATATCTTTGTTTTCATCAAAACTAAGGGATAAAGGGACCATCCAGTGATGGATCGTCCAGTTCTAATATTTTTGTCTATTCCAATTTTTTCAATGCAAAATTATAACTAGATCAAGAAAAAAAACCTTGGAACTTACCTTTTCGACGTAGGACAATGAATGGTGAGCCAAGGAGGACAATTATGGTGTTGGAGACTGAGATGGTGGGAAAGGAAGCAACTGTGGTAACGATGGGGGAAAATGGAGCAACAATGGTGACAATTTTAGATGGAGGTTCTAAGGAGGGCAATCTTGGGAAATTTGAAACTAAGGAGAGGCAAGTAGCAAAAAATAGGGTGCAGGAAGCAATTGCCAATATTTTATTGTAAGGGACGTTGCATTTTTTTCCCCCAGTAATTACTCGACTAAGCTCCTGACCAAAATAATAATAATAATAAATCTCACTAATTGTTTTTATTATATATATCTAGTAGTTCATGAATGAACAATCAACCTGAGATAAATTAGTAGTTGGTCTTCTTGTGGCAGTGCCTTGTCTTGATTAATGGAATCGATGGAGTGAGTATTTACAAGACACTCCAACAAGAAGAAATGTAGGGGACAATAGCGGGATTGTGTGTAATTGGTTTGAAAGTGGATTTTTCTTATATAAATATTTTTCGTCTTACACATAGCTGAGTGAAGTGAAAAGTGGTCTCTTTTAAGGGATATGATGGGAAAATAGTCGTGCACATAACAACATGAGGATTATGAGTTTTTTCATGACGAGGTCCTGATTTTAGAGGTTAAATTCGAAGCTTAAATGATATGGTCCATTTGACAGGTCAATAACAATACATGTTACTAACAGGAAATTAATTTAGATATGATGCATGAAAGTGTGAAGTATAAACTCTATGAATGATAGGTATAGGTTTAAGCTAATTATTGATGAAAAAGAGTAAAAATACTTACACTTCCCAATTGTTTTCTGTACTCTTTCTAGAATTATTTTGACCTTCCAAATTGATCATTCCGAAAGCCAAAAAGAAAATACATTCCATTATGTAATTTAATATTTCAGATTAACCATTTTGAATGACAAAAGGAAAGTGCAGAAGGAAACAAGTAGGAAATGCAGGAAATAATAGCTCATCTCAAGATGCATGTCTCACTGCATGCATAGGGGGATTCATGATCGTAGTCAAATCCACGATGCCATTATCGTGAACCAACAATAATTCTAGAAGTTTAAATTGTTTAGTTAATATACATAAATGATTTTATATTATATTTCTAATAACTCCTCTCACACCACACCAGTCCTTTAGATTTGAAGTGTGGGCAATTCACAAGCTTATCCACCATGTACTAAATTTTAACTTTTTTATTTAAAAAATGGGAAAAGCAAGAGTTAAATTCTAAATCACTTGGTTATATAGAGGCTTTTTGTTTTTGGTACAGGTTATAGAGGCTTAGATACTATGTTATAATTAAATCAACAATTAGGTGAAAATAGATTAGTGTTTTTATATCATATAGTAGTATTTCTATTACTTGCACATGACCATTAACCTATGAGTATCCAACATTTATGAGGTAAAGCATTTCCAATCACTTAGCATTCGACTCACGAAAACCTTACTTGAATATCTGAGAGTCTTTAATTGTAAGTAAATCCACTGATCCACACTTCTTGTTCCATCATCATCTCCACTAGTAAATAAGTTCTCAACTACCAAAGATAATTGAGCATCATTTTGGCCACCTCGGATAACATGATCAAGATTTTTAAATTGCAGTTATCATTGCGCTTGTAATTACAAAATGTAGCATGTAAATAAGTATCATAGAAATTGATTAAGAAATAAAAATGTAAAATTATTTATTTATAGAAAAATATTATTAGTACACTCTCTTACCCTGATATTGAACGCAACCCACGTTAATTTCCAGTAAAAAAAATTCTATTTATTGATTTCCTAAGAAATACCTTGAGGACATTAGCAGGATTCTAAAGAAAATTGCAGAGAACGGTTGAAAAATGTAGTTAATGCAAACTACAATTTAGAATCATCTTTGTGATTTTACATATTTCATATATACTCCCGTCTAAAATATAAATTTTTAAACTAATTTTACTTTATTTAATATTATTATCTCTAAAACATCATTTATTTAATTGAGATTTAGGTTCAATAATTCTTTTTTATTTTTAATACCAAATTTTAAAAAAAGGTAAGTAAAAAAACTTAATTTTTAATTGAAATTGGTGTAATTAAATATAATTAATTAATTTTTTTAGTTAGCATGAATTAATTTTTCTTCTCTAAGTAAAAGTATTTCTACTGTGAGAATACCAATTAACGATGATTTAATTATTGGTTAACAAGGTGCATGCCTCGTTGGTTATCAAACTAACATTTTCTAGGCAATTGATTCTTAATTCGATAACCAACACGTATTCACCCTGATGACTAATAATTCACTGGTTGTTGATTGATGTATGGCAGGTGTCATTTTCATATCTAACATAACCAATAATAAAACTGAAACCAACAATCTAATTTCAATTATATCCATTTTTTTGTGCCTGGTCCTGTGCATGTCAGAGCTTCTGATTGACACAGAATGAGAGAGATGGAAAAAAGGCATCATCGGTTTCATTCCAAGCAGCATGCTTGTGTTTGAAGTCCAGTAGTATGAGCAGCAAAAACAGTAGTGAGCACCACTACTACTTTTCCACTTAATGCTGTTAACTTGTTCGCTTTTTGAGCGTGTGGAGGAAATTAAATGATCTTCATGTGTTGAACCAACATCTTCATTTTCACCATAATAGTAATAGGAAAATGTTAATCAATACCCAATGTTCTAACTATATTTAATTAAAGAAAAAAATTGTATTATTCATGATTTAATTTTTTATGTTATTTTAAGATTTACATAATAAATATTTTTTCCTTTTAATATATTAATCAAATACCCTACTGGTTTGCAAGACTCCATATGACAGTTTCCTTTTAGATCAGTGGGTTTCACGTGCTCTAAAAGCCGAACTCCACTCTCCTCTAGCTAGCTCCATATCTCTGCCATTGTTGGCTTTTTCATTATATCCTCAACTTTGTGTTCTATACTGAATTTAAAGATGTGTCGCATTATGGTCAGATTGATGATATGGATGTTATCTTGTTACAATATTTTCCATTTTGAAACTTAATAATTCACTATGATCTTCTATCATGTGGTGATTTTTCCTTTCCCCCAATTATTTGGTAAACCAACCATTTTTCAGAAATGACAGATTAATATTGGATAACATAGGATTGTTATCATTAGAGAATAAACATAGGAATTTAATCCACGGAATTTTGAACATACCCTCCACTATAAGAACAAATTGAGTATTTTAAATTATGCCTTGTATATAACTATATACTATAAAAAAATAGAGAAAGATGATTTATGTCAAATGGATTGCTTGATTTCCTTACCCTTAAAAGTTGTTCCATGTTTTTCTACCCAAATATGAGAGAATTGCAGGACACGAGGGATTATATTAATATGCTTGTGTTAGATATAGATATGGCAAGATACAATTCAACCCACCCCATGCATGAAAGTGCATGAGTGTTTAAAAGTTATGGGCATTGGATGCCCAATAAATGGGACATGAGAATATTGCAAGGTTGTTCATTTTTTTTTGTTTTTTGCAAGGGAATATTTTATTTCGATTGAAATATGAAAATGATCGTGAACCAGAAAAATGAAATCATATTCGATTTTGAATATCTTGTAAGATTCTGGGTCACTGTCAGAGACATACTTGATGTGTCAACACATGAAATTAGATAGAGCGAGCTTTAGTCCAAATGTCCAATAAGGCGATTTTTAGTATAAAAACAAATTGGCAGAAATATGCGTGGTTGTAAATTATTATTGTTAAAGATGAAGCACATACAATGCACTGAATGCAGATCAGGAGTGAGGAATTTATCTCGGAGTAAACAACTACTTTTACTCTTGAAATTAGAAGGGGGTATTACATTAGTTCCTACATCGGAGGAAGTTAAAAAAAAAGTCTTTGAAAATGAGAATTGACAATTACATTAGTTCAAACATTGAAAAAATTACCACTTAACTAATAATATTAACTTATGTTTAGAAATTAAAATGATAATGAATAATTAAATTTAGAAATTAACATTTGGTAGAATTATTTAACATTTTTTTTAAAATTTTAAGAAACAATGTAATTAACGCCTTCCAATTTCAGATATAAATAGGTTGTTTACTCTGAATTCTGGTCATGGGGGGTATCAGTAATAAGATCACAACAAGGGCGACACATTTAAAACGACAGCACGGCCAAAATAAAGAAACACCGTCAAAGCTTAAAACATCAAGTTCGGGAAACACTTTCTGTGCTGGCATGCAATGATCTTGTCTGTTGAATTTTGTTTTTTTTTTTTTGAATTTCCCCCTTTTCTCATATTGAATCTTCTCCGTGAAGGATAAGTTTTTTTACCCTCAAAATAAATATTTGTTAATAAAAGTTTAAATACGTTTTTTATTTATGATAAATATTTAATTTTTTGTTTTTATTGAATTTTTAATAAAATAATACTTGCTTTTTAATCTCTGATAATTTATTTTAATTTTTGATAAATTAACGAATTTTATTTTTATCTATGATAAAATAGTGAATTTACTTTTAGTCCCTATGAATAACAAATGGAAAAAAATTTATCTAAAAGTAAATACAAAATTTGCTAAGTTATCTGAGATTAAAATAAGTGTCAAAGATAAAAGATAAAATTATTGTTTTATTAGTAACTTAATGTAAAAAAAAAATCAAATATTTATTAAGGATAAAAATATGAGCCTAAAATTATATATAAAAAAATTAAGAAAGGGATTAACATAAGTTCAAAAAGGTGATTTATCTAGATAATTATTTATACCAAATTTTGGAAAAATAAAATATTCATCAATATGTAATTTTATAGCTGGCATATGCGTATATTTTAAGAAATATATTATATTAAAGTGAAATAAAATGATGAATATTAAGTAATTTTTAAATTATATGAAATATTGTAAACTTAATATACTTAGTAAGCACTATTAATACAATGGTTGAAATATTGATAAGCTTTTTCCTTTCTTTCTCCATAGGTAATTTTTTCTTTAAAAATAATCATCTTCAAAATACTCTCAAACGCTAAATATGTAGAAATCTCTATAAGCTAATATTCAAACATTGGTTCGTTACAACATTATGAGATATTAACTCCTTGCTAAATTCAACCCCTATTGCTAATGTTGATAGGCTTTACTAAAAACAAAAAACAAATAAAGTTGCTTAACACTTGATCGTGGAATAAGCAGATCCCACCTATTATGCGAAAAACTCAATTTCAGATATTTCTTTTTCAGTTTTATGTATACAAAACATATATATACAGTTCTGAAAATGTAACTAAAAAAGCATAATCTTATTACAGGCTAAAACTTAGTAGCCTTAGTGATCCATGAGCATTTGGTTGGTAGCACAACATATGGCTGGAGCAGTTTAGAAGGACCCATCTTAGGATGCAAAATGACAATTTAGAATGTGCAAGTGAAATTCCAATACAGTAATAATCAGTGGCTTCTAGCTGGCTCTTGGATTACATTTAAGCATTTTTGTCAATTAGCCACTTTAGAATTGGGTCAATCCAGCATAAAGGCACTGAATTGAGAAATCTTGCAAGGACTAAATTGAATTGATTGATGGGTACCTTTTTCTTGTTTTCAAAAAGAAAAAACTGTCCATGATGTGTTATTATTCAACAAAACAAGCTGTCCGTGGGAGAAAAAAAATAATAATGGCAAGAGTCGGTGGATGCATAAATGAAATGTAAAATAGAAGCACCAAGGTTTGGAGTGAGATGGCAAAGTCATGGCAGCGACTCATGGCCATGTTCAAGTTGACAAAATCAACATTCAAGACGTAAAGCCCTTCATGCCAATTTTTAAATTGCAACGAACAAATGATGGTGTTGGATAAATAAATAACATCTAATTTAAAGAGAACAATTTGAAAATTCATAGATTGCATCCCAGAAGTGCTCACTAACACAAGTTAAAAAACTAGAAGAGATTCACACGTATTTTATCAACATGGAGGGAGGCCCTTAAAAAAATTGGCCTCACTAACCTTAAGTATAAAATTTGTAAGAAAGAGAAACCACACTACCTATTACAAGGAATAATTATCACAGCCAAACCTTTTTATGGAAATTTACAAAGAAGAAAAGATATATAGTAATATAATGATCTATAATGAAAATTAGGTGTCATCCCCTATCTTCTAACTTCCAAGTTTTATCCCCCAATTAATATATTTCCACTAGGCCTAATCATCATTCCATGCAGAAAAAGAGATGGAGAAGACTTAATATATACAAATTCTTCATTTCTATCTTGTATTCAGATTATGTATAGGTGGTATAGCAAAAGTGCATATGTCCAAAACTGAATTTGCTTATTCAACAAAATGAAGACTCATTATTTATTTGCACCAAGCACAAACTGGTGTCATGTCATATACTGGCAACACCGCTTGAAGACTTGGAACACAAAACTCCACTTGCATTCAACAGGGTGAAGTGAGATCACAGCTTCTCATGGTACATAGTGAGGTCACATAAATAAGCACTAGTTGGCATGAGTTAGGCACCTTCCGGTGTCATTTAGTGATTTTAAAATTGGGATCTCAACACCCACTTGCATTCAAAGACAAAAAAAGATGAGCTCATAGAAACTACCATGCTATGGTCTTTAAAAAGCTATATGCAGATGTTGGCAGCTTGCCAGTAGTTTCAAGAGCCGCACTCTATTCTTAGAAACAAAAAAATTGCTCGTGTAGCAAAGTATCACCTTCCCCAAGATAATTAATCCATTATGTATCAAACAGATCAACAATGATATCATTCATCTAACTATATAATAAAGATTGTTAATATATAATTTAGGCAGCCATGGTTTCAAATTCAACAGGGTTAACACATGGTTGAAAAATATACACTCTTATTACAATTTTACCTTGAGGAACATCACGTTATTTTGGGTTTCAATCAATAAGTAGAGCGGTCAAAAGTTAAATAAGAGAATAGGATGATGCTCAAAAGTTCATGGCAGTCAAAAGTGAAGAATTTTGCACCCATACTTTTAACAAAGATATAAGGGTCATTCATTTTCCATGCTTCAAGGCAAATAAGAAAAAGACACTATTCTATGATCAATTATCTTAGACTCTTAGCCGAAAATTAAGTAATTAACTTGTAGTTTAATTGGCATCCGTCTGTGCCTTTAGATTTAAGTGTGATGTGGTTTGAGACGTCTAATCCTCTGCTAAGTAAGTCACTTTCCCGTTTCCCCCTCCCACATCCAATTGCTTGCACCTCCTAATATGTAACTAAAAAGATTATAGACTCCAAACCTCCAAGGAAAGAAAATGGCAAAAGAATTTGGTTGATGCTGAAAGGAGGCTTAAATGTTAAAAGTTAAAGCAGTGTATTTGATTACATTAAAGACAATTCATGTAACTTATCCAGCCAAGAGAGCTTTAGCAAAAGTTCAGATGCAAAATTTTCAAGTGTAAACACTACTAAATAAAGGAATTTTTAGTGCCTTTTATAATGAAGCAGAGCTGTAGATGTTAATACTTGAAATCAATAACTTTAGCTTCTTTAGAATTGCGTACCACTGTATGAAGGTTGAAAAACAATTGTTTTTAAAAATGGAAAGATCCTCCCAACAAGTGATGAATTTTGAAGGAAGAAAGCAAAGTTGTATGTTAAGAGATAGTAAATCACAGATGATGAAGTACTAGCTGACAGATTCACAGATGTAACTTGCAAGTGCTGTTCCACACAAAGATTAAAATTTCCCAGATGATAAAAGTACTAAATACCAGATCCAATATGAAATTTGACAAATATGATTATGAAACTATATCTTCAAATTCACAAAACAAACCGATCTCAGCACTCCACCCTGACGTAGAGAAGAACAAAATAATCAACACACCTCTGAATTAAACAATAGTTTTAAGGCCAGACCAAAGCAGCCAAGCCATCTGGCCATGCAATTCCACCTGCAAGTTAACACCATCAAAACAACACACAATTATAAGTTTATAACCCAAGAAAAATTGCAAATCACAGATCAAAAGTAACAAAAACAACAACAAAAAGGCTTAATGAAGCACCTGTATATGGAGACTTCAGTACTGGGGAGAAGGAACAATAGGGGGGGTAAACCAAATCCAGCTTTCTATTGAATTCTCTGAGACACCTATTTTTTTTGTTTTTTTTTTTTGTTTTCCTCAGAGTCTCACAATTATACTACAATACAAAAGCCATTGTAGAAACCTCAGCCAGCATCTGCACAATGATGTTACTTTCTTTTTTCTTTCTTTTCATCCAAATCCATAATAAAACTATACTACTGTCCTCCTGAGCCTTGAGAATCATCCTTAGCAGGAGTTTGTTGATGCTGTTGTTGCTGCTGCTGATGCTGATGCTGTTGTTGCTGTTGATGCACTCTACCAGCCTGAGCCTGATGATTCATCTGCAGATAAATCTGGTTCAAGGCCTGTGGATTCAACACCCCAATATGGCCATCCTGGGAAAGTCCAAGCTCCAAACCAGGCATCTGCTGGGAACCAGCACCACCCAAAATTGAGGTGAAACTCATGTGACCCATGTTGGTGGCAGAAGTAGGCAAGTCAAAGCCAGGGAAGGCAATTTTCTGGAGGTAATTGGAGCTCTCAGTGGCTAAGGTGGCATTAGATGGACCAGATGATGATGTTGTTGTTGTTGTTGGTGGTGTTGCTGTCTGAAATCCAAATCCACTGACATGGGGGGGCCATAGGCCTGTTGTGGCCACACCCAAATGGGGTCTCCCCAAATTTCCCCCAACCATCTGCCAGCTGGCCCTACTGCTCCCACCTGACCCACAACCCAATTCATCAAACTTTTGGTGTTGGTGGTGTAAGGCTGATGAAAGAGAGGAACCTTGTGGTGAGAGTGAGTTGCCAGCAGCAGCAAGAGCAGATGCTGGGATTGTGCCAGTCCCAGTGGCAGCTATGATGGAGGGCTCAGCCTGCTGGAGGAGCCACTGGATGGTTTCCCCATCAGATTTGTTGCCCAATTCTCTGGTCAACTGGAAGATTCTGGCTGCACAGAGAGCAGGCATCCTTATCCTCCTCCCCCTGCCCTCAACCTTGGTGTGCCTGTCCTTGTTGGAACTCCTCTTTGGTGCCAACTGTTGCTGCTTCTTGCTCTCCTCCTTCTCAGCAGCTACCACTATCTGGAAATCCTTAACCTCTGATGGTTTGTTCTCTCCCATGTTGTTGTTGTTGGAATTCCCTTGTTGTTGTTGTTGGTGTTGGGGGAGGCTGAGGAAGTTTGGTACCACCTCCTGTGGCTGCTGCTGCTGCTTTGAGCCCTTGGGATCCATCAACAGCACACAAAAGAAAAGATAAAAAAAGGATGAAAGATTTTTTTTTAATAATAATAATAATAATTATAATAAAGCAAAGGAAATGATGGGTCCTCTTTGATTGAAGAAGGTGGCCTGAAAAGTCCTAAACTTTCGTGAGGTTGTCACTGTTTCTGGCAAGGATTGAGGGACAAAACCATAAAATATTATAATCCCTATGTGCCCCCCATGTCAAGTTTTTCACACCATGGTTTGGTTCTCTCTCTCTCTCCTTCCTCTCTTGTCCTTTCCCACCTCTTTCTCGGTGTGTAGTAGTAGTAGTGCGTTTTGACCAGCCAGATATGAATTTTGAATGCAACTTTAACTGCCGGTTTCACCACCTTGGGTGACTACTATAGACACACCAAACAAAACAAGTACCCTTCTTGGATCATTCCATTATTCTCCTTCATTATATCTTTCGTCCGTCCCATAATTGCAACATTACAATATACCTATTCCACGTGAAAAAAAAAAGAAAAAAAAATTAATTGCAATTATATTATCCTATTATTGATCAAGTTCAATTCTGTTCTTCCTTACTTAAGTATATAATTTTGGTTTATGAATTATTTATTCTTCGATCTCCACTGATTGGAGTCCAATAGATCCAATGGATCGAGTCTAATAGACTAAACCAATATCTAATTGGATATCCCTGTAATTTTTAGCCTCCATGTGCTATTATCTCACTTGAATAGTCCAATGGATCGAACCCATTCCATGGCCTAGTGGGTAAGTGTCAACTGATCCAACTCTACCATGCCCATGCGAGTTGAGTTTGCTTGGGTTGTCATCGCCCTATCTTATATTCTAAAATCAAGGAGATTTAATTTAATCAATCTTAATCATATTTTATTCTCACGATCTGGTCAAGAGCTGAATATACTTTTATCCTTTGGGTAAGTAACCTCAAATACTAGAAAAAATCTACACCGAAACAAATTATATTAAATATGTAATGAAAATGTTAATGTAACATTCTTCTATTCTTTCAAATAAGCATATTCATATTAAAGTAAACACTCTTTTACACCTTGATATTTTTTATTAAATATTAAATGTCAAAGTTAATAAATAATTTAAAATTATTCAATTAAAATGATAAAAGATCAAATTTGCTTGAAAAGAAATAACAAGAACAAAATTGAATTTTCACGATAATATGAGATAAATTGACAATTGAAATATATGTTTTTGGATATTTACAACTACCCAACATGTAGATCAGTCAATAGGAAATTGTTTTAATTTAATTAGTAATTTTGGATTTAAATCTTAAACAATGTAATTAAAGGTGGAACAAGGAAAAAACTCTACAAGGAAATCAATGGCACGAGGTCATTCATTCCACTATAGTTGTCTAGGCCCCACTTCTTCTAGGACGTCTTACAAAATGGAATAGAATCAAGAACAAAATTAAATAATGGGATCAGAAACCGTGAGTAATGGACACATTAAAGAGAGGTATGTTGTTGCAGTTAGGCACAAAGGGGGAGGAGTGCATGACTTGTGTTGTGTTCAGTGACATAGATCCAAGGGGTGGGTCCTTGCCTCTTTAAATACTACTGTTGTTGTTTGCAGGGTATGTCACAGTCCCGTGTACAAGAATATCACTTCCCATGGACTTCCTAGTAAGACTTCTGTTGTGGTGAGCCCAGTTTCAGTTCAGACCAACAAAATGGGAAATAAAAAAATAAAAAGTCTATTTGACATAAATTAAGTGGTGTGAATTTTGTTTTGGAAAAGTGCAATCAGCATATTTGTAGATTCAATCGCTTTGTGCCAGTGTTTTGACTGCCAGTGAGGTGTGTTTTGTAACCTTCTATCTGTACTTTCCTTTTCCCGAAGAGTGTGTTTGTTTTGTTGCGAATATTGTTTTGTTTTATGGCAAAATCTATTGGTTTGAAAAGTATTAATTCTTTCATCGAAAAGGAAAATAGATACGGAAATATCAAACTCATGTTTTTTTAATTAATAAATTTTAATTTTTTTATGTTAGAAATTTTATTGATTATATGCTTTTTATGTCTTGTTATAATGACAGTTTTATGAAATGATACATATTTTCAATTTATTTTGAACTTTGTTCTCTCTCCAATTTAAAGCTTTTACTTGTATTTTCTTCGTTTCGTTTCATAAAGTTTATGTTTTCTACTCCCGACAAGGGGTAACTCTTATTGGGAGAATTAAAAATTATTTTTTTCTGACTAAAAATTAATTTCTTTCAAAACATAGAATTATTGAGGTGAACTTTACTTTTTTTTCAAATTTTTTTTATATAATATGATAAAAAATGAATATTTTAAGAAACTTAATTAATAATGTTAAATTTTAAATAAATTCAGATTGGTCAAGAAACTAATTAATATTGGATATATTTTTATATATTTTCTATAAACTTTTTTTAAAGCAAAGAAAAAGGACCAAACCATATCTAACTATGTGAATATATAGGAAGGGAGCCCATCTTTATACCTCGTTAGCTTCGCTATAAAAGAAGATGATGGAGAAGCCTACCAAGTATAACCTTATGCCTGTAACTTCAAAAGAGACAAACTTGTGGACACAAGCATTATTTTCACGAAAAATGTGAGAAACACGGAAATTAAAAGAACAATCTTTATATAATTCAGCCCGTAGTTAAAAAGGGACCAAGGCAATGTTAAGAGTTGTTGATTACATAGCAAGGGTGCACGATGCATCCATTAAATTATAAGAGAAATTCAATTAAAACCAATTGACATGGATTTTGAGTTTAATTCTGTCTACATGTTTTATAAATAAATTCATTTTCTTTTAAAAATAATTTGAAATTATCTTAAATATGATTTTTAAATTAATTATTATAAAAATGAATCATTTTTAATTCTATTACAATAATGATTGAATTATGGTATAATTTTTTTTATACCATCGATATATTCTAGTTATTGTTTTTCTTCTTTTGTGTATAACACAAATTGATTCAATCGTAATGGGATTGGATTGAAGCATTGATGATTGTTGACAAACAATGAAGTTGCATTGCATAAGTGATAAGAAGAATGCTTCATTGATTGGACAAACATAGCAATTGATAGCGGCATGGTGCGGTTGGTGAATGGTTATGGTGAGCCAGAACAATGACTCTTTTGGCTGGGATATTACTATTGCTATGCATGGTGGAGTTTTCAGGTGTACAACAAAAATGGATTAGATTTTGGCAGATGTAGTCTGATACAATTCTTGGACTGCACAGGGACCCACAAAATAGGGGATGGATAGTTTTGGGACAGGGGGAACAGTCATAAATTGCGTTAGTATCAAGTAAGGGTAAAAATGGATTGGTCAGGTTTTGTTCTACACTATTTGTTGGAGCTTGGTTTATTTTTAAATATGAGAATTAATCAAGACTCTATTTGGGTAAATATCTTTTGTAAGTATTTCTTGAAAAAATAAATAAAAAGGAAAAACAATTTATTTTTGAACTTATATAGGTAAAGTGAGTTGAACTTAACTTTTTGCATACGTTAAAATTAATGTATGTATTTAATTTTTATAGAAACATTTTTTTATTTAATTTCTTCAATAATTAACGTGAATAATTTGATTTTAGTTTATGAAGAAATTCAACACATTTTACCTTTTTATTTTTTATAAATTTAATTTATTTAACTAATATAATATTTTTATTAAGGTTTGATTTAACTGTTTTCTAAAGGTTGACTTTATTTTAAAGTTGATTAAAATTTCTATTTTTAGTAATTAATTCTCTTTAATATATTTTAAACTTATGTCTAAATAAGTTAATAAGTCTAATATATATGTTAATAAATATGTAATATTATAATAAAAATTAAATACAAAAATAATAATTGTATTTCTTTTTAAACTTAACTTGTTAGACTTTAAAGACTTTTCACAAAGTCTATGCTATAAAGTAAAATTATTAAATTGAACTAATATAAATATAATAGAGAAACCATAACCTAAACAAAATAAAATTATATGACCAAAATATAAAAAAAAAACATGTATAAACTATAGGTACATGTATCAAAAACAAAATTGTTGTAACCTATAAAGATAAAAATATATTTAAATCATAATAAATTGAGTAAATTACACTTTCACCTTCTGTGTTTTTTTCAAATTGCATCAAATACTACTCCTTTTTTATACATTACTTTTACCTCTTCTATTAACGTCGTTAACTAACGTCAATTGAAATATTTGAGCAAACAAAATTGCCGATTATAGTAAATTACACTCACATCCCATATGTTTTTCTCAAATTGCACCCTGTACAGTCCAAAATAGTAAAATGACACGTGGCCATTATTGTGGGGTCACTGTACATGTGGATACCTTCCACATCAGCACTGCCACATTTAATAGTGCTCTCCAAGTAGCAACCCGGACACACTTGTCCGGGTTCCCTGTCAACCCTATCACAGGAACATGGACACGGACTGCTACAGTAACAATAATATCTGCTGTGCATATCTTTATAAATATCAAATATACTAGGATATTCAAATAGGTGCAACCACCTTATCTTATCATATCTCAACGAAGTTATCTACAAGCTGTTATTTATCTACAAATAACAGTATGTCAATAAGGTACACATTATCTTATATTTAAATTAGATAACTGCCTGCTATTATCTATTATTATTATCTTATCAACAGATTATTAATAAACAAAGGCCCAAAGCCCACACTCCACACTATAAATACAACCTCTCAGGTTACATCTCATTCACTCAATTCTTATTTCATACACAGTACTTGAACGCATTACTCAAGTCACTCATTCTCTACATCTCTCACTGAGCTTTCATACTCAGTTATTCTTCTATAATTGATGTACTTACTTGAGCGTCAGAGTGTTTTTCCTTTGTTTTGCAGGTTCTTCCTCTAAGCAAAGTCTACACCTTATCCGACGTGCAGAATTTGGAGTCCACATTGGCCACGCCAACCTCACACGTGGAATTTCCAGATTTTGGTAAGAACATTTGGCGCCCACCGTGGGGCCCAGGTAAAACTTACCCTGCGGCCTCTCATTCCAATCATTCATCAGTACGCGTCCATGGTCAACACACGTTCTACTGTTAGACACGACACCCCTGTCGACGCTTCTAACCCCCCACATGCTACCATGACGAACGACGACACCATTCAACAGCTCCAAAACCGCATAGCGGAGATGGAACGCAAGTACCAGGAAGAGATTGAAAGGCTGAAAGCTGAACGTGATGAGCATGAAGCCAGAGCGAGGCGTCCCGAGGGAGATGAACGCTCCCCTACCACCCAGGAAGAACCAACGCAAGGCGAGTCGCATCCTCGACATGTCAACCCTCCACCCATTCGTAGCTCAACGCAAGGCTATCGGAGGGAGAGGTATAATAATCGGCGTAATCCACTTATTGACCGTATCATGGAGGTCGACATTCCATTCGGATGGAAACCTCTGCACCTTGAACGGTATGACGGCACCACGGACCCAGACGAACATCTCGATGCCTTCTTCTCACAGGCGAATCTCTACACCAACAATGACGCAATATTGTGTCGCATTTTCCCTACATCTTTAAAGGGGGTCGCATTAGCGTGGTATGGTGACCTTCCCGAACGGTCAATTGACAGCTTTGACACCCTTGTCGAACGATTCAGTGCACAATATGCTACCAGTCGAACTCATAAAATGACTTCCGCCGCATTAGCAACATTGCGTCAAGCCGATAATGAACCCCTCCGCAGGTTTATGGAACGATTTTCGCATGTCACCTCTCGGATTAGGAGCCTCAACCCTAAGGTAGCACTGCATTCCATGATGTTAGCCCTGCAACCTGGTAAATTCGTGGACAGTCTATGCAAGAAACCTCCTTCTAGCATGGACGAAATACGCGAAAGAGCCAAAGGATATATCCAGATGGAAGAAATGTCGAAGTTCCGCAACGAGGTCAGACAAGTCGGGCAGAAGCGTGAAAAACATGAAGTACCCATTACAGTCGACCCTCGAAGGACTAGCAAGAAGCAAAGGCCGCATAAGTCACAGCTCCTTTCCAAAGGACCCAGATTCGAAAGATACACTCCCCTGACGGTCAATCAAGCCATGGTCATGGATGAAGCTTTCAATACTGAGGTACAGGTGACGTTGCCCGCTCCTTCTAAACAAGGAGGAAATCCTAACAAGTATTGTCGTTACCATCGTTGCACTGGCCATAACACCGAAGACTGTGTTGCGTTAAAAGATAAGATAGAAGAACTTATCCAGGCAGGGCATTTATCACGGTTTGTTAAAAAACCTGATAATCCACCAACACAGGGACACGAGAGGCGACAGGAGGATCACTTCAGAAATAATGACAGACACAGAGATGGTGCAGAAAACCAAGGGAGGCAAGGACAAACGCAACCCAGACGCGAGTGTCAACCTCCTCGCCAACAGGAAGAGGAGCCAGCCCAACATATCTGTGGTGTAATTCACACCATTGCAGGTGGCTTCTCATATGGAGGATCGTCAAGCAGTCTCGCAAAAGACATTTGCACTCCATCCGGGATATTGACATAAATTCTGTCAACAATCCCCCAATGCGGAGTTTACCTCCCATCACGTTCACTGATACTGACTTTGAAGGAATTAACCCTATTCATCAAGATGACCCCATGGTTGTTTCCCTCATCATCGCCAATTTTAAGGTGACAAAGGTGCTCATTGACCAAGGTAGCTCGGCTGACGTCCTATACTTCAAGACTTTTTAGAAGCTGGAGATTCCATCCACAGCTATACAGCCTTGCTCAGAACGTCTCCTCATCTTTGCTGGAGAAAGGGTCGACACCATGGGATACGTCGACCTAATGACTACCTTTGGTCAAGGTTCCTTATCTAGGACCTTTACCGTCAGATACAACATAGTGGACGCTGACACATCATATCTGGTCCTAATCAGTAGAAAAACCCTTAACGAATTAGGAGCTATTGTTTCTACGCCTCACCTAAAGATGAAGTTCCCTACCATGACAGGGGAGATTGTCACGGTAAAAGCAGACCAGAAGCAGGCTAGACAATGTTATGTTGAAAGCCTGAAAGTGTTACCATACTCTCCTAGTAAGAAGTCAGACAAGCATGGTACCACTTCGGGGGGTACTACCAGAGTTATGAATATAGACAAAGAGTACACTCCCTGTACACCGATGGTCTATTTTACAGATCATCACGGTGACACTTTCGACGTAGATCCACGTGATGATAATATCGACAAAGGACAAAAACCGATTGAAGAGTTAGTCAAACTGCAACTCGGACCCAAGCCCGGACAATGCACACAGCTTAGCAAAGAGCTCACCAGCCATGAGTACAGACACCTAGCTGACGTACTCTGCAAAAACGCGTCATTGTTCGCTTGGCAACCGTCTGACATGCATGGCATTGACCCTAGTGTCATATGTCACAAGTTGGCAATATGTCCACAGGCTAAACCCATAGCACAGAAGAAGCGAAATATGGGAGAAGAGCGATGAAAAGAGGTCAAAGAAGAAGTAGATAAATTCCTTAAAGCCAATTTTATCAGAGAAGTCAGTTATTCTACCTGGCTCGCTAATGTTGTCATGGTCAAAAAAGCCAGTGGCAAGTGGCACATATGCACAGATTTTACAGACCTCAACAAAGCATGCCCTAAGGACGCATATCCATTACCCAACATTGACAGACTAGTTGATGGGGCGTCCGGGTTCCATATCCTAAGTTTCTTGGATGCATATTCTGGTTACAATCAGATCAGAATGCACGCCCCGGATGAAGAAAAGACGACCTTCATCACTAAGGATGCCAATTACTGCTACAGGGTCATGCCCTTTGGTCTCAAAAATGCAGGAGCTACATACCAACGACTGATGGACCGTGTATTCAGAAAGCAGATTGGACGTAGTGTCGAGGTTTATGTGGATGACATGGTTGTCAAATCTCAGAGTGTAGCCCAACATGTAGTAGATTTGGAAGAGGTATTTGAAGAAGTTTGAAAGTACGACATGCATCTCAATCCCGAGAAGTGCACATTCGGGGTAGGTGGCGGCAAGTTCCTTGGCTTCATGATTACATACCGAGGTATAGAAGCCAACCCCGACAAATGCTCAGCCATACTACAGATGCATAGCCCAGCTAATGTTAATGAAGTTCAAAAGTTGAATGGAAGATTAGCCGCATTGTCCAGATTCCTTCCGAAACTCGTTGAGAAAGCGAAACCCTTTTATAAGCTACTCACCAAGACAACACCATTCCTTTGGGATGACACCTGTAAGCAAGCTTTCGAGGCATTCAAGAAGACAATTGTTGCACCACCTATCTTGAGTCGACCTCGACAGGAGATACCATTGCTCTTATACCTCTCAGTGGCAGACAAAGTTGTCAGCTCGGCGCTTGTTCAAGAAGAAAGGAAGCATTAGCTTCCTATCTACTTCACTAGTCGTATGCTACATGATGCCGAGAAGCGTTATCAAATGATTGAGAAGATAGCCTTGGCATTAATCACCTCTGTCAGATGACTTAGACCTTATTTCCAAAGTCACCAAGTGATAGTTAGAACTAATTATCCCACCAAACAGGTGTTGCGGAAACCAGAATTGGCAGGTCGAATGGCAGCATGGTCAGTCGAACTGTCAGAATTTGATATTCGATATGAACCACGTGGTCCTATGAAGGCACAGTTTATGGCGGACTTCCTAGCAGAATTTGCTGGGGAGGACAAGTTCACCCTGGACTGGTGGAACCTTTACGTGGATGGAGCATCTAATGTACAGGGAAGCGGAGCCGGCATCATACTTGAAGGACCCAGCAATGTATCACTTGAGCAAGCTCTTAAGCTTAACTTCAAAGCCTCCAATAACCAGGCCGAGTACGAAGCTCTCATAACAGGCCTCAAACTCACCAAAGAAGTCAGGGCTCAATATCTTATATGCTATTCCGACTCACAACTCGTCCAGGGACAGATAGCAGACAAGTTTCAGACTAAGGAAGTCGTACTCCTCCAATATTATCATCTAGCCAAGACACTTATCGACAGCTTCGAGTGTTTTGAGATGTATCATATACCCCGAGAGAGTAACACCAGGGCCGACTTGCTATCTAAGCTGGCCAATACCAAGAAGACTAGACACCTCAAAACAATCATCCAAGAGACACTCCAAAAACCCACCATTAACACCCCGACAGTAATGGCTGTTGAACTGGAGGAAAATACTTGGATGACCCCTTACAAGGACTTTCTTGTAAAGGGAACACTCCCAGCAGATGAAAATGAGGCCCAACGTCTGAAGTAGAAAGCCAACTATTACATCATCATCGATGGTGAATTGTTCAAAAGAGGGTTGACAACGCCTCTACTCAAGTGCCTGGACAGTTCACAAGCAGACTATGTCCTGAGGGAACTTCACGAAGGAATTTGCGGACTCCACACCGGAGGACGATCCTTAGCCACTAAAGTAGTACGGGCAGGGTACTACTGGCCAACACTTAGGACAGACGCTTTTCAGTTTACGAGGAAATGCAAAAGGTGTCAGGATTTTGCAGACATCCCACGGATTCCCCCTGACAACCTTCATACCATCTCCTCTCCTTGGCCTTTTGCTATGTGGGGCATGGACATCTTGGGGCCATTTCCCAGAGCTCCAGGGATGGTCAAATTCTTGTTGGTTGCCATCGACTACTTCACAAAGTGGATCGAAGCAAAGCCATTACGAGAGATTACAGCCAGTGAAGTGGAAACCTTTACCTGGAAACACCTTATATGCAGATATGGTCTACCTTATGCTATCGTTACTGAAAATAGTACGCAGTTCAAGGCCCAGACCTATGAAGACTTCCTCACACGACTGGGAATCAAGCACCTGGTCACCTCTGTTGAACATTCACAGACCAACGACCAGGTAGAGGTAGCAAATAGAGTCATTCTCAGAGCCCTTCGCACTAGACTTGATAAGTCCAAAGGACTCTGGAGGGAGGAAATACCCAGTATACTCTGGGCATATCACTGTACACCTCAAAGCACTACGAAAGAAACTCCTTTTCGCCTGACATATGGTACTGACTCCATGATCCCCGTCGAGCTAGGGGAACCTTCATCCAGAAGGATGCTTTTTGAGGAACAGTGCAATGAGCACAACATGAAAGTTGAGCTAGAAATCAGTAAAGGGAACCTTGACAGGCAGAGTTAAAGGCTTGGTCGCTTTCAGCATAAACAGGAACCCTACATTACTTTAATTATTTGATAACTCAACATCATTTTAAATTCTTGATGAGTAACATTGAGGTGTCCAAACCACTTAAATACATTGCCATAGTGCAGTATGATGACAAATATTGAGCAAGTATAGCATGCAAGGAGATTGAAGAAAATGGAGAAATACTTTGCATTAATGTACCAGAAACTTTACATGGCCATCTCGGCCAAAAGTACAAAAAGAAAATTAAAGAAAAAGAAGCATAAAAGCAGCCTATGCATCAGCTGCATCACTAGCGGACTCCTCAGCAGAACCAAGCTCATCTTCATCAACCAAGGCGCCATTCTTTACATCCTTGAAAGGATCAAATTGACCCAAATCAAGGTCTTTGGCAAAGAAATCAGCTTGGCGCACCGCTTTGAAGAAGCCCTTCTCATGCTATTCCACTGCTTCCCGTTTGTACATCTTCAGCTCTTCATCAAGCTCCTTGTTGACTGACATTTCAACAGTAAGCTCGGTGCTAGCCTCCTTCAGCTTTTCCTCCAGACTCGCCACTTTCTCAACAAGCTCCCTTTGGGCAGCGAATCCATCCTCGGCATCCTTCAATTTGGCCTCCAACTCGGCCACCTTCATCGTCAACGCCTCCTTCTCAGCTAATGCCTTATCGGCTTTGGCAGCAGTTGCTCGGCCAAGAACCACCAGCTCATCACCATCAAGCCTAGTCCGCAGCAACTTGGACAAAGCCTCACTAGTCCTTATGGACAACTGATGGTTGCACTTGGTAGCCTTGAAAAAAGCAATCGCGGAGTTGTTCAACCGGTTGTGCTCCAATCACCAAGCACCACGAATGGCACCCTTCAGCTTGTGATATTCCTGCTCTAGAGAGGCAGCCTTGCCCATAGCTTCTTGATACACTTGCCTTTGTTTCTTTATAATGACAAGTCCTCTCTGCAGGAAAAGCTTAGCTGCATCAAGAGAACGCTGAGGACCGGCTGACCTTATTAAATTTTTGTCAAAAGGAGTTGGCAGTCCACGATCAAGTCTATGCCCAACACTCCATAAAGAGTCAACCTCCCTTGGAGCACTTAGAAACTCCAAAGGGGTGACAGGGCGAGCAGCAGGCGGCGGCATTGCAGTTGGAGGAGGCGGCGAAGGTGAAGGAGTAGCAGGACGAGAGGTAGGCGGAGTCGGACCAGCAGTCGAGGGAGGCACCAAAACAGCAGCAGCAGTTGGAGCTGATGTTGCAACTGCAGTGTTAGCAACAACAACAACAGGGGCAGTAGGAGCTTTAGCAGCAGTAGCAGCAGGCGCAGGAGCTCGGACAGGAAGAGGAGAGGTCGACATCAATCCAGCAGCCGCCCTCAATGCGCGTAGGCTACGAGGGGCTTGGATAGCCCTGGACTTCTTGCGACCAGATGTCCCGGCCCCTTCATCCCTTTTTCTCTTTAACTCAGCAGGAGAAGACCCAGAGAGCGCAACGGCTACCTGAGCAGGACCAGTAGAGCCGGAGAGCGCAACGGGTACCTGAGAAGAGCCAACCCGGACAGTTGGTCGACCCTCTTCTTCAGCTAGGGGGGGAATAGGGGGAGGCACAACATCCCCACTTGCAGTACGCACCAATGGCCTCCATTGAAAGTTGCCCATGATACCTGTAAAAACACAAAACATGCACGTTAATGTCAATGATTGTACACTAGCAAAACATACAAATTATAAAAAGAAAAGTTACCATCCAGTGCAACAGAAGGGTCATTGGCTGAAGGCAGCGTCAAAATAGCCCGCGTGTCTAGGGAGGCTAGCAATAGCTCCAAGGTTGCCTTGTCAGACCTCTCCACAAGGGTCAACAAGTCCTCATCAAAAGACCTAAACCTGGTAGGTTTAGCCTGCCAGTAGAAGGGAAAGCAAGCTTCCCCATCCCTGTTATGCATCAATAGCAACCCATCAGCCACGACACCACTTTCGCGGACCTTGAAGAATCGGTCCTTGAAGCGGCGGAAGACGTTGGTGTCCACCTTGAATAGCTTTTTTAAGACGCTATGCAAGGAGACCCAAGCAACCTTCCCAGACAGCTTGGTTTGAAAGAAAAAGCAAAAGAGAGGAACAGTAGCACGAATGTGCAAATAAGAACACAAAACCTCAAAGGCCCGCACCACTGCCCAACTGTTAGGGTGAAGTTGGGAGGGGGCCACATTCAAGCACTCTAACAGAGAACATTGAAAGGGAGAAAAGGGAAGGACAACACCCAGTACCTCAAAGAGGCACCGGTACATGAAGAAGAAGGGAAAAGCACTCGGCATTGCCCTCAGGCAGGGAAAGTCATCTTCCCCGCAAGGCTCAACGATGACTTTGCCGACATCCGAAGGAGCCGTCATATGCAACATGGAGCGGAGTGCGTTTACAGAGAAGATAGAGTTTATGGAGGAACGATATTTGAATACGTCCTCCCTTACCCACTCATAGCCATGAGCAACTGGAATGGCCGGTGGCGACCTGGAACCAGAGCTGCGGCGTACGCGTGAGGAGGTTCTAACACATCCAAGGCTGTTTTGCCCCACCATTCCCGGAGAAGGAGCAGGGATGATGGTGAATGGCACAGGTTCATTCACCCTTGCCTGCTGGCGAGAACGGGAAAGGCCCTCACCAGCCTGGCGTGAACTCACCCTCCTCCCAGAGGAAGAAGACGATCTGCCTGAATCTTCTCCATGGGTGTTTTCTTCTGAAGAATCACCCACGGAAATAACTTCGCACATAACGTGTTGCTCCATTGAGCCACCAGAATCACTACCGCCTAAGCCTAAGGCAGAATCAGACACGGGTGAGACTGACATTTTCGATTACCTTGAAAAGAAAGCGAAAGCAAGAAGTGTGGGGAAGAAGATTCAGGAAAATCAAAAGCACAGAAATGGCGATGGAAAATCGCAAGAGCCCTTCCTATTTAAAGGTACAGTGAATATTGACGGTTTTGGGCGGGATTTCGAAACGTCCCCTAAAAGCTCGCGTCACGATTGACCGCATTTACCCACTACCGCACGACCTCCAGAACGTGCCCACTCCCTAAGCGACACGTGTGTAGGGGTAATGATGCGTGGGCGGCACATGACTAATAGCATTAATGAAGATATAATGTATATTTCCAATAATTACATCAGACAGTTACCTTTTGATAGAATTCATCAAAGTTTGACTTTTCAACTACCTGCCATGCCCAGACTCATTGTTATCCTTGACACTTCACTTACCTGCCAAGATTAGTCTTATCCATTAAAAGACAAAATAGTCCACCTTGGACAACTCAACATTCACAACCCAGACTTCCTTGTCCAGGTTCATCTATCAACATGCTATGAGTCTAGGAACTTCTCTTGGCACAAACCCAAGGTCCGTCCTTGGTACGTTACAAAACCCAAGGTCCGTCCTTGGTACCTTACGAAATCCAAGGTCTGCCCTTGGTCCAAGGTCCGTCCTTGGTAACTTGCAGGTGGATAAATCCAAACAACGCTACTGACCTCGACACGAGATATCATCTGTCTACCCTCGGGGGCTGACAACACTTGTTCTACTACTATGATACTGGACATTCTACATCGACACTCTTTCATCCTCTTTTGCCCATAAATTGGCTCAGAGGTTGGGGGGCTTATGTACAATCCAAAATAGTAAAATGACACGTGGTCATTATTGTGGGGTCACTGTACATGTGGACACCTTCCACATCAACACTGCCACATTTAATAGTGCTCTCCAAGTGGCAACCTGGACACACTTGTCCAGGTTCCCTGTCAACCCTGCCACAGGAACATGGACACTGACTGCTACAGTAACAATAATATCTGCTGCGCATATCTTTATAAATATCAAATATACTGGGATATTCAAATAGGTGCAACCACCTTATCTTATCATATCTCAACGAAGTTATCTACAAGCTGTTATTTATCTACAAATAACAGTATGTCAATAAGGTACACATTATCTTATATTTAAATTAGATAACTGTCTGCTATTATCTATTATTATTATCTTATCAACAAATTATCAATAAACAAAGGCCCAAAGCCCACACTCCACACTATAAATACAACCTCGCAGGTTACATCTCATTCACTCAATTCTTATTCCATACACAGTACTTGAACGCATTACTCTAGTCACTCATTCTCTACATCTCTCACTGAGCTTTCATACTCAGTTATTCTTCTATAATTGATGTACTTGAGCGTCGGAGTGCTTTTCCTTTGTTTTACAAGTTCCTCCTCTAAGCAAAGTCTACACCTTATCCGACGTGCAGAATTTGGAGACCACATTGGCCACGCCAACCTCACACGTGGAATTTCCAAATTTTGGTAAGAACACACCCGATACTCCTCTCTTGAATCTGACTCTGATAGATGCAACAAGACTGTTGATGTCACTGGTCCCAACGACGCCAGTGTCCAAGGAACTACATGCAACGGTGATGGTGGCTGAAGCTATGATGGGGACGAGGAGGTGGTAGAGGTGGATATGGCGGCGACGACTATAGTGGTGGCAGTGGCTACGGTGGAGGTGCGGTGGCTACGATGGTGGTGGTGGTTGCTCCGACGGGAGTCGGTGAGCCCGGACACCATGTTAGTGGGCGAGGATGATTATGAGAAGGAAGAGATAATGCTGCCATAGGAGAGGGATGAGGAGGAGAAGGAGGTGGTGATGGTAAGTGAAGTGGGATTGTTAAAGAAGAGAAGGGTTTGTAAAACCCAAGATGATTTTAAGGATGAAAATGAGAGTATTTTAGACATAAATTTTCATTAAAAGTCATGTGACTAACATGTTTCTATTTTTTGTTAAATTATTAAACGGTGTTTAATAAGGAGAGAGTCTAGGTGTAATGTGAAATAATAACTAAGAATTTTTTTGTAAAGTGCAAAAAAGAAGAGGTATCAGGTGCAATTTGAAAAAATATAGGGGATGCAGGTGTAATTTACTCTAGTAAATTTTATATTCTAATACAACAAGGGACTGTGTATAGAGTGGTGATCCAAGATGTTAAAGTCAACAAAGAGAATTTAATGAGGTTATTTAAAAATAACAATAATCACATACATAAATATATAAATATTAAATTTATATAGATTTTAAATATATAACAAAATAAATTACACACATTTTATATTTATGTATGTAATTAAGAAAAAAATGTTGATTAAAATTTAAGTTTTTTGGTCATGCACTTATAATATAAAACTATTTTATCCTATTATTCAAATACAAATTATTGTTGATATAACTTTTATGATAATTATCCTTACATAATCATTTTTCTCTTAAAATTTAACACAATCCATTTCTCCTACAAGAGAAAGTGGTTTGAAAAGAGATCATTATCAAATCTTAATTACAAAAGGCTTAAAAAATCAATTCTTTCACTTCTCAAAGGCAATTGATGTTTCCTTGTAAAACTATGGATTGCGCATTATAGGTGAAACGCATGGTCAAGTGATGATAATCAGTTATAACTGGCCCTAAAGTGGATAACCATTAAACACCTAAAACAATGTCAGCTCCTTGCAAGTCTAAGACATATAAATCAATATACAAGGCGTTCTGTTGTTGCAATGAGATAGGTACCTTTCTACAAATCCCTTCGCAGAATAGGCTATCCCCGTTCCCAACTTGAACTTTAAATTGTTTAATGGCCTGGATAGATAGCTACAAATGTTGGTTTCAAAGGAATCACTTGAAGAATGGACAAAGAATCAAGCTCAGTTTTGAACTTTCAACATGCCTTGAAAGCCTTGAAGGTTAATCTATGATTAAATGTAAAAGGAAGAAGCATTTCTGGTGATCCAAGTGCATTGCATCCACATCATTCATTTAAGTCTTTAATTAGAGTTATAGAATTCACAAGGCTTTGATAAATTGATTAAGTTTCTGAATTGAATCAAAGGTTTTTGGAAAAATACATTTTCTACTATTTTAATCGATTACCTAATAATATAATCGATTATTTTGTTCTTAGTTCTTTCTGGAAAACTCTTCAAGAACAATGTAATCGATTACATATCAGATTAATCGATTATATTACCCACGTTTACATATAAACAGCCTTGATAAACGTTTTAATCGATTACCAAAGGATAGTAATCGATTACATCATATGTCTCTGACTAACTATTTTGATACATTAATCGATTACCAAATATTGTAATCGATTACATAGTTCAAACATGTTTTGTGAAGCTCGCTGTCTTAATCGATTACCAAAATCCGGAATCGATTACACAGTGTATCTCAAGTTTATCAAGGTTCTGTCTTAATCGATTACAAGACGGAATAATCGATTATTCTGTTCGTTGCCCATACCCAGATTTCTGTAGAACACATTAATCGATTACATGGTTGATTTAATCAATTATTGGGCGCGTTTAATCGATTACTGACAGTTACAAAAGTTTGTTATAAATAGAACCCTTGCTCAGCTTGTTTTGTAACTTGACTAATTCGTAATCTGAGCTAGCTTAAGCTTTCTAAATACTTTCTTGGTGATTTCTGGGTTCTATGAGTTCTTGCTTTCACTAATAAACTTATGGGTTATTAAGTGATTCTTGAAGCAAGAAGATTCTTTTCAAAGTTTAAGGAAGGAGATGTTCTGATTTTTATTTTCATCTTTCAACCTGATTCATTCATTCATGTGCATCATCATTCACTGGATCATTAGGTGATTTCGTTCCTTA
The DNA here is from genome assembly GCA_013407115.1 of Glycine latifolia. Classification (NCBI taxonomy): domain Eukaryota; kingdom Viridiplantae; phylum Streptophyta; class Magnoliopsida; order Fabales; family Fabaceae; genus Glycine; species Glycine latifolia. The sequence continues at coordinate 21,026,490 of CM023959.1, read as the reverse complement.
ACTTAGTGGTTGTAATTCTATTTTGAATTTGTATTTGATTTTCTATTGTAAATGGGTTTCTTGCTTGTAATCTAGAGATAGGGTTTCTCTAGGGGTTGTGCTGAGTAGTGTTCTCAGTGGGTTGTCTCTAAGTTTCTAATAGTGTTTTAGAATTACTGAGCTTTATCTAGAGTTGATAAAGAGAGATTTTGTAATTACTTGTAAGAACATAAATTTGCAATAGTGGAACTTCACTCTAGAGTTGAGTGGAAGAAAACTGGATGTAGCTTCATAGTGTTTGAAGTGAACCAGTATAAATCTCTTGTCCTTTGATTTTAATTCCATTCTTGATTATTTCCTATTCATCTTGATTGTCTTGCTTTGCTTATCAATTTAATCTTGAGCTATTGGATACCTTGGGCTGAGCATTTGATTGAATAAGTACTCTTGGTTTCAAAAGTAATAAAGATCCTAAGGAAAACTCTGATTTTGTATTAAGAATTTTTAATTTACCAAGGTTTAACCAATTCACCCCCCTCTTGGTTAAATGTGAAGTGTTCCTATATTTTACAACAAATGTTTAGCTACCCGTGTTATTATGAAATTATGAGTACTACCACTGTCAATCAAAATCTGAATTGGGAAGCCTTTAACTGTTCCGGTCAGATGAAATGCTTTGGCAGAGTGATGTCCAAAGAGGGCATTGAAACTTATTTCAGGATAGGAATGATTCTGCATATGCACCTCTTCATTCGTATCTGGAATTGGTTCATCTTCTTCTTCAATTAGCATGCATAAAAATGATGCCCTAGGTTTGCGCCGATGACCAAAGACATATTTTTCCTCACAATTGTAACACAACCCTTTTTCACGTCTCGCTGCCATCTCTGTCTGTGATAAACGCCTTATAGGTACAAATGCGCTCAAATTGGCTGCTGGTTTATTGGTAGTATTTGTAAATTGTGTGGTCTTTGGCATCCAACGTAAGGATCGTTCTTCCGAGTCTGCATAATTTCGTGCAAGGCCCCATGCTGCATGGAAGTTTGTAGGTAAATAAGCTTAAACGTCACTTCTGACCTTCGGTTTAAGTCCTAAAATAAACATGCTCTTTCGAAGGTTGTCCGGTATGCTTATCACTCTACTAGATAAATTCTCAAATTCTGTTTGGTACTCTCGTACTGTGCCTATTTGAGTTAACTTGCATAGTGCGCTTGCAGGATCTTTGTAATGACTCGTCTCATCGCTACTGTATCATACTCTTAATTATGCTTTTAATGGTAATTTATATTTGAAAATCCCTTTAAGTTTGTTTATAGAAATAGTAGTAAATTTTTTGTAAGTATAATCAATATCACAAATCAAAACTCGAATATACAAAGATGCAATACATCATAATACTCGTATATCAATAATCATAAGTTGGTATTAATTATAAATAACCAAGTCTGAATTGTACAAAATTCTCAAAAAGAAATAAGGATTTAAATGACAGGGTGTAACTAGCAAAACGTTGGGGTGTAGTCATTAGAACAAGGGGTGTAGTCATTAGAACAAGGGGTGTAACTAGCAAAAATACAACCCTTGCTCGGGATCTAGTCCATCTACATCCCGACTACTCGGCGGCTCCAACCAACATAGGTCATCTTTCCAGTCACCTACTGCTGTCCATCTACTCACACGAATATGATTTGTGATCATCACAGGTACCAAATCACAAGGTACAACAAAGAAAAGGTGAGTCCATCATGTAAAATAATAATTAAACAAATATCATTAATTATAAAAAAAAAACTTGGTCATTGCGAAAATCAAAACAATATTCAAATATTTTATGACGCATACAATCATGGACAACCCGTCCAAACACATTTCACAATTCATCTTAAAATGACTAGTCATGATGCATGTTCCAGACTTATCTCTTAGTCAATGCAATGTGGTACCATCCTGAACAATAGGCCAAATTCATGGTACAAATGATTACTGCAACTCGTCAGGGTCACTCTGTTGTGCACGGGTCTCACCCCCCCAATGGTGATCAGTCAAAATGGGTGTCAGAAGGCTAACCCTACAGTAATGGCCCCCAAGTCCTTCTCGCACTCTATAGTCAACCATCTTATATTTCGTCATACTTGAAGTATGTACATGAGCTCCATCAATGTATGACCCAGGCCCGGGCTCAACTTGTCCCGGGTAGGATAATATTATACACCCCCATATACATATATACTGACCCATTCTCGGGCACACTGATGCACTGACCGTGGTCCTTGCAAGGTTAACCACCTGGTCCCGGCATCTCATGTCAATACATAAAATATCACCACGGCTCCATCAATGTATGACCCAATCCCAGGATCAACTCGTCCTGGCTAGGATAATGCCATACACCCCCGTGGGTATTTATGTATATCCAAACACATTTAGATTTCCATGGGCACTATCAATGTATGGCCCTATCCGGGAATAACTTGTCCCGGTTAGGATAATGCCAAACACCCCCATGGTATCAATGCATTTAATAACTCAAGCCAATACAATGGCCAATCTCAACATAATCATATACATCATTCACAAACACTACAAACAAGTGAATAGGTGTGCAATATTAGGTGTCCGGATTGGCACCTAACCATAATGACTGATGTAATAATCCGAACAAGGTCGGACGAGGGCACAAAGTTGTCCGGATAAGAAAACCCGGTAGTTCACAAGGAAAAGGTTTGAGCTCTACCGAGTAGGAACCCGGTAGCTCTTTTCCCAGGACATACGAGCTCTGCCAAGTAAGTAACCTGATGGTTCTTTTCCCAAGAACATACAAGCTCTGCCGAGTAACGACCCTGGTGGCTCTTTTCCCAAGAATATACGAGCTCTACAGAGTAACGACCCTAGTGGCTCACTCTCCCTCCCTCTCATGAAGTAACTTGAGCTCGGTAGCTCTAACGTACCACCCCGGGTAAGGAACCCGGTTCATCTAAAGAAAAGGAAGTGAGTTTTAACAGCTCTAAGGGAACAACTCCGGGTAAGGAACCCGGTATACAAAGACTAAGTTACGTCCTGCATGCACACATACATGCTACTTAACCGTTCAACTCGGCATTTCCATCCCAGTAGCCGACATCACATCATCAGGGGTTGACATATATATATAACTCGGCCTACCCATCCCGGTAGCCAACATCACAACACAAAGGATTGACACACACACACACACACACACACACACACACACACACACACATATATATATATAACTCGACCTACCCATCCCGGTAGCCGACATCCCAACCACAAGGGATTAATACACATACCTAACTCGACCTACCCTTCCTGGTAGCCAAGGTCATAACACAACAATGTTTTGATACATATCATATACTCAACCCGACTTACCCAATCCGGTAGTCATCTTCTTCAAAAATACACCACTTATAGACATCATCATCAATCCATTTCATACAAAATATCAAACAACAGATACACACTTTACCTCAACTATGATATCTACAATTATTATTAACATGATAAACTCTCATTACCTGGTCAAGAATTCCTTTCTTTCAAACTAACGTAAGTTCTTACAACAACCAGGAATGAAAGATTTAAGCTCTGTTCATGACTTCTTCTTAACGGAGAGGATTTTCCGCCGCTGCTACGGTGGTTCTCAAGAGTTTAAAAGGTACAGAAGGTGGAAGAAGAGAGATTTCTAGTGCAAAGAGTTTAGAGAGAGAAAGGAAGAGAAACACGCACAGAAGTGAGAGTGAATCGTGCTTTCGCTTCATGCATTGCTATTTATAGACGAAGCACTGAGGCAAGTTGCCAACAACTTGAATCAGCCAACTATCAGAGCCACCATAGTTGCTAACTTGAGTGACCGAACAACTACCAAAGCCACCACCGTTTATGTGTGTACGAACAACTTATCTTTAGCCAGAAAATTTGACTTACGTTTAAGCACAATTACCAATGCACATACTTTATAGCAATTTGCAAGAAATATATTAAACAATTAAGTAACACAAAATATCTATCAACTTGTAAATTTTCAGGGTGTTACAATCTTCATATGCAGTAGGTCCATATCGGCTAAGTATTGCCGCACGAAATTCACCCCAATTCGTGATTAATCCTTCCCGTGACAAATTGCGGTACCAGCTTGATACAGGTGCGTCCAAATGAAAGGAAGCAATGTGAAGGAGGTATGGTTCAGCAATTGTATAATACTTGTAGTATTGATCAACTACGAATAACCAATCTGTAGGATCTCCGTGGCCGTAACGTGGAAAATCTAAACGTATTGGTTTGGGACGTGGTGATTCTAGTCGAGTCGGGCCTGGACCCAAAATGCTTGCGTTTGATCGTTGCATTTCCATGAAACACGTCATCTCTTGTTGAAAATGATCCATCATAGTATTAAGTTGCTCTTGGTTGTTGCATTGCTATTGGTCAAGAAACGTCTGTTGTAGTTCATCACATGTTGTTTGTTGCTTCTGAAGTGCATTCAGTTAGTCCTATATCTGAGCCATGCATGTTTTCTCAGCTATGGAGGTGAGTTGCTGGATGAAAGCACCAAATGTAAGGGCAAAAGGAGGAGAGGGATGAAGAGTAGGGAAAAGAGGGAGAAAAGAATTTGTCAAATCATTCATACTCATTCAGCCATGAATTGATCCTTTTAAAGATTTACAAAATCCTAATTTTAAATTCAAATAACAGAATGGAAATAACAACTTATCCTAATTTTGAATTCAAATAATATAATGGAAATTCAAATAACAAAATGAAAATAACAACTGATCCTAATTTTGAATTCAAATAACATAATAGAAATAATAACTGATCCTAATTTTGAATTCACATAACAGAATGGAAATTCAAATGCATTTGGTCCGCTACAAAATTAGTGTTTTATGTAATCAGAAATTCGAATATTGACTAATTAGTGTCAACACAAATGTATATCTCTCAAAATATTTATCAGTAGAATTTGTAGTATAATAGTTATCATTATCCTTTTTTAGATTTTTATATCCGAAAATGTATTGTCAATAATTATTGAATTTGTGAATTGGAAGCAAGAGTACAGAATCTGGGAATATCATTTCTTAAAAGCATTTACCAGAATATATTCAATGTTGATTCAAAATGCACTCCATTGTTGTTGTAGTGTGCTAATCCGCATAATTATCAGGAATATGATTAGTATTTTATTGAAATAAAAATATTATAAATACAACTAATCAATTTTGAGATACTTACCATTAGTTTTGGAAAACTTCCTTGAAAACCACATTCATGGTTGTCTTTAATGGATTTCCTTCTTTGTCATGTATTAGTATTTTTAATCCTGCCTTACTCTGGACTCTTGAAAAGGCCTCATAGAGTTGCCCATGACTAAATACAAGTTTAGACAAGTATAATATGATGTTTTGAAGTGATTTCCCTTGAGACTTGTTAATAGTCATAGCATATGAGATAGTTAAAGGAAATTGTCTTATGATAAGTTTGAAAGGCCAAAGTCATTGCGATGGAAACAAAGACATTCTTGGAATGTAAATTAGATTTCCTATGTTCTTTCCAGAAATGATTCTTGCTTCAATGACATGATGATCTAATAGTCTTGTTACTGTTAATCTTGTTCCGTTGCATAGACCTTCAGATTGATCTAGATTCCTGAGCAACATAATTGGAGTACTTGTCTTTAGTTTTATGCTATGGTTAGGAATACCAGATGTCTTTAATATATTTAGAAATTCTAGGGTAATTACCTCTAGTGGAGTGTTATCAATTGTATCAAACATGTCAACTGAGTTAGAGCTAAGATACTCTTTATGATCATCAGGAACCAAAAAAGAATGTAATTGTTAATTTGATCAACATTGTTAATATTTGATGCCAAAATGGATCTAGAATCTAGGAACTTCTAATTGTTGTAATGTTCAACCACATCTGGATATGTTGAATTTACAATCGCCTAAATTGGTTCAGCATAACTTGTGATGAGAAATTCATCAGGAATTTCTATTTCTGCATATCCATAATTTGGTTCAGCCAATTTTCCATCTCCTACACACAACAACAATTCTGCTAATTGTTGAAGCTCTTGAAGATTTGAGTTGTTGCTTTGACTTTGTAATCTCATGTTCTTTGTCATGTTTTGATACTTGACAATATTGCCAAAGGTATGAAGAATCTATGGCAACATTCACAATATCAGATCATCTTCCTCTTGGAATGACTGGTAGTATTTGTCTAAGTCACCTCCAAATACAACTACCTTTCCACCAAAAGGTGAGTCCCTATAATTAGATGAACTCAAGATATCTTTGAGGCTTTTTTTTAATGCTTCAAAACAAAACTTATAGGCCATTGGAGGTTCATCCCATATTATAAGCTTGGTGACCTTCAAAAGCTCGGCTAATTCACTACCTTGAACAACATTGCAAGTTGAGTTTTGTAAGGAAAGAACAGGTATTGCAAATTTAAAGTGTGTAATTCTTCTTCTAGGTAGTAATAAAGAGGCTATGCCACTTGATGCAACTGTCTAAACAATATGCCCATTTGAATGCAATGCAGAAGATAATGTCTTCCACATAAAATTTTTGTTTGTTCCTCCATAACCATAAAGGAAAAAAATTCCTCCACATTGTAGATTAACAACATTTATGATTATATCCAATATACCTTTTTGCTCATCTGAGATAAAGTAAATTTGAATCAGATTTAGATGAGAATAATTAGTAGAAAAATCTATTTGTTTATTGTCTAAACTAAGGTTACACACACATGTATATAGTTAAATTACCTTTCAAAGAACCAAATAAGCTTTTGAATTCATCTTATAGTTGTTCTTTATTGTAGTCTCATTCTGCATAAATCAATCTATTTCACAAAAAAGTTGTCACAACACCTATTGGAAGTGGCATTGGTGGATAATTGCTTAAAATTCTTCTATTACACTGAAAAATTCCTCAATTTGCAAGAGATCTAAATTCTCCAATTTGTCACCTTCTAATTGCAACTCTAGTAATATTCAAGTAACATGTTATCTAGTAATTGATTTGAGAAATATCTATAAAAATAAAGTCAGTTGAAAGATTATAGATAAATTTGGATTTGTACCTTGATTCTTTGATGATCTCTTTTGCTCATGTAAAATGTCATCCACTAAGAAGACTCGTGTATGCTCCCAACCATGCTCAGGTCTATTGATATTATTAGAAATCAACATTGTTAAAATAACTTTCTAAGGTAATGACCTTATCCCCAGTTGCTGGCCTCTTTAATTGCCTCAATATATTCTCTATCATCATGAAGGAATCCCATAGCAAAGCAAGCTTCTCTAAAAGTAGGATATTCTATTCGTAGCTACATGGTCATTTAGCTACTGCCAACATTATTCTTAAGTAAAATAATTCACCAGTTTTTGGTGCCACCCAATATAGTCTTTCGATAGTATAACCTTGTTTCCTTGGTTGCCATCATCGCTTGCTAGCAATGTAGACAAACTTTGTTGGATACTTGTTGGAAGGATATAAACATAGAAGAATGTGAGCATGAGGTAAACCTCTTTTTTGGAATTCAATAATGTGAATATCTGAGGATAAAATTTGTAAATAATAAGCATGGTCAATACATTAAGATAATTTGAATTGTTATACGCTTAATTATAATATGAGATTAAATGGGGGAATAAAGCTTAACTTACACACAAGTACTTCCCCAAAATTTCATTCTTTAAGTTAGCTGTTGATCAAGCTTGATCTTAAATACTTAGACATTCACGTCGAAGAAGGAGAAGATCTTCGTGGCGAAGGAGAAGAAGCAAAGTCAGGTAGCGAGAAAGGGCAAAGAGAACGAATACAGCTTGGAGAGAGAAAGTGTATGAGATAACGAAGAGAGAGGAGATAAGTTCTCCATAAGTCAGTGAGAGCACTTTTAGTGGTAGATCCCAATTTGAGATCTTAGCTCACTTTATGGTGGACCCCATAGTGCCATGTAGGATTGAAGATCTCTTAAAATCTGTGACATTTTTCTTTTAGTGGTAGATCTCAAATTAAGATCTTAGATAACTTTTAATAGGTCCCACATGGATCCCACTTTTAAATATTTAAATTTTGATTAAATTAAATTAATTAAATAATTAATTTTAATTAATAAAACATAGAAAAAATATATTAATATTGAGAAATGATAAAATTTAAATAATTTTTATTTATAACTAAAAGACAATTAATTAAAAAATACATAAAATTGATAATAAAAAAAATGCAAGACATTAAGTTTAAAGAAAAATTAATTTTCATTATTTTCGTGACTGTAATGTTCCCAAATATGCTCTACCAAGTCTGCTTGAAGTTGTTGATGAATTCATCTTGTATGCATAACACGTCTTGTTTGCAAGTATGTGGCAAAGTCAGGAGGAGCACCACGAGATACTTCAACATTTGAAATGTCATTATCTACGTGATCATAATCAACATCAACATTACCACCGAATGTATCTCGTTCGTCTTCAACAATCATGTTATGCAATATAATGCATGCCAACATTATATCCTTCATTGTATCCATGTTCCAGGCACGCGATGGACCGCATATAATTGTGAATCGAGATTTGAGCACACCAAATGCTCGTTCAACATCCTTTCTAACTGCTTCTTGACATTTTGAAAATAATTTCCTTTTCGGACCTTGTGGCATTGGTATGGTCTTCACAAATGTGGTCCAATTAGGATAAATACCATATGCAAGATAGTACCCCATATTGTATGGAGTTCCATTAATTGAAAATTGTACTGGAGGAGCTTGACTTTGCAAAATCTCATCAAACACAGGCGATTGATTTAACACATTTATGTCATTGTTTGAACCCGCAACTCCAAAAAATGCATGTCAAATCCACAAGTCTTGTGAAGCAATTGCTTCAAGTATTATTGTGGGTTTGCGATGATCACCTCTACAAAATTGACCCTGCCATGCAACTGGACAAATTTTTCACTCCCAATGCATGCAATCAATAAAACCTAACATACCTGGAAACCCTCGTGCATCTCCAATTTGTAGAAGGCGGTTTATGTCATTGTTGTTGGGTCTTCTCAAGTACTCTTCTCCAAATATCTCATTGATACCCCTTACAAATTTTTGTAAGCATTGAGTTGCGGTGCATTCGCCAATTATAATGTACTCATCCACACAATCAGCAAGTGATCCGTATGCCAATATACGGATAGCTGCAGTACACTTCTGCAACGGCGAGAGACCCATTCTACCAACAACATCAGGTCTCATTTGGAAATACTCATCGTGGTTACTAAGAGCGTTGACAATTCGGTTGAACAATTGTCGCTGCATTCGGAACCTATGTCACAATTGAGTCTCTGTGTAAATCGAATTTTCTGAGAAGTAGTCATTCATCAATCGTAGATGTCCATCTTCACGATTGCGATTAATGACTCTTCTAGGCCTTCGGTGTTGATTTTTGTTGCCTCCTTGATGTTGCATCTCACGTAAATAGCTCAGTATTTATTCATCACTATCATCGTCAAGTGTTTCATAAACAGTTTGTTTCCAAACTCTATCGAATTCATTATTTCGATCCATTGTATGAATGCTTGTAGGAGATGTACAACAATGAATGAGAATTGAACAATTCAATAGCAAATTATAACGGCTAGTTTTATAACGACCACTTTATAACAGCTAGTTTTATAACGACTACTTTATAACGGCTAGTTTATCACGACTATTTTTATAACAGCTACTTTACTAATTAAATCAAAATAAAAGACAATAACAACAAATTAAAAGACAATTAGATCAAATTAAAAGACAATTACAACAAATTATAAGACAATTACAACAAATTAAAAGACAATAACGACAAAATAAAATAAGGCTAGTTTAATACTACATTCCTAGTTTACGCCTAATTATTTTACAAAAGGCTTAATGGTCTTGGAGTTGAGTTTCAGACATTGTAAATGTGTCCTTCATGAGAATGTCGTAATACTCTTTTTCGAGTTCTTTCTCTCGTAAGATTGCTAGTTTGGTGTTCACAATATTTCTTTCCCTCATTGCTTCCTCTACACCAGTCAAGTCTATCGAATTGGTAGATGTTCTTACTCCTTTCCCCTTACTCTTCCTTTTGGCTGCCTTTTGCCCCATTGGACGAGCAATTGGAGACGGTGTGTTAGCTTTGGCATCTTCGACTTGTGTTTCTGGATTAGATGATGATGAATATGCCCCAATTGTGGAAATCTTCGTTCTCTTAGAGCAATTTTCAGGAAACTGGTCTAACCATTCGGGTTGATCTTTCAGAAGTCGCCAAGCATGATCCCAACCAAAATCGCCTCCTTCGTCTTCCTTCCATATGGCATATGCATGAAGCATGACATCATTCTCCGTGCAACCACTTTTCTTCAATGATACCGCTTTCTTGTAATGACTTTTGAATTTTTGCATGCCAGATTAATTTTTTGTCATCGTGATTTCAGTTGATTCAATTCCCTTTCACGGAATTCACCTCCAAATTTGTTGTAATTTTCTATGACTCTCAACCAAAAAACTTATTTTCCTTTACCAACACCAACAATTGGATTGGTTGAGATGTTGAGCCATGAACTAATGAGGTGCGTATCTTCTTCAATTGCAAAGGCGACTCGAGACTTCCTTTTTGTAGAAGATCCTCCTACTTCCTCAACGACGGTATCTTCTAGCCCAATTTGGGTAGAAAACTGTGGAAATTGTGAACCAATTTCATGATTTTCAACAATGGCAGGATTGTTTTGTGGCATTGAAGGAAATGTTTGAGAACTTTGAGAATTTTCCGTGGAAGGGATTTGAGTGCTTGACATAAAATAATTTGGTGGTAATGGTGGTAAAAAAGGAGGGGGGAAAAAAGGAGGACGATTTTCTGAATTTTGGGTTGAAGGAGACATTTGGTAATTTTGAAAAAAATTCATATAACTTTGTCAATCAAATTGATTTGGATCCATTTTGCACAAGTAAAATTTAACTAAGAGATTGAGAAAAAAAATTTACAAATGAAACATGAAGATGAAAGTTGTATGTATCAATGGTTAGTAATGAACCAATTTATAGAAAAAAAATGGTTAATAACGGCTAGTTTTTTTTAATTTAAAAAAAATAGTTTTTTTTAATTTTAGTTTTTTTTTTTAATT
>CM023959.1:20987970-21014931 GCA_013407115.1 Glycine latifolia | reverse complement strand
CCTAGGTATGTTCTGTTCCTCTTCTTTTTTCCGTTTTCTCTTCTGCAATTGTTGGTTGGGTTGTGGGTTGTTGCTCCCCGTCCATTTTGTGATCTGTTACAACATAAAAAAAAAAAATTTGGACTCCATGCAGATCTTGAGGGTTCTTAGGGAAGAACCGGATCTCCACGTGGAGATCTTCATCCCTCCTTTAGTGGTGGATCTAGGGAAAGAGAGATCTTCAGCTGGAGATCCCTCCCCAAGACGCAGCACTAAAGGTGCTTTGATATCTTTTTTCTTTCCCACTGCTTTGATATTGATGTGAAAGGCGAGGGAGACGTTTACTTTTTTGGATTTCCATACGTGGCTCAAGGTGGAACTGTGGAAGTGAGGTTTTCTTTTTATTAAAGTTAGCTATTACCTTTTATATTAACATTAACATAACTGACATTGGTTTTTTTTTACACTCTCTCTCTCTATATATATATATGTTTAACAAAATAAATTAATATTTTATTATTTGATATTTTCTTAGTATATCATATTTTTTAGTGAAGTTTATAAAATATATAAAACATATCAGAATTCAAAATAATAAGAAAAAAAACACAAAATAGCCCATTATATGATTTCAAACTGGTTTTAGAAAAAAATACAAACAATATACATAATCACTATAAGTAAAATATTACTACTTAAAATTTTATATTTTGTGATGCACAAATCAAGACATCATAAGATTTTAATCTAATTGCAAGTTGTACATTGTTTTCTCTTTGATTTTGCTTCTCCCCCAATATAGAGAATCCTCCCTTTTGATAACCAATTTGGATTTTCATAAATGACCAAGCGTTCAAACATAAGAGGTATTAGCTAGGTTGACTTTGCAGGCAAAAGAACCCAACTTTTAATTCTTTTCATGTTGTTATACATGTGGAACCTTTTTTTCTCACCTTTTATATACATGTGGTATTAGCATAATATATTCTTCACTTTATAGACAATAAAAATTCAATTAAAAATATTACAAATTTTCTCCTTTTTCAGAGTAAATAAAACATTATAATTATAAACATAATTCAGAATATTCAAGTAAATATTACACATCAATAGCTGTCTAAAAGTAAATTTAACTAATAAATATCCATAATCACACAGTTTATAATAACCTAATGTGCATGATTCTTGGATCCTGAGTGAAAGAAAAATGAATTACATCTTTTGGGTTCAATCCTTTGGCCTTGACAAAGTTAGGTCAACCAGAAGTAAGATAGCATCCATTGTCTCTTCTACGACGTCCTCCAAGCATAAATGGATATACTATACCTTCATCATCTTCCAACCAAATGCTATCTTGACTTAAAGGAATGAAGTTCTCAACAATTTTTTCTGGGATTGGTTGCAAGAACGGATTTTACAATAAGTATTTAAAGTCCTTAAAACATAAAATAATATGTACTTAAAACTAAAGAAACAAAATAATTTACCATTGCTTGTTTATTCAAAACAACAGCTTTACTTAAAACTTTCGTCCAACTTCTACCTTCTTGTTCAACAATAATTCTATTGTCATGAACTCCAATTTGTTCCCTCTCAACATTATGTTCATTATCATGCATGTCATTGTGCTGAGAATCTTTATCAAGAGAATCTTCTATTAAAATTGGATAATCAATTTCTTCATTTCCACGTATCAAGATCCTCATTTGAAAGTTGTTTTCTCCAACATAATGTAGTCATATCTGATGAGTAAGACTCAACTGATAAAATTGGCTTACATTCACAGCACCTTTACAAATAAAAAACAACCCATTAGAAGTTTGACTTATTTCTACTAGAAACTTATTTCCTACAACATCTATTAGAATAGATCGCCAATTGGCACATTTTCTTTCCAAAAGTAGGCAAAACAATTGTTTAGCAGTATGGAATCCTGCATAATGTCTCACCATATTCTTCTAATTGAATGTTTTAGAAAATAAAATTTGGAATTACTTGAATAGGATTTATAGTGCTGGTGAGTTCCGAAAAAGTCTTTTGAAAAACTTTCTCCAAAATTTGAATTCATCTTATTATCTGGATACTCAATTTCAACAAAATCCATAGAAAATATTGTAATATGAATGCATTGTTTGCTATTAAATGCATTGCCATTTGATGGTATGCAAAAAACTTATAAAATTTTGCTAATTCTTTTCCACCCTTTTTAAATTTCAGATCATCAACAGAGATATGAAGAAAGTTTACATGTGTTGTAGGATCCATGACATAAATTTCATCATCACATATTTTTCCTTTGTAATGAGAGAAAATTGAAATCAATCTCGATTGTATCCTACTCATTTAAGAAAAAAAAAATCAATACAAATACATAAAAGTTGCTTTAATGTCTTTTAAAAAAAATCTTAACATTAATAAAAAAATATAAAATATATTAAATAAAATAATATGGTAAAAATTAAATATATTAAATACCTTAATAGTATTAAATAAAACCATATGAAAAAGTAAAAATATATTAAATAAAATAATATTTAAAAATATAGAAAACATATAAAAAATATATACAAAATATTAAATCAAATTAATAAATTAAAAATATATTAATTTTTAAATTTTTAAATTAAAAAATTATTTTTTACAAAACTTACTAAACAAACAATTAAAAAAAACACAGAAGTTGTAAAAGAAAAAATTACTTACAAAAATCATAAAACTTTAATGTCGTATGCTAAAAAAAAGGAATTATAACTTTGAAATTGTAAGTATAATAAAAAAAAATTAAAGTTGTAAAAATAATTATGACTTCAATTTATAATTTCATTTAAACATTGAAGTTTTAACTGTTACTATTTATCCAATTTTAATTAATAATTTAAAAACAATCCCAAAAAATAATAATTCAAAAAATTATCCCATAACCGTAAATCCCCCGTCACACAGTCCAACAGTTATTTTCATTTTCTTTTAGATAAAGTTCTTCAAGAACGTTCTGTTACTATTAAAAATAAACAGGACATAGGAGTAAACTATGACATAAAATACAATATGTTGGATAAAGAGATAGAGAAGGTAATGCAAGCAGGGAAGCTACGAGTGGTGCACATTTGTCAATTGTCATACGAAATTACATCACCATGAGTTTGAAATAACAACTTCAAAATAGTGATAGGAAGAGCCTAAAATTTCTCCTATGAAAAAGTTGCACTAATTTTTAATTGAGCCTCGAAAGCGATATTCCATGTCCTCATTCCCATATTAAAAAGTGTTAAATAGTAATAATATAATTGATTCATGATGATTAAGGAATCGTGAGAAACGGTACGTACGTGTGGCAGGTTCCTGCTCGTGCATGATTTTTACGTATACAATCCAAGAATTGATCCATTTATCAGCTATGGCTCAAGGCCCGACGATTTTTTTTATTTGTTTAAATACTTTTTTTAATATGTAATTTAATATTTTTTTCATTTTTATCCTTATAAATTATTATTTTTAATTCTTATAAAATATATTTATTTTGTTTTTCGTTGTTAAAACATTTTAAATAGCACTTTAATCAGTAAAAAACATATTTTGAATAGTATTATTTAAAAAATTTTAAAGACAAAAAAAATAAACAGACACATTTTATAAAAGCTAAAAAAAATTATAAGAAAAAAAATAAAAAGTACTAAATTACGTAAACAAAAAAAATATTAAAATCATCTTTCTATAAGGTGTTTTATACGATAATATCACTATTATGTTTCGTTTGATCCTACAATAAATAATATGATTGAGTCATTGTCGCTTCTTATGTCTAATTTTAAGTCTATAAGAGGTTAAAACTTTCTTTGACCAAATATACTAATTCATTATTTCTTATGTATAATTTTTTTAAAAGTTTAATGGTGATACTGTATCATCTAATAACAAACCGTCATTTATATTACGTTGAAGGTAATTTTATAAAAGCTAAGAAATTTATTATAAATAATGAATTATAATTGAATGATAGTATAATTTTATACTATATTCCTTTTTTTCATTTTTTGCACATAATAAATTTAAGACTTTATTTCTTAGACCAGAGCACATTTTATTTTATTCTCTTTCTCTTTACAATAATTATGTATATACATATATTAAATTATTAATTGTTTCTAACTTTTTAAATACTAGATTTCAGTATTTTGAAAAATAAATTTTTATATTGTTTTTCGTCTCAGATTATAACAAACTAGTAAAATATCAAATTATTTATTTTCTCAAAACTTATTCTTTTCTAAACTTCACCGTTACTTACTTTTATATTTAAGCTAAAATATGTTTTTCATTCTCATAAATATTAAAATGTTAAGAATTTATCCTCCAAAATTTTCAATGTTTTTCGTCTTCCCAAAATTAAAATGTGTTATTTTTTTTGTTCAGAGCAAGGAGTGTGACTTTTTTACATTAGTTATATGCATAATTAATATAAAAAATGTCACATTTACATCTTTATATGCATAACCGATATAAGAAATGTTACATTTACACCGGTTATATGTATAAAGTTATCATGTAGGTTTGGATTAAAAAACAATACATTTCAACTTTGTGAAGAAGAAAAACATACTAAAATTTTGGCAAGAATGATTTCGAAAATTTCTATATTTGTGAGGACAGAAAACATATTTTAACCTTATATTTATTAGAATTATTTAGGAATATTTTTAATAATATAAATAATTTTTGGTTCGTAATTTTTACATAATTAAAAACATTTGTATAACACATAAATGCTTACTATTATGCTCTAGTGTATACATTGCTCTTATTGAGGATGAAAAAAGAAGTTAGAAGTTGATCATCATTACTTTGTCGAGGCATATTATGGGGTGGGTGGTAAGGATGAAAGTGAGCAAGTGATGCATAAAAATAGTACTCACACAAGGACAAGTGTTTCTGCATTAGGGACAATGAACCTAAGTCTAGATATCGAACCCAGGGGATCATCACATTCCCAAACAATCAATTCTATTACAAACTAGACAATTTAAGTTTTATCAAATAGAGAAAGGTTTGTGATCAATTATCTTTTAACGAAAAGAATTAAAGTGGAAGAGTTGGTGAGAAAACAATTATTATGAATTCTCCCCAATTCTAATTCTAATGAATCTCCATTTATCACTAGTTACCAATATTCCCTTAAGTCAATTATTAGCCTTTGATCTTGGTCTAACAACGCTCCCCTGGCCTATATCAATATTCAAATGATCATAGAAATATTAATTTAGGTTAAGGGATTAAGTTCTTAAATCAAAAGGGATGATTAATTAATTAATCTACTGAGTGTTCACACAACCAGTTTGATCATGCAAATTATATGAAAATGATTAATTCTTAAATCAATCAATCACAAGTAAATGATCACTGCCATAAATTAATTAAGATTTAAAATGATAAGTTCTAAAATAGCAGTTAAGAACGAAGAAGAAATCTAATGATTGAATAACATCAAGAACTTTATTAGAATAAAAAAAATGGGTATAAGGGTATCACTATATCACAATCCTAGACCAATGGGGGCTAACCGCTCATAGTCATAGAAAAATGAGAAAACTCAAAATAAAACATAAAAACAACAAAAGAGGAAGAAATTGTACACAAATTGACCTTCACTGTGAACTCCACGCTCCCTCGTAGCCAAAGACACTTCACAGCTCTCTTCTGCCTTCAAAATCTCCAAAGTGGATAAAAGAGGAAAAGATAAAAGTTTCCCTTCAAAACCTACTATTTATAAAGCCTAACTTAAGTGACGATCAATGTAGACATACTGCAATCATGGTGAAAATTTTGTTAAGATTCAATGCTTAACCATGGTCAGATGACCATGACCATGATGGATGTGGCAAAGTCCATATGTCTTCAAGACTACATGTTTTCTTACTCTTTTCCACTCTAGAGCTTGGACACCTATCTTACACAAACTAACACCAAAACATGAGTTCTGCCAATAATATGCATGAATATGGCCTAAAAACTCACATAAAAGTACATTCAAAATCGAGTTATTAACAAGGTTTGAGTGGAGTATTATAATATTGTCATCAAACTTGTATGTAAAATTACTTGTATTTGAACTCAAATTAATGTGGTAGTAACTTTATTATAACACTATTCAAATATCTTTTATAAAACATTAACAACTTAATTATACAATATCATAAAGGCTAAATATCACTTTTGGTCCATTATGATTTAATGTTGTTTCACTTTGGTACATTAAGTTTTAAAGTTTCATTTTGATCCTTTAAGTTTTTGAAAGTCTTATTTGATCCTTTATGTTTTCAAAAGTTTCATTTTTGTACATTAAGTTTTAAAAGTTTTATTTTGATCATTTATGTTTTAAAAGTTTCATTTTGATCATTTATGTTTTCAAAAGTTTCATTTTTGTCATTTCTTCTGATTTCGTTAGCAAGCATTGATGTTTTGTTAAATTTTAAATAATTAATTTAAAACAGTGGCAACTAAAACCGTCACTATCTTTAAAATACATTCAACCACACCTATTTTTCCAACCTATGTCATCTTCTACAAACTCCATAATCATCACAATAGAACACTAGAACCACCATACACTCAAATCCACAAACTCCACAACACTACATCCATCATCAACAAACAGCTCAGATCCACAACCTCTATCCACTGAACAACACCATCACACCACCCTATAGCCACAACCAACGTAGATCATAAACACTAGGTCTCGATGATGATGATAAGCTTTAGATTTGATGTCACAATGGTGATTTTGAGTCTTGCTTTGGCTTTTAGCCACCACTATTTTAAATTAATTATTTTAAAATTTAAAATTAACATAACACTAACATTTGCTAATTAATGGAAATAAGAAGAAATGACCAAATGAAACTTTCGAAAACATAAAATATCAAAATGAAACTTTCAAAAACATAAAGGACTAAAATGAAACTTTATAATTTAATGTACCAGAACAAAACTTTTAAAAAACATAAAGGACCAAAATGAAGTGAAACAATACTAAAACATATAGACCAAAAGTGACATTTAGCCTATTATAAATATCATAGTAAAGTTTCTACATATTAAATTTATGAACTTCCACATTTGATGCTATAATGGTGGACCTTCAATGTGACAATTTGTGATGGTTCTAATTTGGTCCAAACTCAATAATTACGTCTTTTGTTGACACACAAAGTGGTGGGTCTTAAGTGCAATTGTAAAAAATGACAAATAGATATTTGTCATTATTTATACAAAATGCTAATTCTTATGAAAATGTTTTCGTAAAATGATACATGAAGGAATATGGTTGGGTATTTTTATGAAAACATATGGTGCACTGTATTTCATCAATTATAACTTCGCATACGCTATTTACTCATAGTGATTCGTGCAACAATACTCTTTATTTATTATATATGCGTGTGTGTAATTACCTTTACCCACTAAGAGAGTAATTGGTGTACCCATCATAGGTAATTTTTGTGAGTGCCTATTAGGTCCATTACTCATTGCCATTACTAATGGCTAACCATTTGCAAAAAATCTTATGCACAATTCAAAAACCAACATAGTAACAACTACTTAGCGTGTAGATATCGTACCTAAAATAGAAAATGGTGATGAATATATAAGAGTTCGAAAGGTGGTGTGTTTGGTGGGGAAAAAGGCATTAACAACGCATTTGTAGCTAGATATGTTGTGCTGGAAGAGAGTGGTTTATGCTATGGTTGGTGTTGTTCCACAAGACCATGCTTATTATTAAAGGTAATTGAGTTGAGTGGTTCGAGATCAAGTTACGATGCTAGTAACTAGCTTATTCGATGATCTAGGGTTATGGTATTGACATGGGGGTGGGGCCCACAAAGCCAGGACATGGTTGGATAAAAGTTGGTATCACCAAGTGTAGACAAACGTTGCTTAAGCGAGAACACCTCTAAAGGTATCCATGCCCCTGTCTATAACATCCTTCATTACAAAAACAAATTATAATAAAAACATTCTTTAAAGCATAAATAATTTAAATTTTAAAAAACTACAATGGTCTAAAATCCCTCAAATGTTATAAATAAGATTGAATCCTTCCAAGGTACAATATTATTAAATATGGGCATCTAACGAACCCTAGAAATATAACAAAATTAACTAAAAGAAAACTAAGTCTTCAAGTATCATGTGTTTCAACAAATTCTTCCCCATGCTTTGAATACAATACTTCCAATAAGATATGATCTCAGTGAATAACATAAGTTCTAAAAGAAGTTTGCAAATAGTGTTTTTCTTAAGCGGCACGATAGTAAAAAAAACTCAACCATGATGCCCTTAGTGAATTTAAAAGAAAATATCATAAATATATACACCAATAAAGTCAAACTAACGCAACCACAGGTTATTTACATAACATTCTCAATAAAGAAAATATTTCAATAAGTGACATTAACATCTCAAGCATTCAACTCTATCACAAACACGACTCAATGATTCCTAGAATCACTAAACTTAACTCTTTGATTCCCTAAACCAATGTGGATCCCGGGTCCACTGTGAATCCCATATTCACTAAGGTCTATGAGCTTATTTCCATGCAATGACATCCCATTGTCTTCTCCATCCCAGCTGAAGGTATCTAATATATCATCCCAGATGTGGATATTTTCAATAAACAGATATCCATCTCAGACATAAACATTTTTAGCAATATGATATTTCATCCCGGATGGTAATATCTTTCATCCTATTCTTGGAATAGAATGTATACTGTCATTTATTCCCATATGGTAATCAATGACTCTTACAATAATAAAGAAATATGTAATCTCTTATATCTATCGATTTAATTCTCAAACACTAAGTCTCAAAAACAATATTCATGTTGATACCTTGACAATATTACAATATGACAATTATCAATTAATAACAAAATACAATATCGCACATGTATATAAATAAGAATATAGACATATATATAATTAAAGAATATTTATTATGTAAAATCAGTACACACTAGTGGGACCTAGAATTAGTAATTAACTAATGAATTCATGACATATATATATATATATATATATATATATATATATATATATATATAATGAATTCAAGACATATCTATATAGAAGTAATGTATATATTAGACACAAACATGAATAACAAAGCCTCTCAATCAATTTCACGCAAAATCTAACAATAATAATACAATATCTAATTTTTTGTAACCACACAAGGATCAATTCACATACTAATCAATGTTTCAATTATCAATTTATAACAGGTAAATTCAAGAAGATGCTTTCCCAAAAATTTATACTATTGAAGTTTAATTTTTTATTTATTATTTTACTCACCTCTTCAAGACCTCCCTAAGCTTCTAGTGTTCCTACAATGTATCTCTATAGTCATGCAAATATTCTCTTCCTACGTGTCATCTTGTTTCTCAGTTTCTCTCCCTCATCTTTCTTTTGTTAACCTCCTCTAATTCTTCTAAACTTTATTTGAACTAATTCCTAACAACTTGTTTCTAGCGACTTAATCATAATTATTTGACTAGATTTTATCTTTTTATCTAAGATATAAATAAATATAATATCTTATCTTATCTCTTTTTTTGGAATATCTTTATTTTACTTTATTTATCTTAGATATAAATAAATCTAATATCTCATATTTTTGTCGTTTCACTTGCTTATGCGATACATCATGTCGCTTAAGCAATACTAAACTTTTGTAGAATCATGAACCTTTGTGGTTCTACTCTCTCATGCCATCGATGCATGGTTATCGAACTCTCGAGTTAACTTTTAAACTCTTATGATTTTACGAGTCTACGTAGTAAACTCTTTTTTTTGGGTAAACTCTAGTAAAGTCGTGTAAACTCAAATAAACTCTTGAGCAGGTGTTAAGTCCATGAATTTAAAACCAACTATAAGTCTTACCCCCAATAGACCTCATAGCAACAATGTTTTACCAAGACTCAAACAATTTGAAGAAATTAACTCCTTTTTAAAATATGTTCACTTTAATAACTAATGTTTTATGAATTTATATATACTTAGGTCATTTATATATTTTGATATTATTCAGTACTAATGTATTGTTACACTTTATTATTGTGATTTATTGTGCAGATCAAATGCTAAATTATTGTTCCTAAATGTGTTAAAATGCCAACATATTAGTCTTGTCGTTAGTTTGGTTCTTGAAGTCTAACGTCTCTGCTAACATGACAAGTGAGGACTGAAATGTCATGAGAAAATATTGTCAATTGGGTAGCTGACTTGGCAGGACCAATTTGTCATTAAAATTTCGATGAATTAATTTTTCCATTTTGTAATTTATTCCCTCCTTTCTCCCCCAATGCTCTTTCTTCCCTTCTCTTTTTCTTTCTCTTGGACCACTGCCAGACACCATGAAAAAATATTTTCGACAACACTTATCTCTCTTTGTCTCCTTATTTTTGTTTTTCCTTCTTATACAAATCTACAAATTTAATTTCCAAATTAGTTTTGCAAATTCCACAATTCCACCATTTTTTTAATTTTTATATTTTTTATGAACAGGTATTAAAAAAAAGAATTTTGGGTGAATTGAAAGTTTGAAGCTTTTAAGCCTCAAGATTTCCTCCATACATTTATGTTCATGGTGGTTATAATGTTGTTGCCCATATAGATGAATTTGAAACCCACCGCTCCTCCACCACCGCCCGTCCCCAATGATTCTGCTCCACTTGCTGTTAAAACTTGCATATGTAACAAATCCAATACTATCAAAGGATGAAAATTCAATGACAAGTGCCATTTGCCCAAGGTGAATGTCAAGTTTACTTCAACTTAAGTGTTCAACCAATTCACACAACAAAGTTTCCACCACCATGAAACGAGGGAATAAGAAGGAAAAAGAAAAATAAGAAGAGAAAGAGAGGGAAAGGTCATCGAAAATATTTTTTTATGGTGGTCCAAGAAAAGAAGAGAAGAAGAAGATAAGAAAGAGCATAGGGGAAGAAAGCAAGGAATAAAATTTAAAAATCATAAATTAGTTCATCAACGTTTTAATTGAAATTAGTCTTGTCAAGTCAACTACCCAATTGAAATTATGTAAACTCGTAAACTCTTATGACTTTACAAGTC
This sequence comes from Glycine latifolia, assembly GCA_013407115.1. NCBI lineage: Eukaryota > Viridiplantae > Streptophyta > Magnoliopsida > Fabales > Fabaceae > Glycine > Glycine latifolia. Next base: position 21,003,814 of record CM023959.1, on the reverse strand, counting down.
AACTCTACAAATCAAGTTTACAAAAGCTCTACGAGTTTACATCAACTCTCGGGATTGACAACCTTGCAACCATGGTCTCCCAACCATTTATAAGCACTTAATCAATTGCTAAACACTCATACAACATATTCCAACCCTTAATCATCTATAACCAAGCCCCAATTACTCACAATCATCCCAAAATCATCAATTCCTAACCTAGGGCAGAAAAATTGGAAAAGGGAAAACAACCATTCAAATGGTGGAAGATAAGGAAAACAAGAAGGAAGAAAAAAAAGCATAGGAAGAATGTGGGAACCTAAGCCAAGGCATGAAGAAGAGCTTTGGGCATGGTTTCCAAGTCCCGTCTTCCTTTTTTCCTCTTCTTTCTTTATCTTTAACAACTAATAACCCTAACACATCACTCTCCATTCTCATAACACTTAGGTGCGTAAAGGAATTTAGGTGGGCTTACCCCAATTTGGACTTTAGGAACTCTCTAAGTTGTATTATCTTATGTTTACTAATCCTAATACTAGAGCACCTTACAACAACATTAAACATAATAATAACAACATTAATACAATATAAGATAATAATATAATAATACTAAACATAATGTCACAACAAATATAATCATAAGAAAATACAATAAAATGTCTACACCAATTATAATACAATAATAATAATATTAACATATAATAATAAATACACAAAAAGCGTGCATGCACAGAAGTCCTCATACTCACATAACACATGCACATACTTAGAGCATAACCAATAATATATCATAACAATAATAACAAAAAAATTAATATAACAACAAGGTTCTTTTAAGGGTTCTCCTTAAGATATATCGCTAGTACTAAAAAATTGGGGTGTTATAGTGTGATGTTGTGGTTGTGGTCACATTAGTGTAAATTCTACAAGGTCAAGAGAGAACTAGGATTTTGAGAGAGAGCAGTGAAGCAAAGAAGATGAAATGGGCAAGGGGTTATTATAAAATCATATTACATTAGTTTCTGTTTGAGCTGATGTAAAGTAAAATATATTACATTGGTTTAAATAGCAATCAATGTAATATATATCATTTTACACCGGTTAAAAAAGAATCAATATGGTATACTTTAGTTTAATTTAAAAAATGGCATCATGTTGCTTTCTACATTAGTTGGTAAATAACAAATGTAGAAACAATCGCATAAAAAGTCTTTCATGTAGTAGTGTAGGGTAAAACATAATCGGATCCAATCTATTTTTTGTTCACCCCTAATTTTACTAGCCATTGTATCTTTGCACTATATTTCATTTTTTTGTGTTTCACTGAAAAACTCAAACCTATTAATTTCATATATATTTTTTGGAATACTTTTGTCTATATTTTTCAAACTTATGACAAAATTATTTTTTTAAGGATTTTATGTAACTATTATTTAATTTACATAGTATAATGTATAATGATGAAACACAAATTATTCTTGAAATCATAATTACATTAATAGGAAGTAAAAACTCATGTTACTTATATTTCACTTCAACATGATCTTGTCCTAAATAAACCTAGTCCTAATCTAACTCAGATCTTTAGGTTCATTTAGGTCTAGGGACATGTTAGAATCTAAGAAATTGACCCAACTGAAATTTAGGGATTGCTTAGGATCAAGTGTAATTGACCACTCTTGACATACCTGCCCTTTCTCCTATCAATAACATCAATGCTAGTTACTATTTTGGAGTCTCTCACTTTTCATAGGTTTCTTATGCTTCCTCTAGCTCCTTAAAGTTCAAATTGAATCCAATGAGAAAATGGAGCAATATTTATTGCAGATATTATAAAAATCTTGCAATAGTTACAACAATACTACTTACTTTAGTTAACACCATCACCTTCACACATTTTTTGAGCTCTCCAACAAACCTTCTCGTTCACACTTTCAGGTCTCTCTCTCTCTCTCTCTCTCTCTCTCTTATTATCTCTTTCACTACAACAAAAAGAAGCTAATTTTCGATGGCAAAAATTTGTCGCTAACCCCTTAAATCTGTCGGTAACTTGAAATTTTCGATGGATTTTCAACAAACACAAATACGTCGGTAAAATGCGCGTAGGAAATTTTAACCGACAAATTTTTTTTGTCCGTCGGTAATTTTCAACGGATATTTCGATTAGTAGGTTAAGTTGGAAATTACTGATGGAAAATTCCGTCAGTAATTTCCCACGGATTGATCCGTCTGTAATTTCCCACAAATCAATCCGTCTGTAATTTTCGACGGAAATATCAGTCGGTAATTTCCCACGGATGATCGTCTGTCATTTTCGACGGATATTTTCATTGGTAATTTACCATGGATTCCCGACCAAAATATCCATCAAAAATTTTCCACAAATTAATTTGTATGTAATTTGTTTAAGTAATAGAATAATATTTAATTATGAGGATATTTTTATCAATGTACCTCGAAGTGGATTTTTCTTCACTGCAAAAGCAATAAGAATACTGCTTTTACTGTGAGACAACAGAACCTTGGTTTTCACTTTTCATGCAAAAATTAATTTTGCTCCAAAATTACTTATGTTGAAACAAATTTCAGAGCACGGTCATAACGTGAATTGTGATTCTCTAAGATGAAAATGCCTTTCCAAATAAGCACAAACACTGATATATAAAATTGCATTTAGTTAAACTGACAATCATTGCCATATGTTAATCAATTCTGTCAGCAGGGAATTAATATATGTCTATTCCACTAAAAATTCCTAACAGTATGTTTGGATGGAACATTTTAAATGGGGAAAGTAATTTAAACAAGAATTTAAATTTCTTTAAGATAAAATTTAGTGTTTGGATATTTTATTTGAAAATTTTTAAAATCCAAGAAATTTTAAATACAAATTTAATTTAACTAAAAGTGAGTAATTGTAATTCCTCACTCAAAGCAGAGAATTTGAAAATTCTTCTCAGACTTTCGCTCTCACTCATTCCTATTCCTCTGGTGCTCGTTCCTTTCTCTCAACACTCGTTCCTCTCTCGCGTTCGTTCCTCTTTCTACCAAATTACGCATCCTCATTCTCGCTGAGGTAATATTTCATTCGCTCCTTGTTCTTGTTTTCTTCATTTTCATTTTTGTTCTTTCTCATTCTCACGATTCCTAAGTTGTTTTCGCTTTTGTTCTCATTCTCTCTTTTTCCGTTCAGAGTACGTTCTCTCTCTCCATTCAGACTTTGCTTTCTCTCTCACGGTGGTTCGTAACAGGTTCATCACTAGTCTCGCGATCTAGGTTTTGTTCTTTGTTTCATCAATTTGTGTTTCGAGTTTGAATCGACAATTTGTGTTGAGTTTTGTATGTGACCTGTTTGTCTTGACTGAGGTTATTTTCTTCTAGCTCCTCAAACCCCTTTTATCAGCCATTTCTACTTTAAAATAGAAACCCCTTTTATTTGATTATTTTTATCTTCCTTTTTCGTGGATCCCTCTTCTTTGACAAGTGAAGAGATAAGTTAATAGCAGAGCCTGAGCAATTTTGCTTTCTAATAACAGAGCCTAACTTGGAGAGTCCTCTAAATAGGTATGTTGTAGTTAGCACATGCATTCTAATGATGGGCAACAACCATAAATCAACTCCCCCTAAGTAAATGCACAAAAAGACAGTGTAAAGTTACAAGTGAACCAGAGAGTAATCACTATTTAAGCCTAGAAATGATGCATAATAAGCTTTGGTATCAGTTTGATAAAATTGGTATCAGAATATAACAATAAGAAAAGAGTAGAAAGAGTAAGGTAATATGAAGGAGAAAGAAATTAGAGACTTGTAACCCCCCTTATAACATTATTTCTCAAACAATGACATGTATTTTACTATTTTTGAAGTGAAAATCAAACATTAATAGAGGAAAAAGAATACTTTATCAATGGAAAGTTCATAGTTGTGCCATTTTATTTACAATAATAGATCAAGAAAGCATAGCAGTTGAATCACAATTAGAAGTTAATAATAGAGATCAAGAAGTTAATTGCCCCTGTCCACTGGCAACGTTAGATATCTGCATAAGTGCTAGTTGGTTGAGAGTAGCTTCACTTAGAAGTTAGACTTGGCATAGACCTAACTAGCTTTTCTGGCTCCTCCAAGATATTCAAACATAGAATGAGCCATAGTGGATTATCTCATATTAGGATGGGGAAAACTTAACATAAAATTATAAATGGCATTAGTGAAAGATAGAAAAAGATAAACATTACTTTGTACGAAAACAAAGCAATTGTACATGATGTGAATATGCTGAAGAAACTGAGAATTTCTCCAAATTGCAGCCTGCTTCTGTGTAATGTGTATATGCTGGTTATGTGTTTTATACTCTTTTACATTGAGGCATTATATCAATTGTACATGATGTGAATATGGTAGCATGCTCTATTCTTTAGGGGAAGTTTTTATTGTAATTTTGGACGGTTTTAGTCATAGAATGCTATTTCTTCATTTAGGTAGGAACAATTACATATTAATTGAATAAAAATATACCTTACTATTCCCTTTGACATATTTGTAAAAGGATGATTTTACTGGTTCACAGGTTAATAATATTTTTTTATCTTAGAAATATTGATCTTGCACCAATAATATATATACTTTCTCCAAATAAATTGCTTTGTCAGATGATGAAAGAAAAACTAATCAATGTAGCTGTTCAAAGCCAATGTCTGCATGGTGCACAAAGTTTAAATAAAATAAAATATTTAAGAGTCTGCATAAAGAGCAAGTATGTATCGAATTATAGCATAAAGTAACTACTTTTATGCTTTCTACACTTCTGCATTGTGCAAAATCCTTGTCCCTCTTCTACAAGTGCTAATTCAGCAAAACTATCTTCAAGTCTTTGGCTACTTAGATGTATTTGACAGTGAGGCATGTGTGAATCATTAAAACACATCTTAAAATAGAAAATAATTTATAGTACAAGCCACATAAACATTGTGCACCAGAGTGTAAGAAAAATTGCAGAAAAACAATATGTTGCAAACATGATAGCTGAGCATTCACCCTCACCAACTCCAAACATTTGAGTAATTGTACCTGGAACAGTCATAAAATGAACATTTTTTTTAACTGAACGTGTGGATTATGTCATATTAGAAATAAACTGTTTCATGTGGACATAGACTAAATATAACATATTGGAAATGCAAACAAGTTTAGTAAAGAATAACCAATGTCGTTAGTTTGATAAGAATAAATGCTTGCTCTTATGAAATCTGAGTGTATGAATGCTATCAATAACTAGCTAGATATGTGTAGACCAAGTGTTAGAATACAATACGGGTGAAAATGTAACTGACTCGAATATTATGAATAGTCAGAATTTAATTAAGAAGCAGCTATTACAATTTTGTATTATTAGCTCTTAAATATTAATTGATGAGTCAATATAAGGACTTACATTTCTTTTAACATACTGTTTATTATTGATTAAAATTCATTGAAAATCACAACTTTTTTGTGAGTTTCACTTCTTATCTAATGAGTCCCGTGCAACATTTTATAGTTTTCAATAAATTCAAACCAATAGTATAAAGTGTGTTGCAACACTTATCTTGTAGTAACTAATAGGAGAATTATGTTCCTGAAAAGTAAATTTGAATACCACAGCCTATATATCTGACTTAATTGGGGCTGTTAACTATGTTTCTTTAGGAATATTTTGGTTATCAACAACTTAATTGGCAGTGGAAAAGGATTTTGGCTCTAAGTTATATTTAGCACTGGATAGTCAAGAAATGGAAAGTAGTATAGTTGATGCTTCAAGAAAACGTATCAGAGATGAAGAGGAGGAAGAAGAACTTGAAGAAGCATTTTTCATAATTGTTAGTGTTGTCACCATGCTTTTGGGTGCAATGACTTGGTATCATGATAAGTACTTTGTTAAGGAACCTGCCCAAAATTTGGAATTAGAAAGGCGTAGTTTCCTCAATCGTTTATACAGGGGAACAAAAACTGATTGCATTGAACAATTAAGGGTCAGTAAAAAGGCATTTTTTAAGCTTTGTAGAATTTTACAAGAGAAAAGGGCAATTGGTAAAAACAAGAAATGTTCCTATAACTGAAGCTATGGCAATGTTTTTGCATATCCTTGCTCACAACCTAAAGTATAGAGTTGTGCACTTTAGTTACTGTAGATCCATGGAAACAATAAGTAGGCAATTCAAGAATGTCCTGCGAGCTATAATGAAAGTAAGCAAAGAATATTTGAAGTTCCATGACTATAATCTAGAGGGACCAGTGGAAAACAAATGGAGATGGTTTAAGGTAAGTTTGTCATTTGTTAGTAATTATAAGGTACTTTAAGTGATTACAACTTATTTTTTTATTTTGAAATGTTTTTAGAATTCACTTGGAGCACTTGATGGGATACATATTCCAGTAACTGTTGCTGCAGAAGATAGGCCTAGATATCGTAATAGAAAAGGTGATATCTCTACAAATGTTTTAGGAGTTTGCGGTCCAGATTTAAGGTTTATATATGTGTTGCCTAGGTGGGAAGGGTCAGCAGGAGATTCTCGAGTATTGCGAGATGCTTTGCGTCGTCAAAACTGTCTCCATATTCCAAGTGGTAATATCATGAAATGTTTTTTATATATAATATTTTATATTTTTTTTTAAACCATTGTAAGCAAATATTTTCTTGTGGATGCGGGGTATACAAATGGCTCTGGATTTTTAGCACCTTATCGAGGGACTAGATATCATCTTAATGAGTGGATCGGAAACACCCCTCAAAACTACAAGGAGTTATTTAATCTTCGTCATGCAAGTGCAAGGAATGTTATTGAAAGGTCATTTGGGGTATTGAAGAAAAGATTGAGCTTTATTAATTTTGGAATTATTAGTTTTGGAAGATTGAGCTTTATTACGTTAGAAAATATAGCAGCTATGTCTGTTCTGTTTTGCTACGCAATCTGTCTCATGTTGACCGTGTATGAATTCACCGTTCATGAACTATAGTCCATTTGAAATTGATGAGATTATATATCATGTTTTGTTACGCAATTTTGTTTTTTTATATAGTTTGTATATTTTGTGCCTCCAATATTTAATGCTACATCAAGACAAAGCAGTATACTCTATTCCAAAGGGAATAAGTAAATTGTAATATGTAGAGTGTTGATTTAGGAGTGGATTTTGGGAGGTGTTCCAAGTTGCAAGTTGCAAGGTTAATGTGGAATCCAATGGACATTGCTGGCTAAAGAAAAAGCAGTATATTCTATTTCCTTGTTTGTTCCTTGAAATATCTATCTTCCCATGTTTGTATGTCACCCCTAAAATATCTATGAATACTATGAAAATGCTTAGAAAGCACTAGTTTGTTCATCCAAACACATATAGAGTACTGTCTTTATATGCCTAGTGCAAAGTCTCTTGTTTTGAAATTAAAATATGGTTTAAACTATTTTGGTAGCTAATATGAATATATTATTGTAACTATACTCCCTTAATCTCAATATTGTTGGGAATCTTTTCATGACTTCCTTTCATGATGATAAGCTTATATAAAAGCAACTATGTCATATGATACATGAAGTGATATGATACTAATTGTGGTTGGCATATTTACCGTGCATATTTTGGGTCATTTGGAAAGCAATGGTTTGATTATTATAAGATAAATAAGTTCATATATCTTGAATATAAGTCCTTATATTTTTTTTCTTATAGTTAATTATGTGTCTAGGTTTGAAAACTCTATACCAATCATTACTAATACAATGATTTTTTGTTGATGTGCATGGATAGATCGTGAAAATGTCTTTTGGCTTATGTAGGGACTATTTTTTTTAATTAGGCTTTTCAAACTATTTTGATGTCTTAGGTTGTATGTCACAATTAGTAATGTTCAAACTATTCTTATTTTTATATTTTTAATGACAATGATGATGATTAAATGCAGATGAAGTATTTTATATATGCTTTCTTTTGTTTTAATTTTTCTTGCTGGAATATTTTTTATGCTTTAGTTCTAAATTTATATTTTAAAAATATAATTGGACAAGAATATATATAGATTTTTAAAGTAATTATTATAAAAATAATAATTTTTATTTATATGACCATTTATATTTTTAATATAATTGGATCCAAAAAAATAAAATATAATAAATTGAAATTATTTAATTCAAATAAAGAATTCAAAATATAAGAAATTTAAATTATTTTATCCAAACAAGAAATTTCAAATTAAAGGAATTTAAATTGATTTATCTAAACAAGGAATTTTAAAAATACAAGAATTTTAATTAATGCATTTCAATTAAAATGCTCCATCCAAACACACTCTAAAAGTATAATTACCGCCTGCCAACAAGGCCAAGATTAATACCATGCAAGATACAACAATTCTTATATACAAACCTTGATACGCAAAACAATGCAGGGGCATTTTTCATCCTTCAAGAGACCTGGAAATGAAAGCAACAATAGCCTGCATAGCAACATCTATAGCTTCATCTTGGGTGGAATTGTTTGCTTGTGTTGGTACCAAAATATATAACAGGAACTAATGGAAAAAGCAACAGGTCAACCATTAATCTCGCTGAATAACTACGTTTATTTTTAGGGAAAACAGAGTCACACATTACCCGGATACAACTCAAGACAGCAATAAAAGTTGCAGTGGAATTATGACCCTAACAAAGACTCCGATGGCCTCTCCAATTATCCAAGGAAAAAGACAAAGTAACTACACCTTGCAGCTACCACACCACTACTCTCAAAACAGTTATCCGATACCCCTCCCTCACTCCTCTCCCTCACTAATATCCTCTCGATATTCCTTTTCTCCTTCTCCAATTTGACCCTCTCCATTGATAGCCTTCCACGTGTCCCCCCTTCTAACTGAATCTGTATTGTCTTCAGCTCCTCCCATTTGGGCCTTTCGTCGTGTATAAACCTTGTCATAGCATTTGAGAGGCCCATCAGCTTGCAAGTGCTTCTTACCAATCTTGAAAGAGTGGTCACCACCATCGATGACATGCAACTCATTGGGTGCTTTCATCTTCTTTCGAGTGGCTTCTAACTTCTCAAGTGGACAGAGACCATCCTTGCTGCCCTGCGCAAGACTCACATAAACAAACACAAGGATAGAATTAAGATAGACATTAACATAACACAAGCAATTTATGTGTTATTACCCATACTGATAGAATATGAAAATTTTGACAGGTCATTCAATATATCAAGAGTATGAAACGGCTATAAGACTATACCTTCAATACCACAATGGTTAATGACAAATTAGAAAAGAAAACACTACCTGTACCAACATTGTAGGAACTGTTAGCTGTAATAGTGCTTCATCTCTAACTGCACCATTGATTCCCAGCAATATTGTAAACTAAAAGAATGTGATTCTTAGTTATGTTATTTAAAATTTGTACTTTAGTTGTAATGACATCTCTGTTTTACCAAAACACCCACAAGAAACCAATGCACCAAATATAATGTCTTAAATGTGGCATGCCAACAATGCTCAAACAGAAAACTGAGCATCACAAGTGCAGATGATACAGCCAGCCAGGAAGGAATGAAAAGGAAAATATTCAAAGGAGTGGCATAATAAAGTGGATTATTGGATTAAGATGATTAGTATCAAAATTATTATTGGATTCAGAGCTCCACACTAATTTATATTTCTCCTCGTCAATTTTGTATAAATTCTTTTCAAGGACCACAACTTCATCAACTAAGTGGGCAAATTAAGATGGCTAGCGGAAGGCCAAGATGACAAAGGAAGCAAAATGCTTAAGAAAGGGGCATATTTAAAAGACTAGAAATTTGTGATTAAACTAAATCATCAACAAAAGGGATAAATGGATTTTGAATTATCGAGAAAATAAAAATTAGGCAAGGAGTATAGTATACCCTTAGACAAATAGCTGGAAATCTTCTACAGTTCACCTACTACCCCAAGGTAAAAAGAGCAAAAAAAACAAAAAAACAAAACAAATGCAATTAGTTTATCCCGTGGTTCAAAGACTGGCATGAAATCATAAAAAAGAACATCAAACCTTTAATGGGTAGCCCAAACATACTATAGTAGAAACATTGATGTCTTTCATGCGCTAGTCACCATGCAGCCAACTCTACAACAAAATAAACACAAGATACATCATGTCATAAAAATCTTGATACTAATAAAGTGAATTAGGATTTCCTCAGCACAACATACATATGTCCTGTAAGAATATCCAGAATATATTATAGAATATCTCTTATGATTAGTTTCCTTAATTTTTCTAGTTTCCATATTCCCTGATATATCATGATTTGTATCATTATATAGTTAGGATTGATTACAACAAATAAGGCTTAGTGCTTTAGATTTTATGAACAACACCATGACATTTTAACACATTACAATACTCAAATACATGTTATCCAAAGTCTCTATTATCACCTTTGCCTCCCTCAATTCATAAAACCCATAATTCCAACACATCCAAATATGGAAAAAAAAAAAGTAAAGGGAATGCCTACCTTGAACCCATTGATTTGCCTGCAAGTATCAGGGGATGACCAGGGTACTTAGTTGCAGTTTCCTTGACAAAATTTGAGTGAAACTCCACCAGTTTTTCCACCTTAGGAGGAGCCTTCTTTTTTGCAGACATGTCTAGCGAATGACAAACCCATTAAATCCACTTCCGAGTTAACACAACACAATTATCTCGAGGTTCACACAACCAGAGATCATGCACTTTTAAAAAAAATAAAATGAAAATGAAAAATGTAATACAAGGGATATAGTTAGAAACAAACTCACAAGGATAGTCAAAAGTGACAACATCAACAGCGTGCAGTGCCTCCTTTAACATGTTCTTTCATCTATCTAAAAAATAGAGACAATAAAGCCTAAAACAAGATTTAACCCATTTTGTAACTTTAAAATAAAATCCACGTAATTGTATGGATGATACCTTTGCATCCAATTAGAAAAGGAAGGAGCACCGACACCGTGAGCGAAGATCACAACCGGTGACAACGTTGAAGCTTCAGTCTCGCCGTCTTTGCTCTCACGACGCCGTTTTGCAGGTGGTAACGAATCCATGCCTTTGGCATAGAGAAATCCCACAATCAAAACCCTATCATGCTAAATTTCACTGCACACACTATTAAATTTTAATTTTCGCGCCAAATGTAGGGACAGACGAGAATGCAGTGTTCACCTGCTCATTTTGGAATTTGGAATTTTTTTTAATATAAAATCAATTTAAAATTGACTATATTAAGAATGTACTTTAAAAACATATTAAAATGTCCGATCAATTGAAATCAGATTGATTCAAATTTATTATAATTTTTTATCATGTTTTTTTTTAAGTTTTAAAATTAAGACGGAGTTTAGGGTGAGAAAGGCAAACATATTCCTCACCATGGATATTTTTTTTTAAAACCGTTAGATTTTTTTAGTTCTTATGATGGCTCAAATGTTTTTTCTTTTTTCCTTTACTTAAGCACTTGTTTTTTTTTTTGAAGAGTTTCAACATTAAATGTGATTGGTAAATAAGTGTTGTTTCTCTTTTCATTAATTAAATTAAAAAACACACCATTATTTAATTTTTTTCTTTTTATAAAATATCGTGCTAAATGTATTTGTACAAAACAACACTGTAATTAATTTAAAATTCACGTGGCCTAAAACAAAAGCACTATAACAAACTTGAAAATTGTTATTTCATCTATTCATTAATTAATGTTGTGAAATTATTAAATATATGATATTAAATATTTAAATTATCATACAAAATTTAATAATTTTACTATTTTTTTATATCAAATATTTGTTTTCAGTCATTATTTTTATATTTTTTACTTATTGACATGTGATGGAAAAAACATCTATTTACTTGTCAATCATTTATTTACCTATTTTTGGATTTTTCCCTAGTGTGAAAAAATTAATTTAAAGCGATTTTCTAAAAAAAAATTAATTTAGAAAGTCATGGCCAAATTTTGAAATAGATTTGATTATTCTATAGAAAATATTAAAAATATTAATAAAAGTGAAAAACATGTTCATTCGAGCAATAAACTCAATTGTTTGATAATAGATATATTTTTATTTCATTTATTTTGCAAGTATTGGTTAAACTACTTAATGATACATTTTTTTTTTACAAAAAATACATAGTATTTATTTAAGAAATTATTTATTATGTTTTCAATGATACATGATGCAAAATTATTAAATATATGATATTAAATATTTAAATTACCATAGAAAATGAATATTGAATAATTTTTCTATTTTTTATATATCAAATTCTTTTTTCTAATATTTTTTATTTTTTACTTTTTGACACATGATGGAAAAAAAATCTTTTTTTTACTTGCCAGTCGTTCACTTACCTATTTCTGAATTTATCCCTAATGTGAAGGATTTCATTTAAAGAGATTTTATATAAAAAAAAATTGGAAATAGTTTAAAATATTTAATTTAAAAAATTGTGACCAAATTTTGAAATAGATTTGATTATTTTAAATAAAATATTAATAAGAGTGAAAAAACATGTCTGATTGAGATTCATTGTTTGATAATAAATATATTTTTATTTAATTTACTTTGTAAGTATTGGTTAAAATACTTAATGATATATATTTTTGTTTTACAGAAAATACATAATATTTATTTAAGAATCTGTTTATTATATTTTCAATAATACATTATGCGAAATTATTAAATATATGATATTAAATATTTAAATTACCATACAAAATAAATATTGAATAACTTTGAAATAATATCTTATTTATAGAAATTCAAGTGTTTGGTTTTTTGAATTAGATATAGGGTTTAGAACCTTCAATCAATTATCATATAAATGAATTTGACATAAATCAAATATTTCTGACAGAATATTTCATCAGTTAAATTTGTCGTTAACTCAAACATTTTAATTGTAAATCAGCTTTTATTTGTAGTGTTTATTTTAATATATTTTGTTGTCAATTAAATATGAATGATATGGTTCTCTTTTCACCGCTTCAATCTTGCGTTCTTATTTTCCAATTTCCCTATTCTCGTTCGATCTAACCAATTTTGCTCTTCGTGCTTCGATTGATTAATAAATCTATGATTCTGTGTTCATTCATTTCATAGATTTCGTGTGATTTTGACTATCTTTGATTTGCGGCCAATTCTTAGCAAATCTTTTTAGTAAACACACTTTAAAAGAACAAAATAATACTTTGTCATTATTGGAAATAACCTTTTAATAAAAGCTTGAAGCTATAAAACAAAAAACTTTTAACTACAATATCAATTCCCTTAGTAAATAAAAAGAAAAAGAAGATAAGGAATAGAGAAAAGCAGACAATTATATCACACTAGTTTATCTCAACTAGAGTCAATGTTTAATCCTTGATACACCATCAAGAATACTATAAACAAAATTGCATAAAATAATGTTTTAAATTGTTACAGGTATTCTTCTTATCAAGTCTTTTCAAGCCCATCTAAGTATTCTTTTGTCTTTGCCTCGGAAATTAATCTAAGTACTCTTTCTTAACTAAGTCTCTTCAAACTCAATGCGAATCGTAAAGAAATGTATACAGACGGTAATCACATGTTATAATCTTGTAAGACAAATGTACAAATAAATAACCTAAGTGCTCAAAGAATAATCTAGGAATTTACAAACAATATTAACCTTTTATTGAGAGCTTTAATATATGTCTATTAGAGATCTTCTTCATTCTTTAGAAAATGTATAAGGGAAACGAAAACAAGAAGAATACAAGTTTTTAGACTATTTTACTCAAACTGAACTTTGTCTAATCTCCTTTATAAAAAAGGTTTTACTAACCAACTTGCGTATAAACAATTATTCTTCAATGCCACTCTAGCAACATCCAATATGGCCTTATACCTGTGAAAATAGTTCCAAGTATTTTTTTACACTAAGTCTCTCTAGACTTTCACAAACAATGAGTTTTAAAATATTACAATGTCATAAACTAACAAAGTAAGGATAAGAAATTTAAACTCGAATACAAATAATTTTGTTTAGCAAAGCACAAACTATTTTAAGCTTAGATTGTATCGTCCAAAGAAAGACTTAAAGAACAATTCAACGCAATATGATATTTGTCTAAAGATTGTCACCATTTTTCTCTTTTAAGTCTTCCATACAAAGGCACTTGAAATATGAACGTTGTGAGTTGTAAGCTTCTTCAATCTCCTTGTTTCTGAGCCTTCATTAAATGTATGGAGAGGTTGGAACATTACATCTTTCTATGTGTCCTCTTTTGATGAGGAGAAAGAAGTTTATTGTCCTCTCTTTCACAAAAAGGTATTGTCAATTTCTGAAAAGTAGACTTGCTTTTTTGGTGATTCCTTCTTCTATTTTCTCCTTTAGTACCATGTCTAGACATTTGATTTGCTTCTGATTATGGGTTGAATTTGTACACAATTTTTTCCTTTTAATTGAATGCTTGAAATTCAAAAGTAAGAGTCATTTTGAAAAGCAGAGGGAATATCAATCTAAGGTTTATACTATGAATATAAGTGCGAATAAACAACAAAATGAACTTCATAAATTAAAAAGCCTTAAAGCATGCGTTCCTTTGGAGGATAGAAAGCTTAGTTTATGTGATAAAATATTGGACACAAGTTTTCTTTCAGAACTTGGGACGCGACTTTAAAATAACGCTTTGGACATTGGATTTTCATAAAGTTATGGACGCTTATAGAAATAGTAAAGCAATGCTTGAAAACCCATTTTTATGCATCTAAGTTAGAAGAATGTACCTATTACTTCGTTGGACACATGTTTAGCTTGCGTAGTTGAATGAACTTCATCAGTTCACCAAAGTTTAATATATTTTACTATCATCAAAATTATGAGATTTTTAGCGGCTTGACATTATCCATATTTTTGGTTCCAGCAAAATGTTTTGACCAACTTCTCATGTAAGAGTTAACAAAGCACTTTACCTTTTTTTCTTAATACTCGTGTCATATAGCATATATACTTCCTTTTATTTTCGTGAACCAAGTACCTGTCTCCGTTGTCACACTGTTTTGTCCCTATACCTATGTATACTTTTGATGTCTTTTGATATATGAAAAATAAATATTCTAGGTTTGTCTTCTTTTCTTGAAAGATGAAGCGTTGAATCTTCTCATATAAGTTTCTTAGCTTATAGCAAATAAGAGAGAGAGGAATACCAATGGTCCTTCTATACTTCAAGTAATAAACTTGGTAGGACGAATACTACAATAACAATTAGTCTTTACCACTTATTAGACATTCTTATACTTTTGTTTGTTGTCATTAAAACATAAGGACTAAATTTAAATCTAACAATAGCATAATCTAAACTAATATTTACTTATAATTAAAATTTAAAATTATTATAATTTTACGAAAATAAAAATTGTTGAATATTTTCCATTTTTCATGACAACTGGGTCTTGGATAAATTTCATAAAAAAAATTCTACCAAGCCATTAGTAAAGACAAAACATACTTGCATATAGAAATTAACTTATCACCTACCTTTTAGCATAAGTTTGGCAACATGTAGTGAGCATCTAAAAAAGGCAGATTTTTTAATTTAATATAAATTAAATAATTAATTGGAAAATTTGTGTAAAAGTGAAACAATTTAGGGATTTGGGGTAGCCAAACACGCCTGGTTTGGGCGTGTTTAAACACGCCCCATTTGGGCATGTTTAAACACGCCCAAACCAGGCGTGTTTGGGTCCCCTTGTCCCTATAAATACTCCCAAATTTTTACTTTTTCACCATTCACCTTCTTTCTAGAAGTTTCTTTGCCTTCTCTCTAGAGCTTGGAAGGATATTTTCTGAAGCGAAGCCCT
>CM023959.1:20966446-20986720 GCA_013407115.1 Glycine latifolia | reverse complement strand
TTTATGGGATAGGGTTAGGGGTTAGGGGTTAGGCTAAATAGGGTTTAGGGTTTAGGGGTTGGGGTGTTTTGTGCATGGTTCTATTCAGGGTTTAGGACTTTGGGGGTAGGGTGTTTGTTCTAGGATAAGGCAAATGTTTTGTTCTGTTTAGGGTTTATGTTTTTTTGCCTGTAGTGTTTATTTATTTTTGATTTTTTGGCTATAAGATAAATAATTTTGAATGCTTTGTAAGTCGAACATATTATTTTTTAGCATGATTTTTTATTTTTTGTTATTAAGATACTTATTACATGGCTGATTCATCTTCCACTGATTCTCCGCGCTCTGGATCCGATCATGAGGGTGGGTCCATGGATTCGACGGCCTATGTTGTCGCTACCCCGTATAAGTGGGGTGCTTTGCGTAGGTGTACTCAGTGCACCCACGTTTCACAAGTTGTGTGGAATGAGAGCACAAGTCGAGTGTTGAAGACTCGACGTGGTAAAGTGACAGGGGGGCCACATCACGACGATATACCTGACGTCGTTTCTGATATGTTAGGTCATGCTGGCTTTCTACATGTCGCACGTATGCGACATATTCAGGTATGAAAGTATGAAATGAGTAAAATATTTTAAATTTTATAACTATACTTGTTAATTGATTAATATTTGTTTTTTTAGATGGATGCTGAGCTTATTAGTGCTCTGGTCGAGCGATGGAGACCAGAGACTCATCCCTTCCATATGACGCAGGGAGAGATGACCATCACGTTGGAAGACGTGGCTGGTATTTTAGGATTGCCCACGAAGGGCAATGTCGTTACTGGAGTGACGGTGGCCGACTGGGACACCGTCATTGAGGACATTTTTGGTCACCAACTAGAGGAGGACACAGAGCTGAAAGGTAGATATTTGTGCCTGTCTTTCTTTGACAGACATTTTGCGCACTGGGGCGAGCTGGCTCCCGAGTTGGAAGCCGTGATGCGCTTTACGAAGGCGCACATCGCTCAACTTATTGGATCATGGCTACTGAGCGACAGATCCGGAGGGAGCATGGTCGCAACACGTTACGTCCCGTTGCTTGCTGGGGACTTCGAGGACATTGGACGATATAGCTGGGGCTCAGCGGTCCTCGCACATTTGTTTAGACAAATGTGCGAGTGTACAGATCCACGTAGAAGTGACATTGGTGGATGTCATATGCTGCTTCAGGTGTGAGCATGGCTAAGATTCCCACCCATTGCTCCAGCTATTCCGCTGCCTACTCACCTGGAGTGGCATTTCAGACACCGGTATGTGTGACTATATTTTGCTTTGTTGACAATTTTTTCAATTCAGTCCTATCATATAGTATTCTAATGTTTGTTATTTTGAAATTAGGTTTAATAGTTTAGGTCGGTTTAAACCACACGAGCTGGTTCTATATAGGATGTCATTAGATTCCCTCAGTCGGAACGAGGTACGTATAAATTTTAAGTGATTGGAAGTTTTAATTTATGGTCCATGTCGTTACATAATTATGTATTGATGTGGTCTATGCAGGTGGTCTGGCAACCATATGGAGACTACCACTTTCTTGGTGCATCTGAGCATGAACGACTGTTGTGGATGACAATTACTCTTATTATATGCTTCCACACAGTTGAATATTCCCAGCCGGATAGATGCATGCGCCAATTCGGGAGGGATCAGCCAATCCCACGTTCTCCCAGGAAGCTGAAGGGTGTGCATGACCTTTCCCTTCGCGGTAAACGAGAAGACAACTGGGCACGTAAGCTCAGACCATTTATTATGCGCTGGGAGGTTAGGGACCAACACATTGACCTTCCCCCCTGCTTCAGGGGTTCCTGTCACCACACCACGAGTACATGGTTTGGTATAGGGAAAATGGGAAGCGTTTCATCACGAAGCAGGGTGCCAAGACTAGTCGTGGTGTAAGTTTTGTTGACAGACATTATTTTTCTATTTATATTCATTATACTGGATATCATAGTTCACACTGATGTTTTCATTTTTTTATTTATAGGTTGATGGGCTAGAGTCATTGTACTTTGCGACACTCACACCCAATGTCTCGGCCTTAGACACCCAGTGGGCGAACCAGGAACTCGGTCGCTTAATGTCTATCTTCGCAGAGAGTTGTCGAGTGAAGGAGGCAAGCCCACATGCACCCGCGTCGTAGCTTCCGGAGGACCCACAACTGTCTGTTGCAGTTGGCCGTCGACGACGAGAGGGACTTGGGCTAGAGCGTCGACGGAGACCGATACAGCAGGTTGATGAGCCCATTGTAGGTCTCAGGCCTCGCACTTCTGGTATTTATAGGCCTCCAGTTATGGCATCGACGTATGGGACGCAGACATTCTATTACGAGGCTACTGAGCAAGGGGGCATGGACTACGCTGGATTCAGTAGTCAAGCCCATATGCCTCCACAGGCTGATTCGCAGAAGCAGGCTGCATATTTGCCTACTGAAGATGATCCCGTCACATCTGGCGACTGGAGTAGTACCCACATCGACGAGATGTTGGGTTCTATTGATTGTAGTTTAGCAGCCTATGGGCATTGGCCACCACGTCAACCATGTGGTAGCGCAGATGTTGACCATCCTATGCCGCTGTATGCAAAGCAGGGCACTCCATGTCGACCTCCCTATGTCCATACATATGATGCAGGCTCGTCTTAGGGACCCACATCCCAGGCAGGCCCATCTCAGCCAGCGCCCTCTGAGCCAGGCAGTTCTGAGCGACCACGAAGACGAAAGCTACCTGATCGTCAGGCGCGTAACCGGCAGTGGCCACCACCGTCTTAGTTTTGTTTGTAATGTTTATTTTAACTTACATTTGTTTGTAACCTTTATTTTAATATAGCTCTGTCTAATTATTATTTAAACATGTGAACCCCGAAGATATCCCACTAGAAATGCTGTGAATAACACAAATTGTTAAAAACAACTAATTAAAAAAGTAACAAAACGCAGCTTACATTCTAAATAAGAACGCTAATTGACGACAACAACTTGACCGTACATGTGTCAACCAGACAAGATATCCGGTTTGGTAAAGGCAGCTAAAATCTCAATTGGACAAAAACGTTTCCAGTTGTTGGATTCTGCTAACATCTTGAACACGTCTTCATCGGTAATCAACTCTTTAATGTCATATTCGATTGCGGTGTCTGAATATTAGGCATGGGCTGGATGTCGGAAAAACAATTTTCTCACCACCTGTGACGTGTGAATCCCATTAGGGGGAACCCCGACAGGTACAACTTGCTTGATGACATCTTTTAGTGTTTCAATGGTGCAGCCTAAAGGAATTTCGAATCGTATTGGGTTTGTTCCAGTAAAGGCATAACCAATAAAATCCGCTCCTCGTGGTATTTTCCACTTGTCGTTGTAATATAGCATTGCATCATGTTGGGGGACGATGTTCTCACGAAGCAGGTTGAGTATACCATCTGGTGTTCTGTTGATGGTATATAATATTTCTATTGGGCCAGTACCCGACATTTTGTCATTGCACATTAACATTGTGCAAACATCATCATCATTTGTCAGTTGTAAAGAATGAAAAAAATAGTGCTGACCTGCATGTAGGGATGGTTGCCGGTAGTGAATCTCATCAACAACATGGGCATTGGTTAGCAGTAGGGTGTCGTGTATCCTACTCTTCAATGTTTGAAAAGAACAATCATCAGGAACTCGCATTGGTATCGGTGAAGGACACTGAAAACAAACACCAGTTTCGTTGTGTTTCATTGATCCATTTGGAAAAAGGAATGCTAATTTGGAGTTAGCAATTGTCTGACTGCTTGTTTCTCCTAAAAATGCCATGGTATTCAGATTGAATTTTGCTTCTGGAGGTGTGTTGTGTGGTAGTGGTGTGTTCTGTGGTAGTGTCTGCCTTATATAGGGATCAATGATGCCCTACTTAGGCGTGTTCAACGACGCCCTTGTTAGGCGTGTTCAGTCACGCCCTTGTTAGGCGTGTTCAATGACGCCCTTGTTAGGCGTGTTCAATCACGCCATTGTTAGGCGTGTTTTGTGACGACCAATTTTTTAGGCGTGTTCAGTCACGACCAACTGGGTTTAGGCCTGTTCAATCACACGCCTTGTTAGGCGTGTTCAGTCACGACCAATTTGTTAGGCGTGTTAAGTCGACATCAAATTAGGCGTGTTCAATCACGCCCCATGTGTTAAATTAATTACATGCATTGGATGAAAAAAAAAACCCTTAACTAGCGCTTCCTCTTTGGGGCCATATCAAGTAGCAACTACTACTTCTTCGTTCTTTCTGCAACCCCAAATTAAAAATGATAAGAAGAAGAAGCATAAACACAAACACGTCATAGGCAAAAATGAAAGAGAAACAAAACAATCCATTAGAAAAAAGCAGCGATCTTTACACGTTAGACAGGTTGACTGGGGCACGAGACACAAGACAACAACAATGGGACGGGGGGACTCTACAAATTGATTAGGGTAAAGAAAGAGAAATAGAGTGATTGCCATCCATGTCGTTCTTTATATGATTTGGGAATTTGCGTTGAGGGAAGTACTCGGTGACCGAAAAGCAGCAGTCGCTATACTTGACACCAAACCAGCGGTTCAGTGATGACCAATTTGTTAGGCGTGTTCAGTGACGACCAATTTCTTAGGCGTGTTCAATCACGCCCTTGTTAGGTGTGTTTAACGACGTATTTGTTAGCAGTCTTCATGTATTGTTCGCATTTCCAATATTCAATTTTTAAAAAAATTCAATTAACGTCGTACGTGTAACGTAAATAATGCTAAATAAAAAATAAATAAAAAAGGAAAATTGATGTGTACCACAACTAAAACATTATCGCCGTACGTGTAACACTACATATTTATAAATCAAATACACATAACATACCACTGATCAATCAAACATAATTACAAAATCATGAAACACCACCCCGAGTAGGACAAGCTCTACGATTATGTCCAACTTGCTTGCACAGACCGCATTTAGGAAGTCTCTGAGATGTTTCGACTTCGTCCATCTCGTTATGTTAGTCTAGTGGACCTTGGACGACCCTTTGCACGCAACATTGACCTGTCAGGAATGATAACTGGATCTTCACTCGGGGGAATAGCAAGTTCATTACCAATTGGCTGCCAAGGCAATGAATAAGCCTCAACCAAGTTGGTTACCAGGAACACGTCATCCACATATTGCAAAGGATTCTGACGGATATATAGAGCAGCAGCAGTGGCATGGCTACAAGGGTATTTGAAGGCCTTAAACTTGCCACACTGACCAAAACGGTTTGTTAGGTTTCTTGCATATAACCTCTCCCAGCCATCGTCCACCTCAAACGAAGTTTGCTGAAGGTTATATGTGCGTACATTATGCCCTGCAGCAACGGTCAGATTATGCCTCAAAGCATCAATGACATTTTTACAATGTCGTTGTGAATGCTGAAGCTGTGAAGTAGCCGCCTGACCCCTGCTCACAAAATATTGAACCAAACCACTGTATGTGTGCTTCACCATAGCAGTGATAGGCATGTTCCTTACTCCCTTGAACACCTTGTTGACTGATTCAGACAAATTTGTTGTCATATGGCCATATCGTCTCCCCTCGACATCATATGCACGGGTCCACTTTTCCTTAGGAATGTTGTCAATCCATTCTGCAACCTCAGGACTGGTATCACGGAATCGTGCAAACACTATGTCGAATTCGACCTTACAGAGAGTATAACCTGCACAATTATAATATCATTTACATTAGGTGGGTAACACATTCATGTAAGCTTAATAAATGACAAATAATTGTTAACATACCCAAAGTCATGAGGGTCTTCTTCAATCTTGCATTCTTGAATCTTTGATTGAAATTACTGGTAATATGACAAAGGCAAAAAATGTGATGCGCAAAAGGTGGTTGCCAACCGGCATGATTCTGTACTGCAGATATAATACTCCGGTGGCAATCTGAAATGAGGCATATATTTTGCATTTGGGTTACGTGGAAGCGAATGTTAGCAAGGAAATATTCCCAAGCTTCCAACGTCTCCCCCTCGACAATGGCAAATGCCAGTGGCAGGCATTCATTATTTCCATCCTGACTCGTGGCAATCAGTAATTTTCCTTTATACTTGTCATATAAGTGAGTCCCATCAATTTGAATGATGGGTTTGCCAAATTTAAAAGCCTCGCAACACTGTCTAAAAGTCCAAAACATGCGCTAAAACACACGCTTACCTCGTACCAGTCGATGTGCCACATAATAAGCATTGGTTTGAATATCAAAAAAAGAACCTGGTGAAAAACGAAGCATGTAGTTGCACCACCTCGGCAAAAAGGCATAAGATTCTTCCCAATCCCCATAAATCGTTGCCATTGCTCTCTGCTTCACATACCATGCCTTATGATATGAAACTTTAAATCCATAGCTATTGGTAATCCTCTCCTGAACCAATGCAATTGACACGGCCGGTTCCTCCTTAACCATTCCTGAAAATGAAATTGTAACTTTCACATTAACAACAAACCTTAACACTGAGCTTATTTCTCATATGAAGCCAAAATATTGAGTTCATACCCACTACAAGTGAAGCAATAATATCAACATCAAGTTGTCTGTGATCCTGTGTTATGTGGTCATTCAGGCAATTGTGTTTTCCACCCCATCTTGAAACAACCCACTTCTCACTGTACATTGGTTTAAACACCCTAACCCTCCAAGGGCAACCATCGTTGTGAGCAACACACTTCATGGCAAACCTGTCAGGCTTGCTCTCAACCACAACTGCTTCTTGATGCTCCCTCATCAGGTTACGCTTAACTGCAATTTGTGCCTCCTTTTCGGATGGAAATTCCTGTTGAACAAACAAATCGTCCCCTAATTGCCAGGGACCTTGCACTGAACCCGAACCTGAAGCTGAACCGGTAAACGATTCTTCTTCGCTTGGGTGATTCCAATCAATATATGTGTAATGTGAAATTCCGTCCCAAAAAGGAATAACCGCACACCCTGTAAATACAAAATAGTTAAATAAACATTCCATGCAAAGTAAAATACTATAATATACAGATATACAAATATCATACCACTTCATCATTCATTTAGGTTATGTAACATACCTTCAACAGGTTGTTCCGATTGCGTTGATCCAACATTCTGATGATGACGCATTCTAGACGACCCCACGTCAGGGTGTTGTTGGAATGCAGTTGCATGCACACCAGAATCTTCATCATTATCGGACGCACTTGCATTCTCCTGAAGAAGACGATCTTCCATTGCGATATTTTCATCATCTTCATCGTCATCCATAACCCAAGTTGGGTCATGCGAATCTTCCTCAGATGGGCCTACACCTGCAGCACCATATGATGATGCAATATGTGCAGAATTAAAAGCGACTGACCTCCTGGGTAAAACAACATCCTCTGCTAAGGTATAATCCACATACAACTCTAAAAAATTCTTCCTTGCCTGATTAAAAAATTCTTCAATCACCATTTCCAATTCTTCATCATCCTGTATTGGAAACCCCATGTATTGTTCATGCTGCCATAATCTTGCTGTCAGCAAAGTGATACATGGCTTGTCATGTAGACCTAATTTTGGACGTATCTTCTCATGCAAATCATCCAATGTTGTTTTTCGCTTGATACGTGTCATCCTTTTCTCCCTTTCAAAGGCAAGACCTGTTCGCCTTCAATTTTCCTTCCGTTGAAAAAAAAAGACAACACGAACACACTCCTCATCACCTGAACTCATTTCCTGCCCTCAACAAAAACAACCACCTCAAATTTTAAGAAACAATAAAACAAGCTGAAAAACATAAACCCTAAAACAAACGCCTGAACCAAACAAACACCCAAAACCCTAAATTATGAAACATAAACCCTAATGTAAACCCCATACGCATAAACCCTAACCCCTACTCAACAAAAACGAAACACTAAACCATTAACCTAAACCCCCCAAACCCTAACCCACTAAACACTAACACCATAACCCCTAAACTAAACTCCATCAAGACTAACCCCTAAACCCTAATCCACACACACTAAAAACCAAACCACTAACCTAAACCCCCCAAACCCTAACCCACTAAACACTAACACCATAACCCCTAAACTAAACTCCATCAAGACTAACCCCTAAACCCTAATCCACACACACTAAAAACCAAACCACTCACCTAAACCCCCCAAACCCTAACCCACTAAACACTAACACCATAACCCCTAAACTAAACTCCATCAAGACTAACCCCTAAACCCTAATCTACACACACTAAAAACCAAACCATTAACCTAAACCCCCCAAACCCTAACCCACTAAACAATAACCCCCTAAATCCTAAAACTAAACCGCAATACCTAAATCCTAAATCTTTAACCCGAGCACTAACAATTTCCTATGAACCTAACATAAATGTCGCTAACAACTTCATATGATCCTAACATTTTTCTAATTAAAAAATATAACAGATTCAATAATATGAAATTTTTTTAAATCAACTTACTTGTTGACAGGGCTTCGTTTCGAAAAATTTTTACTTGGCAAGGCTTCGCTTCAGAAAATATCCTTCCAAGCTCCAGAGAGAAGGCAGACAAACTTCTAGAGAGAAGGCGAAATGGTATGAATTGTGAAAAGGTAAAAATTTGGGGGGTTTTTATAGGGGTAAGGGGAGTCAAACACGCCTGGTTTAGGCGTGTTTAAACACGCCCAAATGGGGTGTGTTTAAACACGCCCAAACTAGGCATGTTTGGCTACCCCAAATCCCTAAATAGTTTCAATTTTACACCATTTTTCCAATTAATTATTTAATTTATATTAAATTAAAAAATCAGCCTCTAAAAAATTATATATTATAAGTAAATAATGTTACTGTTTTGGTAGCAGGATGTCTCCTCCCACTAACACGATCTAGCCTAAAGTTGATTGTGATGGGTTTGAATTTTGGGAATTAGAGTTTGTGTATTTTGAGGACGGGTTTGTTTGGATATGGTTCAGGTTATTCTAATCCGATACAATGTCCTAATTCCTATAGTTTTTAAAAAGTATAATTAAGTTTTTTTGAAAAATTATATATTAATAATATTTTTTATTTAATAGATAATATTTTATATAACATGATATTATATTCATAATCATATTATTTAGTTTGAAATATATATTATAAAATACACCTTAATTTAAGTTTTATATATTTTTTATTCTACAATTTGATTATACATAATACTAATATTGATATCTACATACCAAATTGGGTTAACTCAATCTTATCTTACATATATATTATCGGATATTGATTAGGTTAAGTTTGGGTTCAAACAAAAGGAAACTACTAAAAGCATTTTTCCTATTTGCTAAATACACCCTCATATAGTTTTGAGTTTTTTTCTTTCTCAAAATTACCCTTTCTTGAAAACAAAAGTATTAAAATTTTAACACTTTCATAAATTACTTTTCAGAAGTGTTATAAGGCTTTCTGGAATTTAATTTTTGGAAGCAAAAATAAGGGTTTATGGATATGTCAGGAGAGACACAAAGCAGGACTCCCTAAACATTCTTGTTATGGAGCTAATAGAACAGAGAATTAAGAGGAAACTCATATTTGATTCTGGTAGAAATGATTTCATTAATTCAACTTTGTTACATTCTTGGTATTTATACAAAGTGTGAGAGTAACTAACTTTGCCACGTGGGCTACAACTGTGATTATAATGCCATGACTAACACTAACAATAACAAAGCTAACACATACTCTATTATCCCCCACCCCCTCGAACTCAAGGATGGTACAACCTTGAGTTTGGGCCGTAGGTCAAGAAATTGTGAAGTATGGTGAGGCTTTATTAAGGCATCAATCAACTACATACTGGAGACATGTTGAACAACAAGAGACTTGGTTGCAACCTTCTCACAAACAAAGTGAATTTCTAGATCAAGATGCTTAGTTCGGGAATGAATAACAGGATTATGTGCAATCATGACTGCACTCAGATTGTAAGACAACAAAGTAGGTTGCTGAATCTGAATATTGAGCTCATGTAATAAGGATTGAACCCACACAAGATCAGAGGTGGAATTGGCTAAATCTTGATACTTTGCTTCTGCACTAGACCGAGCCACCAAGGCTTGTTTCTTTGAGCTCTAGGCTATAAGGTTCGGACAAAAAAAGATACAAGATCCCAAAGTGGAACACCTGTCATCAGGATCACTACCCCAATTCGAATCACTATAGACTCGTAAAGAAATTTTAGCATCCATGTGAGCTGGTTGCAACAGTAGGCCATGAGTGATAGTTCAATTGAGGTACCTCTGAATTCTCTTAACAACTAGCCAATGAGATTACACAGGGGACGACATGAACTGACACACCTTATTAACACTATAGGCTATGTCTGGTCTTATTAAGGTGACATATTGTAGTGCACCAACAATACTACGATAATGATGAGCATTATACAGTAATTTTGACCCAAATTTACTGAGTTTGTAGCTTGAAACAATAGGAGTATAGATGCCATTACAATCAGGCATGTTAGCTCTTTGCAACAAGTCTCTAATATACTTTGTAACACCCCGGGTTTTAAGTGGCTAATCTGGACATTTTATGTGTGATTAATTACATGCTTTATTGTATGATTTGTATGATGATTGTTGTTGAGTGCCTCGCCTTGGTATGTGTGTTAGTGGTTGATAGTTGTCTGTGTTGATCGGCAGTTACTACGTTTGCACGAAGGGCAAACCTGCCTTGTCAGTTGAGTACTTAAGGGCAGGAGTACGCAGTGAAAACATGTTCTTCCTTCTTCTACCTTTGCGTTTTCTCTGTTCTCTCTCTTGAAAAATCACCCAGAAAGCCTCTCATTCTTGACCTCCTCTGTGTTACTTTCAGTTCGTGAGAGCCACCACTAAATCCTGATGTCGAGACAGACCTCGTGGTCGGAACGGAAGCTTAGGACAAACCGTCGTAAAGCTTGTGAATGAACCCCTGGTTAGGTAAGGGGAGCTTACCATGTCTGTTTCAGGTAGCATGCTTGAGAACCAAAGAGTCCGACCAGGACAATGGTTTCATGTCCCATGTGTGTTGTTTTCCAGAAAGATGTGTCTTTGAATGAACGGAATGGGTTATGCTCTACGTTTGCTGATTGGTGTTTTGTGTTGGTATTTAATGATGTTCTGGTGTGGTTTTTTTTATGGTATTCTGGAAAAAAAAGGGGAGTTGATATTGTAAGAACTCCCATTGCATGTGTGTGGAGTTGACATTTTGATGCTGAAAAGTTCCTAATACACTTCGCAGAAGTGTTTGTGAAGGTGTTGAGTACCGGGTAGGGTTTAGCCGAGTTGTATATGTATGTGCCTGTGATGTCGACTACCGAGATGGATTTAGCGAGTTGTATATATATGTGCGTGTGATGTCGGCTGTCGAGATAGGTTTAGCCGAGTTGTATATATATGTGCTTGTGATGTCGGCTGCTGAGATGGGTTGACCGAGTTGTATATATATGTGCTTGTGATGTTGGCTGCCGAGATGGGTTAGCTGAGTCATATATATATATATATAGTGTTTGTGGATGACGTATGTGAATTACGTCGAGGTCAGCCTATGTGATGGCTTGAGATGTCTTGTACCTTGATAGAGCCATGGTGAAAGGCCATGTATAGACACGTGAGACACCGAGACCGAGTGGTGAACCTTGCAAGGATCACAGTCAGTGCATCAGTGAGCCCATGTTGGGGCAGCCCTCGTTTGGGGCAGTATGTATGTAACATGGGAGGGTATGGAGATCCTAGCCAGGGCGGGATGTTCCTGTGCTGGGCCATACATTGATGGTGTCCATGAGAGACATACTTCTTTGTGGCCCGTGTTGGGCAGCCCTCGTTTGGGGCAGTATGTATGTAACATGGGAGGGTATGGAAATCCTAGCCAGGGCGAGAAGTTCCTATGCCGGGCCATACGTTGATGGCACTGATGAGAGACATACTTCATTTGCATGACGAAAATAAGATGATTGACTGTAATAGTACGAGAAGTACTGGGGGACCACGTCTGTATGAAGATCCTTATGACACCCATTTGGCTGATCACCACGGGGGAGGGGGGGGGTGAGTCCTGTGCACGACAGAGTGACCCCGACATCAACTACAACCATCATTTGGACCATGGATTTGGCCTATTTTTGGGATGGTACCACATTGCATGTTGAGAGTTGAGACAGGAGCATGCATCATGCTAGACATTCTTAAGTCGATTAGTGGAATGTTCTTGGATGTTTGTTTATGTTGATTGCGTGTTGATATATCTGGACTTGTGGTGATGTTATGACGCTTGGGTTGTTTTTCCTTGACTGATATTACCTTTAGTCTGTTATTTTATATGGCACTCACCCTTGCTTTGTTATGCCATGTGGTCTGGTACCTGTGATGATCGCGAACCTGCGCAGCAATAGGTGATACGGGAATATGACAACTGTTTAGTTGGAGCCGTCGAGTTGTCGGGATGTTGATGTGACGGATCCCGGGCAGGGGTTATGTTTTCCTGATTACACCCCTGATTTTGATAGCCACTTACATGTTTTGCTAGTTTCACCCTTGATGTTTAATCCCTTACTTCACTTGTAAAACACTTGTACATTTCAAACAAGGACAATTGTACTTACAATTAAAACACGTTTCATATATGCAGATATATGTATACAATTGGAATGTTTCATATGTGTCTTGTTTATGTTTATAATCATCATGTGATTGCGAAAAAAATTTACCACAGTTTTCATTGACCTAAAAAAAAGGGGGTGTTCCTTTTATCAAAAAAAAAATTACGTTAATGTCGTGGTTTAGAGTTAGAGATATAGTAGCAACGTGGTGGATCATTATATACTTGGTTTGGGTTAGAATAATAGAACCATTCGATTGATAGTTGACTTCAATGCCAGGAAAATAATCAGGCTTCAAAAGATGTTTAAAATCAAAAATAGAATGCAACTTGCCAATTAAATTTAAAATCATTGAGCATGAGAGCTTTGGACAACCTTTCATACTAGGCCATAGGTGCCTATTTCAAGCCATAAAGTGATTTGTTTAGCCAACACACCAAGGTCTTGTCACTTGCTTCAAACCTTGGAGGTTGTAGCATATAAATTTCCTCTTGCAAGAAACCATTAATGAAGGCATTGTTTAGGTCAATTTGCTGAATATTCCACTTGTTAGTGATTGCTAAAGTCCGCAAAATCCGAATGGTGATAGGCTTTACAACAAGAGAGAAAGTCTCAGTGAAATCATGTCCTGGCTGTTGGTGAAAACCTTTAGCTACAAGACTCGCTTGTACTTATTTATAGTTCCATATGGGTTCTTTTTAGTTCGGAAAACTCATTTACAACCAATGGTTTTTTTGTAAGATGGCAATTTAGCAAGAAACCTAGTATTATTCTTAAGAAATGCTTCATATTCAGCTTGCATAGCTGACCTCCAAGTAGAATTATATAAAGCATGCTTCACAGTCTTTTGGTTTTGCAGTAACCAGAAAGGTTTTGGGCTTGGAATGACCTGTTTTGGATCTAGTCAACATAGGGTAATTATTTAAATTTTATTCCAAGGGAGACTATATTGGATTAGAGCTGACAAAAGTAGTTGCGGAAGAAGGAATTTATGCACTTGAATTTGGAACTGAAACTGCAGAGGGAATTAATTCTGCAGTAGAAGATGCAAACACAGATTGGTCAACAATATGACCAAAACTGGGAATGGACAATGAAGGATCTACAGAGCAAGAGTTTAAAGGAGGTAAGGATGGTGATGGATCCAAAACTGGTAAAACAAACATAGACTTAGAAATGGAAGAAGACTCATGAAGGGACACTAAAGGAGGAAACAATTGAGAGTATGAAAATTGTGATTCATGGAAAATAACATCCTTAGAGATATAGATTCTCCCATCAACACTAAGACATTAAAAACCTTTGTGTTGTGGTGATAGTCTAAGATTTACACACTCAACACTCCTAAATTGAAGTTTGTGTCTAGTATAAGGCCTCAAAGATGGAAAGCAAGAACAACCAAAAGGTTTCATAGTCTTATAATCATACATGGTGTTGTATAAAGCATGATATGGTGAGGTAAAAGTGGAAAGAGAAGTAGTAGGTAATTGGTTTATAAGATGAAAAACAGTGATAAAACTATGATCCCAAAACTTGATTGGCATAGAGGCATGTGCTAACATAGCTAGTCCCATATCAACTATTTGTCTATGTTTGCGCTCAACAGTTCCATTTTTATGGGAAGCATGCTGGCTAGTTAATCTATGAACAATGCCTAGATCATTAAGATATTTTGTAAATGGCCTAAACACACCACCAAAATCAGATTGAACAACTTTAATGGTAGTAGAAAATGGAGTTTGTGAAACTGAACTAATGTTGTTAATGCCTTTGATTTGAACTTTAGGAAGTATATCCATGTAAACCTTGTTGTGGCATCAACAAAAGTTATATAATAGGTGTAACCACAACTAGAGAGAGTAAGTGAGGGTCCCCATAAATTAGTGTGAATTAACTCAAAGGGAGTGTTGTGTTGTGTAAGGGGAAAAAAGAGTGAATTCTATGAGATTTGCCCAAACAACAAGCTTTGCAAAACAAATATGCATTATTGAATTTAGTAATAGGAATTTCACACAATTTCATTATAGCTTTAACAATTTGAAAGTTGACATGTCTTAGGTGACTGTACCATAGAATTGGATCTATTACATCTTTGGAACTAGACTAAACAGAAGCATAAACAATGGTATGCACACTAGGTGTAGAATTAGAAAGATTTGGCAGACTTGGACAAACTTTGGTAAATTGGAATGTGAAAATAGTATGAACAGTACACAAGAACCAAGAGGGGGTTGAATTGGTTATTCTTGGCCAATTAAAATTTCTTAACCAATTAGAGTTAAAAGGGATCATATCACAAAACAACCGTTGAACACTTTCAATCAATCAAACTCTAATCTTTAAAGAATGTAACAACAACAAAATATTTCTATTGATTATGAAAAAGTATATCAACGAATGACAATTAATAACCACAAGAAAAGATAAAGAAGAAGTAGTCAACACGAAGATTTATACTGGTTCACTTCTCAACCTAGAGAAACTACATCCAGTTCTCCTTACCAACTAGTTAGAAATTCCACTAATAGCAATTTGTTTCTTACAAGCTTAAACAATCACTCTCAATCATACCTAAATTAAGAACAAGAAATCTAACTCCCTTAGACTTTTTGTGATCAAGACATAGAGAACACCCTTCTCTACTCTTCCATCTAGAAACACCTATTCTAGATAAGATTTAAGAAAAACTATTGCTCTAGTTACACAAACCAGAAATTCTAAAAGAATTACAACCCGAGTAGTATGGAGAGAAACAACTTGAGAATCCACTAAAAATGAATGCAAATGATTACCAAACTTGAATTAAGGTTGAATGAAAACAATCTCAGAACATTCTCTCCAAGTTCTTCTTTAGTAAGTTGCCTAAAAAAGAAATCCTCTCAAGGTTTCTTGAAGCTTGAGGATTTAAGGGTCAAACACAGAATAAGTCGTAGTATATTTTCTCTCTTCAGAAAGGTTATGAAATTAGTTGATATTTCGTTGTTGTTTCTAGTTAAAACAATCAACATCTATTTATAGAAAAATGTTTTAACTATCAGTAATCGATTAAATCACTTATGTAATCGATTAAATCACCTATCTAATCTATTAAAGTGTTCTTGAGCTTTTTGGAAAAGATTTATGAACAATGTAATCAATTAAATCGTAATGTAATCGATTATCACAAGAAGCCTTATTCAAAATCGTTGCCAAGTAATCGATTACACCATGTTGTAATCGATTATCACAGGAAGCCATTCTGTGATTATGAACTGTGTAATCGATTACCACAATCTCGTAATCGATTAAAATGTTCTTAGTTCTTAAGTAATAGATCACCACTGATTGGTAATCAATTAAACCAGTGAGAAAACATTTTTCCAAAACTTGAAACATGGAACACTTGGCTTTTTATGCATTCACGAAATCCTTGTGTTTCAGAAAAGCTTTTTATGAAACTTATGCTTTTGTGAAAACATGAATGAGTTTTATGCAATGGATCATAGGATGACTCATCTTAGACATACACAAATTACAAATGTCATTCAATTGAATTGGCATGTAAAAGCCTAAACATTTCATAGTCTAAGAACCTCAGCTTGATTGATCCTTTCCATCTCCCCTTGAGTCTAACAGAATGTTGGCTACTGAGAGAGTGGGATGCTCTTGAAACTATACAAACCATTACCTCCCAAGGAGCCTTCTAACATAACTTGCTTAGAGTCCTAGGTTTTGACAAAACAAGAATTGGAGTGAAACTTAAAGAACACTTTATTATCGTTGGAAAACTTAGAAATAGAAATTAGGTTGTGATTAATAGAAGGAACAAGCAATAAATTATTTAATGAAAATGGAGGTTAGGTTGTAAGCAGGATTGAAAAGTAACAAAACCAATAGACTTGATGTGAGCACCTTGACCATTTCCCATATGAACTTGCTTACTTCCAACATAAGTTGAGCTTTGTTGCAAGTTCAATGGATTAGCTGTGAGGTGATGTGATGCACCTGAATCAACAAACAAAACTTGTGATTATAAGTCAGTAGGAATTAAGACATCAAACACTTTACCAATTTGTGCCAAATTGGCCTGAGGTGCAACATTTGCAGTGGTGGTCTCAGTCTGAGATTGAAGTGTTGATGCTTGTGAATTGGCAGTGTTTGCAGCCATTGGTTGAGCAACAATTGAAGTGGTTGGCACAAAACTTTCATCAAATCTGAACCAACAGTCCAAGACAACATGTCCATAATTGCCATAGAGTTGACAAGTTGGACGATTTACAAGATTTCTACCTCTACCACGACCTCGATAACCAAAATTATTCCTAAACTAAGAATTGTTGAAACCATAATTATTGAATCTAGAGTTTTGATTACCATCACTACCTCCTTGAAATTGAGGATGAGGTGTTGTGTGTGCAACATTAGCATATACAACAGGTGTTGTTATTTCTTGCTTGAATTTATCTTGGTGTGATTTTTGCACTAACAGTAATGATTCAATTTCATATAATGTACAAGTATCAAACCTAGCATGCATCATCATCACAAAGGTATTGTACTCCTCAGGTAATCCATCGATCACAACATCAAGCAATTCTTGATCATATATTGTCTCTCCTATAGCAATCAAGGAATCGGCTAAAGCATGAATTTGGAGTGTGTAGTTATCAATTGAACGATTACCTTTCTTTGTAGTTTTCAGTTCAGATCTGAGTTGCTGTACCTTAGCCTTGAGTGTGGTGTAGTAATAAGTGTGGATTTTGTCCCAAATTTCATGCTCATGATGACAATTTAACACTCTTGGCAACACCGATTCAGAAAAGAGTAGACAAGCCACGTGAAGAGAGACTGATCTGGAATGAACCATTTCTCATATGCAGCAAACATGTGATCCAATTGACGATCTAGATCTGAATTGTACTTTGAAGGAATTGTAGGATTAACAAGTAAATGATGCAATTTGTGTATTGCAATGATTCCACTAACCTATTGATTCCACATAAGAAAGTTTTTGTCATCAAGCTTTATTGAAAGCTTTAGAACTTTGGTGAAAATTGCTTAATTTTGGAAATTAGCGTTGGAATCATCAATCAAAGACGCAATTGGACTCAGCGACAATGATGCCAGTGCCAAAGCTTCATAGAACTATGAAAAACACAGAGAAGTTACAGAAACACAACGAAAAGAACAAACCCTAGGATTGACTCAATGAATGATACCGTAATAGAACAGAGAATTAAGAGGAAACTCATATTCGATTATGGTAGAAATGATTTCATTAATTCAATTTTTTTACATTCTTGGTATTTATACACAATGTGAGAGTAACTAACTTTGCCACGTGGACTAAAATTGTGATTATAATGCCATGACTAACACTAACAATAACAAGGCTAACACATACTCTATTAGGAGGTCACCTTTTATACATAAAGCACTTATCCTAGATGCTAGTCCCTCTTATGCACTACTTTGCTACCGCATGTGTTGCCTCATCCTCGATGCTAGTCCTTCTTATGCACCACTTTGCTACCGCAAGTGTTGCCTTATCCTCAACCCTTTTATGCACCATCAACTATGCTACCAAGATATAGATACAACACAATCACTTCCCTCCATTACACCTCCATCTCCAACGAACCTTTCCTCACAGTATACCATTGTCGTGTACCACTTTGTGACTGACACTACCACTATGCTCTGGTGTTCTTCTTCATTGTTGACACCTGCGTAGTAAAAAAGAGATTAGGTTCCTACACTTTGCATTATCACAAGTGATCGAGGGATTAGTTGGAGGTAGAGGTGTAGTGGGGATAGGATTGAAATTGAGGGAAAGTGCCTTATGGGAGTGTAGAGGTAAAACTTCAAGACAACAACGTTTAGGGAGTCCTTCTTAGTGTTTCTCTTGACAAATCCTTACAAGTTACAACCCATATTTTCTTATGCATGGGAAAGTAAATTATAGAAAACATTATAACACTTCGGGAAAGTGGTTTACAGAAATATCATAATTTGAATACTTTCTAGAATTTAGTTTCTAGAAAGGGATAACTTTGATAAAATAAATTGCATAAAGGAGGTGCATTTAGAAAATAAATCAGTGCATTTAGCAGTTGTCCAAACAAAATTTTAGTTACGAACAGACATAAATTCGTTCCAACAAATTATTTTCGTTCATTTAGTAATGAAATTTGCTTTACAATTAGTTACTAATATATAGTAACAATTTTTTTAAAATTACATATAAATTATTTCCTTACTAATTTTTATTTTTCACACACACACAATTTTTAAAAAATTACACACACATACACACATATATGATGTATATGTGTATGTGTATACTTAATCGGGAATATTAATTTCCTCTTTTGTAGTTTGAACAAATTATGTTTGTCTAATCTTAACGTGTAAGTTTTGAAGCTTATCAAGCATTTGATTCTTAATTATGTACAAGAATTTATTCATATAGAAATTGGTTAGTCCAATAATTGATCCAAAGTTACTTTAATCATCACATTTCAAAAGTAAAATCAAGCTGATATGATTGTATATATTTCCTTTGCACTATTCATCAAGGAGAAGAAAAATGAGTTGATTAGGTACCTCTTTGCAAAAATAAATAAATAAATAAAACCATGCTATGTTGAAAACAATGATTTCCTAGCTCTCTCAAAGGTTATGAGACTCTCGAGGAAGAAAACAATGAACACAGTCAAATGATCCACTCAATATGATAGAAAAATATAATCACATATATGTGCTACTATATCATAGTGAGACTAACGTTCCCTGTACATTTCCATTTCCTTTCCTTATGCATCTCTTGTTATTAATTATTCGATGAAGTACTGGATTACCTAGCTTTGCGTTACTTTTAAAAATCATGAATAGAAACCTACAGAAGTTTTCTTCAGTGTTTTTTAGCGTGTTTCAAAAGGGACAATAAACGTACTCTTTTTTCTTTAAAATTTTATTAACCCTATGTACATTGGTTTAAAAACTAATAAATAGAAAGTTTTTATTAAGAATTGAATTACAATAAAAATACATTCAATATTACACTTTATATTTTATTGTTAATTTCTTAATTAATATCCTTATAGTATTAATCAGTATTCTTCTTGTTTGAATTTAAAATTTTAGATTTTGTGTGCTTTTATGTAGAATGATTAATTCCTCCTTTTGTGTGTGATGATAATAATGGTAGGTGTGGCTAGATGTGTGTTGGTGATTGCATTGCGGGTCACATGTGTCTCCCACCATGCAGACAAGGGAGGCCCCTCTTTCAAAGCTAGCTGTTGAAATTTCATACCCAATACCATGATCACAAGAGTTCAAAACTTGAATTGGTAGATCTTCCTTTTTCCCCTGGGTTTTCTTTCTTTTGCTTTGATCTCTTGCTTTTCGTTTTTTAATTTTTGTTCTTTTCATTTTTATGAGACTCACTTCCACATGGGATAAGCTTGAAACAAAGTTTGTCTTAATGACTTTAGTCATGATTGATGCTTAGTTATCATCTTCTGTCTTTTTTAAGAATTAAATTTGTTTTGGTATAACATTTCCATATAAAGATTTTCCCTTCCAATGCTTCAGGTCATGAAACTCTTGAATATATATATATATATATATATATATATATATATATATATATATATATAT
>CM023959.1:20939412-20961535 GCA_013407115.1 Glycine latifolia | reverse complement strand
GAAATAATCGTTGGAGTCTTGGAGAAAAAGGACATCATAATCTGAGGGACTTCTTCAAGGTGATTCCAGTAACAAACAGCAGTTGCTTTACAGCAAAATAGCCAATCAATTTTCATGAATAGTTCTCAAGGAATTCCATTAATGATTGACCTTTTTGTTTCTTTGAAACAACTTTATGAGTTTAATATATAAATCTTTTCTATTTAATGATCATAGATAAGATCTATGCAATCTTTTTTATGGAATTAATATCAGCAAAATCTAGCCATAAACCTAATTTTAATTATAACTACTTCACCAACAAATTAATCAGTAAAACATTGAATTAATTATACCAATCTTTACTTGTTACAATATTTTTAGCATAGGAGAACTATAGTAGCTAGTTGTTTTCTATATATAAGCTTTAAGGGGAAAGTTCTTATATTTGTAGCTATCGAATTATTTTTATAAAACATGAATGGCTAAGATTATTGATAACCTACCAAATCGGTTTGCTCTAGCATATGCCTCCGAACTCTCATCATGAAAATCACGAATTCCACCGATGGTGACTGCAATAACTAACTTGCTCTTTGAACGCAGGATGCAATATGCATGTTGGCATAAGAAGGATCATCTTTACCTTCACATCTCTAATTAACTGAATCAACATCCCCAACAAAATGCTATAACACTTTCGAATAACAATTATCTCCCGCGCGCGCAAACTCTCATCCCATTCCCTTCATTATCTTCTTCAATTCATGTCATCTAGACCACATATATAGACAAATTAAAGCACACGTTAATAGTACCACTCTGATCAAAATATGAAATTTTAATCTAAATTGATAATTAATTAATCTGATAATTGTTTACAGCAATAATGTAGATTGATAGATTCAAAATTGAAATTTTGTGTAATGAATTGATGGTTTGAAGATAGATTTAGAAGTAAAACTTGGTAGGTGTTCTTATAGCTTATAGGAAAAATTTTGGTGTTTTTATTAAATTTTAGGATTAATTTGTACAGAAAAAGGAACAAGTGATGACGAAGAATCACTTCTGGGGAATGCGGTGTTTTAAGTGCTGGACCCTTGAGCTAAGCACTAAAGTCTATCCCTAGCTAACACCTATCAACGTGCGTTAGGCTAGACTGAATATAGTGTAGAGATTGGGGTTCCATTGCGGGAGGAAAGGCTAATCTCGATCCTCACTTCATCTCTATCAAAATATCAAGCCTTAAAAATGACTTTGGAGCTTCAAATATGTTATCCATCATATCTTCTCTATTTTACCTTCTTTTTTTTCATTTTAACTATGTTACTAATTTCTTTTGATAATTCTAAGATGAACTCTTTTATATTTGGTGTAGTGGAATGACTACATTATTATTATTACACTATTAGGAGATGACTCTTCTAGGGGAGGACGACTTATTCTTAAGTATTTACGTCATAAGGCTCCATGCTTGGAGGGTTATATATAGTCTAGGATGATCCTTCTTATAAGGGCAATTCTTCCAAGGGAGGACAACTTACACTTAAGTATTTACGTCACAAAGCTCAATGCTTAAGGGACTGTACATCATCTTGGATGAGCTTCTCAGTAATAATCGACTCCCTCCATGGGGGCCAAAACGACACCCGATTCCTACCACCAGGAAAGTGAAACAATAGGAGGTACAATACAGGTTCATACACCAGGGACGTAATGACAAGTTCAGAGAGACATCACGACGTGACATGTCAAATGTATACAATTACACAATTCATACTTTGAGATCATGAAAGACACTAAGGAGAAATGAGAGAAAACTTAGAGAGAAAGTTTTCTGATGAATGGAGAGTTCTAGGGATTTTGAGAAGGATTTTAGAGCCTTTAGACCCATTCTCATTAAAAGCCTACTAAGCAATTCTTTCTCATTTTGATTTTTTCCAAAAGCCCAACTCTAATGCCCAAACCACAAGTGGATCAACTTAACACACCCTATCACATAAACAAACTTACTATGTTTTATTAAATCAATTACTTCATGACATAAATTAAATTTAATTATTCTTACATTTTAATTAAATCACTTAATCAAGCAATTAGCAAAAATCTTGGCATTACAATTAATGTACTCCAGCTGAAAAACAAGTTTGTGTACATTAGCAAATCTCAATACTTATATTGGGGTTTTATCACTTTTATGGTAACTATCCTTGAGATGGATGACATGTATAGATAATGTCTTCGTAACTCTTTATCTCAATTTTTTCAAATATTATGCTTTTGTGTTGGGGTTTTCTTTAATACTATTTTTTGCCTAACAACAAATAAATAATTAGATTTAGTAATAAAAAAATCAAAATTTTTACTTCCATCTAAATTATATCTCTATATTTTCTTAAATGCGAGCATTTAGTTTTCTCCCACTTTATTAAACTGTATGATTTTTCTTTCTTTCTTGATAAATGATATATTTTTTAAAATAAAATTACAACTATTAATTATTTTATAGTCTTCTAAAAGAACAAAAAAGGATGAGTTTCCATTTAAAATTAAAGGTGTGTTACTAACCTACTCCTCAAAACATACAAAATTAATATTTTTAGGCTTATTTGTAATTTTTTAGTCTTACAAATATGCTGCATTTTAGTTCCTTGAGTTTCAATTGAACCAATTTAGGGCCTCAAGTTTCTTTCAAATTAATCCCTTCATGTTATTTTTTTCATTTAATGGGAGTAACTTCACATATTAGCTATTATTATATGACATAAAAATGGGCATGCATTAAGACATGTGAGTGATGTGGCAAACTTTAAAAAATAAAAATAAAAATAAAAATAAAACTCTTCCTTAATTTCCTTATTCTCCTCATCCAGTTTCTCTTCCTCTAATGACCACTCCTATCATACCACTATGGATACTTCCTTTCACCAAAAATCACCAACCTCAGATAAGAAATGTGGTTGACCCACATTTTTTTATATACATTTGAACCGTGAATCCCATTTATCTCGATTCTTTTTAACATCAAAACTACTATCTTAAATTTATTAAAATTAAGCTCTTTTTATATTTTTCAAAAGTGATGAGTAAACTCTCCTTTTATAAAGAGTTATTACATCCAAATATAAGTTTATTCCATATCAATATTTCTAAATTAAGTTTAAAAGTTTTTAGAAAATTGTTAATTTATGTCTTGAATAATTTTAAAATGACTTTTACCATTATTTATAGTAGTGGCAGGGAAGGATTAAGTTGGATTATTGCAGAGGTCATGGTTCTTTTCTAATCCAAAGGTGGGATGGTTTTATTTTGTGTTGTGGTTCAAAAATTTGTTTTCACTAGTGAAAAATCTCATACAACACCATCTTGTCTCCAAAAGCCACCATTGAAGCCTCAAACCAACATTTAGGATCTGATGAGGACCAAGAATTGGAATGCCTCATGACAAGGACAAGATCAAAGGAAGCACAAGAAGCATTAGATCATGAAGTGAACTACTTCCTTTCTCAAGCATTGGACCAACATATCAATCTTGCCTTGAGTCCAAAGACCAACTGGAAGAAGAGCCCATATTGCTCCAATTGATTCAAATGAGTGAAGAGCCCAAAGATCAATGAGTGAAGAGCCTAGATTGTTCCAATGTTTTGAACATAACTTGAGTTTTAGATATCCGTTTAAGGCGTTCTTTGATGCGTTTGAAAGCTCTAAAGATTTCCTACAAGTTATATTTCTAGTCTCAAGTCCTAATTCTGCATCTATGATTATTAAAATTGGACATGAAGTTCAGCACGAATTAAACTTTTTTTAGTGTAATTTTGAATAAAGAATATGTGATTGAAGTCCCACATTGGAAAGAAAGAGGAGATAGACACCACTTGTTGGTGATAAATAGACATTCATTGTCTTATGTACTCACCATTGAATTGAATAAAAATTTTGCATTTTTAAAAGTGTGTGAGAGGAAGTTCCTCTTGAATTCTTAATTGGACCAAACATTGGTTCTTATCAAAGGTTTCTATAATCTTTGTGACGAATCCCTAAGGGACTTATCACTCTTCATAAGGTGTGGCATCTTCTTCCATTTCTTGTCTTTTTTGCCTTTTTATTTTAATTTTTTTTAACATTTTGTTCGTGTTAAATTTTTTATTTTTGCATTGCACTTTTCTTCATATTATCTTTATCTTTGTTTCTCTTCATCAAACACTTGGCGTGCACCTTTTTCTTTTGTTATAACATTAAGCCTTTTTGAGGACAATCCCA
Organism: Glycine latifolia; assembly: GCA_013407115.1. Taxonomy (NCBI): domain Eukaryota; kingdom Viridiplantae; phylum Streptophyta; class Magnoliopsida; order Fabales; family Fabaceae; genus Glycine; species Glycine latifolia. The sequence continues at coordinate 20,957,296 of CM023959.1, read as the reverse complement.
TATTGGTTCATATCATGTTGTATCTTGAGCCCGGATCCTAGAATTGGTCAATTTCTTATGTTTGTACTGTTCTTTAATTTCTGCCTTTTTTCTGTCTTTTATTTTCGTTCTTTATCATTCCATTCTTTTATTTCTCGTTCTTTATCATTTTGTTCTTTTATTTCTTGTTCTTTATCATTTTGTTCTTTTATTTCTCGCTCTTTATCATCTCATTCTTTTATTTCTCGTTCTTTATCTTTTGCGCAATTTACAGCTTCGTTATATTCTGCTCATATTATTGTTATAACAACATTATTCTGTGCACCTTATTCTGAATTAAATCATTACTATTCACAATTGGACATCAACCAAAAATCATTTGCATTATTGTGAAAAAAAGGGGTATCGAATTTAAAAAAATTGCTTCATAAGAGAACCGTTTTGCACTAATTTCTTTGACATTTGTGAATGTTTATTTGTGGTGCTATAATGTTATTTTTTTCTCTTCCTAGTTACGTATTGTCTTTGTTGGACCTTCTTATTTTGAGTGTGTCTTTCTTTGTTACCTTTTCTAGTTTGTCTTTTAAAATTCCTTTTCGATTGTTGCCTTTGTAGTTTTCCTTTCGTTCAGTGAATCCAGTGAGCAACTCTTGTGAGGATCACTACAATTTTTATAAAAAAAAACTTTTTATTTTGAAACGCGGTTAATCTTGTTAAGAACCTAAAGAGAACTTTGAGTGGTAAAAGGAAAAAGCATTTACATTAAAGTCAAAAGTTATTTTCTGAGTGAAAACACGAGTTGTCATTTCTTGACTGAAACACGTGAGTAGAGTGGTGAGGTCCTGTTCATATTTTCCTCATACTACTATAAGATGGTTAGTGGTTCTAGTACCCCTCCACCCTTAGAGTTGATGCAATGCAAGTTCACTTGGACGAGTTGGCCAATCACTTTGCTCAAATCTTAAAGCACAATCGGAGGATGGATAAAAGAGAAAGGCTTAGGTCTAAAACCTCCGGTCAAAGGGGTGATAGTGGAGATGAAGAGAGAGAGAGTCCTAGTAGGCGTGAGGATAGGTGAAGGAATGAAAAGAGAAATATGGAAGATAATAGAGAAGAAAGACTTAGGAGGAGAAATGAAAGGGATGAAGGACTTGATAAGGTTAAAATTAAAATACCTAAATTTCAAGGGAGGAATGACCCTGAGACTTATTTGGAGTTGGAGATTAAAATAGAGTAAATTTTTTACTACAATAACTATAGAGAAGACAAAAAGGTGAAATTGGCAGCCATAGAACTTACATACTATGCTCTAATTTGGTGGGACCAACTACAAAAAGAGAAAAGGAGAATGAGATGAATGGTGAATACTAGGAGGGAGATGAAAGCAATGATGAGAAAAATATATGTTTATCCCCATTACCATAGGGAGCGTCACAATAAGCTCCAAAGACTCACTTAAGGGAGTCTAAGTGTGGATGAGTATCATAAGGAGATGGAGGTTGCTATGGTACGAGCAAATGTTGTTGAAGAACCGGAAGCTGTCATGGCGCGTTTCTTACATGGGCTCAATATAGACATACAAGATGTTGTGGAGCTACAACATTATGTCAAGCTTGGGGACTTAGTCCATCAATCGGTCAAAGTTGAGCAACAACTCAAAAGGAGGTATTCTAACCGAAAAGCTTCTTCAAGCTTCAAGCATTCCTCTTGGAAAGATAAACAACCCAAATAAGATCCACTCACATGAGCCAATGACGGTAAAATCTCTAGAAACTCTAGTCCTTTGGTTTCTACTAATAATGCTTCTTCTTCTGTCACTCCAAAAACCAGGAACATCAAGTGCTTTAAGTACTTGGGTAATGGGCACATCGCCTCACAATGCCCCAATAAGCGTGTCATGGTGTTAAGGGACAATGGGCACATTTCTAGTGACTTATGCCTCGAAAAAGCAATTACAAGTGAAGAGAAAGATGATTGTGAAGCTTATGCTCCAAAATGTGACTTGTTAATGGTAAGGAGGCTCTTGGGAAACCAGATTGTAGTTGATGACCAAAGCCAAAGAGAAAACATCTTCCACACAAGATGTATCATTCAAGGGAAAGTGTGCTCCTTGATCATAGATGGGGAAAGTTGTACCAACGTGGCAAGCACTCGCTTGGTGAGCAAACTCAGTCTTAGTACCAAACCTCATCTGCGCCTATACAAGCTCTAATGGCTAAGTGAGAATGGTGAGTTGGCTGTTAATCAACAAGTGATGGTAAGTTTTTGCATTGGTAAGTACAAGGATGATGTTTTGTGTGATGTTGCGCCTATGGAGGCTGACCATATTTTGCATGGAAGGCCTTGACAATTTGATAAGCATGCTATTCATGATGCTTTTACCAACAAGTTTTCTTTTTCTCATGATTCTTGAAAAATAACACTTGTACCACTTTTCTCCTAATGAGGTGTGCCAAGATCAAGTTACTTTGAAAATAAGAAGAGAACAAGAAAAAAAGATTTCTAAAGCTAAACATGAAGAGCATGATAAAAACCAAACTCCTGTGCTTGTGAGATGGATAGAAAACTTATTTGCTAGGGAGAATGATATCAATAGGGCATATTTGGCAAAACAAGAAATGTACATTTGCGTGTGTAAGGACTTGTATTTGAATTCTAACTCTAACCCTCTTCCTAGTGTTGTTGATTCTCTCTTGCAGGAATTTAGAGATGTGTTTCCAAAGAGTGTCCCACCCGGTTTACCTCCCTTAAGGGGGATTGAACATCAAATGGATTTTGTGTCGGGGGCCTCTTCGCCCAATAGGCCCACCTATTGGTCCAACCCTCAAGAGACACAAGAGATACAAAAACAAGTTGAGGAGTTGCTGCAAAAAGGTTGACTAAGAGAAAGTTTGAATCTTTGGCTGTCCCAGTAATCCTTGTTCCTAAAAAGGATGACACTTGGCAAATGTGTACTGATTGTAGAGTTGTTAATAATATAACTGTTAAATATAGACACTTCATTCCTCGTTTGGATGATTTGCTTGATGAATTGTATGATGCATGCTATTTTTCTAAAGTTGATTTAAAAAGTGGGTACCATCAAATTTGCATAAGGGAAAGGGATGAGTGGAAAACAGTTTTCAAAACATAGTATGGTTTTTATGAATGGTTGGTGATGCCTTTTGGACTTACAAATGCTCCTAGTACTTTTATGAGACTCATGAATCATGTTTTAAAGGAGTTTTTGGGAAATTTTGTGGTTGTATACTTTGATGACTGTCGCAACCTATCCGGCCACGACGGGGATGGCGATGAGAAAAGAAAAAGCTTCCCAAAAAAGGGAAACTTAAGAGGAGTCGCCACCAACGTTTATTTAAGGAAAATGTCGGAAAAACCAAAAAGATAAGGCATGGTCTATGATTTTAGAGAAAAAGAGTTCGAGAGTCATTTACGTACGGGGAAGGTGTTAACACCCCATACATTCGTCATGAAGACAACAGCCTTTAATCGAGTGTGCTAAAATAAAGTGACTTTTTAATTATTTGTCTTCCCTTAAAAACATGACTTATGTTTCTTTTATTTTTGTTTATTTAGAAAAGAAAATCAAATTTTTATTTTTTTATTAGAAAAGAGAATATTTTTTTATTTTTTTAGGTCGACAAGGGGTTTGCTCTCGCTCCTACGTATCCCCAAGTGCAATGAGGAATCAAACTTACATAGTTCTTTTTGAAAGATTTATTTTAATTGCATGAAAAAAGAGTCGTTAAGGCGTTGGACCTTGAAACAACGTTGAATTTGAAGAAAAAGTGGAGAGAATCACTTAAGGCATTGGACCTTGAAGCAATATTAAATTTGAAGAAAAAAGCGAAGAGAATCGCTAAGATATTGGACCTTAAAGCGATATCGAGTAATATGAAATATATTTTTTGAGAAAAAGGAGAATTGAGTGATCATTTATTTGAGTATTTTTAACTATTTTTTTTAGAAAAGATTTTAGATTTGTGGTAAATCTATGAAGTCAAGCAAGTCGGAGACCCAGCATGATATTCACAAAATCTATCCACATGTTACTGATACACCACCAAACAAGTCGGAGACCCAGCATGGAGTGCACAAAACATACGCGCTTACTAATGAAAACTAGAACGGAAGTGCAAACATTGGTGAATAATTGACATAGCAATATGTAATCAAACAAATCAAATGAAAATAGAAAGGGATAGAATGGAAGTGGGGGAGTACACTTAGTGATTAGGGGTGCATACAGTACAAAAAAGGGGTGCAATCAGCAGTACATATTTAATTACAAAAATGGGCTAGGCCTAACATATATAGGTGCATTTATGAATATGGAGTGCAAATAGCATTTTGTGCATTGCTCCAAAGTGGGCTAGGCCCAACTGCTGAGGGGTGTGCAATTATGGAAAAGGAGGTACAAATAGAATTATATGTATTGCCCCAAAGTGGGCTAGGCCTAACTGCTGAGGGTGTGCAATTATGGAAAAGGAGGTACAAACAGCATTCTATGTATTGCCCCAAAGTGGGCTAGGCCCAACTGCTGAGGGGTGTGCAATTATGGAAAAGGAATAGCAACAGTAATAAAAGGGGTGTGCAGTTATGAAAAGAATGTGTAAAAAGCATTTACGAAGTTTGTTTCTGAATGGGCCAGGCCCAATTGGAAAAGAGTTGAACTTATTAAATGTTGGGTGCAAAAAGAAAATTTAAGTTTTTTTTTTTAGGGTTAGGGTTGGAATCGGGTCGGGGAAACCCGGCCCAACCCGCATTTTTGCTGCTGGGCACAGCAGCCACAGTAGCTGCACACGAGAAGGAGGGCTTGAGCCTCTCCATGAAGGAGGCCTAGCTCCATGCCACCACCTGTGAGGGAAGCCGGCGACGTGGGGCCACCGCAGTGGCAGGGCTGACGGTGGCACATGGTGGCACGGTGGTGGAGGTGCAGTGGTGGTGCGGTGGTTGCCGAAAAAAGCCCCAAAATAAAAGAGAAAAAGAAAGGGGAAGAAAAGAAAACAAAGAATAAGCATGGTGATGAAGGAGGAGTCACGGTGGTTGTGGTGGGGCGCGGTGGTGGTGGTGGTTGTACACGGTGGTTGTGGTGGTGGCCGGAGCTGGTGCCGTGGTGGTGAAAAAATGAAAAGGAGAAGAGATGGAAGGGGAAGAAGGAAAGGAGAAAAGAAAATAGAGGAAGTTAAGAGAATGGAGGCTACCTAAGAGACCTCTCTCCTCCTCCTCTAGTCCCACTGCCAAATGGCGTCATCGGATTGGCCAATCCTTGTGCTCCGGGATCTGTGCCCCTCTTCTCTTGTGCCTCCCTAATTAATGCACACATCCCCCCTTTATATGGGTGTTGTAGCTTTTTTTTTTTTAACCTAATGGGCACTTTTTTTTAGACTGTCATATATTTTTTTTATTTGTTACCATTTTTTATTTTCTTTCTCTTCTTTCTTTTTTTTTATTATTATAATTTCGATTTTCTTCTCTTTTTTTTACTACTCTTTATTATTATTATTATTTTACTTTTTCTTCCTTTTTTTTAAACTGTTATATCTTTTATATATTTTTTTTTCATTTTGTTCTTCTTTTTTCATTCTTTCATTTATGTTTTTTTCTTTTTTCCTTTTCTTTTTTATTTTCTTTTTTTTATTTTACCCGGACAAAATTAGGGTATGGCAATGACATATTGATCTATAGCATGACATTAGAAGAGCATATTGAACACCTTAAGGCTGTTATGCATGTGCTTAGAAATGAAAAGTTGTATGCTAATCTAGAAAAATGTGTCTTTTGTACTGATCATGTAGTTTTCCTAGGCTTTGTGGTAAGTCCCAAAGGAGTCCAAGTGGATGAAGAAAAGATAAAATCTATTAGAGAGTGGCCTACCCCAAAATCTGTGAGTGAAGTGAGAAGTTTCCATGGGTTGGCTAGTTTCTATAGGCGGTTTGTGAAAGATTTTAGCACCCTAGTTGCGCCTTTGAATGAAGTAGTTAAAAAGAATGTGACTTTTAAGTGGGGGGAGGCCCGAGAAAGGAGTTTTAATGCCTTAAAAGAAAAATTAACTCATGCACCCATACTTGCCTTGCTTGATTTTTCCAAATCTTTTGAGCTTGAATATAATGCATCAAATGTGGGTGTTGGGGCTGTTTTGTTACAAGGGGGTCATCCTATTGCATGCTCTAGTGAAAATTTGCATGATGTTGTTTTGAATTACTCCACTTATGATACAAAATTGTATGTGCTCATAATGGCTCTTCATACTTGGAAACATTACCTTTTGTCCAAACAGTTTGTCATCCATAGTGATCATGAATCACTCAAATATTTGAAGGGGCAAGATAAGCTCAATAAAAGGCATGCTAAATGGGTCGAATTTCTTGAACAATTTCCTTATGTCATTAAACACAAGCAAGGAAAAGTTAATGCTATGGTTGATGCTCTTTCTGGGAGATATATTTTGCTTGCCATGCATGAAACAAAATTACTTGGTTTTGAACACATTAAGGAGTTGTATGTGCATGATAATTATTTTGCCAAAATATATGTTGCATTTGAAAAGGGGGTGCATGATGGGTTTCTTTTCAAAGAAAAATATTTGTTTGTGCCTCAATGTTCTTTACGTGAACTCCTTTTGAGAGAAGCATATGAGGGGGGACTGATGGGTCATTTTGGGATACAAAAGACTTGGGATATGTTGCATGAGAATTTTTATTAGCCTGGTATGCGACACGATATTCATAAGTTATGTGCTAGATGCATAGTTTGTAAAAGAACTAAATAAAAAGTTTTGCCACATGGTCTATACACTTCTCTTCCTATTCCCAATTCCCCTCGGACCGATTTGTTTATAGACTTTGTGCTTAGTTTGCCTCGAACTAAAAGAGGAAAGAATTTCATTTTTGTGGTTGTGGATAGGTTTTCAAAGATGGCTTACTTCATACCTTGCCATAAGGTAGATGACGCCACCCATGTGGCAGGTTTGTTCTTCAAAGGCATAGTGAGGCTTCATGGGATATCCCCTAGTATTGTTTCCGATAGGGACTCCAAGTTCCTTAACCATTTTTGGAGGACTATTTGGATAAATTGGGTACTAAGTTCCTTTTCTCCACCACTTGCCACCCATAAACAGATGGGCAAACTGAAGTTGTGAACCGAACCCTTTCGGCCTTGTTGAGGTCAATCATCAAGAAAAATATTAAGACATGGGAGGAACGCTTGCCTCTTATTGAATTTGCTTATAATAGGACTGTCTATTCTACAACTAGTTGTTCTCCCTTTGAGATTGTGTATGGTTTCAATCCCTTCATCCCTCTTGATTTGTTGCCCTTACCTAACATTTCTTCTTTGAATCATAGGGATGGTATGGCCAAAGCCAAGTATGTGAGGAAGCTCCATGAAAAAGTTGAAGCACAAATTGAGAAAAAAAATGGAGCAAATGAGAAAAGAAAGGTTTCCTACCCAAAGGAAATCAAAACTTTTGCCTAGAGGAGATGAACCCTTCCAAATCTTGGAGAGGATCAATGACAATGCATACAAAGTTGACCTCCCCGGTGAGTATGGGGTAAGCCACATTTAATGTTGCTGACCTAAGTCCTTTTGATGTAGGTAATGAAGATCCAAATTCGAGGACAAATTCTTTTAAAGGATGGGAGCATGATGAGGACTAAGAATTGGAAGGCCCCATGACAAGGGCAAAATCAAAGGAAGCACAAGAAGCATTGGATCATGAAGTGAACTACTTCCTTTCTCAAGCATTGGGCCAACATATCAACCTTGACTTCAGTCCAAAGACCAACCCGGAAGAAGAGCCTAGATTGCTCCAATTGATTCAAATGAGTGAAGAGTCCAAAGACCAATGAGCGAAGAGCCTAGATTGTTCCAATGTTTTGAACATAACTTGAGTTCTAGATGTCTGTTTTAGGCGTTCTTTGATGCGTTTGAAAGCTCTAAAGATTTCCTACACGTAGTGTTTCTAGTCTTAAGTTCTAATTCTGCATCTATGATGATGAAAATTGGACATGAAGTTCAACATGAATTAGACTTTTTTTAGTGTAATTTTGAATAAGGAATATGTGACCAATGTCCCACATTGAAAAGAAAAAGGAGAGATGCACCACTTGTTAGTTGTAAATAGTCATTCATTTGTCTTATGTATTCACATTTGAATTGAATAAAAACTTTGCACTTTTAAAAGTGTGTGAGAAAAAATTCCTCTTGGGTTCTTAATTGGACCAAACATTGATTTTTATCAAAGGTTTCTATAATATTTGTGGCGAATTTCCACGAGACTCTTCATAAGGTGTTGCATCTTCTTCCATTTCTTATCTTTTCTACCTTTTTTATTTTAATTTTTTAACATTTTATTTGTGTTAAATTGGTTATTTTTGCTTTGCATTTTTTCATATTATCTTTATTTTTATTTCTCATTATCAAACACTTGGCCTACTTTTTTTTTGTTATAACAAAAAAGTTTTTCGAGAACTATCCGTGGTAGTCATTCGTCAGAACAAATTTTAAATTGCCAACACAAAATAAAGTCATTCACACTGCATCAATAACGAATCGTGAGCCATGCAATAATTCATTTTATAGCTACCTACCTACTTCAACTATACGAGTGTTACTCAAAAATAGAAAAAGAGCTTATTTTTAATAATTTGAATATAGTAATTTTATTTTCTAAGAGAATCAATCGGGAATAGATGGGGTTCACAAGGTTTAAGTCAAAAAAAAAGAAACAAGAATGCGGGTCAGTCACACATGTCTTATTTTTGTTTTGGTAAAAGGAAGAGTCAATAGTAGTATGAAAAAATGGGGGGTAGAGGAAAAAGAGGTGGAAGATAAAGGAATTCAGATACTAGATTCAACAATTGTTAAGAGAGAGAAAGATTTGTGTGTGACTTTAGATATAGAAAGACAGATAAATAGATATGGAAAACGATTTAGAGAGTAAGCGAGATAGAGAAATGCAAATAAAAAAAAGCATAATTAAAGGGAAGATGTTTCGTTGATGTTTTCTTTATGGTATTTACAGTAATCAAAGTGAATGTTTTCGTTTTCTATAAGAATTAAGGAGTTAGATGGGGTCTATGTAAGTCTCAACTATAAAAAGAACTAAAATGTGAGATCTCTTTATATACAATAAAATAAAATATTTCAAGTTTGTAAGCCTTCTTTTATAGAATTTATGTTTGAGATTATTCTGATGACATTAAATATAGTTTTACAATTTTTCTTATTTATAACATTCATTGTTTATCATCTATAACTAATATTGATTTTCCCATAAAATTTCAATGTGGCTTTTTTCCTAACTTTTTAATTCTTGAGATCTTTTAATTTATTACATCAATTTTTACTGATATATAAGAAAAAATTATTTCAAAATAAGACAAAATAAAGTATGTTAAATTTAAATAGCCACCATTAAAATATAAAGCTTCTTCACCTAAAACCAAAAAATATGCCAAAACAATATTGTAAATCCGCCACCTGAACTATTGTCTAAAAAGCAGCGTAAATATACTTAAGAAATTATAAGCAAAATAGATGATTGAGCAAGCTAAGAACTACAAACACGTTATTCTTAATTATCTTTGATATGAAACAAAATGCATCTTTATGAGAAACCCAATAACTGTCGCACACACCAAAAGAATTAATGCTTCCAAGGGATTAATCTTAGACAACACCATCTTGACTCCAAAAGTCTTAAACCAACTTTTAGCGTCACAATTTTTTAATTAAAGACATCTAACGACTTGCATTATTTTTAATTTTAATTTTATTTTTGATGAAAAATTACATATCATTGAAGATGTAATCGCTTTTAACACCATTTTGAAGAATTCTTTTTAAAAAATGTTGCCACTTTTTTAATCACATTTAAAGGGAGAAAAAAAGGCTTTGCTATTTAATTTTTTTTTTTCTAAATGTATGCAAAAAAATAGAAAATAAAGGGTGAAAAAAAATCTAATTTGTTGATTTCATTTGAATTATTAATTAGATGAAATGAGACACTTTGGGTTTTTACATTTTACTTATTATTTCTATAGTTTTATTTTTTATAATTATCCTTGTAAGTATACAAATAAAACACAAATATGTACCAAACTTTTGAAGATATATTTTTCTTTTTTATGCTTCCTAGTCTTTTTCTTATGCAAACATAAGTACAAGCATTCAATTCAAATAAAAATACCAGAGAAAAAAAATACATTAAAATAAGCCAAACACATCAACAAGATATTAAAACAATACTAAAATAAAAAGTAAAGGAAAAAAAAAGAAAGCAAACAAACGAAACAATAAAAATAATGGTAAAATTAAAAACAAAATGGAAGTGACATGTTTAGGCAATAACGAATGATATATATATATATATATATATATGTATGTATGTATGTATGTATGTATGTATGTATGTATATATCTATGGGGAAAGAAATCAACAACTTAGTTTAAGCAACCAAGAAAACATTAAAGTTGGGTCTTCCCGATTATTTGATTTGAAAATTTATTGGCGAGCTCAATTGCACAATTAATAGGAGTAATGGTTCCTTAGTAAATATTGTGACCAAGAAAACGAATTTTAGTTTGGAAAAGATTGATCTTGGTTTTAGACAGAGTAAGACTATTTTTTATGATTGTATGAATGAAGATGTTAATGTGTTTAAAGTATTGATCAATGGATCAGGAAAATACAATGACATCATCAATATAGACAATAATAAATGAAGAATATGGATTAAAAATGTTGTTCATAATTTTCTGAAATTCAGACGGGACAATTTTTAATCCAAAGGGCATTACTCTCCACTTGTATTGCCCAAAGGGGACAGTAAATGCAGTTTTGTAACAATCACTATCTTTGATTTGGATATGCCAAAACCCAGATTTCATATCGAATTTAGAGAAGATCTTAGCAGAAAACTTATTAGGAATTGGAAAACGAATCCATTGAAGAGCTTGATTGAGAGGTTTGTAGTTGATAACTAAGCAAGGAGTGCCACGCTCAATTTCAGCTTGTTTATTAACATAGAAAAGCATAACAAGACCAAGAGCCTTTGTTTTTTTTTTTCTGATTAATCCCTTTTGCAGGAGATCATGAATCTCCTTTTGATAGTGAACAAGAAGTTCTTGGCTCATCTGAATAGGACGAGCCTTAGTAGGGATTTGACGCTCATTGAAATCCTTTTCATATTGAAGATCAACTATATGCTACTTGCGTTGCCAAAAAGCATTCAGAAGATCAACGCAAATGGAGTTTTGAATTTGATTAGACAAAGATTTGATTCTGTCTTGGATTATAGGTTGGTTAAGCAAATCGTCAATTTTCTTATAAGAAATTTATTCCTTAAGATAATTGATTTGATTCTGTTTATAAAAGATTGGATTCAAATCTCTTACTATAGGAGTTTTAAGAAACTTGAAAGTGATATATTTATTCAGATAAGTGGTAGAAATGCATTTATCTGAAATTGTTATTGGAAAGATGGATTTGATAAATGGTGTTCCAAGCATAACCGTAATTTAAAGATTTTTTACTAGGAGAAAAGAAGTTTTAATTTTCAAATCTTCCTTTTCAATAATGGCATTTGAAAGTTTGTAATTAACACGAAGCTTAGAACTACTAGCAGTACTAAGTCATTCGAAAGTTTTTTCAAAGTATTTAGTTGGAATTAATCCTTCCTGAATGCAGTTTGAATCTTCTCCAGTATCGAACAGAGCTTCAGTTTCTAGGATAAATGTTCCAACAATAATTTTGATTTTAATATACAAATTTTGAATTGTTAATTGATTAATTAATTCAAAAATCTTTGGAGGAATAACTGAATCACTTGAAGAATTATCATCAAACGTTTGAATTTTCTGAGCAGATTTTCAGGATCAATGATTAGACCATGCAAACTAGAAATGCTTTTTCTTGTATAAAGGAAGGGATTACTCGATCCATTTCCATATCGATCATGATATACATAATAAGTTCCTCCTTATTAGTTTGATCACCAGATTGTAGAACATATAAAATATTTTGATTAACATTTTGTTGTTCTTTGATAAGCCGAATTTTAGCTTTTAATTTATTAACTTCATACTAAAGATCTTGAATCGTTACAGGTTTAACAACACTCTTTTCAAACTTCTTTAGAGTATTTTAAAGATTAAACTTGTTATTAATTAACAAATCATTTGATCTAGAAGAAAAAGATGGTTCGTCAAAAGATTGTTTGAGTTTTAACAAAAGGTTTTTCTTTTCTTAAGGATCAGTAATGGAATTAATGACCTCAAACAAAAGATCTTGTGCTCTGATGAGAACATTGATTTGGGAAGAAGATGGGCAATCTTCATCTGTCAAAGATAAGTCATGTTGTTGAATTTGATTCAGGTTATCAGATTTTGAAGACTCTTTTTCAGATTCTTCTTTGGAAAAGGACTCAACTAGGAGCTGGTTAATTTGTTCTTCTATTAAAGGTTCAAGATTGAGATTCCTAAGTTTTTTCTTAAGCCTGCAATGTTGGCTTTTGTGTCTAGATTTGATGTAAGTCCAACGGGCTATAGTTTTTTTAGGAATGTTTACCTTATCAAAGGGAGGTTTGGTTTGGAATTCTCTCCTAAGATTCCTATGTGGAGTTCCAGATTTATGACGATGATAAACAGATTTTTTGGGTTTCTGACTCTCCAGATTATGAACATGTTTTTTGGGTTTCCTAGGTTTAGAACAAGGAAGACCAAACTGTTCACAGAAATTACCTAAATCTCTATAATTTTGAGCCTTTTCTTTAGCAAGCTGATATTAGATCTTATCATCTTGACAGATTTTCAAGGCTACTTTTTGGATAAAAGTAATAAGTTGTTCATAACTTAATTGCATATAAGGGATTTCATTATTAGAGTGCTGACTTCGGATTTTATCTCTAACCTTATCGCCGAGAGATTTAGGAAGGTCAACAAGGAATTTTTCCTTCCAGAAAGATTCTTGGTTGTCTTCATGGGTAAAAACTCTAGTGAGGAAGGTATCCTTATACCATCTAAAGTCGGTTAAAGTTTTACACCTAAGATTGGACAGTAGTTCAGCAGATCTATCTTTCCACAAGCTTGAATCTCCTATGAAATGCTAAACAATGGTAAAGATTAATTGATTGACTGAATCAGGGATTGGTTTACCATCTTGGGTCAAGATTGTGCCATCATTTTCTGTTTTGACAACATTTTGGATGGTAATGTTGTCTTCTTCAAACAAGTAATTATCCCACCATCCTTTTAGTTGTCTAGTGAAAGACTTTGGCAATAACTGCTTTAATACAGTTAAGGGATGCGTCGTAGGCTGTTGCAACCATAAACATTTGTTAGAGTACATTAAGGATTTGGTACTTAGTTTTTCCATCTATGTTCCATTCATAGATATGGTTGACACTAAAGGATTTTGAATGGCCATTTTCTTCGATAAAAAGATTAGGGGCAGTTGTCCTATTGTAATACAACTTAGAAGGTTGTCTCCAATTTGACTGATTTTTTATTGGATTAATTTGAATAGATCTTTTAGAGTCAGAGTTCCCAATTTCTGACGCAATTTGGTTAAGGACATTGATTTCCTTATCATTGTCCTTTTGGGCTTCATGTCTAGACATAGCCCTGGTAATGGTTGGTCTAGAATGAGCTTCCTGAGAAGTAGAAGTTTGAGGGGTTTCTTGGATGATTATAGATGTATCCTTCTAGTCTCTATTTAAATTCATCAAAAAGTTGACTAGGAGGCTGGTTAAAAGCTTTAAGTTTAGCAAACTCTTTTCTAAGGTTATCAGTCATCTTAAACAGCTTAAAGATTGGAGTTTGAATTGTCTTAGAAGAAGACTCACCAGCTTCTAAACTAAAGCTAGGTTTTTCTCCTAATTTTCTCCTATAATTTGGAGATATTTGTTGGTATAGTTGGATTGTTCCATAAGATTTTTAATATCTTTCGGAGATATAGATTCAGACTCATCTTTTTAATTAAAAGGTGAGGCAAAGATAGGATTATGTTTTTCATCCCTGACATTAGGAAGGATAAACTTGGTTGACGTAGGAAACTCAAATTTTACTATATGCTAATCCTTGAGATCATACTTAGTGATAACACTAATGGTGTTGGGTTCAATGAAAGGATAATCTATCTTATGGTAAACTGCATAAGATTTAAACCAATCAAATAAAAAGATTTGAATTTGAATAGATTAAGAAAAGAATAATATTCTTCCCTAATTTGGTCTTTATAAGTATCCCTATAATTGTTAAGAAACCACTCTCTTTGAGGAGTCATTTCCTCAGAGTCGAAATCTAACTTAAAGGCTTCATAATCTATGCGGGTCTTATTAATCATGGATAACTTTATAATCTTGCATAGATGAAAAGGTTGGAGAGGGAATAGATCTAGACTCTTCTTCATTGTTTTCCTATTGATACACTGGTTGAGGAATCAAAGATGAGGTTTCTACCCCTTGAAGTTTGATTCTACGACTTCCACTTGGAATAGTAGAAAAGGATTTTCTAGAGAAAACATACCCAAATAATTTAGATTTGGAGTCTCCAGTGAAGAATTATCTAGCAATGTTGAAGGAGTTGGACCTATTAAAGTGATTTCAACCCTACCGGAATCATATTATCTTATATACTCAAAGCTGGGTGTGCTTTGGGGTTTAACTGGAGCAACTTTGTCCATGGCCCAAGTTTGAGGGAAATTAATATCTTTCCACTTGATAGTTTTGGGTATAACTACCTTGGCTTTGGATGTATCTGTGAGTGATTAAGCATTCTTAATTTAGTATTTTTCTATTCTTCTTAGCTTATTTGACTTCTCTTGGATTCTTATTTTCTCACTTTAACTCAGTCTTGGTCTTAGGCAAATAATTAGGCTTAAATGATAATTGTTGCTTATTTTCATATTTTGTGCTTACTTGAGCTATTTTCCTTTTTCAGGACCTAGAGGATTCTAAAGAACTGCAAATGGAGAATATGAGTAATCCCTAGAAAGCTAAGGAAAAGAGCTACAATTTTGTCAGAAATAAGTTGGGGCTAATTCTGCCAATTTGAAGGTCAAATTAGGCTTGGAAGTCAGAACCTCTGCACTTGAGTTTTGGGTTGTGAGTTTGGGATTTGATTTGTGTAATTAGCATAATTAGTTAGTTTAGATGAGTCTAATCAGAGCCCATTCCTTCATTCTGTTCAATCACTATATATTAAGGTAGCTAGATAAGACAAAAAGGATAATTTCTAGCTTCTTTTGCAAGTTTTCAGAATTAAAATATTTTCTTCCTTTTTCTCTCAACTGTTCTTCATTGTTCTTTATTTTTCTTCTTCCTTTCATCTATGTTCTTCTATTTTCATACACAAATTTTGTGGCTCTTCCACTAATGATGATCATGGAAGACTAAACAATCAATCAATCCAAGGATCCAGTCCAAGCAAGGAGAATTTGAGTTATGGTTTGATATTTTAATTTATGTGTGAATGTTCATCTCTTCTTCAATCCTCTTTTCGATTTTAACGATTATGAATATGTTTAGGATTGAAAACAAATTAGGTTATAGATTTATTTCCTAATTTTTAATTTTAATCATAGATTGCTTGGATGATATTTCAATCCGGTTTTAATCATAGGTTAGGATTAAATATGTTTGGATGATTTTAATGATTATTAATATGTTTAGTATTTAATGAAGAATAGTTGAGAGAAAATGAGAGAAAAGATTTTAATTTTGAAAACTTGCACAAGAATCTAGAAATTCTCCTTTTTGTCCTGTCTAGCTACACTAATATATGATGACTAAACAAAATGAAAGGATGAGCTCTGATTAGGCGCATCTAAACTAACTAATTATGCTAATTACACAAATCAAAATCCAAACTCCCAGCTCAAAACTCAAGTGCAGAGGTTCTGACTTTGAAGCCTAATTTGACCCTCAAACCGGTAGAATTAGACCAAGCTTATTTCTGAAAAAATTATAGATCTTTCCTTTAGCTTTCCAAGGACTACTCATATGCTCCATTTGGAGTTATGTAGAATCTTCTAGGTCCTATACAAGAAAGATAGGTCAAGTAAGCAAAAAATCTGAAAATAAACAACAATTATCAATTAAGCCCGATTATTTGCCTAAGACCAAAACTAAGTTAAAGTAAGAAAATAAGAATTCAAGAGAAGTTAGTGAGAAACAAAGTTGTTTCTCTAGTTTTTCTAGGTTTAAGAACCCTAGACATGCATGAGTTCATCACTTTGCACTGAACTCGATAGATGATATTAACTGGGATAGATCTAGCATTCATATCTAAACCATAAAGTTGGACATATAAGGTTAAGACATCCAAAATATTGGCATCCATAAGGCTGACATCCTTATCTGGATAACAATTGAAGTAAATTGGTCCATTACTTGGGCTAGTTTCTATGGTGCCTAGAATGGAGTATGTGAATTGATTGTGACGGGAGTCTCTTAGGCATAAGAGAATTGAGGTATTCAATCCATCTATACCTAAAGATTTAGCATCAACTTGTACACATCCAATGTGTAAAAAACTATATTTTTGTTGTATGTCCTTATCAAACTGTTTGAAAGGAGTTTAATTTCATCAAACTCAAATTTAAGATGGATATTAGTTTTGACTATCCTAATAACATAATCAGATTTGCAAAAGTAGCTTCCTTCTAGTTTGTAAAGTTCATTTTGTGGAATCATGAGAATCTTTCAGTCATCCAGATCTTGATTAATATCTTCAAAGATACTTCTTCTTTGAAAATATTTTGATTAGATTTGATTAAAGTATTTTCATATTGAGAAGAATTAAAAGAAGATGATGGTTGAGAAGATTTGAAGGAAAAACAAGAGGAAAATGAGCGAAAAAGAGACATAAAGAAAATATCATAAAACTTTCATCTAATATCATTGTCATCCTTTGGTTCTATAAAAACATAAAGATAGATCTTGGTTAAAATTTACTAACTCAACTATTTTCCAAACAAAAGTTCAGATCTGGGTTAAAAAGAGACATGAAGAAAATATTTTTTTATCTCTTAACTATAGCTAATGAATTTAAAAAAAAGTTTAGATCTTACGTTCCAATAATTTGTAGGTTTTACTGTCCTCATATTATTGAGACTTACTGTCCCATCAATATAAGATCTGAATTTTCTTAGCTTATCAAGCTAACCAGTTAAGATATAAAAGATTTTTGTTTTTAAAACATTTACAAAAGCATTAAAACAAATTCATGTATGCAAATAGTTTAAATTAGTAAAAAATGAATCAGATCTAATCATGTATTCATACTATTCAAAAAATAAGTTAGAGCTGTAAAAAAAAGTTAGGGACCATCACAAAATTAATTAGATATAATTCTTTGATTTTATTATATTCTTTATTAAAAATGATCAGTCAAATTATTCAATAAAAGTTAATTATCAATAAAGTTATGAATACTTCGCATATGTTGAAAAAAATATTTTTAATTCTTAAGATCTTGTTTAAACACTAAATCTAGTTTTAATTTTTAATTTTCAAATTGATTTTTTTTCCTATTTTTAAAATACATCTCTTTACTTTATTGTCCTGTTTCTCATCCAAAAATACAGCCTTTTCACAAACAACGCATCCATGACCCACTTACTTCTTAGTATGTGCGAAATCCCTTTTCTGGAAGAAATTATGGGATTAATAAAAATTAATGCAGTCAATTGATTTCCTTATGTGAATTTCTTTTTTCTTATAAAAGAGAACGGATGGAATAACAGGAGTGTCGTGCAATGTGACGTCTTACTTGGAAATCAAAAACACCTGCAATAGCATTGAATTCCACCAGCACCAGGCCTCCTCCTTCTATTGGCAATTGTCGCAGTCGAGCAACGTGTTTCCTACTAATTTAGTTGTCTGTAAATGAATATTTGTTA
>CM023959.1:20892057-20934412 GCA_013407115.1 Glycine latifolia | reverse complement strand
GAGCTAGATTCCAGCTTCAGTTTCTCGAGAGAACCATCAATCGGAGAGATCCCGTTCCCTAGGAAACTTTGCAAAACTAAGATTTGGAAGGGGAAGAAGGCGATTCAAGGACGCTAAAGCTTGGAGAAGTGATCCTCCAGCCTTCCTCGACAGTTTAGAGGTAAGAAACTCAAGTTTTACCGATTGATTTGTGAAATTGTTCTTGGGATGAATAATGACCCATTTGTGTTAGGGCTGGAATTAGGCTTGGAGTCTTTAGAAAAGTATGCTCAGGAGGTTGTTCTGATGAATATTGAACTTTGAATCATGACTATTGATGAAGTTTGGTTTTGACTCTAAGATATGTATGAGTAGGAAGAATGTTGGTTAAATGGAGGGTATTATGATATGTATGAGTCTAGGTGCTTTTACAAAATATGTTCAGGAGACCATATAAACGGTGAAAGAGTGTTGAAGTAACCATTTTGATAAACTTGATAATCATTGAAATATGGTCTAGTTAGGGTATGGAATTGGTTTATGCAGAGTCTTGGTCAGACTTTAGTGCGTTGGTTAGGCTGAAATAGATCCTGCTGAGGATCTGTGAGTCACCTATAAGGTGGTTAGTTCTAATAACTTTAAGATAGAAGACAAAGAGTTTTAAATGGAAAGGAATTGCTTTTCTTTTCTTCTAGACGGTTGAGGACCGTTGATGATTCTTGCTTGTGTATGTCTTTGTACAGGGCGTGACACCAAGGGTGTCAGTGGCGGAGACCATGGTCCAGGGATTGGACAGCAGAGCACTACATTGTCATGTAAGCTCTTTGTTCTTGGGAGTGTTTCCCATTGACTGTGTTCCACCATACTCCGAGAGAGTGATGGTTATTGTATGTCATGATGCATGTGTATTGAAATTGTGTGTTACTGCTTTGATTGAGGACATGTATATGATATACACTGTGATGATGTGTTCTGTGTTTGTTGAGGTTCTCTGGCCAGTAGAATAGATTAGATATGACGTAAATCCTGAGTGAATGAGAGCCCTTCAGTGGATGATCTTCCTCAGGCAGTGGTTGAGAGTCCTGAGTGAATGAGAGTCCTTCAGTGGATGATCTTCCTCAGGTAGTATGTGATGAGAGTCCTGAGTGAATGAGAGCCCTTCAGTGGATGATCTTCCTTAGACAGTGTGTAGAAGTCCTGAGTGAATGAGTGCCCTTCAGTGGATGATCTTCCTCAGGCCAGGTTATATATGTTGTATCTCAAAGAGAATATGCCATGAGTGGATGAAATTCTCTTAAAAGAGCCATAGATGTATGAGTAAAGTCCTGAGTGGATTTTCCTCAGGCAATGGTACATATAGCTATATTTATATGTTGTTTTGTGTTGCATTCCTGATGTTGGTGGTGTCCAACGGAATGACATCGGTGTAATGATATACCTGTGATCTGTTTATGAGAGCCGTGATGGCGAGTTAGTGTGTGGATAATTTTAATACCATATATCATGGAAGTGAACCAGAGGGAGGAAAGACCTCTAAGAACCCTGAGTTTACTGAGATTTTTATCTCACCCCTGTTGGGGATGTTGTTTTACAGGTGATACATCTGACAGAGATGATGGATCCCAGGGCGGAAGGCCCCAGTAGGGATAGCCACTATGTAGCTGCTTGGCAGTATTTTGAGAGCTCCGTAAGCTCTTTGTTCATGTATTTGACACTGTTTTGTACCCCTGTTAGGGAAAATGTGTGTGCATATATTTTGTATCCTGTATGGATTATGATATACATACGAGATATATGTATAGCTCATATTATGTACATGTGATTTATTCTCCTGATATATCTGTATAGACATTGTTGATGTATCTGCCATTCTTTATGTTATTTGGATCGATGAGGCTGGCTATAGGGTATTGGAATTCGTATATTTAATTTAAGGTTACGTACCATACATAATGAATCGAGAAATATGATTTTGAAAGGAAAACGATTCCGTTGTTTTAAATCTTTGGTTTTAATTAAATTAATTTACTGCGTTAATCTGATTAAGTAATTGTTAATACACCGGATGCATACGGGTGTTACAGCCACCGTCCAAAGTGGCAGTGGTGAAATTGTTACTGCGGGCGTAGTGTTATATATGGAAGATGGGTCTGAGTCTGAGGAGTCTACAAGCTAAAAATAGAAGGAAAGTTTTTCTTACTGTTTTTAAAATACGGGAAGTGTTATAAATAAAAAAAAAGGTAAAAACTCAACTCAATCTCATTTTACCCGAAAAATTATTTGTTTAAATTACATTTGAAAATTCAAAATCAACTCAAATGAGGCTTAAACTTTTTGGGAATTTCTTTTTAGCTCTTGAACTTTATTTTTTACTGGTTATAGTTAGGAGTGTAAATGAACTAATATATTCATAAATTGTTCAAGTTTAACTCATTGATTATTCGATCAAGCTCGTTTGTTTAATTAAATAAAAAAAATTTGAGCTTGAGATTTAACTCGATTATTTAAATAAATCAAATTCAAGTATTACAAACTCGACATTAATAATTTGTATACACAAATAGATTCCACGATACCATATCACATGTGTAATTATATTTCTATTTATAGATTATTATTTAGTATTAAAATATTTTATTAAATACTAAAGTGATAAAGTTAAAAAATATTTTTTTTACATATTAAAAAGAAATTAAGTTATAAATGAGGAAAATAAGACAAGTTCAAGCTTTATTTTTTTTAAACAAGTCAAACCTAAGTTTTTAATTAGGCTCATTTAAATAAATGAGTCAAGCTTAAGTCATTCATTTTTTTCACAAGCCAAACCTAAAATTCTAATTCTTAATCCGACTTAGTGAAGTGAATCAGTTGATCACTAAAAGAGGGGTTGAATAGTGATACCAAAGCTAATCAGACTATTTTTGCACGATTACACTGTGCTTGTAATTTTTCTTCCTAAGCTTCTTGCTTGGAAATCAAAAGATGTAGAACAATAAACCTTTTCTTCACAAGTATCTGGATAAAAGAATATTTTAAGATAAAATCTTCCAAGTAAACTTCTATTTTACTACTTTAGAACATGCTCTTTTTTATTCTATTAAATGAAAAAATCTTGTTTTGACTTTTGTTGCTTAGAGTAGGTGTTGCTTTTGAATAATAAAATTGTTTTATGAAAAACTTTTGATTAAAAATTAGAGTTATACTTTTCATAACAACGTTTTTCAAAAACAAACTTTAAGCATATAGAAATAAAGATAAACAAGAAGCAATAAAGAATGAAACAACATATTAAGGAATTATACTGGTTCACCCAAACCTAGGCTACATCCAGTACTGGGGTTGTGAGTGGATTGCACGTAATCCACGAACTCGCCCAATCTAACCCACTCAAATTAGATTTTTGTGGGTTAGGTTGGCTTTATTTTAGTGTTGGATTGAGTAACAAGTTTAGAGTTCTGGACCTGACTAAAACCCAACCCAACCCACATATAGTAAACCAGTATAACAAAATACTAATTGTATACTAAATAGTAAATTACTAATATAGAAAATCCTAAAGCACTCATACCTAATTTTATATTTTATCATTATGGATGAGTTACTTATTATTATTTGTTTACAATTTATTATATGAATACAATATGTTATAAATAGTATTATATTTATAATTTATCTTTTCTTGTTTATCATATGGATAGTATAATATTTTATAAATACTGATTTTTAAAAATATTCCTTAATATTTTTTAGTTTGATGATTTTTTTTCAAGATTTAAAGAGGTAATAATTTTTTAATGGCTCAACCTAATGACCAACCCAACTTAATCCAATTATAGTTTGATTAGGTGTAAAAAAGAAGAAGAAAGAAAGATAAATCCAGCCCAACCTAACCTAATTAAGTTTAATTGGATTTGGTTGAAAAATAAACAAAACTCGACCCAACTTGGGCTACTTACACGCTTATCCAGTACCTACACAAGTAATCTTTATCCACTAAGACTAAGCACCCAACCATGGTATTCTTTCTTTCTTGAAGCATCCACAGGTTCTCAACAGCCAATATTTTCTAAGCCTCTACAGACTTCACCCCAAGTATTCTTTCACAAAGCCTCTTTTGGTTACTTTCAAGTATTCTTTCAAAAATACTCTCTAGGTTTCACACCCGTAGTAGCAACTATTATTGGATTCACACAACACCTATTGTGCTC
Organism: Glycine latifolia; assembly: GCA_013407115.1. NCBI lineage: Eukaryota > Viridiplantae > Streptophyta > Magnoliopsida > Fabales > Fabaceae > Glycine > Glycine latifolia. The sequence goes on along the minus strand of CM023959.1, from coordinate 20,930,225 downwards.
ACACCGAACTTCAAAAGCAATAGCCCCTTAACCACTATTCTAAGTTCTATCCCTCTAATTCTAAGGGATAGACTCCACACCTTATAGGTCGCCTTCTAATGAGGACCCACTTATGAAGCTGTTTTGCACTCTTTCAGATTTATTTATACTGAATCCACCTAGAGTGTATGGCTAATGAAGTTTCTAAGGGGTGAGTTCACCTTACCTTACCCTCTCTTTTTGGTAATCCTTCCTTACAAGTTGCTCCATCGAATTTGATCAATTTGTAGAGTGAACTTGGAGTTAGTTGTTTTTGTGGACATTGGAGGTTGAATTCAATTTTAAAATATTGCATGAGTTATCCAAGTTCTTGTAGCTAGTCATTCTGTACACATTCAACCTCTTCCTTTACAACTCATCAAGTTGTCTTCTTCTTCTCTATTCTTCTCCACTGTTAGCCAACTTGCACTCGTGAATATATCCATTGAGTGCTAGTTATTCTGGCTCACAAAATTAAAAATAAGAAGTTCAAAGAGGAAAACAAAAATCCATGAGATCATTCATCTTATTCAAGAATGACAATTAATACATTTTTCATATAGATACAATGGAAGCAACCTCACAAGGTATAATGTTCACCTAGATTCCCAATTAGACTTAGGTATTCAGAAATCAACTCTTGAGAACATGGTTACTCACAACTTACACCTCTTAGTGTTTATAGGTAAAGATAATATACGGTATGTACATTAGAAAGCATGTTTCATAGACTTGTACTTCAATCAAATAACACTACAAAATTAACAAGCATGCAAAAATATGGGAAATCATGTAATGTAATGGGACCAAGGCTCAGAAGTCATGTGGGTCATAGGGAAAAAATGGATATAACAAAAGGCTCAACACAAACAAAATGAGGTAACCTCTTAGGCACATTGATCTTCCCTCAATCTCAATTGGTTCATCCCTTTCCCTCTACACATTTTTATCATTTTTCATTACTCTTCCTTTTCTTCCTTCTCTCATTTTATTGATTCAATACCAAATTCACTTTATTAGGCATTTTTCCTTTTTCAAGGAAGAGAGTCAGAGTTCCTCTTAATTGGCACATGGGGATTTAATTTCTTGAGAGAAGATCTTATTTCACAAATTGCCTCTTTTCTTACCTACAGAGGTTACCATACATAATTCATGAATTCTAGGGTAACAAAGAAAGATTCTTTAGGCTCAAAGGTAGCAACTAGTGGACAAGTAAATCATAAACTCTAAAGGCCATGGAATATAAAGCCTAAAAGTCCTCAAAATTTTCACATGCAAGCAATTAAGTAGTATGTAAATGCATTCAACACAAGTTCTAGAACAACACAAATTGAGAGATAATAACACACATTTATTCCTTGGGGTTTTCTATGTTCCTACCCCATTCCGTATATTCCTCACAATTTAGGGGGTTTGTTTCAACAAAGAAGTTTTCAATCTAAATCACACTGCTCACTATCGGCTCCTATTGACAAAAATCCCCTAATTATGGCTACTAACTTGGTCTCTCTCTTTTTCTCTTTTTTTTTGAATGAGCAATCTCATTTATTCCTAAACTATGATAAAAGAAAAAGAAAGCCAAAATAAATGCCAGAGAATCATACATGTGTTGATTTGAGGGGGAGATGTATGAAGAATACTTGAAGAATCAAGCAACAAGAGGCTTGGATATTTTGGCATTCAACATGGTTCAATCCTTGAAGAACAAAAGTGTGTGATTAAATGTAAAAGGGTTGAAATCATTATAATGATCAAAGCTGTGCATGCATCTCATTCATACACATATTAAAGCATTGCATTAAATAGAATGTTAAACAAATTAAAGAAAAAGCTAAGTATTTTGAAAATATAGACAAAGACTGTAATAATCGATTACAGAAATTCAGTAATCGATTATTTGCATTCATCAGTATTTTGGAAAAATAGAATTGGACTGTTTTAATCGATTAAGACAAAATCGTAATCGATTATTTTGTTCTTAAGCTTTTCTGGAAAATTGTCAAGAACATTGTAATCGATTACTGCATCGTATTAATCGATTATTTGAAGCTTAGCATTCATTCATATTGGCTAAATGACTGTTTTAATCGATTACCACATTATGTAATCGATTACCACGTTATAACATATTAACATTCAGACTGTATTAATCGATTACCATGTGATGTAATCGATTACCATTCGTAATGAATATTCTGTGCTTTCTTGTTTAATCGATTACGAATCGTTTTAATCGATTATTTGACTCGTTATTTGAAACAAGAAGTCACCAAGAACTGTTGGTAATCGATTACAAGGTCCGATTTAATCGATTAAATGAGTTACGAAAATTCTTATAAATATAACCCTTGCCTTCTATGTAAAAATAAGAAACAGAAACAACTTTTCGATCTGAGAACATTTCAAGAGCTCTCTTAAGTTTCAAAAAGGTTCTTTCAAGGGTTTATTAGGTTTTTGCTTTCATCAATTCATTCATGGGTCATTAAGGAGTTGAAAAGCAAACCATCTTTTTCAAAGACTAAGGAAAGCTGTTCTACATCATTGATTTGCATTCATCTGTGATTCTTAATCATTTGCATTTCGTGCTTTGATCATCAGGTGATTTCTTTCCTTATCTTTGAAGGTGTAATATTGATATTTTGTATTCTTGTAATAGAATAGGCTATTGTAAGTGGATTTCTTGCAAGTGTAGAGATAGGGTTTCTCTGGATTCAGCTGAGTAGTGTTCTCAGTGTGGGTAATTGCTTCTAAGGTTCTACTAGTGTTGTAGATCTCTGAACTTCATCTAGGGTTGATGAAGAGAAGTGTGTAAATTGCTTGTAAGGATATTTTGTTACAATAGTGGAACTCCTCTCTAGTTTTGAGTGGGAGAACTGGATGTAGCCTCATAGTTTTTGGGGTGAACCAGTATAAATCTGTGCCTATTCTTTCTTCTCATTAGTTGTTTCTTAATTGCTTTGTTTGTGAATCAATTTCATTTACACAGAAAGTTAAATTCTGGTTTCTTGTGTTCTGTAAAAAGGAAGTTTGATTGAATATTGATTCTTGGTGTTAAAACATTTTAAAGTGATAAAGATCCTTTGATAACTCTGATTTAAATTTTAATTGACCAAGGTTCAACCAATTCACCCCCCCTCTTGGTTGTTTTGAAGTGTTCCTTTGTTTTAACAACATGTACCAACATTCACTTCCTCTTTCTTAGAATTAACTTTAGTTAGAGAAGGAAGTGAATTAGGACATCTTTGTGACGAGAGTGCTAGTATTGAGGTACAAGAATAACTTTACCAATGCTGGCATAATTGATTTTAATGGGTATAACTTATAATGACATTAGTTGTGTGTGTGCACATGCGTGTGTTTCTACTTATTAACATGTTTCATCCAGAATGAAAATTGGAATATGAATCAGTGTCATGCATAGTTATAAAACCCAGCCCGGTCATTGACCTGGTCAAGGTAGCGGGTCAGTGGTCCAACCGGTGGGTCAGTAATTTACCCGGTTTGACCTAGTTTATATTTTAAAAAAATTATATTATATTATATATAAGTATATAACTAACATTATTTGATTAGGAAAAATATACTCAAAAATTAAAAATAACAATTGAAGTATTAAAGTTGATAATACAAGTAAAGTGTATTGATAATAAAAGAGAGTGTAAATAGAAACTACTTAAATTAAAATACAAGCCCAATTTTTAATGAAAAAAATGAGCCAAGTACAGAAAGTAAAATTAGGAGTACAGGAAGCAAATGTGGTTATGGAGGCCCAAACGAAAACCTAATCCCCAATCATATATATACCCTCTCTTTGTTGCACTTCATTTTCTTCTTCGTTTTATTGTTGCGCTTCATTTTCTTCTTTGACTCTACTTTGCGCTTTTTACATGCAGTCAAAGGATATCACACTGACTCAATTTACTATATTCCTTTATTTTTTATTTATTTTTCTCAAAGGTCTCTTTTTCGGATTGTTAATATCCCTTGACGACAACAGCTTGCAACAACACGAAGACAATGTTGTTCTTCTTCGGCAAATGACATCATCTCTTACGCGCGACCTTTTTCATGAGTCCCTTGGGGAGTTTGTACACGGCGAGGACGACAAGGTTGACGACCGTGTAGGGGGCAACAGTACACGGCGGTGCAGTTGGCAACGTGAAGGAGCCCAACCAAACGAGCTGCGCGGCCGAGGACACAAGGAGGAATGAGTGAACCGCTACTCGAGGAGTCCATTTTTTTTCAGGCACAACCCAATCCGAGTTCCAAAAATTGGTCGGGTTCCTAGGTTTGTGTAAAACCAGTTGGGTTTAACTATGCCAAAACTGAATCATATGCATGGTCGGTTCAATCCTTAACCCAGTCCAAATACTGCAGCGGTTCTCGGTTTGACCGGTCCAATCGGTCGGCCCAGACCAATTTTCACAACATTAGTGTCATGTATTTGTGATCTGAACTATTAGTTAGTGTTCAATCTACTTTAATGCCAGAAAACTAGAATTAAGACGAAAAAAGTATATGGCTTGAACTTTTATTTCCCTTAAAATTAAAATCCACTTTAGTGTGTGAATGAAATAGAAAACATAAAGCACATGCAGGATATGGTTAGGGCTTCCATCTCGCATGAATAATCTAGAATGTTGATGCGTTCTACTGTCATAGTTAGAGGTATATACAAATACAATATGATACTTAAGTCAATATTTGCACTAATAGAGTACCAATATATAGAATAATCTGCAAACTAGATATACTGCCACGACTTAAATTTGCACACTAAATACACATATGCATAAATGTTCGAGATTAATTAGAACTTTTGAGTTTAAGTTTTGAACATTTACTTGCATTAAATATTTAAAAGAAGAATTTTATTATCTATGGTAGTTTTATCTAACTAAAACTTAATTGTCTCAAATAAAAAATATTTATAATCTATACCCAAAACAGATATACTTCGGATTCTTTGGTTCAAAAATAGGAGTGTACCCATTGGTGTAAATTAGAGAAGGACTTGCTTTATCAACTCCATTTTCCTTATCCACCACTCTTTTCAATTTGTTTTACAAAAATGTCATCTTTCAAAAAAAAAATACAATCTTTTGTTTATAGTTCTAAAAAAAATCACCCACCACCCAACTAGGACATCAACATCGTTCCCGCCCTCACCAGCTTTGACCTCTAGTCGACCTACGTCCTCCTTTCCCACTACCTCCAGCTCGACTAGTTCGTCCACGTCGACTGCTTCCACTTCTCCTTCACTTAGTGAAACTCCAACTCTAGTCTGCTAGCGATGGCTCAACCTCCAAGACTGTCTCGTTCGCTCCCTTAAAAAAAACAGCCACAACAAATCCCCAATCCCTAACCCTAACCCTATCCATAAATACCAAAAACAACACAAAGACAACAAAGAACAAATCTCTACTGAGCCTCTTGCGCCTCGCCAAAATGTGTGGTTTTGAGCCTCGTCTCGGCGCAGGAGGAGAACTAGAAGGTTTCTAGGGAGCCGGCGATTATCATGTTGTCCTCTACCAGCAACCTTTCCGACCAAGAGGAAGCAGCCACCGCCAAGTCTTCAAAGGGCTTCGTTTTCTCGAAGGAGCAGGTTTATGGTTGGCAAAGCGGGCCAGCCCACAAAAAATGGGGCAGGCTGGCCCAGCCCACCAAATATGCGGGGCAGGGCGGGCTGGCCCGCTTTTGGAAAGTGGGCTGGGAATGCTAGCCTGCCCCGCTTTAATGCGGGCCAGCGGGCCAGCCCGCTTAAAAAATAAAAAAATCAATTTTTTAAAAAAATACAAAAAAAATATAAAAAAATACAAATGTAATAATAAAAAAAAACACAAAGTTAAATAAAAGTAAACAATTTAAAATTAATGCTAAATAACTGATGTCATGTGATAATTCAAAAATTTACACTACTTGTAAATGGAATTTATGGATGTAAACTGTCCAAAGTGTAATATGTTAGTAATGAAAGACTATTTGAAAGTATCATTATCATAAACATTTTGATATTAAAACTTAGAAGTTAGTTAGAATTCGCTGAGAGTGCAAAAGAGCATAAATTAAAATAACATACCTATTTCAAAATATGTTAAATATATCTATTTAATTTTAATATTTAATATTTTAAATAATTTTGGCCCAGTGGGCTGGCCCGCCCCAGCCCGCGTTTGGCTCGCAATTTTGCGGGGCGGGCTGGCCCGTCCCATTTTTTAAAAGCGGGCTAGAGTTGTCAACCCAGCCCGCATTTTTTTGCGAGCTAAGCGGGCCAGGCCCGTTTTGCCATCCCTATGCAGGTTGTCCGGTGAACTTAAGGTTTCACTGATGGTGACGAATTCTTTCAAGAAGAAGATGCCACCATTGTCGCCAGAATCTTGAAGGTCTCCAATGCTATGGTTAATTCCAAAAATTGGGGGTTACGTGAGGTTTTGTTAGGGGTGGGTGATTTTCTCAAAATTGTCAACATGGGAGTGTAATTTTTAAAAGATGACATTTTTGGAAATCAAATTCAAAATGGAAATGGATAAGCAAAGAATGAGAGTCAACATAGCAACTACCATTAGAGAATGGATGTGTCCATGTTAGTCCAACAATATCTACAAAATACCCTATAAATTATTAAACGTTAATATAAATAATAATAAAACAATAATAACCTATTACAATATCTACAAAATACCACTTTTCTCTCTCTTTTTTTTTGTTCTGAAAGCAATGTATTTATGTAGCTTGTAGCTGGAAGTCATAAAACTAATTTTTATAGATGTAGAGATTACCGAAATAGGTTATCTCTTTCAAGAAAGTCTTTTTCATATTAGAAAGTTGAACTCCAATTAGGATGTGTAAGAAAATCAACTCTATCAATTGTGAGTTGAATCTTGTTAATTTGACAACTTTTTCTCCAGTACAAAATTAAAGGCACTAAGCTAGAAGTGAAATGAAACTAAAGGGGCAGCAAAACATTCACAATCAAAAGTGATTCTGTCAACCTGGTGTTTGGTTCTGCATTAAATTAAAACCGTAGAACGTAAAAATGTGGTAAATCAAAAGTTAATAATATACAGCTTCTCGTTCGACATGGACATCTGTTGTGAAATTTTGGCACACCATGCTTCCAAACACACAATTAGTGCTCATGGCGTGCAAAGATCTAGCAAATTAACCTTATGGAAAGAGGATTTAGTTCAGTACTAACATATGCTAATAATGGATATAGATATTCTCCAAGGGATATGCTAAATACATTATATAAAGTTCTTATATACCATATTTGCATGATAGATTCCAAACACACAATTAGTATATGAAGGTTATGGATAATACGGATTGGCCCAATCCGTAAATAAGTTTTTTTTTTAAAATTAAAATATATTTTTCCAAATAATTTAAAATAATAGCGTATGCAGGTTTCAAAACTGTGACCTTTATATTATTAACATGACACTCCAACCAACTGAGCTAACAGGTCAATTATACTAAAAAATAATTAATATTGATACATATAACACTAAATTTTTAATGTGTATTTAATACACATATAATTAATGAGTTATACTATAACTCATTAATTATATGTTTATTAAATATACATTAAAAAAAATTTAGTGTTATATATATAAACATTATTTTTTTAACATAATTGACCTATTAGCTCAATTGGATGGAGCGTCACGTTAACAATGTGTAGGTTGCAAGTTCGAGACTTGCATATGCTATTATTTTAAATTATTTGGAAAAAATATATTTTAATTTTAAAAAAAAAACTTACGGATTAACGAATCCGTATGAAGGTTACGGATTTCATAACCTTCAAACTGCAAAAGGTATTTTCATCCATGCACTGTTCATACATGGTATATAAGAACTTCATATAGTGTATTTAGCAAATCCCTATTCTCCACAAATAGATATTTGCACAAGCCCAATATGTAAGACAATATACAATGTTAAGTATTTTCAAGTTTAAGATAAATAATTTAGTAATGGGTGATTCAATTTGCACCTCTTTTTTTCTATCTTCATATTTTTTTTATCCAAAATACCACCTATTTTAAAACATATACTACTAGTGTAATTATCAAAACATTGACAATCTTACCCTACATAATATAACTCATTATTTGATGAATGCATATAATATTTACACACTCAATGCATTCTAATTTAACTTCTTAAACATATTACTTTGGTTTCGAACTGAAACAACTTTAAGGATGTGGAATATATTAATGCACCAAAAGGAAAATGGGATCAAGATACTCTTTGTGCCCTTCTTCTGTTTTCCGGTTCCCCTGAGACAGTTAAGGAACTGGATGATATCCCTGAATATTTGCGGACACAAATTGCAAAGACAAACAGAGGAAATGAAATGCCAGATATTGCCTGCGATGTTTACATCCACATATTTACAGACACAAGGCAAATAAATAAACATTGCAGTTTTAAAGACAACCTAAAGTTGCTGGTTTCAGCTACTTGTGGAAGGGCCAAAGTACATACAGATTGGGGGATCAATCCTCAAAATAGAAAGGATTGCAGAAGGAATTGTCCATATCCCATCACCGCATATCAGTCCAGAAGCAACTGCTCCAGCATAGTCTTCTGCATCCTTTCTATTCAACCTCTCCCATACAAACAATATCACAGTTCCAACAAACATATCAACTGCAAAGTAAGCACCAATGTAAAAAGGAACTGCCATGGCCATTGGGATAGGTATGTACTGTGAGAATTTCTTAGGAGTGGCATCCCTTAGAAGGTTGATAGCTAACGCTGCCACAAAGAAACCACCGCACATTTCCAGGCAGTACTTTGGAAGCTCTGAGAATCCCTGAACACCAAGTATGGCCATTTCCCTGAATATAACAGCGTATGGTGCTTTGTAAGGGCCATCAGGTGACCCAATATCAAAGGCAGTCCAAAACATCCAGAATGTGAGAGGAGCGATTACACAACCCATCGCTGTTCCGATCAATTGGCTCACAAACATGGACTTTGCCGATGAGAGGGTGAGGTAACCTGTCTTGAAATCTTGCATGAGATCAGCAGCAGTTGCGACAATTGACATCATCACAGCACAAGATGCCACCCCAGCTATTACACCACCATTTTGGCCTACTGCTGCAGCAATGATGAAAAGGCCGATCTTTCCATAAGTGGATGCCAGACTCCAATCTGTGAGGCCAGTACCGTAAGAGTTGCAGAAGGCAAGGGCGGGGGCGAGGATGTAAGAGCACAGAACCAAGTACCATTTGAGAGGAGGGAAGATAATTGGTATTGTTGCTATGGATATTGCAGCCAAGCCCACATATCCAGAGGCTGCAAACCAGGTGGGTATCCTGTCCTTCAAGAATACTTCATCCCTCCTTTTTTCTTCTGATTGCAGTTGAGAACTCTCATCATCTGAAAACATGAATATGAAAACGATTAAGTTCTATAAATTATAGACTTGCACTCAGATCCAGACCAGACCAGGTCAGGGAAGACAAGAGATGCAGATCTGACTTCTGAGTTATGGTTCCCTGTCATTGTCTATTGATGAAATCATGCTTATTCAGGTTATATCAGATGACACATCAAACTATACAACATGATTCTTTATCAAATAATAATGACTTATTGTGATAGATAATTCTTTGACTATGGATGAAAAAAAAAAATAGCAGTACTGACGGTTAACATCAATGTATACCCTTAATACCACCAGTTTCAACTTTCAAGTTTCAATGGATGACTCTGGGAGTAGATAATCACTTAATCAGATATGATTTTCAGAAGTTAATTAACTCCATTCAGTTCAGTTGTTTTCCACAATGCAAACAATTCTATATTATCCATAGCCAAGCTGCCATTCAGATCAAGATTCAATGCACTATGAAGGTAATTTATTGGTAAAATATAAGATCCACACGCATGATAAGTTGACAATATTTATACGTCTTGCCTGGGAAATGACTTGGCAGATACCAAACAGAACTTTATTAAAATAAAAAAAGAAAATGCAACCACACCTGTTGTAAGACGTATTTAGAAAGTATTTTACCACACTCACCTTGAATCTCTGTCACAACAGGAAGCTGTTTGGAGCTTGCCCTCCACATCTCCCTAATGGTTATTAGTATAATCTTTATCAGATTGTAAATGCCATCCCCTAAAATCAGAGCAATAGATATGAATACCTGCACAAACATGATATATAAGAAAAAAGGTTCACACAAAATTATAACAGAATAAAGCAACTAATCAACGAAGAGAAGAAATTACTAGCAGTACTTCACAAGAAAAAATGCCTTTGGATAAAGGATGTAAAGCAGTTAAACTGATCAGACATGCAAACCTTTTTTAAGACATTAATGCTTTTGAAAGACCCTAATTAAAGTTCAGGCTGGCTCAGCATATTTCAGAGAAAATAAGGCAAAACTTATCAAGTCAAAGCAATGATCACTATATAGAAAACAAAAACATGTACTGTACTGTGCTCAGAAAAAAGAAGTTAAAAGTAAAATTTAAAATTGGAATGTTGATAATGATCTAATATTCCCCATTATATGTTATTGACTATTTTGTTTTGGACTTGAAGGTTAAGACGCATGGAGGATAAAAATCATGCATTACTTTTGATAGTTTAAATTGATAAATTGTAAGTGGCTCAAGCTTGGTTCTCCAGTTATGAGTAATCAAGACTTTCCAGCATCGGTTTCAAATTTACACTTGCACTTCAGATAAAACAACAAGGCATTGTTTTTCTTTATACTTGGATAGAGATCACAAGCACTGTTTTCGTGTAAGATACATAAAGTGATATCCTGCAAGTATATTTGGTTAGCCATACCTTGTATCCATAAAGACCTTTGAAATCATTGCTACCAAGGTCAGCTGGATACCAGTCCCCAGCATGCTCAGAGACGAAAGGCCACAGAAAGCCCCATGATATAATAGCTCCAAGGAGAACTGAACAATTGACTAGGTGAGGACAGATAAGACCACATCCAACATAGGTTGGACTGAAGTCAAAGTAGAATCTGCACAAAAAGGAAGAAGGCATGTTGCTATGTTAGTATCTAGACAATTACTTGAGTACTCAGAACCCTCCACATTCATTACTCAGCATAGCAGTTACCAGTTTTACTGGTTAAGAATAAAATGTTAATCACTTATATGATAACTATTACAAAATTTTGGCAAGCCATTAATGAAAAAATATTTGTTTTAAGCTGCGTCATGTGGGGCAGTTAAGAAACACAAACCAACACAAAGTAAAACCTAAAACATTTGTTAAAAATTAAGAAAAATGATTATTAGATTATTCGGGGAAGTTGTTGCCTCTCATAATGTAATATCAGTAAAGGTCTTAGTATAATTGTATTATCACAATAAATAGGCAATAGAGATGCATCAATATTATGCATGTCAATCATTTATTTGTGTTGTCTGTTACATTGTACCAGAGGCTGATTAATAAAACTTTAACCAGTTCTGGAATAAAAATAATGAAGTGATCAGGAGAGCCACAGCCAATCAATCAATAGCAGCAAGACGACAACACTAAAACTAAAGGCTAAATTGCAAACCTAGAAGGCAATTTCATTACTTGCTCCATTTCTTTTTATCAATCCATTTGAGAAAATGGTCCACAGATTAATGTAATTATCCTCGTTCATATTAAAAGTAATTTTAACTTCTTAACTTGTGGCCACTTTCTCTCTATCTCTTTTCTTTTCCTCTGAATTCTACCTACCCACCATGTTTCTGTGCAAAAACCAGGGAATTAACCAGTCTAAGACAAGCCTAGACATTGTCCAAACCAAAGTGAGTGTGTGTGTGTGTGTGTGCACCTGATAGAACTGGACCAGAAAAGAGAGAAAAAGAGTGTATAGTATTACTATGATGGAGCTTCCAACTCCCAAGATATGAACAAGTGAGTTTCAAGGTCTCACCACCCTCCAACAATTCAAAGACCCCTCTCCCAATCCCTCAACAGACTATAATTTCCCCCTAACAACTACTAATTAACAGTTAGTTACAACTAATAGTTAGTTATCCTAACTGTCTTAACTAACTGACAGCTTCCAAGGGAATCTCCTAGCATACACTTTTTTCCATCCAACCTCTATCACCCCCCCTTTCAAGATGGACCTTGTCCTCAAGGTCAAGTTGAGGAAAAACAGTCTGCCTTTCATCAGCAAGGGTCTCCTTCATCCTCTTCTTCCATAATCATCAATCTGAACTGTATATTCTTACACACACGAGCAAAATTATACTTCTCTTCACATGTGAAACATTCTCCTTTCCTCATCTTCTCATTTACTTCCGGGGGTGACAAATTATGGAAGGTTCTTCTACCTTGCCATCCACTGGATTTAGTTTTAGCAGCATTAGCAGGATCAACTACCTTACTATTTGTTGGTTTCCAATCCCATACAAATCTTTGATCCGAATAACTGGGTTTCTGAAAATTATACCCTTTACTATTACTCATGGGTAACCTCCCTAAGACTCAATTCTTATCTTCCACTCTACGAGCCTTGACCATAGATTCCATCAAGTTTTTTGGTTCATAGAGCCTTACCTCAGTGCTGATCTCTTCTTTCATCCCCTTGAGAAACATCTCCACCAAAAATGGTTCCTCCAACCCCTTCACCATTCCGACGTGCTTCTCGAATTGGCCTATGAATTTTTGCACTGTTTCTTCCTGTTCTAGCACTAGCAATGCCTGAAAAGGATTCCCTAGGTTAGACGCTTGAAACCTTTGGGAGATTGCGATCTTGAACCCTTCCCAAGAATGGTTTGGGTTCCAAGATTCCCACCATTAGAACCACCCTAGAGCTTCTCCGTCCATGACAACCATTACCGCTTCCAGCTTATCCTCTTCTCTTACGACTTGTAACCAAAAATACCTTTCGATCTTCGTTAACCAGAACATCGGGTCTTCTCCCTCGAATATTGGCATTTCGAGAGTCCTCCACCGATTGCCACCATATGCAGTGTTCCCCTTATTCCTTTCTATCAAATCATTGCGATTGTTTCTCCCAAGCTGCCACCAATCGCTGTATCATCCCTTCTATCGAACTCAATCGTGACTCCACCGCTTCGCGATTCTCCTCCATTGCCTTCTCTATAGCTTCCATGCGTGACTCCATTCTTGCATTCGCCTTTGTAACCATTAACTACTCCACAGCTCCCAGATCGGAGCTCTGATACCAGTGATAGAACTGGACCAGAAAAGAGAGAAAAGGAGTGTATAGTATTATTATGAAAGAGCTTTCAACTCCCAAGATATGAACAAGTGAGTTTCGAGGTCTCACCACCCTCCAACAATGCGAAGACCCCTCTGCCAATCCCTCAACAGACTATTTATGATTTTCCCCTAACATCTACTAACTAACAGTTAGTTACAACTAACAGTTAGTTATCCTAACTATCTTAACTAACTGACAGCTTCCAAGGGAATCTCCTGGGGTACACTTTTCCCCATTTACCTCTATCAGCACCCCAGCACAACTTTGGGTCAGATAATCTTTTTCTTAGTTTGTCTCTAATACTTGCATGTTAGTTGTATGGTAGTTAAGGGTTAAGTTTACATAATTCATAAATAACTAGTTCAAGCTTGGGACACTACCCCATTAGTTCTTAAGAAGGTATTGGTATTCATAATCATAATTGAGTTTTGGTATTTCCCAAGTACAGGGAGATATTCAAGTAATATGGTAGTTAAGGATAAAGTTTGCCAGAAATAACTAGTTGAAGTTTGTGACACTATCTCATTAGTTTCTTAAGATATTGGTAATCATAATTATGATTGAGTTCTGGTATTTCCCAAGTACAAGAGATATTCATCATGAGGTAAAGCATCTTTTGTTATTTATTGAGTTCACTAAGTTACAAGTTATAGACTTATAGTTTGTCAGTATGCCTTCTGTTAGCTTATAACAAGTCAAAAGCCTAGCACTAGCTCATGGACTTCTATGAAATCCAAATAGTTCCTGCTTGTACTGTACCTTATAGCACAAGTGGTATCATAGAAATGACACAATCACAAATATAAATACAAAAGTAGATTTATATATGCTTTTCAAAAAACATTTACCACTGGTTATTCACCAACTCTCTTTAATAGCAACATACTGCCTTAGGTCCATGTACAATGTAACTCTCAAACTGCTGTGATAATCATTAGGTCTCATTGAAAAGATACACATGTGTGATACCCAAGAACAGCTGCTATATAATTTAAGGTGAGTGAGAAGTGAATTCAGCTAAGGGTGGAGAAAATCAAAACCACAAGAGCCTTACGTGTTCTTAAATAGTGTCAAACCAAAGCTAGGGAAGTTGTCAAATCCACATGAATCCCCTATACCACTGAAGAACCACTTAAAGCAACTCCAGAAGAAACTTATGCTTAGATACTTTCCAAGCTGCCGAACTTGGTTCCTGTAAGATTCTCATAGACAATAAATTAATAAATATAAAAGGAAAGAAAATAGAAACAAAATAATCAATGCATAAAAAATTACGAGGGATTAAAAGTTTTGAGGTGTTTCCGCAATGCTTTGATTAATAAGCAGAAAGTTTCATCAACAATGTGCACGACCTGTATTAGAATGAAATATATAAAAAGCTTCTGAGGGGTCAAATTAACATAATTTGTAATGTATACCCGGCAAGTTCTGCTCCAGTTTTTGTATGGAAACTGTTGATTAGCATAGCTGTGGCTGTCCCACTGGGATATGTAAGCTTATAATCCAATACCATAACCTGTAATTGCATTCACGGAGATTAGGATACAGTGGCAAAGGAAATGATGTATCCAACAGATGGAAGTAAAGAGGCTATAGCTATACACCTACATAGAGAGAGAGAGTAGAAAAGCCATAACCAAATTTGCACTCCCTCAAGTTTCACTCTTATTATATTCACTTTTCTTATTATAGATGTGCTACTAAATTGGCACCATTTGATTTTTGTGGTATAATAACCATTTGAAAAGTTGAAGGCATTAAATTAAAAATAATTCCCCTTTAAATAAACTTTTCTATTTAGTTTCTAACATGGACAGTCATATTTACACAAACTTTATATCCCTCTCAACAGAGAAATTATTCATATCTTTGTGATTTTGTACCAAAAATAAATAAATAATTCATATAATTTGCCCTACATATATGACTCCTTCAACGTTTGTGCTTTCAGCCAAAGCAACAAATGAACAGGATGATGGAAGCATTCTTTTTAGTACATGGGGAGATAATACATCCTCTAAAAAGCTTTTGTATATTTTTGACAACAAATAAATAAATAAGCTTTTGAATAGAATGTCATACATTCGGCAATAAAACATGGAAGTTCATGAAGAAGGTACACTCATCATATCAATAGTTCAAAAAATAGTCCAAATTCCAAAACCCAAAGACAAATTGCTATAATGATTGGCAGATCAAAGTTTGACCATGTTTATAATTTATCATTTGATCTTCCAGATTACAAGAGACAAAATTCTTGCATTCCTTATTTTATTCTCCTGCTCGTGTTATATGATATGATATCTCCTCTTAAAAAATAATTTCCTTATGATAAAAAAGAAAAGGAACAAAGAAAGAAATAGAATTCAAGAAAATCTAACACAATAATAACAAACCAAATAGATTACCTTACGAAGTGGCACAAGACTAAAAAGTCCAAGGAAACTGACAACAAACATGAAACCCATCATCCAACCCAAGCCTGGGTTTTTAACATCTTCAGCTCTATTACCAGGGTAATCAGGGCCTATGAGTTCATATGTTCTCTGATCCATGGCAATCAAGGATGAACCAAACCCCCCTGCCAACAACATCACAGTTTGCATGTTAGAGAAATTTATGGGGAAAAAGATCTCTCCAATATAAGAAGCAACTCTCATGACCAAGTGATTTTAACTGCTTAACTAGAGTCGAGACAGCAATAGAACAACAGAAATTGTGTCTAACAAAATACTTTTACCATGTACAACAAATAACCACATTTCATTTCAACATTCACTACTTATTTTTTCCCTTTGGGAGAGAGAATTTATCAGTGTTATAAAGCTTTTCAATAGATTTCTTTACTAAGGCAGTTAAATTAGATGAATTTGAACACAAATGAAATGTTGCTAGTTTATTATTAATATTATTCTGTTTTAATATAAGCCAAAGGTATCTTCTACAAGAAACAAATTTGTTTAAGATAGATCGTATCACTATGAGCAATAAAGGTCTTCCTCAAGGGTATTTAACGTAGTTGTATATCCAAGACACAATTTCAAGACCACCGACCAAATCGAAACAACATTGAGCCAGTTGATCCATGCTATCAATGGTAGTTTATTACTATTCTAAGAAAATAAAACTAAAAAATACAAATTAAATCTTCTTGACTGTAGAAGGAAGCTATGTTCATTTCCTACTCCATTGTCAATTCACTCTATCTCTTCCTCAAAACTCTCAGCCTCTAACCTTCACAAAACTAACTCCAAGCCGAGACATATCTTCCAAACAAAGCACCAAGCTCGTACAGCACATAACACGTAAAGAAAACAGAAGCACATCCGAATAGCAGAAAACAAACAAAGCCAACTTTTTCCAAGAAAGCTCTAAAGTGACTTCAACAGCAAAAAATCCACAAGAACATTCACATCAAGGATTCACTTCCCAACCTTAATATATTGCAAAAAACTATGAGCAAAGACTCTAAAAGCCTCCACGTAGGGGGAAACCATTTTTAAAACCTTGATTGCTACGAAGGTTTTAAAAAATGGTCTGCAGCCATGATTTGGGCCGCAACATCAAGGTTTTTTTTTACTGTCCGCCACCGCAACGCGACCACAATTGGGATCGCATCGGCGGCATTTGTCCACGATTTGCCGCAATATCAACAAACACACAACCGCAACGCGACCAGTATTTAGACCTTGATTGCTACTAAAGCCTAGGCTTAACAATTGAATCCAAACAATCAAGCAGGTAACAAGAGAGAGAGAGATACCACTGAAGGCAAGGCCATAGCAAGCAACAACACAGGTCTGGATAACAGTGTTCTCTTGCCTAGTAAAGGGTTTGGTGAAAAATCCCATCTTGGTCAAGAACCCAGTCCAGGTCCTCACAAAGAAGAACCCCAACAAGCCAGCAGCAACATTAAGAGAAGGGATGATCCCAACGGTGAGATTGAGCTTGTGGGTGATGATGCAGAACAAGCTCCCCAACACAGCACTCACCACCAACCCTCTTATCGTTATCTGCTCCTTCCACTCCGGAACCTCTTCGCGCAAACACTCTTCATTTTCCTTGTTCCCGTGAGGATCCAAGAGCAGGGGTTCCGAAATATCTACAGATGAGGTCTCTGTGCCCATTGGGAACAAAGAGAGTTTCGGGGTTTTCCTGTTTTTCGTGAATCAGAATAATTATTTTAACAGTGTGTTGAGGATTCGGATGAGAACAAACAATGATTGGGTTGTAGTGTGTTTGTTATAGGAAGGGGAATGGTATCTGGTGATTGATTTTGACGGGGGTGGCCTGGATTGATATGGGCGTTTTTCTAATAGGCACAACTGTGTTGTTCTGGTTTTGCTTAGGGAGTAGTGCCAGCAGGGACACGCAACTTGTTCGGATTAATCTTGGAACTCTAAGACCCTCTCCAAGAAACCTAATTGGATTTCTTAACTAATTTTTTATGGTTATTATAATACTTTTTGTGATTTCTATAGTATCATGTTACTTCAAAGGAACTCATTTAATATTTTGTTTCAATATAAAAAATTATAAGAAACTCAAAAAAATTCACATATTTATATTTTTTTAATAAAACTTAACATTTTTTCAATTTTTATAAATATAAATTAAAATAAATAAAATAAAATACGTAATAATATAAAACAAAATTTTACATAATAATAAATAATTAAACACAATAATATATAATGTAACGCTATTTTTAATCCTATTTTGTTTTCATAATGAGGATATTTTACAAATAATTATACTGATTAAGACCTATTTTAGAGAGAATAAAAAAGATTAAATCTTGATAAAAATAAGAAAAAATTAAGACTAAAAATATTGTATACAAAATTCAATTAATAAAACTCAAATTTATAAAAAAATAATATATAATAATAATTTTTAACTCACAATACAAATAATTAAATTTATTAACAATTTTAAAAAAATTCTCAACCCCAACATTCCACCCACCCCACTATCATTAAATAATATGTTAAACATATCTTCCTTCTCCTTCGCTGCTTCCCATAAGCTCCGAAAGTTTCCCTTTGTTTTTTTAACTAAAAATAATCATTCTTCTTCTAAACTCAGGAGCTTCATTCTTTCTTCCTCTCATTATTTCTTCCATTTCCATTTTCTTCTCCAGAAGCCACCAACGTCGCCGCCCCTTGAGTCACCAGTGACACTCCCTCACAACCATGACAACCTCTCGAGCCACCACCACCGTTAGCACAACCCGCCGGTCCATGAGCTACTGCCATCACTCTCTCGCGCAACCACGTTGGTGCGGTGACATTAAATTTTTTTTTCAGATTTGTTCAATATTCCTTTCCCCTTTGATATTTTTCTAGATCTGTTCATTTTTCTTGGTCTTGCCATTATTTTCCCTCTTTTTTGTACATGGATGGATTGAAGGTGGTTGATGTTGGATAATGATTTTTTATTGCTAAACATCTGTTTCTTATATAAGAAACTCATTTCATTTTTAAGGAACGGTTGCTTCCACGTGGATTGTCTCCAATGCATAAATTCTTCGACCACCTGTTTCTTCATGTTAAGAAACTCTTCACGGAACTGTCGTTGGAATTGCTCTAACCAACACCTATGTTGCTTAGATTGTGGTACTTGCCAACTTGTCTAATAAAATTTTCTACTTATATCATAAATTATTATATTATAAATTAAGATCTCCAATTTGTATGGTGGAGCTCCAATTTTTTTCTTAATAATACAAAAAGCATAATTATTTGTTCTTTTAAAAAAGCATAAATTATTTATTATAAATTTAAAATATAATTTATATATGTAAAAATAAAGTAAATTACACAAACATTTTCTAAGGTTTGATGAAATCATACATACCTCTTCTCCATTTTCAAAACATACAAAAAAAAATCTCCTTTGATGTTCACCAAATGTTACATAGTGTTCTCCGTATTGATTAATGTTGTTTAATATTTTGACAAAAAGAAAAGTGTTAAATGAGAAGGGCACATTAAGAACAACACAAAGAGATAAAGTTTTATAGTGTTGACAGAATGGGGTAAACATAATGTTTGGAAATAAAAGAAAAACTTGTATAATTTTGTAAAATCTCATAGAAACTAGTATAATGTTGGCTTAAAGCAAGAGATTTTCCACTGTAGTGATTAACATGAAATCTCACAAGAGAGGTTTTCTAGCCTAAAGGAGTACGTGCATTAACTGTTTCAATGGCCACACTTTTTAGACGCAAGCTCAAGTGAAGAAATCTATCCATTTAGAGACAATAAACACTTTTTGAAGAACACCTATAAATACTAGAAGCTTTGAAGACATGGTTACAAACCTATGTGTTTTCACTCAAATTCTTTATGTAAAAAGCTTTCTATAAATTCTTGTATGATTCAAAAAAGCTCTCAAAACACTTTGAACACCTTGATAGAAATGACTAAGTGCTAAGATTGTATATCTGTTCGTAAGATGATTAAGAGTTAGTCATTGTGCAAGCAAACAACAACTTTGTTTGATTTGTATAGGGTCAACAGTGACTTGGTAAGACAAAGCATATTGGGTTGTAACAAACTTGGTGTAGAGCTTGAGTTATAGAGCCAAAAGTGGCACTAATTAATACTTGTAACTTATTAAAGTTAGTGGTACTTGTTGGTTAGCCAAGAACTAGATGTAGTCTCAGTGGTTGAGACGAATTAACATAAATCTTTGTCTTATATGTTTTCATTTCTCTTTTACTTTAAACTGACCTAGGATTTGAGTTTAATTTTGTTCTGAAAACTTTGTCTGTAACGACTCGTCTCATCGCTACTATATCACTAACTCTAATAGTGCAAATTCAGATTTTAATAAAAAACTCCATTAATTTGATTATGAAAATGGGAGTAAATTTTTCGCGATAATACAATCATTGTACACACGATACAATTACAATAATTGAATACATATGTATACATATACTAAATCAGTACTCATCATGCACATGTTTAGAACTTAATTTAGTTTTACATGTATTTACAACTCAAGATATACATGTCCACAAAAAGAATTAAGTGACTAACTATGAAAGAGTTGATTAACAAAACACAACTCTTTCCAAAAAGAATTCCAACGTCATTACATCAGTTTGGCGGCTCCAACAAAAAGAAGATCTCCCTCCAAGGCCACCTACTGTTGCTCATCTGCTCTCACGAACGAAAATTTGTGATCATCACAGGTACCAACCACATGGTACAACAAAAGCAAGGGTAAGTTTATTATATAAAACCAACAAACATCATATAGTAGCAACTGAGAAGGAAACAACATTACTCACCACAGTCACTAACAAAAATCTGTGATTCCAATACACACTCAACAAACCAATCATCCAATACATTTCACAACTCAAGCAATCATGCATAGAATGATGCATGCACCTGACTCATCTATCAGCATGCAATGTGGTACCATATCCCGGAAATAGCCTCTCATAGGAAAAATGATTCATCACCTATTAGGGTCACCCTGTCGTGCACTAGCCATCCCCCCTGGTGATCAGCCAGCGTCGCTAGGGAATTCCAAACCTGATGATCCCTTAGTACCTGCATTTTCAGCCCACTAAAATCCATAGGTATACGCGTGCCTTCATTCTATTTCCATCCACGCAAATGAAGTATGAAACATGGGCATCATCAATGCATGACTCAGCTAGGAACAAATCCTTCCTCGCAAGGGTAACTCGTCATGCACCCCCATGTACATACGTAACACACCAATGTGGGCTCACCAATGCACTGACCGTGACTAGGAACAAATTCATCCTCACAAAGGTAACCAACCAGTCATTGCATTCCACGTGTACATACACAGCCTACAACCATGGGCACCATGAATGTATGACCTGGCTGGGAACAAATCCTTCCTCGCAAGGGTAACCCGTCATACACCCCCATGGGTATCCATGTATATCCACACACAATGACATTGTTCACATCAACATTATCTCTCATCAATGTCATTATCAACCTCAACATCATATCATCTCAATATTATCATCATGCATATCAATATCATTTCATTTCAACATCATCAACCACGTCAACATTATCTCATTTGAACATCATCAACTACATCAACATTATCTCATTTAAACATCATTAACTACATCAATGGCATCTCAATTTCAATATCATCAACGACATCACAAACAATCACATTTCACATATATACATAATACATATGCTTGAGATTCACATTCCCTAGGTCTTCAGACAATCCAAATTTCATACATTCACAATTCATCATATCACAAGACTGATATTTTTAGGAAAATTCTAAATTAAAGAGGAGGACTGCAATAAAGAAAACACACTCTTATGCCCATTTAAAAATTTAATAAAGAATTAAATAGGAAAACAGTTTATAAAATTTTGGGCTGAGTCTCTTCTGTAATTAAGACTTTTCCCAAAAATCTAATCATTACAGCAACAATATCATTCACAGTTTTATCCATCAATAACAAATTCATATCGCATCCCATTAGTTAAAAACACATTTTTTCTTGAAAGTGAGCACACAACAGAAACAAACATACATCAATAATAAATGTATCGCATCCCATTAGTTGAAAACATAACTTTTCTTGAAAACCAGCACACAATAGGGACAGGCAGATACCGTCATAGTTGGACTCCATGGCCCCCAACTATGGTACCAAAACTATAACTAAATAATAAACTCCTCTTACCTAACTAGGAGTTCTCCCTGTTACAGTCGAGCAGTGTTGTTTCGCGATCCTTCGAATACGCGTGCTTGTCCGAACGCAAAGCTCTATATACCAAATCAAAGACAATTTAGTATAGATTTCCAAGGTAAGATCAATATTAACATTTGGGATCAAATACCCACTCAAATCAAAAAGGGCCTAAACGGTGTTTTGAGAGTTCACATCAAAAGACATTATTTTGAAATTTCGATCACACCACTGTGACCGGGGTTCAACAAGAATCATAGAAATGACATCAATTTCATAAAAAAGGAGACTTTTACAACATCTCATTTTCAAAGGATTTTCAAAGGAAGTGTAAAACTCCCAACAACGGTACCCAAAACACAAGAGACACTAAGATAAGCTTAAACTAGTTAGAAGAAGACTAAGGAAACTAAGATTACCTCAAGAAAACCAAGAAAGAAATATTTGGAAGCCCCGTTCTCTACCAAAACTTCGAGAAGAGTTTTGAAGATTTCGCTCCAATTAAAGGATTTCTCTTCGTGTAGTGGTCTCGTGGCAAGCAACGGTGGCCCGTGGTGGTCACTGGTGGTCTTGGGTAGTGAAGGAGGAGGGGAAATGGGTTGGGTGCTGTTTTGGAGGAAGAAGGATGTTGGATATTTGTTGAACCTTTTATGCTTTAAAAGATTTATAAAGTTTTGATGATAACAAACAATGAATGTCACATTATTAGATTTATTGTACTGATGATAATTATTTGATATTTTGAAGTTACTAATATTTTAGATTTGATATTTTAAAGTTGCTGATATTTTGGATTTATGAAGATCAACATAATTGATAAGATTATTTGAAGAATCCTGAAGATTGATATCATTCAAGATGACATGAAATTAAGAAGATTTGTTTCTATTTATTTATTAGATTTTATGTAAGGAGATTAGAAGATTGATCTTGCCAATATAATTATCTTTAAGATTGCATTCAAAAATAGGATAAAATATTTTTTAATATTGCATTCAAAAATAGGATAAAATATTTTTAAGATTACATTGCATAATATAATAGAATATCTTTAAGATTGCATTGCATGATAAGATAAATTTTTTTAAGATTAAATTTAAAATTTAGATAAAATCATATCTTTAAATTAGTATAAATAGAAACATATGTTTGTGTTTTATGAATGCATTCCATTCCAAATAATATCAAAGTTTAGAGAGTTTATGTTTGCATCATTGAGAGAATTGTTGTGAGATCATATAGAAGCATTTGGCAAGTCTGATTCTTCAACTCTCCATCGGGATTTAAAGGTACCTATTTGCTTAAGGAATAGAAGCGTAAAGGTAACTATTTTATTGTATTCTTCTTCTTATTTTGGAAAAGATCGCAACTGGGAAACTAGGATACCAGTTCTGTCTCTGTTCTTGGTGAATTGAGACATGCGACTTCTGGCTGGGAAACTAGGATACCAGTCTGGCTAGGAAACAAGGATATCAGTCTGTCTCTATTCTTGGTGAATTGAGACAATAGCTTTTTGCTGGGAAACAATGATACTAGCTGGGATAATTGTTGTGTAAGTGTAGGCTAGGAAACTAGGATACTAGGAACTCTTGTACACAAAATTATCATAGTGAAATTGTCCATTGGATTGATTATCCAATTTGGACGTCGTGGTTTTTTTTTCCCAATTGGGTTTTCCACGTTAAAATTGATTGTGTCTTCTTTATCTCTTATCTCCATATTATTGCTTTGAGTTTGATTTTAAATTGTGAATTATTTTATAAAACTCAATTCACCCTCCCTCTTGAGTTCATCTGGGACCAACAAAGGAAGCCATTTTTGTGATTTGGAGGCTGCTGGACGTATTTAACGCCAACCTGACTCGCCCAGGTGAGCAAAAATGCCTGCAAAATTCGCCTGGTCGAGATGACCCAATTTTAGAATTTCTGTTTCAGTAGAAAATTAATATATCACGTTTAAGATATTATTTCATCAATCCCAACGGTCAAAAGTTATGTATTTGTGTTAGTAACCTATATTTAAAATTGTAATGCAATCCAACGGTTAACTAAACTAGAATGATGATTTTACTAAAATAGGTTTCTGGTCAAACTCGGAATCACACCATTTAGCGCAGCTCAAACAAACTCCACATAACATGACCTCTACACCAATCAATTGCACATGGATAATTCACATAACATTTCAAATAATCCTAATTAATAATATTAATCAAATTATACAAGGAATACATCACACATATATTTTAAGTTATCGAAATTTTAGGGTGTTACATTGTCTACTTTGCAAAATCAATTCATCATCTGAAAGTGTATATACGAAAATTTGTTATCTGTCTTACAAAGTTTATTTTCCGAAATTAGCTTTGTTTTTTCATGAAAAAGGCTTTAAAGATTTCTAAAATCACAATTCAACCCATTTTCTTGAGATATTTGTCTTTATAGTTTGTTATCAAAGCTCAGCTTCTAAGGGTTGAGCACTTGATAGTGTCTAGAGCAAAAGACCCTGATGGTAGATAATAACAATAACGATCAGTTCATTGCTAAGGAAGCATCCCTCATTAGGCCACCTGGCTTCACAAGAGAAGACTATCCTTACTAGAAGGACAGAATAGAGGTGTATATGAAGTCCACTTAATACAAACTCTGGATCATCATTACAAATGGAGACATACTCATTCCTAAACCAAAAGTAGAATGGACAGATATAGACTTTTCTATAATGGAGCTAAATACAAAAGATCACTATACTCTGACATGTTCTTTGCCCAACAATGAGTATAACAAGATCTGTAGACTAAAGACAACAAAAGAGATCTGGGACTTGCTGAACATCAACTATGAAGGGACAAAAGATGTTCAATTGAGAAAAATTGTCACAGTGGCAAGGCATTATGAGAGTGTCTCCATGAAAGAAGGAAAACATGTGGATGATATGTTTAGAAGACTTCAAGTGCTTCTAAACAATCTTTAAGCTCTAGGGTGCACCTTCACCAAACCTCAGATAAATCTGAAGATCCTAGACAACTTTCCCAAGGTGTGGGAACCTAAAACAACCATCCAAGAAGCTAGAAATATGAAAAATCGAGCATGGGATGAATTATTGGGCATCCTAAGAGTTCATGAAGTCCATCTTCAGAACTTAGATCATTTGCCAAAGAAATATTTTGTTTCCCTTAAGTACGGAGAGACCATCTCCAAAAGAGAAGAAAAGACAAGCTTTTCTAAAGCTCTTAAATTGCAAATGGTTGAGTTTGATGGTTCAGACAACAGTTATGGAGATTTCATAGATGATGAAATGCCTCTCATGTAAAAACATTTCAAAAAAATGATGAAAAAGAAAGGAAAGTTTCAACACTCTTCCAAAAGAAAGGACACAAGATTCAAGAAGAAATACAAGGAGGAAAGAAATTAGATCATCTACTTTGAATGTTAGAAACCTTGACATATGAAGGTTGAGTGTCCCCCTCTAAAGAAGAAAAAATATTGTGGTGACAAGAAAAATAAAAGTCTGATGGTCACCTAGGATGACTCAGATAGTGAGAAGAGTAACAGTTCAGATGAGGAACACGCTAACATTTGTCTAATGGCATATACAAAAGAAAAAGTTGAGATAAAAACTTGTTCTAAATATGATTGCTCTTTTAGTGCTTCATCAGATGATAGAGAATATATGCCTTGATATGTCCTTCTTCAAAACTGTCATATGATTTCTCTTCGGTGCAACAAGTATAAAGAAAATATAAAACATCTATTTTTAAAAAAACACTGAGTTTAAGAAATCAAATGAAGTTTTGGAAAAGAAAATCCAAATTATAGATGATAGTCTGATCCAGGCCAATAAGACGAATCCTCTATAGTTGAAAAACTAAGAAAGGAAGTAGCTTGTCTTACAAAAGACTTTTGGAAGTTTTTGGAAAGCTCAAACACATTAACCATACTTTTAAAATTCCATCAACATCCCCATGATAAGTCTAAATTAGGTATAGAGAAAGGGGCATCACCCTCTAAGTCACAATTTGATTTAGACAAATGTGAATTCTATGATAAGCTTGGACAATCTAATTTCATATGCATCCATAAGAAGAAGAAAATGTCTAAGGATACTAATGTTTTTGGACCCAAAAAGATTTGGGTAAAAAAATCTCATATTGTTCCTATTGCAAATATCCTTGCTAGGAAATGGCTAGGGTTTAAGCTAGTACCTGGACAATGGTTGCTCACCATAAATGACAGGTGAAGGGTTTATGTTCCTCGACCTAAAACCAATTAAAGGAGGAATTGTTGCCTTTGGAGACATAGGCAAAGGAAATATCATTGGTATAGGTAAAATTGGTATTCCTTCTCTAACCTCCATAGGCAACATCTTATATGTTGAAGGACTAAAATACAATCTGTTGAGCATAAGTCAATTTTGTGATAGTGGTTATATTGTGTTTTTCAACAAAGACCAATGTATAATCAAGATAGAAGATGGAAAGTCATTCTTCATTGCTAGATGACACAACAACCTGTATGAGATTGATCTTATAGGTCTTAGCAAATAAAATGTATCGTGTTTGATTCAGAAATAAACTGGATGAACAAGGTAAGGTGGTAAGTAACAACGCTACCTTAGTAGCTCAAGTCTATAACCAACAAGAAAGTATAGATTTCACAGAAACTTTTGCTCCTATTGCTAGACTTGAAGTTATAAGAATGATGCTTGCTTTGTTGCTTATAGAAATATAAAGCTTTTTCAAATGGACGTTAAAAGTGTTTTCTTAAATGGCTCTATTGAACATAAAGTGTATGTCAAACAACCTCTTGGTTTTGAAGATCATACCCTTCCAGACCATGTTTTGAAACTTAAAAAGGCTTTGTATGGTTTGAAACATGCACCACGTTCTTGGTATGCTAGACTGAACTCTTTTCTTTTAGAAAATGGTTTTATGAAACGCAAAGTAGATACAAATCTTGTTAGAAACGAAGTTGGCAAGAATTTCATTATAATTCAAATATATGCAAAATTGTAGATGATATTATTTTTGGAGCTACTAATGAATCTCTATGCAAGGATTTCTTTGATATGATAAAAAGTGAATTTGAAATCATCCTGATGGGAGAACTTAAGTTCTTTATGAGGCTTCAGATCAAGCAAGATAGCAAAGGTATATACATCCGTCAACAGAAATACATTGAAGAACTTCTAAAGAAGTTCAAGATGGAAGGTACTAAACCAATGAAAACACCTATGCATGTTTCCAATCCTTTAAGCAAAGGTAAACTAGTAGATCAGATGATCTACAAAGGTATGATTGAGTTATTTTTATATTTGACTGCTAGTAGACTTGATATTATGTATCATTAACCCAAGTTTGTTTTATAAGAAAAATCAAGATTTCAAGTTAGTAGGATACTATGATGCAAACTATGCAAGAGACAAAGTTGAACGAAAAAGCACGAGTGATGGGTGTCACTATATTGGACCTTGTATGATATCAGGAGCAAGTAAGAAGTAGAACTCCATCACTCTATCTACATCAGAAGCTGAATATGTGTCTGTTGCAAGTTGTTGCTCACAATTGCTATAGGTAAAGTATCAATTAGAAGATTCTCTAGTTTTGACAACAATATATCATTGTATTGTGACAACACTAGTGTAATCAATCTATCAAAAAATCCCATACAATATTCAAAGACTAAGCATATTGAGATAAGCAAAATGATGTTTTTGATATAAAGTTTGCAGACACAGATCATCAATGGGATGATGTCTTCACTAAGCCCTATGTTTGAAGATTGTTTTGTATGTAAAAGAGAACATTTAAATATGGTTGGTCTATCAGATAAATGATACATGTTTTATTCCTCAGACAATCATATTGTCTTATAAGTCTTCATTAAACTGGTTGTACTAACATGCTCTCAAGTGTACACATGAAAGAGGAAGTGTGTTCAAAAATTTAAAAATCCTTTGTCTTCTCGTAAAAAAACGTGTGTCGCCCTTTTCGCCATGACTAAAAAATAGTTTTCGAAATTTTTTAATGAGATTTCAATCATGACTCTTCATTTTTTTCTCTGTGTTTTCAAAACATATAAAAGGCAAAGGTGGGTATTTAAGAGACTCTTTTGAAAATTTGAACTCTCAAAACTTGATGCATTTCTGCTTGCATCTAAGAAATCAAAATTCAAAAATCTCATCTTTCTCATTAAATTTTTTTGATCTATGTGAACAATGGCACCCAAGAAGAACGAAACAATGAAAAGGTTGCCAAAACCGTTTTCCCAATAAATTCCTTCATCCTTGGACGATGGGTGAGCTTTCAAGGCCTAGAAGAAGAAGGCTTTCAAGTCAGAGGCCTATTTGATCATGTTGGATGGACACTATTTATTGAAAAGTTCATTTCTTGGCTTTAGAGTCCCTATGACTTATTTTAGGGAACTGCACGTCAGGATGGGGTAAATATTAGAAGCACCATTGAAGGAAAATAGATGACAATCTCTCCAACAACCGTCATTGTTGCGTCTGGATGTGTAGAAGAAAGGTTGGGGTTTGACAAGGACTACGAGAAAGAGATAACCTAAAAAACTGTGGATATCATGCTCTATAGTGGTCTATGACAAGTAATAAATGATTGGGCTATGATGATCAAGTTTCTAAGGACTAAAATGTAACCTACAGGTGCACACTCATCCATAGTTTCTTGTTCAACATGGTGATGCTTAGACTTGAACCAAGAAACTATGTTAGTAGCAGGGATAAGTTCTGCATGTACAAGGTGATGGTTGGTGAAAAGTTGAACCTTCCTAAAGTCATCTTCTTCTACTGAATGCAACCCTTTAAGGACCGATTCAACCCTAAAGTCAAGAAGAACCTTGTTCCCTTTGGTATGTTGTTCACTCAGATTATAAATAATGTTGGAGTTGATGTGTTTGGGATACCACCGTCTGCTGGAGCCTCTTAGTTAAAGGGTGTGATCTCTGTAATGATAGGAATTATTGATAATTTCTTAGAATGTGCTCAAAATCATGTTAAGAGAAAGGTAAAGAAGGAACCACAATTTGTGGTTAGTCAAACGATGGGCACTCAAGACCAACCTGTCGATCTTGAGTCTAGATATGTATCTCAACAAATTTAGGGAGAGCTAGCCCAATCCAAACCTAAACCCAAACTTCCCACAAAAAGAACAGAACCACCCCTACCAACATTGATAAACCACTTTTTGAGTGGTATTTTCTATTAGTTTTTGTGCCATTGTGCATGTATTTTCTTGATAGAACTCATGTTTTGACACTAGTTTTGTATTGTAAAAGCACAACTACTTCATTGAGTGAAAAAGTTAGAGATTGCATAAATTTATGAAGATTTGAAGACTCTACACTTCATTACGGGTGTGGTACATTTACCACGGTTTTGGTAATCAGCACGACCATATTAAAGTGATAATAGTCCTATAGAACAACTTCAATATCAAACAACGACCATGGTCAACCGATGAAGGTCGTGGTCAATTAATGAGGGTCGTGGTCAACTGATAAGGGTCATGGTCAACCAATATGGGTCAATTAATAATGATCATGGTCAATTCATGAGGGTCGTGGTCAACCAAGAGGGTCTTTGTCAATCCATAATGGCCCAAGGTTTCAACGTCACTTTCGACCATGGCTGTAGTGCACTTTTTGGTGCAAATATCTTTAAGAAGTTATATGTAGGTCTCTCTAGACTTTGTAAAAAGATGAATTCAATTTTATTCTTGTCTTTTACAAATTTGAGAGAACCTTGAGGGCTTTTGAGAGCTGGAGAGCATGGACAACACCGTTAGGACAAATCATGATCATCATTCCTACCTATCGGTATGTCTATGTTTACTCTTTATAGGATTGCTAGTTTTTCTCTGATCATAAGTGGCTAAACCCTCTAGTTTGGGAGTTATGATGTAACTGTTCGAATGTACTACTCTCCTTGTTCTTAATGGAGTTCCTTTTTTTTTGTTAATTAATTATCTTCCTTAATTTAATGTTTATTTGGAATTAACCATTCTAATACTCAATCAATTGCGCAGTAGTCATCATCTGCATGTAATTGGTAGATCTAGTTAAAGAATGTTTTGCACTAAATTGCATGATCAAACTATTTGAGTAATCTCCGATAGATTAGTTAATTTGTAGTTAATCATCCTTAGAATTGATCTTATCCTTTGACTTAAATTGATAGATCCATGATCATTGGGGTATTGATTTAAGGCAAAAAAACTTCTTCTGACCTTGATCATAGGCTTTAGCTAATTTTAGGAATTGGTAATTAACTGGAGAAGGAATTTCATTAGGACTAGGATTGAGGAAGATTGGTACTAGTGAGTCATAACCCCTGGTCATTCTTATCATCACTTAAATCTCTCTTTATATTCATTTAATTAATTTATTATAAGAACAAAAACCAGAAAAATATTTAAACTCTCTTTTTAAATCAATTATATTGTTAGTTTAATAAACTCGACTAATTAGGAATACAACCGGTCCTTTGGGTTAAATATCCGGACTTTTGAGTCCATTATTAGTATTGCGTAGGGTACATTTGCCCTTGTGTATGCCTAACATATTTTACGTATCAATCATTTGAATTGAAACCATTTGACCAAACCAAAAATTCAAAGAAACAATCACCATCAGACCCAAAAGGCCAACCATTATGATCAAACATCCTCAACCTCAACCTACACCATCCTACTCAACCTCGTACTAGTAAGCAAGAAAAAAGAGAAGCCCAGTGCCCCAAGCGTCTAGAGGGCGAGCAATCCTCCATTGCCACTAATGCTACCAACGATCCTCCACTAGCTGATATTCCACTAGTTCGACAACAAACTTCAATTTTTCAATAGTTTTAACGAAGCCTATGAAGAATTGAGACTATTAATCTCAGGAAAAAGAAGGAAACTGAGTCCATTGCTGATATGGACGATGAAGTTCAGTATGAAGCACATTCATCTCCCATACAC
Source organism: Glycine latifolia (assembly GCA_013407115.1). Lineage (NCBI taxonomy): Eukaryota > Viridiplantae > Streptophyta > Magnoliopsida > Fabales > Fabaceae > Glycine > Glycine latifolia. Next base: position 20,899,267 of record CM023959.1, on the reverse strand, counting down.
CTTGATTGCTTTCAACATCAAGGTCCACCTGCCATAGACCTCAACCCCACTGCCAAAGATATTACTAGGTTGCATTTTCTCGTTGCCTTTTATTTAGAATGCTTACAACATTCAAAGAAGATTGGATGCGGAATTCCAACCTACAATTGATGGGATGTAGTTTCCACTTGAAATAGAAGAAGTCACATGCCCTCCATCTATACACCATGATTCTCAGGTTGCATCCATCACTATTGAGTTGGATCCACCCATAGGGATTGAAGTTCTTCCTCCACCAAAGTGGAAGCGACTTCACCCTACGGTATCCAAGCCTTCATCTATCACGGCTCAACGTAAAAATGTCTATAAGATTCCTTCTGTGGCCTACAGAGAAAAGGTAAGCTATGACAAAGACATCATTGGATGGTTTTGCAAGATTGACACGCAACAAATTGATCCATCCTCTAATGATTTCCTTCCAGCTTTTTTGCATCCAAAGCACATCCAACTATTCACCCCTATGACCAAGTTCGTTGCATTAGCCTATGGCCATCAAGCTCTCCCTCTCACTAAGGATGATATATATAATGTTGGGATGATAATTATGCAGTGTGGCTTAACTGATCAATGGCCAAGCTATCCTCACAATATTCACAATAGACGCACCACCACTATCAAGTTCATGATTGATCGCATAGCTTCGAGGTTTCCACCATTGGATCTCAGAAAGAAGAAAGGCAAGGTTCCTCCTTACAGCAAACCCATGCATCATCAAGGCCCAAAAGACAATGTTTCCTTATGTCCAATTCCTTATGATTGGAGCAAGCACTTTACAAGGGATGTTGTTATGAATACTGTTGCGTTGAAGTTCGGTGTTGAGTTTGATCAAAATGATGCCATGCTCTTTTATTTTAAAGACATGTATGAAAACTCTCGCCTTGCATCCACATCAGATTATGATAAGGAAGAAAACTCTAGTCACATGCGTATGGTGCAGATCTTGTGTCCAGCCAAGATTTATCACCTCAATGATTGGCATATGTGCTTCCTAAGGCAAGAAATAGACAATGATTTTTATCAATGCTTAATCCAAGATACTCATCCTCTTCACTTTTGGTTTGTCTTTGACTTGCAAAAGTACTCTGAAGCTGCAATGAAAAGAGTCATTGCCATTGCCTAGCCAAGGTTTCCTGCACTTAAAGAGCATTCATTCTATCCTAATCAGAACCCTTGGGTTCCAGGTCAAGGAATGATGGCTGAACTTTAGAGGAAACAAGACAAACTAAACCTCCAACTGATGGAGATGTAGAAAGAGGTTGAAGCTAAATAGCAGCAGGAGAAGCTTGAATCTGAAGAGTTGTTCAACCATCTTCATGTACATCTTGAACCTTAGGTTGATGTTGTTGAACCTTCGCTGACTAAAGTTACTTCACAACCTCTCAACACTTCCAGTACACCTCACGAGATCACTTCTTTGACCACTTTTGCTCCAACCGATGTGTCTAAAGATAGAATTCAAGAATTGTTGTGCCTTTAACAAAACAAACTTGAAGAGACCATGGAAAAAAGGTTCCTGGCTGAATGCATGGAGACCAATTTTCTAATTAAGAACAATTTGGAGTCTTCACTCAAATCCTTCAACGATTTTTTTCTCTTCAACATGAATCTACTGATGCAACAATCCACCACCAACTATTGTTGTACAACCTCATCCTGAGGTTCCTGTACCTACAATAATTGTTGATCCTTTGCTTGTGCCTCCGCCTTCACCACAAAGTCACCACCTCCCATTCCTCAACCTTCTTACACTAAAAGTTGATGATGATGGTCAAGTCATTTCCTTTTTCTCTTCAAACCCAAGTATTTTGATAATGACAAAGGGGGAGAAAGTAGAATAGGAATTTTGATTTGTAAACACTTGTACTTAGCTGTGTTTTTACTATAAAAAAAAGTGTTCTGGTGGTCACATATGTGTTTTCATGCTTTTTAATTTCTTTACAGATATGCTCTGCATGCTTTCATTAATACATATTCTCTGAGACATGCATAATGTAATGGGCTCAAGGAGAGTCTCATTTATCTCAACATAATCTGCTTATGCATTCTAATAACATATTTTCTCTAATTACATCTTTGAAATATCTCCTTATGCTCTGATGCTTCCCAAATTGGTTGTATATCAAAGTTATATTCTTTAGATACACAAACAGAGAGTAAGTGGGGTGTGATAGTACACTCTAAACACTTCTAATATCTTGAGCTTAATCGCTTCATCCTATTTTCTTTGGTATCAAAATTCATAGTGTTTGTCATCATCAAAAATGGGATATTGTTAAGTCTGGTTGCGTCCAAGTTATATTGGACTATACCAAACAATTAAATCCCTAAGGTTTTGATGTTAAAAAAGTATAAATTTTATATGTGAACCTTTCATGCTTAAGTTATAGGTTTATCTATCTCTATGAGATACGACCAAAAAACATGAGTAGAAATTCTCTGGACGATAGGAAAGTATCAGTCATTGGATGATACTGCCTTAGCTTTTAGTTCTAAGAAGACAAGTGCTTCAGCACTTGGCTCATAGTACAAAGGAAATGGAAGAACTACTCAACCCTCAAGTACTAAAATTAATCATCACAAAGTAACATTCATAGGTTCAATAAGCAATTCATGCCATAGCACAAAAAAGGAAAGATTTAAATTGTCTTGTCTTAACATTCATAATTTCTTTTGTCTTATGCTATTAACGTTAAATTTAATCTATACGCTGAAAGTCAGCTCTGAGCACAATGCGACACTAGCAAGTTGTACTTCTCTGAAGATATGTTGTAGAAAGTATTTGTGGCCCCCACACTCTCTTTATAGTAACGATCTCATGTAATGCACCCAAGCTATTAGACAACTGCTAGCTGAGATCTCTTAATGGATGAAGCTATGAAGTCTATATAAAGCTTAAAGATGTTTGTGATGATGTTGTTGGATCACAAGAGAATCATCTAAGACAAAACGAACAAAGTGTTGTAACACTATTAGTTTTATGGGCCGAAAGAAACTTGAGCGAATTGAGTGAACCTTAACTCTACTAAGTTAGCAAGTTTCCATTGTATTCGAGCATACTGTGTAAACACTCTTTGAGTTATTAGAATACATTTTCTATTAAACATTTATCATTTGTGAAAGCTAGGAGTGGCTTAGACACAAAGAATACTTGGGTCTTAATCTCAGGGGGAGATTAAAGGTAGTGTCAGGAGTGGCCTAGAGATTACTCGTTGTAGCCAAAAGTGGCATAGAGAATACTTAGTTGTAATCAAAGATTTGATTAGTGGAACCCTTCAATTTTGAAGGAGAACTGGATGTAGCCTAAGAGCTGGGTTGAACCAATACAAAACCTTTGTGTTTTTTTACTGCTTTTATATAACTAGTTCATTTCTATAAGTTACTTCTACATTACTGTGTCCAAGTTTTGTGAACTGGTTTTTAAACACAAAGTGATTTCAAACCCCTTGGATGAAACCCATTGTCTATTGACATCTGTTTAAGAAAAGCTTTCAAAGTTTTCAAAAGATTGACTTTTTATCCATCACACTATTCAAACCCTCATTCTAGTGTCTTTCAGGTACTTCACTCTACACTCACCCTCTCTATCCCTTCCACTTTAGTCCCCACCTCCTTAAACCTAACCTAAACCTGCTCTTTCTCTTATCAACAAAAAAAAAGTTGAAGCCTTTGCTAAGGCTAAGAAGAAGTCTCTGGCCGAAGCATGTAATAAGGCCAAGTTGGATGAAACTTTGGAAGGGAAGGAAGCCTTGGAACGAGAAGGTGTCCTTGCCTCTATTAAAACTTTATTTGATGAAAAGCGTAAGAAAAAGTTGGTAGAAGAAGAGAGACTTGTTGCCTTGGTAGGTAAGAAGTCTAAAGACAACCTAGCACAGGTTGTTCTAGAATATTTGATGATTTTATCTATAGAGGAAGCCTTAAGAAAAGCTATTGACGAGGTCAACACGATGGATATAGATGGTGAGCTAGTACCTGAAGGTGTGATTGTTGAATCAATCCAAGCACAATCTGGGCAAGAGCTGAAAAGGGCTAAGATGGAGGAACTTAAAGGAGTTCAGTTTATCGGGGAGCATGTAACTGCACTTTGTCTTTATATGTTGTAGAAAAACTAGAGAATATGGAAGTTGTCACTATTCCTAAAGACATGGATCCTATTGAAAATGATGCTTTTGAGGAGGCCATGCGTCATTCTCTTATTGAAGCATCTCCTACAAGAGCTGAGGATGATATAGTATAGACAAATCTTGGTGCATAACAAGCGTATCCAAGACAAGTGACTGAAGCTGATGAGTTTATCATTGATGCTACACAGTCTGATGCAATAGATGAAGACAGACTCAAGCGCATGGAAAAACTTATGTAGTGCCAGAGTCTACGTCTATAGAGGCTATAATTGAAAACAATATGAACAACACATAAGAACTAAGATGGGGGGTGAATTGGTTGTTCTTGTCCAATTAAAATTTCTTAAACAATCAGAGTTAAAAAGATCGTATCACAAAACAATTCAAGAACATTTTCAATCAATCAAACACCACTCTTTAAAGAATGCAACCAAAATGTTTTCTGTTGATAGTGAAAAGCTACACCAATAATGACAATTAATAACCACAAGAAAAGATAAAGATGAAGTAGTCAATACCAAGATTTATATTGGTTCACTTCTCACCCTAGAAAAGCTACATCCAGTTCTTTTAACCAACTAGTTAGAGTTATACTATTAACAATTTGTTTCTTACAAGCTCATACAATCACTCTCAATCAGACCTAGATCAAGAAGAAGAAATCTAACTCACTTAGACTCTCAGTGATCAAGACATAGAGAAAACACTTCTCTACTCTTCCATCTAGAAACACTTATTCTAGACAAGCTTTAAGAAAGACTATTGTTATAGTTAAACAAACATAAATTCTAAAAATAAATTACAAACAAGTTGTATGGAAAGAAACCACCTGATAATCCACTACAGATGTATGCAAAAGATTACCAAACTGGAATCAAGATTGAAAGAAAACTATCTCAGAACTTTCTCTCCAAAATCTTCTTTAGAAACATGTCCCAAAAAGAAATCCTCTCATGGAATCTTAAAGCTTGAGGATTTGAGGGACTAACACAGAATAACACTTTGTATCTATTTATAGAAAATTGTTGTGATCGTAATCGATTAATTCACTAATGTAGTCGATTAATTCACTTATGTAATCGATTAATTAACTCATTTAATCAATTAAAGTGTTCTTGAGCTTTTTGGAAAAGACTTATGAACAATGTAATCGATTAACTCATAATGTAATCGATCATAACAAGAAGTCCATTATGTGATTTTGTGTAGTGTAATCGATCACCATAATCTTGTATTCGATTAAAGTGTTCTTAAATCTCAAGTAATAGATTGTCACTTGCTGGTAATCGATTGAACCAGTGAGAAAATATTTTTTCAAAATTTAAACATGGAACACTTGGCTTTTTATACAATCATGAAGATTTTATGTTTCAGAAAAACTTCTTCACAATGCTTTTATGAAAACATGAATGCAAAAATATGAATGAGCTTTATGTAATGGATCATAGGAAGTCTCATCTTAGACATACACAAATTACAACTACCAATCTATTGAATCGGCATGTAAAAAGCCTAAACATATTATTGCCTAAGAGACTCAGCTTCTTGATCCTCTTGAGCTCCCCTTGACTCTAACAATAATTGTAAGTTTGGAATAGAGGAAGATTATGCAGTTCACTAAGGAGCCAATCAAATTGGTAGATCTCTTCACCATACTTGATAGACGATTGTTGAGGTCAGTTGAACAATAAGAAGACTCAGCCAAATGTGTCTACACATCCCAACCTCAACACCATAATGTATCATGGATTTAGAGGATACAAAGTCTTGTAATGGCAGACTTGCAACAGAGTCTGGAAAGAAAAAGGAGTAGTTGGTTCTTATATTCTGCATTCTGAAATGCAAGAAGTGGAGTTCGATAAGCTTAGTCTGCTAAACCTATGGAAAGAAGCTTCCATGGGATAGATCCTTTCAAATATCCCTACGGCTACACTAGGGAAGAGCACCTTGATGAAGAGGTAAAGGCTCTAGGGTGCTAGGGGCAAAGGGAACCAATTTTTCAGGAGTTCCCCATTAGATAGATTATTTCTCCTAACCCAAACAGACTTTTCTTTGAGCATAAGCCAATAACAATAAAGGAATATCCTCCTGGTGCCATTGTCTGGAAATGTATGTAAGCACAACCTTTTGAGATATCCTTCTCTACTCCCCTAGATCTTCAACAATTGATGAGTCTCATTTGTGCCCTCAATGTCGTTCTTCCTTGGGATCGTACTAAGTCTGGTGAGACTTTTCAGATCGAGGACATCAATCTAGAAGCACCTGAGTAAAGTCCAAGCTTTAATGACTAGGAGCAATCAGACTATGGCCTTAAGCTTAGAATGAAGCTATCTGCTTACAGGGAAGAAATTAGATCAATAAGAGCTTCATTCAAAAGGATTGAAAGACTCAACACTCATATGTCTTTCATGCTTGGGTCATAATTCTCCTACCTAGCTACTTTAGACACTTGATTTTAAATAGCATTTTACAAACCAATTTTATACCAAGTTAATTGCTACAAAGGAAAAGAGTTGTTAATTGAAGAAGATGAAGATGCTTCACCAACTAGATGTTAGACTTTTGGCAAGCGTACCAATTGTCGTTGTAAGTTACAAAATTTATAAAAGTTCGTATCCACAGGGACTTGTGCTACTCAATTAATCCAAATAAAACTTAACAGTTGAGTAGTTATGTACAACGAGTATGATCGAAGTTTTGATGGTTTTACGAAAATAACGAAAGATAACTAAAAAGTACGGAAACTAATTAATTTAAGAAAAGCGTAGGATTGGATTTCATCATTCATATCCTTTTATATCCAATTAATATTACCATGCAATAATCATTATCTATCCTTATTGATGCACACTATGTTAACCTCGAATCGATCCCTCACAATCGAGTTCTAAGGATATTTACCGAATATCGATCCCTCGCATACAAAGTAAATACCCCAGCATTAAGAATTATAATCGCGTGCTTTTATGCAATCAAAATGGTACGCCCTATTCCTAGCGATCCTAACGTAATGAGTAAAATTATTCAGTTCAAATCCTAAGAGTACTTTC
>CM023959.1:20832144-20891957 GCA_013407115.1 Glycine latifolia | reverse complement strand
GATAATGATTTATGCATGGTAATATTAATTGGATATAAAAGGATATCCAATTAATATTACCATGCAATAATCATTATCTATCCTTATTGATGCACACTATGTTAACCTCGAATCGATCCCTCACAATCGAGTTCTAAGGATATTTACCGAATATCGATCCCTCGCATACAAAGTAAATACCCCAGCATTAAGAATTATAATCGCGTGCTTTTATGCAATCAAAATGGTACGCCCTATTCCTAGCGATCGTAATGTAATGAGTAAAATTATTCAGTTCAAATCCTAAGAGTACTTTCCAGTTAAACTTAGAATCCAATTCCATGAAACTAATGATCAAGTAGAATCAAACATTAAACATAGAATAAAATTACCAAGAAGGAATAGAAGAAATTAATGCATAAATAAATATTAAAAGAGAAACATAGGGATAGAAGATTACATCCAATCCTTAAGAGAAACTAACCAAGCATCGAGAGAACCTCCTTAAGAGAAGAATTGATGAAGGGCCCCATCACCGCTTCTTTCCGGCAGAGTCTCCACACTCAATCTCACTTCTCTCACTTTCCTAATCTACCTACTACTAATATTTACTACAAAAAACTAAGAAAAAGCTTAGAAAAAGCAAGGAGGAGAAGATATTTGAGTTGGAATGAATGTTGTGAGCCTTGGGGGTGCTTGGGTATTTATAGGGGTGAATCTGTACGCGTTTGGTCGCCCAGGCGAGCAATTTTAGTTCATTTTACTCGCCCAGGCGAGTTAATAGCCCACTTGCAGCATCCACTTGGCCACTTGAAGGCCCAGTTGCAGCATCCACTCTCCCAGGCGAGTGTTTTACGAAGGATTCACTCGCCCAGGCGAGTTAAAGGAGGTTTCTGGAATGTTTTGTTGGGCCTTTTGCTAGTTGCACCTCCCTGTTTGCTTTCTTCATCCAGATTTGCTTGCTTTTTATTTTCGGGAGCCCCGGAAATCCACGGAATCTATTAAAATATGAAACATGATTGGATTAATGTTCCAGAATTATAAATGCGACATTGATGCTAAGATTTTCATCCTAACAAACTAAATTATGGCAGATTTATATGGATTTTCTCAGTAAAACCCTAGATAAGTGCCTTAAATGTAACCATATTTTGACTTATATATGGCACTTATCACTAGATATGTGAAAGTTTGCCTGAGAAGGCTCTTTAAGCATGAGCTTGAAGCTCTGAAGAATAAAACTGAGCTTACGAGTCTAGATTGGTTTGTATGAAAAGGTTCTACAGATTTAAAGCTCATTGCTCTAGTCTGGAACCTGATGACCCTTGCAGACATAGTTCATCATGAGATAGGGCGTTGTTATCAGACTCTGAACCATTAATTCTTTACTAAAGAAACTCCTTTCAACATGGTCTACCCATGGACAAGAGAGTTCCTTGTTGATTTTAATCACACATTCTCCTTTGTTGTGCATCAACCCCATTTTAGATTCATTTTCAATCATCAAGTACAACCTATCATTGAAAAAGTGAATTCTAATGTTGAAGCTACAATTGATCCTAATGTTAGCTATGGTTGTAGAAGTATATGATACTCCCCCTTCAAGGGAATATTTCAGATTAATAGAGGCTGAGCTACTTAGGACAAGGGAAGCACTTGGAAAGGCTCTTAAAGATTGAGATTGTGCTGATAAAGAATCTATGAAGTGGCATCTTATTGAGGACTACTTTTACAAGAAGATCATTGGATGGGAGCCTCCAAGAACTCTTACTCCTCTTGGTAGTCTCGTATTCCCTACTCATCTGATGATGAGTTTTTGAGGAAACTTGATGAAGAAGCTATCAAACAAAAGGGGGAGAAAAAGTAAAAGCTGAAGTTGAATGCATCATCTGAGGGGGAGCAAAAGTATGAAGAAAACAAGATCTTAGAGAGAGCTTTATGCCTAAATGCCTTTATTATTTTTCCTGGATATATTTTACTCTCTATGCAAAGCACATCTCCTTGATGTGAAAAATTCTTTATGAATAAAACGAGATGTTTTTAGTAGATGTAATCAGACTTTATCTCAAAGTCTTGTGATGCACATGTTATATATGCTATATTTTTTTCTTCTGCATCTAATAAGACTCACAAACTCTTATTGATATATCTCATAAGTATGTCTTCAACTTTTAAATTTGTATTTTCTTGGCATCATCAAAAAGGAAGATTGTTAAGTCAAAAGATATTTGTGTCTTAAGACGAATCAGGACCCTTAATTATTTTAATTAGATGCAAATAAAATAAAAGGTTAGCAATTGCATCTTATGCGATATCAGACCATGCCTCATAATTTTGTGTTTGTTTTATCAGACGATAGAAGAGACATGTCATGATTTGGTACAACATTAAAATGCATTTAAGATTTCATTTATTGCTCTGTGTCTAAGATTTATTTTGCAAAGACATTCTCCTAGGATTTGTGAAATCCTATGAAGAATAAATGAAAAGGCACGCTCTGCTAGTGATAGACCTGCTCTGACTTAATACAAGTGGTTTTCTACTGTAGTGATAAACATGAAAGCTCACAAGAGAGGTTTTCTATCATGAAGGAAAATGTGTATTTAATGCAAGCATCAAATGCTCCAACGACCACACTCTTCAAACACACACTCAAGTGAAAAAATCTATCCATTTAGAGACAACAAGCACTTTTTGAAGAAGGTCTATAAATACTAGAAGCTTTGAAGACATGGTTACAAACCTATACACTTTCATTCAAATTCTTTTTGTATAAAGCTTTGTATAAATTCTTGTATAGTTCAAAAAAGCTCTCAAAACACCTTGAACACCTTGAGAGAAAATACTAAGTGCTAAGATTGTATATTCGTCTGTAAGACGATTAAGAGTTAGTCATTGTGCAAACAAACAACAAATATGTTTGATTTGTATAGAGGTAGTAGTGGCTTGGTAAGACAAAGAATACTGGGTTGTAACAAGCTTTGTGTAGACCTTGGGTTGTAAAGCCACAAGTGGTAGTGATTAAGATTTGTAACTTGTTGATTTTAGTGAAAGTTAATGGTTAGCGAAGAGTTGGACGTAGTCCTAGTGGTCAAGACAAACTAATATAAATCTCTATGTCTTATATGTTTTCATTTTCTTCTACTTTAAACTGACCTATGTCTTATGTCTTATAAATTGTTTTTTATGAAAAAGGCTTTAAAAATTTCTAAAGTCTCAATTCAACACCTTCCTTCTTGTGGTATTTGCCTTTATAAGTATGCTTAAGGCATTACAATGATTTTTCTCAAATTGTGTTTAAGAGTCACATTGAAGAGGTTTATGTAATATGAAGTTCTTATTTTTATTTATCTAGATCAAATAAATAATAATATTGAAGAGTGTTTATATTATATTATTTTTAATTAGTGGTCTAAATTTGAGTCATATATATATATATATATATATATATATATAGTTGCATTAAATATTTAAAAAAATAATTTTATTTCATATAGTGGCCCTATTCAACTATGATTTTTCTCTAATTGTGCTTAAGAGTTGTATTGAAGAGCTTAAGGAGTTCTTATTTATTTATTCTTTATTTAGATAAAATAAATATTAATATTTATTCTATAATAATATCTTATTCAACTCTAACAAAATTGTGTTTAGTGCAGAAATACTTGTGTGTATCCCCCCCCCCCCCCCCAACATATATATAGACCTACACCAAATCTAACTACTCAATTTAAATAATATAAAGAGTAAAATTAATTCACTTAAAAAAATTCTTATTAAATTAATTGATCAAAATCAATTAATGATAATACTAGATAATATTTTTCATGATATTTGTCAATCTTATTTTCATCAAATTGAGATTTTGAATTAAAAAAAAAAATCATCTTTGAATATTTTTGGATGTCTTTTTTTCCTTAAAAAACAAAGCTTTGCTTAGTTCAACTTGTATATCAATTATTTGTCTTCTTTTATCTTCATCAAAATGAAATTTCGAATTCCAATTGCTGAGGTAATTCTACTTTGCTAATTCAATTGGGTAATCGATGAAAAGCGATAAGGAAATTATGAGTTTTGACGTGAATGTGAAAATTTTGCTGCTCTCATAAATTGATACAAACAGCTCTTTCACCTGGACTTTTTCTTCACCGTACTGTTATTACGTGAATCAACGTGACTAAATAATTACTTCTTCTGAACAATTCTACTGTCACGATTGAATGATTCCGAAGCTTTTTCTTCCTTCAATACCAATCTTAAAATCTATTTGGTTTTTTTATTTTTATCTTTCTCCATTTTTTATCTTTAGTTAAAATTATTAAAAAGAGGAGAAAAATTATAGGAATCTGAAAATTTGATCACATGAACACTTTATAAAAAGAATTAATTTTCTGTTTGAGATATTATAAATCATTGGATTATTTTATATTAATGATCTAAATTTGGTGTAAGTCTAATTTATCAATGAATCTTATTCTTATGTATATAGTATGATTACTATGAGAATATTATCAGCTAATAATAACAATTGGATCAAAATTAAAAATAATATATAATTAAGATTAAAATATTTATAGATTCAAAATTAAATTTAATATAATTAATATTTTTAGAATTGGATCGATTATTGAAACTAATTTAAGGTTTGATAATTAAATCGTGATTAATTCTTAATTAATTTGGTAATAATTAAATAATATTTTCATCATTTTTAATGTAATATAATAAGTAAAAACTAAGTAATATTTATAATTTTATCACTTTAAAAATTAAATATTATTTAAAAATATCATCACTAATATAAATAACATAAAATGTACATACAAATCATTGATTTAATTGGCAATAAAGCATAACACCTAATACTAACATAACGCACGCACTTCAAACGAGCGTGTTAGAACTCGTTCATTATCATACTGACAGCCTAAGTTCCCAAGGTGCAGGCTTTCTATTAAAAAAAAGTATATTATATTCAATTATGGTAGAATTGTACAGAAGTGGGAAGCAATGCTACGCACAGTGCTCGCAAACTAAAGTTTTCAAGTTAACTTTCGGTCTCATCTCTTTTCCTTTCCGTATCCAATTGGACCCATTCCATAGTTATCGTTTCTTTTTATTTCTTGCTGTTGTTGGATGGCGAGTCTAGGGTGCCAGAGTAAAAAAAGTTCGTATAATACGAAAGTAACGTGGGTAGTTGGATTTTAATTTCACACTTTTACTTGTTAGAGTGCTATGGCTTGGATTCGTTTTGTGATAATAGAAATTTGTGTTTTTTTTAGAAAATAATATTAATGTAATGATATAAATTGAAATAAGTAATTACATATAAATGAATTTTTTTTTATAACTTTGACTGTAAGTTGAAGTAAAATATTATGAAAAATAAATAAGAAAAATATTAAATCTATTTGAAAAACATAAAATATATTGAAGTTAAGTAATTAAAATAATTATATTTTTTTTTCTTTGATAAACTTGTGATAATAGAAATTTGTGTTTTTAAAAATAATATTAATGTATATGATATTAATTGAAATAGGTAATTGTATATAAATGAAATTTTTGTTATAAATTTGACTTTGAGTCCAAATAAAATAACATGAAAAGTGAATATCGTGATTTAAAAAAAAATATACAAGATGTATACCAAAAAATATAGATTATTTGAAATGTTGTTAGTTGTTGATAAGATAAATAATATAATGTAAATAAAAAATATGGAATGATTGTTTAAAAAGATAAGATGGATGAAAAAAAAATGAAAGAGTGATAGCATCTAGAATTGTCAAGTTTAGAAGACTGATTCAACCGTTTTTCAAACGGTGTGTAAATATTTATGAGTCACATGATTAAAATGGAGGGTTACAACGACGAGAGTACACCATAAGGAGAAAGAAGCAAATAATTATTATTTTTTTAAAATATAAACTTAAAAATTATCCACGCCTTAAAATCACCATCTTGTCCTATTTGAACCACACAAAAACCAATTATTGGTCAGGTTTATTATGTATTAATAATAAAAAATTACCTAATAGATAATTTTTGTATAATATGATACTATATTAATTAAGTTACATCTCTTTTAATGTTTCTCCCTTTATTCTTATTTACAATAGTTAGTTACTTATTTCATCATAATTAAAAATGTGATTAATTTAATTAATATAAATAAATATGTTTTAATTAAATTATATTTGCTATTAATACTTCTATCTTTTTCTTCTGGTTATGTTGGAGTACAACAATGTATCTAAATAAATACTCTTTTATTTTAAAATAATTGTCATTTTAAGTTTTTTGTTAGGGGTATTCAGGGTACGGGTCACCTGTGAATTTGAATTGACCCAAACCGATTTGAACAATTTGGGTTGGGTTATTTATGTATTTGGGTCAAAATCGAACCGAACATATCAAAATCGTTCATATACGGGTTGAGTCACGGTTTAAATCTATAGATCTAATCAAAACTGAACTGAAACAATCAAAACTGATCAAAAATTTTAGAGTTGTTTAGTTTGGTTTTAAATATTGTTAATATTGGAGTCCAAGTGTTAGAACCACAAATGTTTTTAATATATAAACTGATCATATTTTGTTCATTTGTTTTAGCAAAAATGGTTGCACCAAAGTTTTTTTCCAAGAAAATAGTTTATAGGAAATAGTTGTGATTCAAACTATTATAGTAAATCTCGTTAAAGAATATTTTATTTTAATTTGTATTAGTCTACTTTTGAATATTATGTTAATAGTATTAAATGAATCAATTTTACTACTTTCAGACATTTGATAATATTGTGTTAGTGTAAATAGTCATTTTCATCTCTAAATGTATATAGCATTGACAAATTCGTCATTGAAAGATGTAAATTCAAATTTTAGTTTTCAAAAGTGAAAAAAGTGCGACAAATTCATTCATTTATTACCGTTAATGAAAGAACCTATGTGACACAGAGGGATAAAAATGTCACAAAAATGATTACCAACATGGTTGTTGAATAGATTGGACCAAAATGTCAGGTCTCTACACATTCAATGACGAAAATGATTATTTACCCTATTGTATTAATTATATTGGATATTTGAATGAATCATGATATAAAATAATAGTTCTAAGAAAAAAAGATCAAATTTAAATGGGTAACCCATTGGCCCGAACCAAACCAAATTGTTCATGAACGTGTTAGATTGAGTTGGGTTTCAAAAAAAAATTCTGAAAACAGAACCAAATCGATCAAATTTGATTGGGTTGGATCTTAAATTTGGCCAAAATCGATCCGAACTAACATGCAAACATCTCTATTTTCTGTAAAACTAAAGAGATTAAGTATTATTTTTTAAAATAAATTATTTTTTATAGACCAGAGGTATGAGGTATCCTTTATAGACAAATATATTTGAATTGGAATTCGGAATTTTTAATTAAATTGGAACAATTATGCATTGATTGATTCATATATGTAGCATTAACAAAATTAATATATGTTAATATCTTTATTTTCTATTTTACTTATTGAAAGCCTTAAAAAAAGTAGGCATTAATAAACTTTATGTTTCAAAATTGAATTGAAAAATAATTACGATAAAATTTAATTGAAAATGAAAGAATAAGTAGTCAGACATAAAACAACACAAATCGGACAAGATGGTGATTTTAAGGCCTTGATAATTTTTAAGTTTAAATTTTAAAAAAATAATAATTATTTACTTCTTTCTCCTTATGGTGTACACTCATCATTCTAACCCTCCATTTTAATTATGTGACTCATAAATATATACACGCGGTGCGAAAAACGGTCGAATCAATCTTCTAAACTTGACAATTTTAGATGCTATTACTCTTCCATGCTTTTTTCATCCATCTTATCTTTTCAAACAATTATTCCATATTGTTTATTTACATTATATTATTTATCTTATCAACAATTAACAACATTTTAAATGATCTATATCTTTTGGTATACATCTTGTACATATTTTTTGAAATCACGATATTCACTTTTCATGTTATTTTATTTGGACTGAAAGTCAAAGTTATAACAAAAATTTCATTTATATGTAATTACCTATTTCAATTAATATCATGTACATTAATATTATTTAAAAAAAACACAAATTTCTATTATCACAAGCTTATCAAAGAACAAAAAATATAATTGTTTTAATTACTTAACTTTAATATATTTTGTGTTTTACAAATAAAATTAATATTTTCTTATTTACTTTTCATATTATTTTACTTCAACTCACAATCAAAGTTATAAGAAAAAATTCATTTATATGTAATTATCTATTCAATTTATATCATTTACATTAATATTATTTTCTAAAAAAAACACAATTTTCTATTATCATAGGCTTACCAAAGTAAAAATATATATAATTGTTTCATTCATTTTGCTTCCACAAGTGGACGGGTTCTATTATTACAAAATTACAAATTTTTATTATTTTCTGACACTAATACTGTACACGCACGTGCATTTGACAATGTAAATAATCAACACAAGACGGATCCAAGCGGTAGCACTCCAGCATGTAAAAGCATGAAATTAAAATCTAACGATCCACATTACTTTCGTATTATACGAAACTTCTTTGACTCTCGCACCCTAGACCCCGTCTTGTTGGACCGATTTCTTGTCTTCGTCTTTTCATTTCTAATATGAAGTACTAATATTTCTCCCTCACCTGTGAAGCACTGATTATTACCATTAGATATATTTATAAAATATTCAATGGCTGAGATTTAAGAAAGGGAACCGAATCAGCAGGTTTTTTCATTTTTCTGTTAATTTTTTTTCTTCTTTTTCTGTTAAATTTCATCACCGCGGTCGTCGGCCTCTTCATTCTTCTTTCAAATTTCATCACCATCATCCAAAATTTCAAACCAAATTCTAAAACTTAATCCATTCCAAATCTCAAATTTTGAACAAATTACACACTATCAAAAGAAAAACAAATCTCGAACATAAAAAATCCAGAAAATGCGATGAACAGGGAGAAAAAATCAATGGCAAAGAGCAGTCTTTTTTTTTGTCTTATTAGATTTGGTTTCGGTCCACACCTTTGGAATTTTGAACAAATGCATATATGATTTCTTGAATGGGTTCGCGTGTAAAGTGTAGATCTAATTTCGCCGATATGTAATGGTGAATAAAATCTACAAATAAAGAGAGAAGATGGAAACAAAGGGGGAGTCAAAACATCATTGGAAAAGAAAGATGAAGCGACAAGGACAACGAGATGAGAGAGAAAAGGATAATTTATATTATTTTATATATTTTTATTATTTTGTCCGGTTAAAAACCTACAACTACCGGTCATTTTGGGGGTACACGGATGAGGGAGGAAGTTTTAAACTTCACCTTAGAATTCACCTCATTTCACACATTGAAGATTCAACTTATGAGCACAAGCACGAGAAGGAACTTTTGCTACTTGTCTCAGTGAAGACATAAAGCCACAAGGAGACGCACCGGAGGTTCCATTTAGATAGTCACGCAGAAGGAAAAATCTCAGCTTTTTCTAGAACCACTATAGACAGGTGAATCACCGATTTTTGACCGGTTTCTACAGTTCTTGTCCGGTTTTGTGGTTTCCAAACCGGTCTTGTGATGTCCGGTTTCAAGGGTCTTCTTGATCGGAAGCCGATTCCCAGGTCAAGCGGTTGAACCGGTCAGTCCGGTCCGATCTAGTCCAGTTCGATTTTAAAAACCATTAAAATAATTATCAAATCTCTAAAATATTAAAAAAAAATCAAATTTATAAAATATCTTAATTATCACATTCTAAAATATCTCAATTATAGTTAACTTATCACCATCATCATAACCATAATCATTATTATCATGATCATCATTATTGTCATTACTGTCGTCACCACCACCGCCAATACAACTTATGTGAGAATACTTTCTTATTGAGAATATGTGAATAAATGATAACAACCATCAAATAAAGATTAAAAATAATAGACATTTGAGATTAAAATATTTGAAAACTCAAATTAGAATATTATATAACCATCAAATCTTTAAAAAATTCATCAAACAAAAATCAAATTTATAAAAGATCTCAATTATCACATCATAAAATCTCCCTATTATTGTTAACTTATCACCATCATCGTGCCATGACCTTTGTTGTCATTACTGTCATCACCACGACCACCAATACGACTCATGTGAGAACACTTTTTTATTGAGAACATGAAAACAACTACTAACATAACCATCAAATTAAGATTAAAAATAATAGACAGTTGAAATTAAAATCTTATATAATCATGAAATCTCTAAAAGATTCACCAAACAAAAATCAAGTCTATATCTCAACTATCACTTCTTAAAATATCTCAATTATCATGTCACTATTCTTCAAGATTATCATAAACTCATCCCCATCACCACTGTTCCATGACTCTCGTTGTTGTTGTTGTTACCACCATAGACATCAATGGTGGTGGGGACAACAATGACACCGATGATCATGGCGACAATGATAGTAGCACACAATAACGATCATGACAACGATTACCAAAATCATGGTGGTGGTTGCAACATTGGTGGTGGGGTGGTGGAAGAATTGGTTTGAAGAGTTTGGAACAAGCTCAAACTAGATGTCTTAATCATGCATAAAGAGAGAAGTCTTAGAAGACTGAATGAAGCCCATCTGAATAAGGAAGTTAGTGCTTCCTCAAAAGACTCTATCATGACTAGTGGAAAGGACATCAAGAAGGTTTTTCTTAGAATAAATATGTGAGACTACTATGAGAAGACAACATCATAATGATGTTGTACCAGAATCTACATCATAATGGTGTGTTGGAGGATTATGAGACAGAAACATGTGAATGATGTGTTATGATATTTGTGCATCAAAATGATGAAGCAACATGTCTTTCATATAATTCATAGATAGTGAGGTTTCATTAGAAGACTAAGGTTGACAGAAGAAGAAGTTTGGTAAAGCAACATCATATCTTCCATATGAATAACAATTACTGAGGATTCAAAATATTGAAGTTGACAACATTTGGAGATGCATCTTAGTTGAAAGCTGAGACATGTCCTTGAAAGTTTAAGTTTCTGATGTGGAACATCAAAATAAAGCTATGGAGACTTTTCAAGAGTATGCACCAAGGACAATTTACACAATGTAAAGGCAAATATCACAAGAAGGGGGGATTGAATTGTGGTTTGTACAAATTTTAAAACCTTTTTCTAAAACAACACCGTTATCGTCTGAAGATGAATATGAAAGAAAATAGATATCAGATTTTCACACAATGATTCAAACCATGGTTTTAGGTATTGTAAGATAAACAAAGATTTTTAAAGACAAAAAAAAAAAATTTGAACCCCAAGTCAGTATAAAGCACAAAAGAGAAAATAAACAAGATAAGACACATGAAATTATATTGGTTCATCTCAACCACCGACATTACGTCTAGTTCTTGGCAAACCACCAAGTTCCACTAACTTCAACAAGTTACAAGTATTTATCACTGGTTCCTTAATTCAAGCTCTACACCAAACTTGTTACAACCAATATTGTTTGTCTTACCAAGCCACTTTTGGCTCTAACACAAATCAAAAGATTTGTTTTTTGATTGCACAATGACTAACACTCAGTCGTCTTACAGAGGGATAGAAAATTTAACATGTAGTCTTTTCTCTCAAGATAATCAAAGTATTTTGAGAACAACTCTAAACTTTACAAGAATTTACGCAAATAGATTTTTACAGAAAGAATTTGACTATAAGCACTTCAGTTCATTCTTCATGTCTTCAAAGCTTCTGTCATTTATAAGAATTCTTCAATCAAAGTATCAACTGTTTCTAAACAAATATATTTCTTCTCTTAAGCTAGCTTCCTCACCTCCCCTTCCTTCAACGACTCCATTGGCACCGTGCTCCCCACCTCCTCCCCATTCCTCGACTGGTTCCCCAACAGCCGCCACTCCCCTCCTCCATTTTTACTTTTTTCTTTCTCCCTTTGTCTTCTTCTCTTCATCTTCTCTATTGTCGGTGACATCGACGTCGTTCATGTTTAAGTGTGACATCCTGCAAGGTTTTTCCTCTTCACGACAACAAACACGAACACATTGACATAGATCTTCTTCTTCTTCTATCTCTGACTCTGTATCTCATATTCCTGTCAACACAAAAATTGTAAATAACAACGACATCTTCATCAACATCAATTCTTCCCATGTGTGAGATGTTACTGGATATTGGAGTTTTCTGAAAAAGGGTTTTTGCCTAAGGGTTTGGATTTTGTGAAACAACCAGATTGACAATAGGGAGATAGAGTAGGAGAACCGTGGTGTCAAAACAACCAGATCAGGTGAGCACAACGTCGTTTCATCATCGCCATGCACACTCCAAAGCCTTTGCCCTAAAGGAGCACCTGCCAAAGATTGATATAGCAAACCGCAAATGTGAAGAGGCAATGGCTCTCTTCATACCTCTAGTTAAAAAAAAATGTTATTTTCACCTAAACAAATATTTTAAAGATCTAAGAACACACCGACGATGAAGTTGTAGGAGTTGGTGAGGGGAAGGGGACAACGACAAAGAGAGAAAGAAAAAAAGTAAGAAAAAAGATGGAGGGGTAGAGTGGGGGAGAGGGGAACGGCAACAAGCGGAGAACCAAGCGAGGAGGGCGGAGGTGGGGAGGGAGGAGGGGAGGATGATGCCAGTGGAGTTTACAAGTTTGGATGTTGACGGTGTAGTTCATGCGTTTGGATGTCTGACGTGGCTTTACACGTATATCACTGACGTATCCAACTAACAAAACACCATCATGCTTTGGACGGAGACTAATGACAGAGATCTCCTACAAAACTTTTGAAGTTTCATGGACCCAATGAGAAGCAAAAAAAATCCAGGGATTAGTTGCGAAATTCAGGTATATTTCAGGGATCTCCAACATATTTAAGCCAAAGTTGTTTGATAAAATTTTTAAAGACTTCTGCTTTATTTATATTTGGTTATTTCACCCAATGAAAAAATGTATTATAAAAGACAAAATATTGTGTATAACTTAACTTACATAAAATTATTTTTATAATATAAAACATAAAATTATTTAAGTACAATTTTTTTTAAATGTCATTTGAATCATACACCTCCCAAATTTAAAATATTCTCAAACTACCTTGCAAGGCTATAACCCATCGCTGGGGACATTTTTATTCCTCTTCCTAAGCATGCTTCTCCAGGAGGTCCTTCCACCCTTTTTCATTCCTCTTTGTCGTGCGTCATTGCTCCCCATTCCTCAGCACTCTGTCAAAAATCTCATTGAAGTGCAAGAGAAGCCATATTAGCCTTTGTTTGTATATTGGAATGACCATTTTGAGAATGCATAGTATCCAAAATAACTATTCCGGAATAAGATTTTTTCTATTATGGAATAGCTATTTCGAAATAATATAGATTTTCGAAACAACTATTATGTAATAGAAAAAATTCTTTCCAGAAAAACTATTTTGGAATAGGATTTTTTCTATTATGGAATAACTATTTCGGAATACATATACACTTTCGGAACAACTATTGCATAATAGAAAAAATTCTTTCCATAAAAACTATTTGGAATAGGATTCTTTTTCTATATGAAATAGTTGTTCTGAAAGTGTATATGTATTCTGGAATAGCCATCCCATAATAGAAAATTCTTTCCAAAATATGACATTTTCTATTATGGCATAGTTGTTTTGGAAGTGTATATGTATTCTGGAATAGCCATTCCATAATAGAAAAAATTCTAAAAAATTATTTCTAGAAAAACTATTTCAGTATAGGATTTTTTCTATGATGGAATAGTTCTTGGAAGTGTATATGTATTTTGAATAGCCATTCCATAGTAGAAAAAAAATCCTATTTCAGAATAGTTTTTCTGGAAAGAATTTTTTTCTATTCCATCAGAGTTGTTCCGAAATACATGTACCCTCCCAGAATAGCTATTCTAGAATAGTATTTTCCTATTATGGAATAGTTGATGTGAGAAGCTATAAACATGAGGAGCTTCAAATCATTGATTTCCTTTCTAGGGGCATTTTTGTCCATTCAATTTTCTTTTTTTGGGAGGTGCAATATTCATATGCCTGAGCTCTAAGTATCCCTTTAGCTTCCATTATTGTGTAAGTAGAAAACAAAATCCATCCAAAAGCAATGGATATTTTATGTGAACAAAAGACTTTGTACAAAATACTCAAATTTCTATTTTTAAAAATTAAAATCCAATAGATCTCCTAACTCTTAAGTATGTTTGACCCCTTTTTTTTACTTAAAAGTTTAAAGATAAAAATTAGAACTTAAAAAAAAAAGTTGTATAGCAGATGCATTTCTTAAGCTTAATAGCTTTTTCTAAACCAAAAGTTGTTTGATAAATATTTTTAAAGACTTTTTCTTTATTTAAATTTGGTTATTTCACCCAATGAAAAAATATATTTATAAAAGAAAAAATATTGAGTAAAATTAACTTAACTTACATAAAATTATTTTATAATATAAATAAATGAAAATATTAAAGTACAAATATTTAAAACTTTTTTAAAAATGTCAAAACTTGATTTATTTTAATGATAATTCACAGATAATATATAATATGAATTTAATCAAAGTCATGCTTAGGGGTGGTCACAAGTCGAGTTGGTTCAAGTTTAAGAGATATTTTGATCCAAATCAATCAATGTTAATCGATTTGTGTTGAGTCATAAGATGAACCAGATTTCTTAATAGTTTTGATTTGATGCAAATATATACTAAGTTCCAAAGGTAGCATCTAAAATGTTAGTATACTAAATTGTTTCATTTGCGTATACTCAAACGATAGCAGGCAAACACTGAAATCTATAAGCTTTTAAGACTAAGTTAACGATTAGTTCGTTTAATCCTTCTTGTAGAGAATGTTTGTATATCCTTCACAGGATTTTCTGAAAGAGAAGGAAGAGAAAAGTCAAAGAATAAACCTCTTTTCTACAAAAAAAGACGCATCCAAGCATAAAACAATGTACTTAACTAGACAAAAGGTGATTTGATCTCTGATGTCAAATTTGGAGTGCTCCTCAAGGAAAATAAGCAAAGTGATTTATCAGTCTCAATTGACTAGTTGGTGACAAGCATTAAATGCTCAACGGACATCCCAACTTCAAACAATCAACATACGCAAAAAGAAGACAAATTAGACTCAACGATTATTTCTCTAGCAAGCCTATAAATACCAGAATATTTGAAGTACTTTAGTTATGAATTCTGAATGAAATTATCTATAAGAATTCAAACTCTCTGAACTCTTTTCTTAAGCTGTAAAAAAACTCCCAAAACACTTTTATATCTTGAGAGAAAAAATATTGTATGCTTAACCTTGAATATTTGTCTGATAGATGTTAGCTTAAGTCTATGTGCCCAACCTTAAACAAATTTGTTGATTTGTGTAGAGCCAGAAGTGACTTGGTAGAAAACAACACTTAGAAATATTATTAGCTTTGAGAGGCTAGTGTAAAACTATTTGGGTTGATCTAGAAGTAGCTATGTAAAACAATACTTGCATCTTTGTGAGAAAGATAGTGGAAACTTGGTGGATTGCCATGAATTGGACATAGTCTCAGTGGTAGAGACAACCAATATAAAAATTTACTTGTTTTTGTTCTCTTATCTTTATTTGCTTAACTTACTTGAGTTGTGATTTCTATTTTTAGAAAAATAAGTTTTCATGTCATTTTTAAACCTTTCATTTGAACTCTTATCTAAAACTCTTGTTTCATATTTATTTATAAGATGATAATTATCTTTGCAAAAAATCTTGCAAAAACTTTTCAATAACAATTTAATCCTCCTTGTGATTTTTGTCTTTATAGTTTGGATTAGTTTCAGTTTTTGAAAAATATTTTGGTAACTTGAACCAAACCAACCCAATCATATTTGGGTTGGTTCATATTGGATCATCAAATCACCTCATTAAATAAAAAATCATAATAAAATGAAAGAAAAATAATAGAAAGTGTCATCGGTGAGAATTATAAAATTACAGCATAAAAATTATAGTATTATAAACTTACAAAATATAAAGAGTTAAAAAAATTTAGTGATTTCGAGTTGGTTTAGATTCTACATTCTCAAAAGCAATATATGAACTGATGTCATCTAATCCATCATTTCAAAATCCAAACCAAATTGATGATTGGAAACAACAATATTTTTTATCTTTAGTTTAGTTTAGATTCATCATATCATTTATCAGATTCAGTCCATGACCACACCTAACCCATAGCACATAAACACATGCACATGCACACACAATCCATGACCACACCTAACCCATAGCACATAAACACATGCACATGCACACACAATGTCACCAGGCAACGCCACAAGGCTAAAACTCTTACAACAAAAACTATTTAGGTTATTCATGGAAGAAGAAATTAGAACAAAAAAAACAAAAGAAGTTTCTCTAAAAAAAGAGTTATTTTAAGGTTCTTTATTTAAGATTTGCAATATAATTACATTTTAACAACTTTTATATAAATAATGTTTAGCCAACTTCTCTTCTTAAGGATAATTAAAATTAAAAACAAGTCAGGCAAAATGCCTTATTAAAATAGTGTTCCATAAATTAATTTCTAGAAAGAGTATTTTTCTAACAAATAAAATGTAACGAGAATGAAAAAAAAAGTTATAAAAAATGGCCTTAATAGGAAGAGCATCGATAGGTCAAGATATCAAGTTTAGGGTTTTGGTATTTACACCTCTCATAATTACTAAGTATACCCCTTCCTTTTTAATATATTTTTATCACTAAAATATCCTTATTTTTGTACTCTATTTTTGTTATTCTTAAAATTCTATTTTTGCAAGTTAGATCTGGATGACCATTCACCATTACCTAAGATTTTGATAATTAACAAAGAGTATAAATTGTTGATACATTAATGAGTTTTTGACAAGTGAACATGACCAATTTTGCTAAAGGATTTAAAAGTTATTTACAAATCTCGTCCATACTCAAAGAGTAAAATATCCTGTTAATTATTAATCAATGTCCAATGTGCTATAAAACCAAGAGCATCCACTCGTTATATTAACCAATGTTATACACTGATCATGATCAACACTCACATCCAATTGGTATAAGTCTCATATATACTATCATTACGTCCAACATAATACGAAAAGGTCATGCTAGACAAAAAGGGAAGTGCACGTATTCTCGCTCTTAAAAATTCATTTTGTCTCTTTATTTGAATTGTTAACATTTGAATTTAAGGAAATGACAAAAAATAAGATAATAGAAGGTCTACACAAAATATTCCTCAAGGGTCACTTTTGTTAAGGACAAGGAGCACATGAAAGCCAGGAGTGACTTAGTGTTAAACAATACTTGGATTTCCTTAGATTCAGGAAGAGTCTAAGATAGTGCCAGAAGTAGCTGGAAGAATACTTATATAACCAGGAGTGGTAGGACATGATATTTGTTTTGTAATCAAGTTTTTGATTAATGGAACCTTTTATTGTTGTGTAAAGGAAAACTGAACATAGCTTTGTTTCCAGTGAACCAATATAAATCAAGTGTTTCTATGTCTTTCCTTAATGGTTTTATTATGCATTCTCTTAGCACTATCTGTCATTCTTTTCATACGAAGTGTTTGCTTGAAAAACCTATTTTAGAGCTCTATTTTACATAGTTATTGAACGATTAAACTTAGCTTTATCAAAACTGGTTTCCTTTTAGTGGACGACTCAACACACACACACACACACAAATATATACATATCTATTTGATCCTGTGATAAACGTTTTAAAAATCATTATATTTGATTAACACACTATTCAACCTCCCTTCTAGTGTGATTGTTGTTATTTCATTGCATCCCTTATCTTTATTATTCTTTAAATCTTATTTTTTGCATCTTATAGTTGTCATTATTTAAGTCCTATTGTTGCACCTCTCATGTTCATTTTTAAACCATTTTTGCACCCTTATCTTCATCATTCTTTAAACTCTTTACACCTTTTTTCTTCTCTCTCTCTTCTCTATAAAAAGAAGAATACTTCCTTTGTTCTTATTTATAAAACCAAAATTAGAAGTGGTGCTTTATTCCTTTATATAAGACCCAATTTATAACGTTTCTTACATGAATTATTGTTAGACTAAAATTCCCTTAATTAATTATATTGACAAAACATTAGAAAATATAGAGAAGTATTAATGACATAGGTAGCTTTAAAAAACATAGATTTATGACACATTTATTACTTTCAACTAAATTAACCACTTTTCTTAATTTTGATAAATTAGATAATGTTGGGTATGACTCATACTTTGCCTTCAGAAGATAAGCCGCTCACAGACGAAGCCTGATATTGTTATGGGCCTGAGGTTTATTATTTGTAGTTTGGGCTTAAGTTCATGAATAGCTACGGTGCTTAGGGTTTCTAAACCTATATATTTTCTTGTAATCTGAGTGCATTGTAATGAGCGTGTAAGAAGAATATAGAGAAAAGCTGGACGTAGCTCACATTAGATGAATAAAGATAAACACTGTGTGTTATTTTTCTTTCCCTTTCTCTCTTTTTATTTTTCTCGATTGTTGTGTGATTACTCGATACCAATAGTTAATTGGGTCTTATAAATTGAAATGGAAGAAGAGGAATTTTACCCGAATTTGTTCCCTACATTGAACCCAGTGTATTAATTAACGTGTTTAATACATTTTCCATCAATCTTGCTTTTGTGATCTTTGTAACAACTTATAAGTAATAAGGGTGTTTAACACGTATAGTTTAAAGGATCAAATTGTAATACTATATAAGGATCATTTGAAGATCATATAATTATAAATGAATTATTAAGATTTAATGTCGTATGATTACTTAAAAAATCATGTGGCTTTCTAAAAACTAACATAACTTAGTGTGTTTCAATCTTGACTATTCAAAATAAGATCTAATAGTCTAGTTTTATTCTCCCATTCTCGTATAAGGCACGCTCCCTCTCTCTCTCTCTCTCTCTCTATATATATATATATATATATATATATATATATGTATATATTCTTCTAAAGGAATGTTATATCTTGTTTGGAATCAAACTTGAGACAATTCCAATCATAGTATAACGCAACAAAGATTTAGTAAAGAAAGAAATATGACAAAATGAAGAGTTAAATAGGGCAGTACCAATGTTGCCTAGAAAGAGAAAATTATTGAAGATGAATAGTAGAAAAGAAAAACTATTGCACTCCATGCATTAGATGAAAATTTAATGTTTATTTTGTCCTACAATCTTTAGTCACAATGTTCGTCTTCTTTGAAACATTATACAAATGAGTCAATTATTGAAGATGAATAGTAGAAAAAAGAAGGGGGGGAGGTAATGTAATTTTCATTATTAGAAAATGAATCAAAACAATTTCTCTTTGTACTCTTCCGCCTTCCATCTCCTTTTGAGTTTCTAATCTGCGGATTGTCTAGCAAAATTGTTTTTCAAAATGTTTTTAACTCAATTATTTAAAAAATTGTATTTAGACCACCAAGTGCATGGATAAACTAGCATAAAGTTGTTTTAACTTAACCAGTGGTTTCAATTTTGAATCTTGAATATGTAGTTGTGTTAAATACTTTGGAAGAGAACTTTGTACCTATAGTGGTCCTACCTGACTTGAACATGATGGCCTCTAGTGGAGGATATATGTGGTTTAGAAAAAAACAAAATGTGTTTAGATATATCATGAAATTCTAGACAATCCCTTTTTAAAACTTCAAGTCTTTCAAACTTACTTCTAAATGACATTTTAACATTTGTTTTCAAGGAAAAGCTTATTTTCTTCAAAACTTTGGAAGAACAATTCAATTCTCTCTCCTATGTGTTCAATTGATATAAGGAATTGACAATTTGACATCATAAAAGTTTGTAACAAAATCATTTTACACGAGTTGTGCTCATAGTCTAGGGTTGATAGTGATAAGCATTAATTCAATTAGTGAGAAAAAAGATTCAACTTTAATAGAAATAGTGGTACCTTTTTACTTCAATAGCATAAAATAAGTATAAATTACCTACAAACACTATAAGAAAAATCATAGTTGTATTACCTTGATAATTAGTTCCACATTCAAAGCTTTTTTTTTATCTTAAGCAAGAATAATTTCCATTCCAAAGAGTGAGAAAAAGCTTGTAACTGAAAGCTATTATTCAGTGATTGCTAGAAAAGACTAAGTTACACCATTATGTCAACCAAATCCAATTTCCTTAGTCACGTGGAATTCACATGGTCAATATCTATGCTTTATATGGATCATACCTACCCTGCATTGACCAAGAAGTGACCCATAATTCTGAAGACTTAGTGTTTGTTTTGGATATTACTTTTTGAATGGCTGACTTGGCTTTGTCCTTACTAGCAAATAATGTAAATCCTCCAAATGTGGCAACTTTCATGTTAATCTGCTGGCGTGTTGCTAAACTTGAAGATGCCATAACACAAAAGTTAAGCTCATTAATGGGGTTTGTTTGAATCACCTATAAGCCTATCTGACTGCTTAATAATTGGGCTAGGACTTGGGACATATTCCCTGTTGTAACATAGTGAATTTATGTTGTGATGCCAATCAATTGTTGAGATGTTCTTCAGCACCCAACACATTTTCTTTCTGCACCCAGCAGTAAGAGAAAAAATGAAAAATACTCTTATGTATAGTATATACATATTATCAATCTGTATGCGCTATACAGATTGACAATTCATATGATCCATACGTTATTAGTATGACTCTCTAACCAACTAAACTAATAAATCAATTATATTAAAAAATAAATTAATATCACTATATAAAATACTAAAATTTCTAATGTATATTTAATACACATAAGTTTACATAATAAATTTTGTAATAATTAATTTTGATATAATAATGTATTTTTTTACATATATAAATTTTAAATAAAAATCATAAGTTTAAATTAAAATCATAGGTTTAATAAAAGTTTCTATTCGTAAGGGTATTTTTGATTTTTCTCTTTCACTGTTAGGTGTTGGGTGTATGAAGAAATATGCTGAATGCAGGAAGAAAATCCCTCAATTGTCTCTAAAATTGGAACGTCCTCAAAGTTAATCAAGTATTATGCATGTGCAATTGTTGCACATGCAGAGTAAATAGAATATATTGTCCATGTAAACCACTTGAAGGAAAAAATCAAGCACCAAAGTTAAACAAGATTTGAGACCATATTCCTGAGAAGCAGGTAAGCATATGACAAACAAATGCAGTTGATCCTGCAAGTGTGATGCCGACACTGCCCACTTTTTGTCAACCAATCCAAAGGAGAATATATTTGGAATGACACATCAACAGTAAGCCAATCGTACTTAACTCAATAATTCAACTCTTTTTCTGGATTGTACAGGAGCAATCCACTCTTCTGTAGTGTACTATTTTGCCGAAAATTATTAGTTTATGCCTCAAAAATTGACTAGAAAGAAAGGTCCATCTTGAACCAAAGGTGTTCCAATTAAGGATGTTCAATATATTGAGCTAATTCAATTACAAATTACCATATATGGAGAAACAATAGCTTAAGCATGTTTAGCTTTGAATGAGCCGCGACAATTATTTGTCCCTATGCATAGAAAAATACTCGAAGTTACTGCAGCACATTCATGTATATCTTATAAATGAACATTGCTTAATAGTATTCAGGCCTGAACTTTACTACAGTTTTCTCCTGGGAAAATATGACGCCCATCGCTTTCTAGGCATGAGGTTGAACTTTCAAGAACAGCAATTATCTCCTGCAACATGCTGTACGACAATAAAGGCAGTTCAGAAGGCATAATTACAAAGAAAAATGACTCAGATATAAATCCTAAAAGATTGAACCACGGATAGCATCAAACGGGAAGTGTTCCTTGATTTAGAAAGATGCAAGAAGTCAAGTCACATCAAACAAAGTGCTGGGTGAGGGATTAACATCCCCTTACATGATCTCGTTCCCAAGTGTAAAATCGGGAAGAGGACCAAATCCATGATCCCTTAAAATCCCATGGCAAACAATACAGACATTATTTTTGCTTTTCTAGAAGACTTTAACTTCACTTTTAATCAATCTGCAATGTGCCTCTGTGGAACTGTGAAGAACTAAAAAGGTGTGAAGAGAAAATTATCTACAATTACCACAGTTAGACCTCACAAACAACGTCTATAACAATCCAAAATTAACACAGTCATAGTCAGAGAGCTTTTAGCTCAGTTGGCATTGGTCTTGCTGTGATAATGATTGAAGGTTGATCTTCCACTAGGCCATCTACCCCCCTTCTTTACCCAGGTACTTGCACCTCCTATCTAGTATATCTACATAATAAACAACAACAACAACAACAGCAACGACGACGATAACGATGATGATGATGATGATGTTGATAATAATATAAGCACTTTAATATATTAGCAAAAAACTTTCAGGCACATCCATCACAAAAAGAGATTTTTTAATGGTTTAAGCACATCCAGAAGCTTCGTACCCCAGCCTTGCAAAGAATAAAGTCTACGATTCTAATCCTAACTAACATTAGATGTGTCTACTCAAGTTCTCAAGGTTCACATTACACAGTGTTAGACAATTCAAAATACTGGAACTACAGACTTTATAAGTTTGACTTGGAAGAAGTTTATCATTTAACAGCTAATACTTAAAGAAATATGGTTTGCACTTTGCACAAATAAAGCAGAAAGTTTTAACCGTTTAGTAGAAGTAGGGCGAATTGAACAGCAGTCTTTCCAGCAATAGCATGTCATCAAAAGCACGTCCAACAACTGCAAATTTAAATTTTCACTAATTGCTTCTGTGATCCCTAATGGGTAAAAGTATATTATTAGGTACATTTGTAACCATAATGATAGAGTATATTTTGCTGCAACAATTAGAGTGCTTTGGCTTCATCATTCAAAATTGACGGTGCAGGGATCAACAATTATGTAATTACATCTGAAGAATGATCTAACTCCATTAAGTTCATACAGAGACAAAAATATAGACAAATAGCAATTTGTTGGTACCTATGCCACACCCAATTCACAATTCACCCTCATGATTAGATTTTGAAAAGAATAGCCAACCACATTGTTGTATCTATCTAATTGTTTTTCTCTATGCACACATCTAACTTAGACTCTTCTAGTATAAATCTACTTCCAACTCATAATGAATCACAAAGAAAAGGTATTTTGCTTTTTCACTTTATCCACCATGACCTCCCAATCCTAGAGATCTTTTTCCTTGCACATATATGTCTACCAGCATAATCTGTTACTAAGAAATATTTGGTTATCAAACAAGAAAAGAGATCAAAATGAAGGTGAGTCTAAACTCTTCCCATTGACAATGAAAAATTTCTTCCAGTCCTTCAACTTCATCCCTGCCTTTCCTTATTGCAGCTATTTCAATGGGTGCATCGAAAACTTCGGCAGAATAGTATAGATCCTTTCAAGGATTTCACACTTGGTATTGAGCTGTCCTTTCTAATCTCTTCAAATCCAATTTTTCCTCTCTTTTTTCTTAACGGGAGTGAATGAAAATGGAACAAAAGGTTGGCAATGTAAATGGTCTTTAAGGCACTCAGTGAAGGCTAAAAACTGTCACCAGTCACACCTAGACACAACTAAATTGTATGACTGACTGACTGACTGGTAACTGGCCATCAATGCAATAGCACAATATGTGTATTACATTGACTTTTCTGAGCTCTAGATTCTGAATAATAATCTAGCCAAAATGTTAAGACTTTGGCTAAATTAAACATAAGGTGTTTTGCACACTAGGCTTTTTAAACAGAGCAAGACCACTACTGTGCTTGAAACATATGCATCCCTCTATCAGTTTGGCTGCAACCACTAACCTACTGCAGATAAAAAAATTGCACTCATATCACTCTCAAAGACCCTTGTCCACATTTAATTCATCTGATTATTATCCTCTTTTTTTTCTCATGCTCCGTATTCCTCTTTCCAGAGGATAAGGAGAGTAATAGCAAGAAATCAATGTTTCACCAAGTTATGTAGCATGTATATCTATCCTTAATTGATAATTTCTTTTGGACTCCAATTGCAGGAAACCCTTGTACTTGCCTTAGAGTGCAGCCAACACTTGACAATCAATACTCCCAGTCAAAGCCAAGCTTCAGCTACACAAGTCAACCCAGTTTCTCAAAGCCACACCATCAGGAAAATCAAACATCTTACTCTGGGTTGGTTGACAACAGAGAAGATAAGTCTCAAGAAGAAACACCTGCAATAATCTCTGAGCTCTTTGAAGGTTTTCTAACAATTGGAACTCTTGGTACAGAAACAGTCACCAATGAACCAGGAACACCAACATTTACTATGCCTTCAGAAAACATAACATTGAGAAGTGAAGAGGTGACAGAAAATGAACTGAAGCTCATAAGTTACGAGCTTGAGAAATTTCTTGAGGCTGAAAAAGAAGAAAGTTTGTATGATTCATCAGGAAGAAACAGCTATGTTAGCATTATCACACTTGGTGAAAAGGAAATAGATGGACCCGAAGCTGAAGATTACAGAAACAAAGCTGTATGTCCACTGCAAGGATATTTACTGGGGTCCTCATTTGAACTACCAGAAACAAAAGAAGTAAGGAAAGAAAGAGCATCTCTTGCTGAGCTACTTTATACGACCAAGGCAACAAGTCAAGATTGTACAGACACAGGAATACAAGGAGAAACACAAGTCAAGAGAACACCTAAGTCTGCTGCCATGCATATTATGAGAAAGATATTGAAAAGGGTCCACAGTTCTTCAAAAAGCTGTAACACTTCCAAGAATGATGATGATTCTGCTTCAACCAATAAAAAACTCCAAAAGGTAGGTCTACTACTAGATCTTCTGAACCACATTTAACAACAAAGCCCTTGGTTGTTATATCACCCATTACCTATGATTATTGCCTTATCATCTTAGCAAAATATAACCAATGAAAATTGAAACGTGTTCATTTCTTTAGTCACACTAGAAATAATCTAAAAAAGGATGAAGCCAAACACAACCTATACAAACCAGATTGTGAGAATCATCTGCTTCTCAGATTTATTAGCCAAATATTATCAACAAGATAATACCATAAATTTATTGATTGCTTGTTTTCAATAGAATGCCTTGAAAATATAGTGAATATTAATTTTCATGCTATAATAAATTATTTAGTTCGTTCATCTGGATATGCAGGTTCAACGTATGTTTCACAGAAAAGTCTATCCAGAAAACCCTGTAGATGGAAAAGATTGCATTCAATCCCACAAAGGTAAGATAAAAAATGTCCCTCATGAATACTTTCAGGAATATGAAAATGGGAATTCCACAAACCCAGACAAAGGCAAAAGATTTCATTCAGATACCAAATCAAGAAAGTGGTCCCAACACTGTATGACCAATTGGAACCCACCACAGCATGGGCTAATTTGCAGTAGCTCAACTGGAAACAATGAGCACTGGATTAAAACAGATGCAGAGTGTAAGCACTACATACATCTAGTTAGGATGCAATTCCTTACACACACACACACAAACTTGATAAATATCTTCCATTGGCATCATTTCAAGTATTCATAAAAGGTCTAATCTCAACAACACTGAATATACAGTACACATTGCAAAAATAAAGGAATGCCATGTTAATCCTATGGTGGACCTTTGTCACATGTATATAAGACAAGAAAAGAGAGAGAGAGTTGGACCAAGGGAGTGTTGAGTATTATTGTGCAACAGAGAGAGAAAAGGAAACTGCTAAATAAGAAGTGGGTGAGAAATTGTGGGGAGGCATAACAGAATTTTGGATAGCAATTTGGTTGCTTAAGCCAAGGAGGGCAGAATCTGTGTGTCAGCTCTGACTGTATTCTCTTCTGCGGCATTTTTCTGCATTTCCTCTAAAGTGAATACTTTCAGCGTTACTGCCAATTATTGTTATCCTACCATTATTTACTTATCCAAAATACAAATTACATTAGAAATTCTTGTGCTTGGATACTTATAAAGATAAAAAGGATCTATCATCACTCCTCTTTCCCACCACCTTTACACTGACCCTACCAAATCTATCAAATTATACCCGAACACCCTATCAATAACTATTTTGAGTAAAATGTTTTATAAGATGTAACATAACACCAATCTGAAACTAATCCTCAGCAGGTTTCTAGATTTCAATACAAATTAATATATCATGAAGTATCATAACATATGCACCACTTAATTATAATTAGTATATTTATGTACTCATTAATGATTTTTGGCATTTTAGATTTGGTGCTGGAGCTGTAGCAACTTAAGCTGACTAAAGTCGTCATGAATTGAGCCTCTATAAGAGAGACTTGTCAAAACTAGTATTGATAATTTGATATTATGATTGTGTTGTGCCTGTACTTGAAGTGATCATGTATTCAATAAATCTGAGAGTTTCGTGAAAGCTTCTTAATAAATAGACATGTTTGGTTTACTTTTACTAGTCTGTTATAAATGCTTGAGATTCATTTTTGCTTCACAACTCAAGTAAGACCAACCCTAATTAGGAGTTTGTACAGAAGTCGGCACAAATTATGTCAGCTGTCAAACTTGATGAAGGTGAATGTATCAATATCACTACTTTTAACTGTCACAGAAGAGTAGAGCACAAATGAAAATGAACAAATCACCCGCAACAAAAGATATGCATCACTAACCACCAGAATGGATTTCCAGAATTTGTTAACACTTATCAGGTCAATAAACACTCTGCTCACTAGGGTTTAAGAGAGCACACAACTGACGCTCTGATAGACCTAATGATACGATTGTACAGGCAGCTGGTTATGACAGAAGAAGCGTAATTTACTTTTTATATGTTAAAATTTTTAGTTATCTTACTCACACAGATTCTTATATGCTTATTATACAATTATATCACTATAATCACCCCACTCTTTGGCCTTTGGCTTGATACATGGGCAAAGCATAGGCATATGCTGAAATTTTAATTTAATTATGAAATTTGAGAGTAGCTAGAATTGAACTCCTGACTACAGCTAAAGTACAGTTTCTTTTTTCTTTTAAAATTTTCCAATCTAAGCATCAAAGGTATAGTAAAAAGTATATCAAGCACTTGAAGATAAAGGTTTAAACCTCATGGCATCTCATGCTGATTAGCAAGGCAATGAACATAAATCATAATGGTAGAAATTCCTCTCTAAGGTTGCCACCCATTTCCATTCTCCATGATCGATCAACAAGACTTGAGAACTCTCTGAAATGCACACACAAGTCTCCATTAGTAAAATTAGTATGTAACAAAGTATTGGGATAGAAAAAGGGAGACAAAAACTTCTCTTTCTCTCTCTCTTGATAAACAGAACTTATTATGATAGAGAGGTACAAATGTAAGAGGACAAAAGTTCTTAAGAACTATACACCATATTAGAGTATTGTAAGGAGCTGCAGTTATTCAACTGCAGACTCACCTGGCTATTAGTAAAAGTCAGTTAGATAGTTAGCAGTTAGTTAGATGTTAACTGTTAGACTCTCTTAACAGAACTGTTTATAAATACTCTTTTGTAAACTTCAATGACTTGGGTTAATGAATAACATTTTACTCCTTCTTTCATCTCTTACTCTCTCTCTCTCTCTCTATTCTCCTAGATTAGGAATTCTATGATGGTATCCAAAGCTTAGTCGATCATCAAGGCAACAAACTCTGTTTCTTTCACTTCTACTTTTCCGAGTTCAATCTCACAGAAACTTGATGATTCAAATTTCTTACTATGGCGACAGAAAATTGAACCTGTCATCAAATCTTACAAACTTCCAAGGTTTGTTGCGAATCCGCAAATTCCGTTAAGGTTCCTCACTGAAGTAGATTGCGATGCAGGGATTGAGAATCCTGCATATGAGGCGTGGGAACAGCAGGATCAGGTTCTTCTCACCTGGTTGCAGTCGACATTGTCTACATCAATTTTATCTCGAATCATTGGATGCGTCCATTCATATGAAGTCTGGGAACTAATCCATGATTATTTTTACAAACAGACATGAGCCAAACCAAGACTACTTGCATGCGATGATGCTTGAAGACAAGTCGATGCACGATTTTCTGCTTAGAATCATAGCCATTTCCGACTCACTTGCCTCTGTTGGAAGTCCAATTTCTCTTTAGGAACACATTGATGCTATACTTGAAGGCCTTCCACAAGATTATTATTCAGTAATCTTGATTATCGAAAGCAAATTCCAACCTCTTCCTATTGAAGAAGTTGAAGCGTTGCTTTTAGCTCACAAAGCTCGATTGCTGGAGTTTCGAAAACACAACTCTGATTTGCCTTCGATTATTGGGAAAATCCCAAGTGCCATATCGACTAGAGATTGTGTCAAGATAGAGTATATAAGTGGGGGGATTCCTCTTTTGGAGTTGAGTTCGGTCCAAACCCACATTCTAAGATCGATCAATCTTACTCAGGTGAAGCCTAACTCTTCTTCATTGTTTGGTTCAGATGCTTATGCTGTATCGAACAAATCTTCACAACAGTATGATTCGAAGACTTTTCGCGGTAGCTTTGGTTGTGGTGGAAGTTTTAACAGAGGCTGCCGCCATGGTGGTGGTGGCAGCAGTCGTGACCATGGAGGAGGACGCTTCACAAATTTCCAATGCCAAGTGTGTTACAAATATGGACATACAACATTTGTCTGTCACTATCGCTTTGATCAAAATTATCAAGCGAATCCCTCACTCACACTACATGATCCTTTAAATCAAGGAAATGTTCAGAATAATTCCTTTGGTCAAAATCAGTATTCTCAAGGAAACTCTAATAACTCTGGTAGAGTAACTATGGGAAAAACAATAGTTTCAGATCATCAAATTCATGGAATCAAGGAATAAATCAGAACAGGTCAATGCAGAATAACTAGAGTCAACAACCTCCAAGTGCAATGATTGCAAACTCCAATTTTCAGTCTGGATCCTCTTCAACCTGGATACCAGATTCAGGTGCCTCTTTACATGTGATAGGAGAATCACAGAACATTCAGCAACTCAGTCCTTTTGAAGGTCCAGACCAAATCTATATTGGACATGGACAAGGTTTGCCCATTAATTCTACTGGTTCTTCCACTTTTGTCTCTCCTATTAATCCTAAAGTGTCTTTATCCTTGAATCAGCTTCTACATCTGCCTACTATAACTAAAAATAAGTGTCAGTATTTTTGCACTAAATAATGGTGTATTTTTTTAGTTCCATCCTAATCAGTCTTGTGAAATCACAGGGAGACAATGAGATCTTACTTCAAGGCTCACTTAGACCTGATGGTTTATATGACTTTCCAAATCTTCAACTCCAAGGCTCAACTGCTGCTAGTTCAGCTTCTTGTTTTGTTTCAAATTCTGTAAATAATTCCAGTTCTGATGTAAAAACTACTTTTGCAAGTGAATGTACTAGCACAAGTTCTCAAACTCTTTGGCACCTTAGATTGGGTCACCCTAGTTCTAATGTTTTGAGATTTGTTCTTAATCATTGTAAGATACCAATTTCAAATAAAAATGTCTGAGTTTTGTGCAGCTTGTTGTGTTGGTAAATCACACAGATTACCTGCCATTATCTGAAACTGTTTATAATCAACCCTCAGAATTGATATCTTGTGATCTATGGGGTCCTGCACATATTCCTTCCAAAAATGGTTTTCACTATTATATAACCTATTTTGATGCCTATTCCAGGTTCACATGGGTTTACTTGCTTAAAAATAAATCAGAAACTTTCACTATTTTCCAATAGTTCAAGTTAATGGTTGAACTTCAGTTTAATTCCAAAATAAAAAGTTTGCAAACAGACTTGGGAGGGGAGTTCAGACCACTAACTAATTTTTTAGCAAGTCATGGAATCATTCATAGATTGATCTCTCCTCACACATCACCAAAATGGTGTAGTGGAGAGGAAACACAGACCTGTTGTAGAATTGGGCCTTACTCTCTCAAACAAGCCTCCTCTGCCTCTCAAATTCTGGGATTTTGCTATCACAACAGCAGTTTATTTGATCAATAAGTTACCTACCACCTCCCTGAACTTTAAATGTTTCCCTACACTATTCTTAACCAGATTCTTCAATTCCTCAAGAAGTCTTCTTAACCAGATTCCTTCACAAATACCATGGGCTAGAGCCCGAAATTTTGCTTCTGCACTGCTTCTAGCAACAACTATTTGTTTCTTACTTCTCCAAGTCACAAGATTTCCCCAGACCTAGGTACAATATCCTAAAGTGGATCTTCGGTCCATTGCCGAGCCAGCCTAATCTGCATCTGTATAGATTTCAATCATCCTCTTGTGTCCCCTTTGAAAGAACGTTCCTCGACCAGGGGTGTTTTTGAGGTACTTGAGGATTCTATAAACTGCACTAAGGTGTTTTTTCTTAAGAGAATGCATGAATTGACTAACCATGCTAACCGCAAATGCAATATCAGGCTGAGTGTGGGATAAGTAGATAAACTTCCCCACCAACCTCTGGTATTGCTCTCTGTCAACTTCTTTCCCATCTTCAATTCCCAATTTAATATTAGGGTCAACTGGAGTCTCCACTGGTTTGCACCCAAGCATTCCTGTTTCTTGCAACAAGTCTAGAATATATTTCTTTTGAGTTAAAAAAATTTCTACCTTACTACAAGCAACCTCCTTGCCAAGGAAATATTTCAGAACTCCAAGATCCTTCAATTCAAACTGGTAAACTAAACACTGCTTCAAAGAGCTTATCTCCTCACAATCATTTCTTGTAACAATTATGTCATCAACATAAACAATGAGAATAGCAATTTTGCCACCGTCAGAGTGTTTATAAAATAGAGTGTGATCAGTCGAAGCTTGGAGGAATCCTCTTCCCTTCACAGCTTGAGTAAACTTCTCAAACCACTCTCTAGGGGATTGTTTAAGCCTATAGAGAGACTTATTCAACTTGCATACTGAACCGTCTCCGTTTTCAAAACCAGGTGGTGGATCCATATAAACTTCTTCATGTAAATCACCATTCAAGAAGACATTCTTTACATCTAATTGTTGCAAGGGACAATCAAGGTTGGCAGAAAATGATAGTAGAACTCGGATAGTGTTAAGTTTGGCAATTGGGGCAAATGTCTCTTGATAGTCTATCCTATGAGTCTGAGTGAATCCCTTAGCAACCAATCTCGCCTTATACTTGTTGATGTTATTATTTGCATTAAATTTTATTGTGAACACCCACTTGCAACCTACTGTTTTCTTTCCTCTGGGTAATGCTACAGATTCCCAAGTTTCATTTTCTTTAAGTGCATCCATTTCTTCAAAGAATGCATTTCTCCATTTTGGGTCATCAATTGCTTCTTGGATGTTTTTTGGTATTTTTGTACTGTCTAAAATAGTGTTGAAAGTACGAAAAGCTGGGGATAACTTTTCATATGAGACATGAAGAAAAATAGGGTGAGCAGTACAAGATCTAGTACCTTTTTGAAGAGCAATAGGCACATTTAGGTCAGCTGCATCAGTGCATTCAGGTATTGGGTTGCTAGAACTAGGACTCGAGTTAGAATCTTGGCAGTCTAGAGGCTCCTGAGGTGTTTTTTGTCTGCTGTAAATTTTTCCCCATTTACCAGGAGAATCTCTAGTCTTTGGCACAGTAGCTCGTCCTATCTCCTGCACAATAACTCCCTTTGTCTCCAAAGGCAAAGGTAAAACAACAGGCTCATTTGGTTTCCAAGACTTATCTTCATCTACCCCAATAGACTCCCCCTGAAGAGAAGTCGAGGGAAAAAAGGATTGTGTCTCATAAAATGTGACATCCATAGAAACAAAGACCTTACGGCGAGAAGGTGAGTAACATTTGTAACCCTTTTGGTTAGGAGGATATCCTATGAAGACACATCGAATAGACTTAGGTTAAGCTTGGACATTTGATAGGAAGGAACATGTACAAAAGCCACACAGCCAAACAACTTGGGAGGAAGGGAAGAATGAGCCCGAAAAAAAAGGAAAGGTGTTGGTAAGACAAGATAAAGGGGAATGAAAATTTAGGATACAAGAAGGCATCTGATTGATGAGATATGATACATGCAAGACAGCTTCCCCCCATAGATATTTAGAGACATGCATGGTAAACAAAAGAGCTCAAGCAATTTCAAGAAAATGTCTATTTTTTCTTTCAGCCACCCCATTTTGTTGAGGGGTGTTAGGACAAGAACTTTGATGGAGAATACCATGCAAGATGAGATAGTCTCCAAGAACAGAATTACAATATTCAGTACCATTGTCAGTTCGAAGAATTTGGATAGAGGTTTGGAGCTGAGTTTGAATCATGGCATGAAAGTTTTTAAAGGAGGATGCAGCATCAGACTTATCCTTTAAAAGATATACTCAACACCCTAGAATGATAATCAATAAAAGTAACAAACCAACGAGCACTGAAGATATTTTTCTCACGGGCTGGGCCCCATATATCCTCTCTAGCACTGCCAATCTTCAGCCCCGAGTCCTGCTCCTGAAAAACACAAGCATGGACAGAGAACTTCGCAACACAATTTAACTCAGATGTAAGTTTGCTGATAGAGATGAGATTACAAGTAAGAGAGAGAACATGAAGGACTGAGTTCAAAGTAATGTGTTCAGAAAGTTTAATTGTTCCCTTTCCAACAATAGTAGAGAAGTTGTCATCGGTTGTTCTTATTTGTGACAGTTGATAGTAAGGGGTATTAGAACAAAACAAGGTTGCATTACCTGTCATATGATCAAAAGCCCCTGAATCAAGAAACCAACGATTACTACGATTAACATGGAATGTCGTACCTTGTTGAGCAACATGACTAGTTGCTTCAGCAAATTGAGGCATCACCTTCTGAAATTGCTCATACTCAGCCTTAGAGATGAAAACACCATCAGAATTAGGAGAGGCACGAAGTTCCTCACTCGTATTATTAGAAGAGTCCATAAGTCACTGTGAAGGAGAGAACAGGTCCAGCCAAAATTCTAAAAAAAAATGGCAATTTGAACCCTTAAACAGGAAGAAGGAAGGCCGACGAGGTGAATGGAAAAAATCGCGCCGCAAACAGACACTGGTAGGCCGAAAAATGCTGTCTGGAGTCAATGGTGGCCTTATTTTCGCGATTGGAGGTGACTAGATAGTGTTTCTGGGAAATGGCAGAGAGAGATGACTTAAGGTTTTTTTAATAAAAAAAATGGGTTTCAGAGTTGCAAAATGATAACAGGGAAATCTGCTCTTGATACCATATTGTAATATGAATCTTCTTATTCATTCATCCAGATTGAAACCCAAAGGGTTCGTTATATATCTAGATTACAAACTCAAATACTCTAGAATATTCCACACAATACAACTAGCTCAAATACTTTAGAATATTCCACACAATACAACCAACTCTAGAATATTCCACACAATACAACTAACTCAAATACTCTAGAATATTCCACAGATTTAATTCTCCCCTATCAGAATAGAGAGTTTCTGTATTAATTCAGCAAAGAAAACAGAAATACACCAGCTGCAGAAAAACGTAAATGAGCACAGAGGCCCCCTGCTATGGAGAATATTCTCCAAGCCCTTTCTACACCTATAGAAACAATTCAGAAATCATGCGTAAAAACCTACCACTGAGTCTAGCCTAGCTATATAAAGAAATAACTAACTACTAGACTCCTCTCTCTCTCTCCACAACCAAAGACGCATTCCACTAATTCATAACAAACATTACACGTCAGCTTCACCCTTCTTTTCCTTGTTAGCTCTTCTCTGACATACTAATAATGGGCCTATCCATTCTTTGTTTGCTGAGGGCCCAAATCAACATTCTTATCACTATTAGTAAAACTCAGTTAGTTAGTTAGCAGTTAGTTAGATGGTAACTGTTAGACTCTCTAACAGAACTGTCTATAAATACTCTTTTGTGAACTTCAATGACTTGGGTTAATGAATAACATTTTACTCCTTTCATCTCTTACTCTCTCTCGTTTTTTGATCAGCAACAATAATTATATTAATAAAAGATAGTAGTAGCAGTACAAGTAGTACTGCTATGAATACACCCTAGCAAGAACAATAGTATAACAGAGATGGCTTAATGCATAAATGAGAAAGACACCAGAGTTCTGGCTTTCTGCTAGGCCCCAAACCTCCCCAAAATATATAGAAATGTACAGATTAAACCCTCCCCTGAGCACCAAAACTGTCCCTCATATTACTAGACCAGTAGTGAAAAGGGGTGTCAAATCCTAACTCCAGATTTTTGAGCCACGACCAGCAAAAAAATATAGTATCCTCCATCAGCTTCTGACCATTAAAATCTTCATCATGGAAGATAATCCTATTCCTATGATGCCAAATGCACCATGTTAGAGCAACCCACCAAATCTGAGGATCACACAATGACACTGCAAAAAAAAAAGAGAGCATTAGGTAGAACTCTGCAAAGACTCTAGGTGAACTTCTTGATCCCAAATGAACTCAAGAGGTGATTTCCAACAAAGACTCTAGTTTTTTATTCCTATCACATACACCAAATAATGCAAATTTAGAACAGGACCAAAGCCTTTTAGCACTTCTACTGGTGCAAATCCATTAAAATAAACATCAAGAATTAAAACCCTATGTTGTGTGGTAAGACTCTCCCGAAATCACCTTGTAATCCTTGCAAACCTTTTTATCAGTACTTCCCACCTTGTAATCCTTACAAACCCTAAACCTGTCAAAGTACCAATATTCAAAGTAGCAAACCTAAAACACTTCTGAACTAGCTTATTTACCATCCATCCATGAAAATGTGAGGACACTTACTCATTTAACACTGCATCCGGGTGCCTATCTAGTGGCTCTAACTCATTTACTGTCCTTGAGCTATACAATGCGTTATTTCAGAGTAAAAACCTAACCTTAGCAAAAATCTGTTATGAGTGATTCATGTTAATTATATTGGCAAGTTTTACATTGGTTAGCGAAGGCCTAACATAACCCTTGCTCATTTGGCCACAAGAACATGAAGTTAATACTATATTAACTTGATAATTTTATCTTAACTATGTCATATCCTATAATATCTATAATTTGTTGTCTCTTGTCAATGTTGTATCATATTTGCATTCCATTTCTGCATATGGGCATCCTATCCTAGATCATTAGCTTCTCAAGTTTGTCAGTAATTCTAAGAAAGTGGGTTATGGGCCTAACTCAATCCTATAAAACCAGCTTGTAAGGTGAGGGTTTCCCCCACTTATATACACTATTTTGTCCATATCACTAGCCGATGTAGGACTAAACCTCTAAACCACCACCCTCGAGATTGCACTTCAGGCAACCCCCAAAGAAGTTGTAACTTACGCGGCTTTCAATAGTAATCCAAACAAAATTCTTGATCTCAAGATAACTAAAAAAATATGCATATGTTTGAAAGTTTCCTTAATTGTGGTAATCCTAAACTCGCCTTAACGTGGTCTCTTCAATCTGCCTTGAAGCCTTCAACAGCTCTATTCTGTTGGGTGTGAAATGGTGTATTTAGTCCACATCACCAAGAGATATGACCTAAGTAATGCTTATAAAGCTTGTGCAGTCCTAACCTTAAAAGCTGATTTTGTGGGATTGAGTCCTACGACCAAATTCTAATAGGATAAAAAATTGCGTATAAATTAAGGCAACGAAAATATGTAAAAAACCTCTCCAACTATCAAGGCATTTTGTATATTCTTCAAATACGCAATCTTAAAAACCCAAATATCATGATTTACACCTTGAAGTGAAATCAATAATTTTTATCACAAACTCAGCATGAATAAGCATAACCAAAAAGTAGAAAA
This sequence comes from Glycine latifolia, assembly GCA_013407115.1. NCBI lineage: Eukaryota > Viridiplantae > Streptophyta > Magnoliopsida > Fabales > Fabaceae > Glycine > Glycine latifolia. The sequence goes on along the minus strand of CM023959.1, from coordinate 20,856,115 downwards.
AGCTCAAGATTCCATTTAGTGACTTCCAGTCAAACTGTTTAAATATCACGAAACTGTGACTCTTGAGTTCATGATGTGCACGAGCTCATAACCTCCACATTTTAGAAGTTGTTACCTACATAAAACCAAGTGTCTACATTGAACCACCAAAGTCATATAAGTATCAACTTCATGTGTTTATCCATCAATATATCAGCACCATTTTGAAGCTCACATTAAATGAGTCTTTTGTAACAATCAAAGTTAGAAATTCTAAAGGTATTCACAAATCATCAATTAAGAAATAGACAAACCCATTCATATAACGAGAAATGAAAATCAATAATGACTAAAAAGCAAGGTAAAGAAAAACTAACAGAGTAAATTGAAACAACCTCAAATCATGGCTGACAACTAACACAGTTAATTCCTTTTTTAGATGCTTCAGAAGCTTCACAACATCTGCACGTGCTTTCCAATCTGACCAGTGGGAAAGTATTAGATACAGCTTAAAAAATATAGTATAGTTCATTTGAAAAAAGTTATATATTTCTTGAAGGAATTAAGATTCACATCCTTCAAATTAAAACAACTATAAAAATGCCCCCAAGCCTTAGCTCAAGTGGCTCCCATTGATGCCACTTTTCCCCAAGTCTACCTTACTCTCCCCTCCCCTCCCCTCCTCACAGCTAACAAAACTCCTTTTTACAATCAAAATAAAAGTAAAGGGTCTTGCTAACTAGTTTCCTACAGGAACTGGTTAAAAAAATTAAATACATCCTATTAAATGGTTTTATTTACATAAAAAAGAAAGTGTTAGATGATTATTGCATTTCCAATACAACAAATGCTTCCTTTTCTAATAAAAAATTTATTCTTTTGTTGCCTTAACCAGTGCCCGTAGCATTTGCCAAAAGTAAAAGAAAAGGCATAAACCAGTGATGGTCCTAAAAAATATAGCACAATACAAAATCATTATTGTGGCCAGTATTCATATTTTCCACGTCATCTAGCATAGGAGTTATTAATGTGATTATATGCTATGTGATACAAAACACTAACTTGTCTACTGTTGAATTCCAATTTCATATTTTCAAGTTAATAAATAAGGAACTTTGATCTTTTCAATATATTTTAATACAATCTCCAATCTCCCTTTTATAGGGTAAACAACTAATCCTAAAAAGGAAATAAGGGAACATTATAAAAAAAGATAAATATCAAGATACAAAGATATTTTTTCATATCCTAAAATATCTACAATATTTACAATACTCTCCCACAAGTTGGTGAATGAATATCAATCATTCCCAACTTGCCAATAAGTTTCTAAAGTCTTGTTGTAGACATCCTCTTAGTGAACACATCTGCCAATTGAAGACATGTAGGAAAATGTGTTGTGACTACAAGACTGCTGTTCAATTTTTCTTTAATGAAGTGCTTATTTCTTTTAGAAGATAGAGTACATGCTTCCTTTGGGAGATAAAGATACCTTTTCTAGAATAAGCGATCTATATCCCAAAGAAGTACTTTAGCTTTCCCAACGCCTTCATTTCAAACTAGGTTCCCAACTTCAATGTTTGTTTTTCTATCTCATCATCACTTGCAATGATCATATCATTTACATAGAGTCATAGACTAGGAGAAGAGTGAGTTTTCCATCAGGGGAATTCTTTATAAAGAGAGTACCTTAAAGGGATGTCATAGCCTAGGTGGATCTTCTAAATCACGCTCGGGGAGACTGTTTGAGACCATACAAAGCCTTCTTAGGCCTGCACACCTTGCTCATTCCACCATGAGAATCCAATCTTGGGGGAATCTCCATGTAGACTTCCTCTTCCAGGTCACCATGAAGGAAAGCATTTTTAACATCACACTACTGCAAATCCCAACCAAAATGGGCGAGCAAAGAAAGAATAATTCTCACCGAATTTATCTTTGCTACTATGGCAAATTTCTCCTTAATCGTCATAGTTTATCCATAGGTCTGTGTATCCATTTGCAACCAATCTTTCCTTGTATCGATCTAGGGTTCCATCAAATCTATACTTCACAGTGTATATCCACTTGCATCTCATTGCCTTCTTATCTTTTGGTTAGTCAACTATCTCTAAAGTTGATTTTCTCTCCAATGCTCTGATTTCTCCATTCATGAGTCAAAAACAATTTTCATCTTTCAAAGCTTCTTGGATTGAAGTAGGAGTTTTGATTACATCAATGGCTACAATAAAACTCTAATATTGTACAGAGAGATGGTCAGTACAAACAAACTGAGAAATAGGATACTTGGCTCGGACAATTGAACTTGTTATGGAACAAGAGTGGGTTTCTCTCTCCTTTGATATTTATTCTCATAGAACCAGTCTTCCTCTTTTGCTTCATTATTAACTTCTTTAGAGGTAACTTCATAAATGGCCTTGGGAGTGGCTTCATGAACTTCTTGTAAAATAGAAATGGTAATGACTCGATAATAGACTCGGCTTTTAGACTATCCTCCCCTTGATGTTGAGGGTTGACATAAAATGACTCAGTTTCATGAAAGATAACATCCTTAGAGATAGAGATAAGATGACTCAAAGGGTGATAACACTTGTACCCCTTTTTATTTCGGGGATAATCAATAAAAATACATTTGACAGCTCTAGGATCTAACATACCATGGTTATGACTATGAAAATGGACAAAAACAAGATACACATACACGACATTAAAGGGTGGACATTAGTGGAGAAGAGGGAAAAATGGTTTGTTGTGATAAACAGTCTTTCATGTAGAAATTTAACTATACAAAGGAACTGACACAGAAGAATCTCTATTATGAGAAAAGAATACAATTACATATAACTTATCTCTCTTAACTATGCTCTCTAAAGGTTTTTAATATCTTGTGTTTCTGTTCTTGTTGGATTGCTTTCTTACAATTCATGGCAACTCCTTTTATAATAAAGGATAAGAAACACGAGCCTCTAATCTTAAGTGGTTTCTATTAACTAAACCACGAATGAACTAATGTTCTATATGAATTTACTAATAATAGCAATACTATTATATTCAAGCCATACATTAACAAATCTCCACCTTGGCTTGAATTCCTTATGCCATTTAGCTTTCACCGTATACCAGTATTGCTCCACCCACTTGCAGTGTCAAGTAGCACTTGTAATTCCAACTAAGTCCAAACAGTATTTGAACTTCATCGATGGAAGAGCTTTTGTCATCACATCTACAACATTATCACATGTGGCAATCTTCTCTAGCAAGTCCAATCTTCCTTTCTATGGCAAGGTCTTGAAATACACAATGAGAATGAAGAAATGTTACTATACAATTCAAATCTTGTTTAAGCCGATGTATAGAGATAAAATTATTAGCCCATTTGGAAACATCGACATTGAGCAGGGATAGGGATGGCTAGAGTAGTATGTTACCAGATCCAACAAGAACTTGATCTCCATTAGCAATTGCAATGAGTTGCTTTCCAAACAATGCGAAGAATGATGTAAAGTATGAAGAAAAGGGTGTCACATAATCCATAGCCCCAAACTCAAGGACCTAAATATCTTGAGGAACAGAACTCGAAATATTGAAAGAACTCTTATCATACATGGTCAAGGAGCAAGTGTTAGAAAGTGTACTAAGATCATTGGGACCCAAAGAGATAATTATTTCCTTTGGCATGACTAGATCAAGACAATAGGGAAGCATAGAAACAAATTTGCATCAAGAAACACTGAAAAAATTGTTGTCAAGAAAAGTCAATACCACATGAATGGTATTGTTTGAATAGTATTGCTTGTGAATAGTACCTCATGTGAACATTATAGCAAATGAACAATGCACAATTTTTTGGCTCTAATTGGAGAAAGGGAGTCACACCTCCTAGTCTAACCACTAGTCTTGTAATTGGAGGTGGCACCACTACTGAGCAGAGGAAACAAAGTCCCTAAGATCGGGAGCTTTGATACCAAGTTTAAAGAAAAGGAACTTTGATATATTTAGTATTGTTAGATTAATATGTGTTTTTGTTTATGTTTATTATCTTTCTTATTTTGCAAACTTTCTCTGTTGTACAAGGGCTGCAGTCTGCACCCTGTCTTTTCACATCATGTCATCTAATTATTCCTCTTTATATATGCAAGTCTCAGCTGAGTGAGACAAGTTAAGCTCTCCAAAATATTAAGTTCAGTCTTAACTTGATATCAGAGCAGAAACAGTCCTGCTCTAGAGTCTCATCGTCGTCCGCTGTCAACTGCCGCTTTCTGCTGCCATTGACCGTCAGAAAATTTTCCAGCGAACTCAGGGTTAGGTGTGCCTCATTGAGCACGACCCAACCCAAGTGGTTTCGAGAGCAAAAGCTCTCTCACGCTCCGTCACAGTATGCGCCTATGTTAGGCGCATGATTCCTGACACCTGACCGCCATCACGTCTCCAATATTGTCTTTGTCGGCCTCTCTGAACACATTCCAACCCCTGTTTGGCTCCAGCTGTCACATAAAAAAAGTGAACCTATGATCCAGCCATTGTTTGGTTTCTTTTTTACTTCAGATCTGGTTGGTAACCTCTCTGTGCTCGGAAAATGGCATCTACAGGATCTTCTATAACCTCTACCTCTATTTCTTCTTTCTCTGTAACTCCCACTATCACAATTGAGAAGCTCAACTGGAAAAATTATCAGTTCTTGTCTGACTTAGTTGAGTTATGGTTCCTTGATCAAGGAAATCATGATCATCTGGGGAGGATGTGGATGAAGTTCCTACTGAAAATAGAGCTAAGTGGCAGAAAGTTGACTGCCAACTCTGTAGTGTTCTGTGGCTGTCTATAGATCCTGATTTGCCAGAGATACTTAGGTCATTTAAGACCTGTTGTTCCTTTTGGAAGAATGCCAGGATATCTTTGCTAATGACATTCAACGTCTGTTTGACTCAACCCAAAGGTTGTTTCCCTTCAACATTCTAACCATGATATGGTTTCACACATGGCTAAAGCTAGAGCTGTAGTTGAAGAATTGAAAGGATTCCTTGTATGTGATTCTACAAAGGAAATGAAGAAAAGACTTGATAAATTGTTTATGGTTTTGATTTTAAGAAGCTTGCATTTAGATTATGATCATGTATGTGATCAAATTCTATCCGGTGATCAGATTCCCTCAATGAACAACTTAGTCACTAGACTCCTCAGTGTTCCTACCTTGGTGAAAGGTGAGAACTCACCTATAGTTGTTGAGACATCAGCCATGGTAGCCTCTGGTGGTAGAGGTAGAGGAGGTCGTGGTAATAGAGGAGGTGGACATGGTGGTAGAGGTGGTCATGGTAAGCTGTGGTGTTCTTATTGTGGAAAAGAAAATCATACTCAAAATAAGTGTTATGACCTACATGGTTAGCCTGATAAGGCAGCAAATGTCTCTACATCTGAAAAGGCTGAATCTTGGTCTTCTAATGAAGAATATCAGGAGTACCTGAGGCTGAAATCTAGCAACCAAGCTCAATCCTCTTCACTACCAAGTGTTTCAACAGTCTACATTTCTCAATCTGTGGAAGGTCAAGGTCCATGGATAGTTGATTCAGGTGCTTCTCATCACATATCTGGTAATAATTCCTTGTTTTCCTCAATGTCTTCACCTAAATTTCCTCACCTTATTAATTACCCAATGGGTACAAAGTTGCATCTCAAGGAATTGGTCAAGTTCCTCTTTCTTCCTCCTTGAATTTAAATTTTGTTTTGTATATTTCTAATTGTCCTTATAACCTAATTTCTCTAAGTCAGTTGACTCGGTCCTTAAATTGCTCAGTAACATTTGATGATGATTCCTATTTTATACAGGACCATGGTACGAGCCAACTGATTAGCATAGGACATGAATCACGAGGCCTTTACAATTGGAAACCAGCCCTTCTATGTCCTGCTTTGCTTTTTCACCTCCCAAGCTTTTGCATGATCATCTAGGTCACCCAAGTCTAGCAAAGTTGAAGATAATTGTTCCAAGTCTCAACAAGTTACAAATGTTAGATTGTGAATCTTGTCAACTAGGCAAACGTGTTAGGTCATCTTCTCCAAAGCAAACTGAAAAAAGATGTAACTTGCCTTTTTTCTACCATTCATTTAGATATTTGGGGACCAAGCCGTGTAACATCTTTTGGTTTTAGATATTTTGTTACCTTTATAGATGAATACTCTTGATGTACATGGGTTTATTTAATGAAAGATAGATCTGTACTTTTATCTATATCCATGTTCTTTTTCAATGAAATTAAAAATCAGTTTGGGAAGATTATTAAAATTCTTAGAAGTGACAATGCCAAGGTGTATTTCTCTTCAGAAGTTTCCTCTTTTTTGTCCTCATAGGGAACCTACATCGGTCCACATGCCCTCACACACCACAACAAAATGGAATGGTTGAAAGGAAAAATAGACATCTAGTTGAGATTGCACAGACATTGTTACTTAGTGCAAAAGTTCTTCTTCACCATTGGGGTGATGCAGTCCTCACTAACCGTTTTTTAATAAATAGGATGCCCACTTCATCTCTTGAAAATAAAATTCCTCACTCAATCATCTTTCCTAATGAACCCTTGTATCATGTTTCTATTAAGATCTTTGGATCTACATGTTTTGTTCATGATGTTTCTTTCCTAATGAACCCTTGTATCGTGTTTCTCTTAAGATCTTAGGATCTACATGTTTTGTTCGTGATGTTTCTTCAGGTCTTGACAAGCTCTCAGCAAGAGCTATCAAATGTGTGTTTCTTGGTTATTTCTGCCTTCAAAAGGGATACAAATGTCACTCTCCAACCACCAGGAGATACTACATGTCAGCTGATGTTACCTTCTTTGAAGAAACCATGTTCTTCTCCAAATAGGATGATTCCAACTCTATACAACAAGTTTTGCCTATTTCTTGTCTCAGTCCAGTAGTATCTCCTACTCACACAACATCCAATCAAGGATAAATTCAGCCCTCTTCTCTAGTAAATCATCAAGCTGAATTATCTTCATCTTCTGTCTCTACCTACCAAAGCAGGACACAAAGAGATGGTTCCACAGTGCATGAAGATACTCTTGATTCATGTCCTTCACTCTCAGTTGTTCCTATAATGGATCCTCCTTCATCATCATCTTCTCATGATCCAAATTCAAGTTGGCCTGTTGCCCTTAGAAAAGGTATTCAGTCTACTCAAAATCCCCATCATGTTTGTTTGAGTTACCATCGGTTGTCTCCTTCATACTTCTCCTTTGTTTCTTCTTTGTCTTCCATTACTGTTCCCATGAATGTTTGTGAGGCACTTGCTCACCCTAGATGGCAACAAGCCATGATTGTTGAAATGTAGGCTCTTGAACATAATGGTACATGGAAGCTAGTTTCTCTTCCACCTAGAAAGAAGGCAGTTGGTTGTCGGTGGGTATATGCTATCAAGGTTGATCCTAATGGTGAAGTTGATCATCTTAAGGTTCACCTGGTAGCCAAAGGCTACACCCAAACATATGGTCTTGATTATGGAGATACTTTTTCTCCAGTGGCTAAGATCACTACTATTTGTCTCTTCCTTCCCATGGCTGTCATTTGTCATTGGCATTTTCATTAGACATTAAAAATGTTTTTCTTCATGGTGAGTTGGAGGAGGAGATTTATATGGAGAAACCTCCTGGGTTTGTTGCTCAGGGGGGATCCAGTTTGGTTTGCAAACTTCGTCGTTCCCTTTATGGTCTTAAACAGTCTCCAAGAACTTAGTTTGGAAAATTTAGTCATGTTGTGCAAAGTTTTGGGATGAAATGGAGTGAAGCAGACCACTCTGTTTTTTATTGTCACACTTCTCCTGATACATGTGTTTACTTAATCGTTTATGTTAATGACATGTATATTAAGAAGACTCCAGGACAAGGACTGTTGTATGAAGATAAAGGAGACACTCAAATTTTTGGATATTGTGATGCTGATTGGGCAGGGTACCCTATAGATAGACGCTCTACTACAGGATATTATGTGTCTATTGGAGGAAATTTTATCTCTTGGAAGAGCAAGAAGAAAAATAATGTTGCTAGATATAGTGCAGAAGCAGAATATAGGGTTATGGCTTCAATCACATGTGAATTGGTGTGGATCAAACAACTTATTTAAGAGCTAAAGTTCTGTGAAGTTCAGCCAATGAAGTTGTATTGTGATAATCAGGCAGCTCTCCATATTGCCTCTAATCCAGTGTTTCATCAGAGAACTAAACATATAGAGATTGACTGTCCTTTTGTGAGAGAGAAGCTACTGACCAAAGAGATTAGTACAGAGTTTGTCAATGCAAATGATCAACTTGCTGATATTTAAACCAAATCACTGAGGGGGCCTCAGATTCAGTTTATATATTCCAAGCTTGGAGCATATAATTTATATGCTCCAGCTTGAGGGGGGATGTTAGAATAATGTGTTGTTTGACTAATATGTATTTTTATGTGTTTTTGTGTATGTTTTATTATCTTTCTTATGTTGCACTCTTTCTCTGCTGTACAAGTTCTAGCAGATGCATACAAATAAGAAGATGGATACAAATAAGAAGTATACACTTGATTGTTATCCTTATCCGTGGATGCATCTTCTTCATTTTCTAATACTGCCTCTGATGGTGGTTTTGCTCCAATTTCAGTTCTACCTCAACTGGGGATGGGTTTTGGACGACATTGTCCTGCTCTCATGTAGTCGCCTAAAACAATAGTACATGACAGTGCCAAAAAGAAAATCATGACAGAAACTGGCCGAAAAAAATTGTTGCTGACTTCGGTTGAAAAATATGACCATGTTCAAGACTGAGATGTGTAATAAGTGGCAAGAAACTGGCACATGCCCATATGGAGACCATTGCCAATATGCTCTCAAGAAATATTCCAATAAGTAGGTTCACCACAAGTTATTTTGAAGTTCACTAGCTTCTTCATGTTGCATTTATTATGACGACGATGCTGCGGCCGCGTTTATAGAGTTGTCGGACCCGTGTGACGACGATTCCGGTGATGGGGACTGGAGGGGTGGGAAGAATATTAAGTTTGAACTGTAATTAATTTTGTCCCCTTATGATGGCTGCAGTCTAGACCCTATCTTTTCACATCTTGTCATGTAATTATTTCCTCTTTATATATGCAAGTCTCAGCTGAGTGGGACAAGTTAAGCTCTCCAAAATATTAAGTTCACAGTCTTAACTAGTATATATTTTAATACAAGCTCTAATCTCCCTTTTATAGGGTAAACAACTAAAAAGGGAAATAAGGAAACTATATATAAAACGATAAATATCAAGATACAAAGATCTTTTCATATCCTAAAATATCTACGATAGATGTGTAGCCACACAAGAAATGACAAGATACAAAATGTTTGCATACAAGGAGATATATTTATCACAATTATCAAGGAAAAAATTATAGAAAAATTGGTTAAGGTGGTGTGGACATATGCAAAGAAGACCATGAAAGACACCAATGAGGAGAGTACATCACATGGTTAGTCCGGTAAAAGGGAAAATGAATGGCAGGTCTGTTTCCATGTTCACACCCATATATTCATCTGTAGTTTAATAATTTTGAATAAGAAAAACTCTGAAAAATATCTACTATTTATCTGTGATAAGTAATAGTGTGTACAAGCCCAACCCATTAATACTAACATAATTAAGATTCTCACAACTATAAGAATCCTAATAAAAAATAAATTAAAAGGGAAACCTAGTACATGAGGCTCCCACCTATTGGCATTTGGGGAGGGTAAATGCATGTAGTTTTACCCCTGTTGATTATTCACAGGATTTGGAATCATGATCTCCAAGTCACAAGGCAACAACTTTACTGTTGTGCCAAGGCTCACCCTCCCTAATAACAATTACTTTACAAAGGAATAAAGGTTTGTAAAATTGTTGCAAAAGCTGGATTTTAATAACATTTAATTGAAGACTTCAATGGGAAGAAATCAACAAGTCATTGAGTTCACTATCAAACAGCAAAATAGAATCTAGAAATCACGGACTGCATGTTTTTACCAAGTCCTGCAAGAGGTTCATCCAATATCAATAGATCAGGGGTTTGCACCTGAAAAGTACATTTGGAAAACCCATAAACAATATGCCAATTGATGCTTGGTTGATTGACAGCTAAATTTAATAAATGAGATTGCATCCATCAACTACTGAGGAGCCAGTCAGGTGAAGGCATGAACCAATAAGCCAATAACAAACAGGCATCTAAAAAAGAAAACATCTTACTAATTGTATTGCTAAGGCAAGACGACGCTTGTAACCACCACTGAGGGAGTGAGGATTTTTATCCAATGATATCCCACTTAATCCAACCTATAATAACAAATAAGAAATAGTATAGCACATAAAATATATAAATACATTAACAGAGAAGAAAATCTTAAATAATATATTAAATAAACATACAAATGACAATGAAAATCAGTTAAAGTCATATATACAGTATAAGAAGACACTTGGTGATATACAGAGGCATAACTACCCAGTTAATTGCCCTCTGTAGCCCCAGAGCAAGATTCTCCCTCAGGTGATGATTACCCTTTTGCCTTGGCCACCCAAAAGTGACTTCATCAAGCACATTATCAGCCACAAAATACCTAGGTCGCAACACCAATATTTGTAGAACTTTACAAATGACAATCTAATAAAAATGAAAAATGATCAAACAAGATTTACAAATTTTTTTTTTTGATCGGCAAAGATAAAGTATAATATTAATATTAGGGCAAAAGATACAAGTATAAAAACAAAAACAAGTCCATGCTAGCAAAAACCATAGCTATGGCAGCCTAATACATAGAAGGCCTGAATTAGAATACCATAGCGAGGATGGACAAAGCCCCCCACACAAGTATGATAATAACCTTCCCTATACACGAAACATATCCCTAGTATTAGATGACCATACATGAAACGGCAAGTGAAAGCCTTTATCCAAATTTTTACACCACCACCAGCAAAAGAAGAGGGCATCATCAAACAGCCTCTGGCTATCAAACCCCCCCGTTTTGGAAAATAATACTATTTCTGTGACCCCAAATAGCCCAAGTCAGCGCCAGCCACCATGTCAGCCATCTCAGCGAGCTAATCCCGATACGAGAATAAAAAGAGTGTTGGCTGAAATGTTCGATCGGTTTAATAGGTATAACAGTTTGAACATCTAACCAAGATAGCGATTCCCACCACAAAGGCCTAATTTTATCACAGTTGAAGAACAAGTGGGCTGCATCTTCAGTAACAGACCTACAAAAAGGGCATGAAGGATCCTCAATACCCACATTCCTTCTAGTTAAATTCCTCTTCGTAGGAAGTCTATCTCCAAAGAGTCTCCAAGCAAAGCAAGATACTTTACTAGGGACTTTAATCTTCCACAACTCCTTGAACACTTGGCTTACTGGAGGCTGGCCCCTACACAAAAATTTATATGCTGATTTGACAGAGTACTTTCCGATTTCACCCTCCGCCCACACCCAAGCATCTTGCTGCTGACCTCTATGCTGGAAATGCTGAATATCCTCCAAAAATCTGACAGCAGATGCGACCTCACCTTCCATAAAGCCTCTTCTCCACCTCAGCTGCCATTCCCACCCCTGCTGTGATTGTTGTCCCACATTACAGATCTCCTGTTGTTGTTGTATGGAAAGCTGGTACAACCTTGGGTATTTATCTCTCAAACAACACCCTTCATTCAACCACACATCCTCCCAAAACAAAGTTCTGGACCCATTCCCAATCATCCATTTTTTTTTCCCTCAAAAAGCCCAAACCTATCCACGGAGGCACCACACACAGATCTGAGGTCCCTCCACCAAATAGAGGCACATCCCAACCCACTAGAAGTCTCCAAATTCCTCCATCCTCCATATTTTGAAATTAGGACCTGTGCCCACACCTCCTCCTGCTGATGAAACAAATTCCAGGCCCATTTCCTCAGTAAAGCATTATTAAATCTACTCAGGTCCTTGATGCCCAAACCCCCACACTCGGTGGGTTGGCATACAGACTCCCAACTAACCCAAGCAATTTTCTGTTTGTCCTCGTTCCCACCCCACAGAAAATTCCTCTGGATTTTCACCAATCTACCGATAACTTTCCTAGGGGCCTTAAAAAAGGAAAGAAGAAATATGGGTAACGAATTGAGGACAGATTTGATCATGGTAACCCTCCCCCCAAACGACAAATGCTTATGCTTCCAACGGGCTAATCTGACTTCACATTTCTTTATCAAAGGGGCCCATGTAGAAGCCTGTCTAGGATTTGCCCCTATAGGGACCCCCGAGTATGAGAAAGGAAATACCATCCTCCTGCAGTTTAAGAATGCGGCAGCAGCAGAGCACCATTGTTCATCTCTACCAAATACCCCAAAACTGCTCTTAGCGAAGTTTATTTTCAGACCCGAGACTAATTCAAAAATCCTAAGCATCACCTTGATGCACAGCACATTCTCCTCTGATGCATCCCCAAAAAAAATAGTATCATCAGCATACTGCAGTATACTGATTTCAACCCTGTTCCTACCCACTTTGAAACCCTCAAAACGTCTCTGAGATATTGCTTGTCGCATCAGACCGGATAAACCTTCAGCTACAATATTAAATAATAGGGGGGCTAAGGGGTCTCCTTGCCTAAGACCTCTCTGTGGAGTAAATTCCTCCGTAGGGCTCCCATTAATTAATACTGATATAGAGGCTGAGCTCAAACAACCTTTTATCCACATAATCCACTTAGGATCAAAACCCATACGGTTCATCATATACATCAGAAAATCCCAGCTAACTGAGTCATATGCTTTTTCGTAGTCCACCTTAAACACCAGGCAGCTGCCATTAGACCTTTTAGCCTCATCCACCACTTCATTAGCTATCAGCACACTATGTAGAAGATGCCTTCCTTCTAAGAAGGCCGATTGACATTTATCTATAATAGACGGCAGCACTTTCTTCAGCCTAGAAGATAGGATTTTTGCCACAATTTTATATACACATCCCAGCAATGAGATAGGCCTATAGTCATTTAACCCCTGTGGTACCTCCTTTTTAGGGATTAGGGCTATAAAAGATGCATTACCTCCCATTGGAAAGGACCCATTTGCATGGAATTCGTCTAAGAACCTCAAAAACTCCGGTTTGATCACATCCCAAAAGGATTTGATGAATTTAAAGTTAACCCCATCAGGCCCAGGGCTCTTTTCAAACCCACAATCCCACACAGCCTCTCTCACCTCCAACTCAGTAAAACCAGCAAGTAAAAGATCATTCTGTCTTTGATCAACTGAATTAAAATTAACCCCGTCCAGCTTAGGTCTACCCCAATCTGATTCTTCAAATCTGCTTTTGAAAAAGGACCTGATAGCTGCCTTAACTCTTGAAGGTTCTTCAGCCCACCTACCATCAACAAGCACCCCATTCAGCATATTGATCCTGCGCCTCCAATTCATAATAAGGTGAAAGAACCTGGAATTACAATCCCCTTCCTTAATCCATCTAGTCCTCGCTTTTTGTCTAAGGATTGAAGCATACGAGTTGGCAGCAACCCAAAGACTTTGTTGGACCTGCTTTTTCAGGATTAGCTCATCATTCTGCAGCTGCCTCTCTTCACTTAACACGTCGAGCCTATTAAGTTCCAACTGCAATGATTTAATCTTCTGTTGAACATCCCCAAATTGAGATTTATTCCACGCTTTCAGTTTTGTTTTCAGTCCTTTGATCTTCTCTTTCAGAGCATAACCCCCCCACCCAGCTACCTGGTTTGAATTCCACCATTCAACCACAGTTTTCCTGAAAGATTTGTCCTGCAGCCAACAGTCCAGGAATCTAAATGGCTTCGGACCCCAATCCACTACAGAAGATGACAGCAGTATAGGGCAATGATCGGAGAAATTCCTCTCCAATATAGCCAAGGATGTGCTGGGCCATTTCTGTAACCACTCAGCAGATACCAGGGCTCTATCAAGTCTGCTCTTAGCTGTACCATTTGGTCTATACCACGTGAATTTTCTTCCATTACAAGGTACATCCTCAACCTCCAAATCAGCTAACCATACGTTGAATTCTCTCATTATACCATCCTCATAAGGCCTATGACATACACCTGAACGTTCCGAAGGTCTTCTAACAGAATTGAAGTCTCCAACAACACACCACAACCCCTCCATATTAGCCTCTCTAAGCTGTTTGATATTATCCCAAAAACATCTTTTCTGTGATGCCTCACAAGGTGAATACACATTCACAATTACAACATTAGAGTCGTCCACTACCCATTTACCCTCCAAGTACACAAAACCCCCGCCTACCACCTTTGTCCTGAGATTGAATACCTTTCCAGACCACAGACACAGCAACCCACCTGCTTTGTTAACAGCAGGTGCAAATGCCCATTGTACCTCCGGATCCCCCCATAAAACCTGACATAGTTTTTTGTCAACATCCCCTCTTTTAGTTTCCTGTAAGCATAATAAATCCACCCTCTCGTCTGTCACCAACTTTTTAATAGCAGACCATTTAATCCCCCCTCCCAGCCCTCTAGTATTGTAGGACAGGATCTTCATGGGTCACCATCTCTGCTTCCCACCTTCCTAGCTTCCTCTACATCTCTAGCTTCCATAGTTGAAATTTTATTTAGCATATCCTCAGGGTTGCAGCCGCTGATGCCCAGAAATTCAGCTAACTCCCATTCTCTAAACACATCTTTCCTCCATACATTCAAGTCAGGACTTGTATCTTTCAGGTTGCTTTCTTTATCCTGCAGCCTAGCAAGCCCCTGAGGCTGGTCAGAATTATCCTCCACCCACACTGCTGCTTCCTTAAGGCCATTATAACTCATCACTGCTTGCGGTGCCTTAGAAGACGAAAGTGATGTGTCCTGGTTTTTCTTTTTACTAGATTCACCATCTATCAGTGATATGGGCCCCAAAAGCTTTTTACCCCCCTTTAATCTAGAGTATACCTTCAGATGAGAAACTGGGCCAGAGCTGTTGTGGCCCATATTGCCCTTGTAAATAATAGGTGGACTGCAACAAATGACTAATGGAAACATGTAGACAATTAAATAACATACCACTCAATTTAGTCTAATTAGGCATATAAAAGGTATTTGAACAATATAATTTGCCATGAATATTTTGATAATAAGATCAACAGAATTATCCTTCAATGTTCAAAATATTTCAATTAGAAACAAGAAACTAATAACAGATGAAAGTTATCTCTAATCCTACAAAAGGTATTATGCTGCCGCCGCCTTTTGTTTGACAAGTGGCCAGAAAACAGATCTGCATAAATCTCTTATTAACATGTCAGACAGTGATTATAACATCTTTTTCTGTGACAACAAAAATATATATTATTAGAAAGTGTTGGAAAGTTTCCTTAAATGTAATTTCCCTTAGCCCACCTTAATTGCGGTCTCTTTTGGGGCTGCCTAAATGCAGTCTCAAGGGGGTGTATTTTTTTATCGACAAATGTTAATTGTTAATTTTTTGTTAGTGGGGGGATTCGAGCCCACGACCTCTCCCCCCCCTCTTTTCTCCCTTTACCACCAAGCCAACCTTATATCCCCTAAGGGGGTGTATTCAGTCCCACATTGCCTCACCATATGGGTTAAAATAGAACTTATAAAATTACACAATCCTCACCTTACAAACTAGTTTTTTAAGGTTAAGCTAGGCCTTAAGCCCAAATCCTGAGATCATATTGGAGTCTATCCAATATCCATTGTTGGGCCACCCGCATTGCCACACTCCACGCCTATAGCCTTGGGTGTGAAGGGGTGTTGGAAAGCCAGCTTAATTGTGGCTTCTTGGGGTTGCCTTAATTGTAGCCTCAGGGTGGGTGTTTAGTTTCACGTTACCTTGATACTTGATATATGACTTAAATAGAGCTTATAAAGTTTGGGTAATTCTCACCTTACAAGCCATTTTTGTGTGGTTGAAGCCCAAACTCTTAAGAGAAAGACAAGAAGAAGATGGTGAGCCAGTTAGTCAGTAATGTTGCTGCCTTGTGATCTAGGAGTCATGGATTCATGGTTCCGTTCTTCTAGATACAGAAAAAACCTTTGTTCATAGGGGTAAGGTTATGTAAATCTGAACCTCCCCAAGCCCAACAATGGTTGGAGCCTCATGCATTGGACAACCCATTTAGAAAGACAAGAAAGAAAGTGGAGACATATGGACGATAAGAATTCTCCACAACAGACTAGAGAAGGACATTGACAGTAGAAAAATAATAAAGAACATACATAAACAAAACGTTCTGCAATCCCTCCACAAATATGATAAAAATATTCATGAGAAAGTCCATGTGCTAAACACCAACAAGAAGCTTGAAAAATACATCTATCTCATAACAAAGGCAGACAGAAACCTGTCTTGAAAGCAAAAATCAAGTCCCTCTTTGATCCTTCTTGATCCTCAAAATAATCAACAGAAATTGAACAAAACTCTAAGGGCACAATCATTTTACCAAAACACAAAAGAACTGTTTCCACAGGCATATGCATTCATTAATACAAAAGTCATTCTGGAACTCATATAGTCATATTAACATATTGATTGATATCTAACTAATGTATGATATTAGTTGTTATTGTTATGTGTGAGTCTCTTTCCATATGTGTATTGGGAATTTGGTCAGCAACACATTAATGTCTAAGCTTCATTTCTTCCTGTTTCCATGTCTAGTCTTCTTGGATTGAGCCACAAGAAATCCACATGGATCCCAAGAGTCAAACAACGTAGTTGATGTGTAGGTCAAGATTTACAACATAAGATTAAAACAAATGCAAGCCAGAGAGTAACAAAATCTCTCACTACATGCAATCAGTTTATATGCGTACCTCTCGGGAAACTGGAAGACAATACCAACCCTTTCTGGCACCAAGGGCTCCGGAGGTTGACTCGGATTTCCATCACTCTCATATTCTTGGATGTAAATAGATCCAGAGGTTGGTTTGCTTATTCCTGCAAGAAGCTAAATGGAGAAACGCGAGCCCAATTGATGAGCTGTAACAATAATCCAACTAGAAAAGCATCATGCACGAATATTCAAGAAAACCAGATTCACTAAATGGATAAAAAAAAGACCGACCTGCAACAGAGTTGTTTTTCCACTTCCACTCTGTCCGAAAATTAGACCAAAACTGTTGCAATTGACAGAAATAAGCTGCCACAGATATCCAAAAAAGAACTAGGAAGATACATTATTGACAAAATTCACACTCAGAACGAACAAATGACACGATGAAATAACGACACACACAAACATTTAAGTACCTCTTCTCTGGAAGTGAAAAACTAACTGAATTTAGAAGTCTAAGCTGAGTCCCCGGGGGTTGATAGGAAACGTCTCTAACCTTGAGCAAAAATAATACAATTTTTTAGTACATACATACATTCCTGAAATTTCCACCATATATAACATAAAGCAGCAATCAAGAAAGTAGCTAAATGTGAAACAATTCGTTAAAGCAAAATCAAAATGAATGGACAGTGTAAGTCGATAAGAGCGTGCGTACTTCGAAAGAGGAGTAATTAGAGTTGATTCTGGGAAGCTTGAGTGAGAGGGAGAAAGAAACACACGATATGGGAGAAGGGGAAAGCTGTGGTGGTTGGAGGAACCGCAACCCAATCGGTGGCCTCAAAGCGGTCGTCATACTCGGCGGCTCCGGGTGTGTCTTCCGGGTTCCGCTACGGCTAACCGGCAGGATGGGATGATGGAATATTTGCTTCGAACTACAGGGCCAAGGGTAAAATATACCTCTCTTTTTAATTTCTCCAGTTTGAATCTAATTTGAGGATTACTTTCTTTTTGTTAGTTTTTATTTTTATAAATGGTGTTTCTCATTATTTATTGATGATATAGATGTATATGTTAATTTAATATAATTAGACACATAACATGTTTAAATACATATTATATTATCACTAAATAATGATAGAGATTTAAAAAAAAATTAAAATATATAACTGATAAGAAAAACTTTAGATAAGGATGATAAAATGGGCCTAGTCCGGCAGGCCAACCCATTTAACCTGCAAAAAAAGGTGGGTCGGGTTGACATTATCAACCCACAGAAAAAAAAGGTGGGGAGGTATTTCTGGAGAAAATGCAACATGGTAGCTAGAGAACCAGATGCGAGAAGCTTACCTAGCTTTGTTTACATTAGGTAATTTTGGGGACGAAATTTCTAAAAAGGTGGGAGAGTTGTAACGACCCGGATTATAAGTTGTTTATCTGGATGTTTGATGTGTGTATTATATTAATTATATTACATGTATTATGGTGATTGATTAATTGTTTTATTATAACTTGTTGTTTGAGTATTTTTGTCTTGGTATGCGTGCTTGATGGGTATTGGACGTAAGTCAATTCTGCTGTGTTGTGATTGTTGGTTATGCACGTTAAGTGGACGAACTGTGCCAGTCGTGTTTATAAGCAACAGACTGGCACAGCAACAAGTTCACTCTTCCTTCTTCTACGCTTGCATTTCCTCTATTTTCTCTCTAAAACTCACCCAAAAACCCTCTCGTTCCCAACCCCTTCTTTGTTACCTTCAACCTACGAGAACCACCGTAACTGCTGCGGAGTCCCAATGCCAAGGAGAACTTTGTGATCGGAGCAGAAGTTAAGAACAAACCGTCGTGAGGCTCGTGGATGAACTCCTAGTTAGGTAATGGGAGTTTATCGTATTACTTAATAGCTTTAGGTACCACGGTTTGGAGGCTAGGGAGTCCAGCCGTGATGATAACTGCATGTCCCTGGTGTGTGTGATGTTTTTCCCAGAAAAGCTACGTCTTTTATGAATGGGATGTGGTATGCCTTAAATTTGTTGAATGTTGTTTTGTGTTAATCTTTGGTGTTCTCGTGGGGGAGTAGATGTTTTAAGAACTCCCCATACATGTGTGAAGTTGGCCTTTTGATGGTGAAAGGCTTCTAAGACACTTGCGGAAGTGTTCAAGAATGTGATGAGTACCGGGATGGGTTGGCTGCGTTGCACATAGACATCAACCCTTGTGTTGTGATGTCGGCTCCGGGATAGGTAGATCGAGTTATATACCCTTTGTGTTGTGATGTCGGCTATCGGGATGGGTAGGCCAAGTTATATATCCCTTGTGATGTGATGTCGGCTGTCGGGAAGGGTTGGCCGAGTTGCATGTGTCTAACCTTTGTGTGACATCTGCTATCGGGATGGGTGGGTCGAGCTACATATATGTCAATCCCTTGTAATATGATGTCGGCTACCGGGATGGGAATGCCGAGTTGAACGGTTTACGTACCATGCATGTGTGCATAAAGGACGTAACTTGGTCCTTGTTAGCGGACTTCAGTAGACCGAGTTCCCTACCCGGGACCGTTCCTTTAGAGTCGTTAAGACTCGCTTCCCTTTCTATAAGGTATAATGGGTTACTTACCCGGGTGATACATTCGAGCTGTTGAGCTCAAGTTACCTCACCATAGAGAGCTACCGGGTTGCTAACTTGGATGAGCTCATGTCCTCTCGGGAAAAGAGCCACCGGGTTCGCCTACTCGGTTGAGCTTGTGTTCCTTCTTCTAGAACGACCAGATTTCATACACGTGTCGTCTCTAGAAGCTCATCCTTCCATTTCCTTAGAAAGACTAGGTTCCTTACCCGGGGTGGACTATTTCCTTTAGAATTGCTAAGTTCAAACCCCTTTTCTTGAGGACTGCCGGATTCCTTACTCGACAGAGCTTGTCTACTCTTGGGAAATGAACTACCGGGTTCCCTTACACCCTTGTGTAGGTTGGTAAAATACAAACCTGGGGACTTACAAGCGCTATCTATCATAATCGATTACAGCGCTTATGCAATCGGTTACATAGTGCAGCACCCGTCCTTAGGACTTTATAAGGAATTTAAGGACCTCGTGACCGTCTTTGGCAAATTCTTATCAAACCCAACCGACCTCGACTGAGTCCCTCCGACCTCGTCCATTTTTGCTACCCTTGTCTTCACTTGACCAAACTTTACCCCTCTAACCGACCCCTACCGACCTTGTCCAAGTTCTACCGGCCTTGACCAACCTTGTCAGCCTTCGTCCGACTTTGTTCGGATCCCTACCTTGAGATATTATGTCTAAGTGCCAACATGGACACCTCGTACTTCACACCGGTTCACTTGTTTGTATGTGTTTGTGATGACGTATATGATTACGTTGGTGGCATTCGAACTCGGCCTATGTGATGACTTGAGATGAGGAATGTGTCTGGATACACATAAATACCCACAGGGGTGTATGGCGTTATCCTAGCCAGGTCGGGTTGAGCCTGGTTCTGGGTCATACATTGATGGTGCCATGGTGATATTCTACGTATAGTTGTGAGATGCCGGGACTGGGTGGTGGTAAACCTTGCGAGGACCACAGTTAGTGCATCATTGGGCCCTTGTGTAGGCGGTATGTTACTTAGGGGGTGTATGACGGGTTACCCTTGCGAGGAAGGATTGTGTTCCTAGCCGGGTCATACATTGATGGTGCCTACGTAACATATGACATTTGCATGACAGAAATAGGATGGTTGACTGCATAGTACGAGAAGTACTGGGGGGCCACGTCTGTAGGGAGATCCTTATGACACCCATTTTGGCTGATCACCATGGGGGTGAGTCCTGTCCACAACAGAGTGACCCTGATGTATTGCAGTAATCATTTGTACCATGGACTTTGGCCTATTTGGGATGGTACCACATTGCATTATGAGAATCCAGTCAAGAGCATGCATCATGCTAGATATTACAAGTCGATTTATGAGATGATTGTGGATGTCCGTGTATGTTTGTATTGATATGTTGATGATCGTGTTGCTTCTTGATTGGGTTGTGTCCCTTTTCTACTGTATTTATTTTTGTTATTTAATATGATAAACTCACATTTGCTTTGTTGTACCTTGTGGTTTGGTACCTGTGATGATCGCGAACCGCGTTCGTGTGAACAGATGAGCAGCAGTAGGTGCTTTTGGGAGAATACCGAGTTGTTTGGAGTCGTCATGCTTTGCCGGGATGTCCATGAACATGATTCCTGGCAGGAGCTGCACTTTGCTAGATGCACCCATTGTTTTTAATGAACGCACTCCTTGTTTTGCTAGTTACACCCCTAACTTCTATTTCTCCTTCTATTGTAAAACACTTGATGTATATCTTGAGACATAATCTTTTGTACTTGTAATTAAATTATGTCTGGTATGTGCATACATATTTTCAAAACGTCTTATGAGTACCTTTAATTATGTTTACGATTATTTTCTATGAGGATGGTCGTCATACGCACGCGAAAATTTTATCATCATTTTCACAATCAACTAAAGGGTGTTCCTTTTATTAAGAAAATGAATCTAAATCATGGTCATGAGTTAGTAATACAGTAGCGACGTGGTAGGTCGATACAGTTGGAGTACATTAAGGATTCGGTACTCAGTTTTACCATTTACGTTCCATTCATAGATATGGTTGGCATTAAATGATTTAGAATGGTCTTTTTCTTCAATGAGAAGATCAGGAGTGGTTGCTCTATTGTAATACAACTTAGAAGGTTGTTTCCAACTTGGTTGATTTCTAATTGGATTAATTTGGATAGATTTCTTTGAATCAGAATTTCCAATTTCTAGCTCAGTTTGGTTGAGGACATTGATTTTTCCTTGTCTTTGTGCTTTTGGATTTCATGCTTAGATTTAGCTCTAGTAAGGACAGATCTTGAATGAGCTTCTTGAGACGTAGAGGTTTTAGGAGTTTCTTGTATGACTAAGGAAGAGGATAAATCTTCTAGTCTTTGTTTAAACTCGTCAGAAGGTTGACTAGGTTGATTGAAAGCTTTCAGTTTGGCAAACTATTTCTTAAGGTTTTCATTCATCCTAAAGGGTTTAAAGATCGGAGTTTGAATTGTCTTAGAAGAAGACACACCAGCTTCTATACTAAAGCTAGGTTTTTCTCCTATGGTCCAGAGGCATTTTATTGGTATAGTTGGATTGTTCCATAAGATTTCTAATATCTTTTGGAGAGATGGATTTAGACTCATCTTTAGATTTAAAAGGTGAGACAAAGATTGAATTATGTTTCTCATTACTAAAAATAGGAAGAATAAACTTGGTTGAAGGAGGAAACTCAAATTTTACTATTTGTCCGTCCTTAAGATCTACCTCGTGATTACACTAATAGTGTTTGGTTCTATGAAAGGATAATATATCTTATGGTAAGCTACATAAGATTTAAACCAATCAAATAAAAATATTTGAGTTTTAACATAATTGAGAAAAGAATAATATTCTTCCCTAATTTGGTCTTTACAACTATCGTTGTAATTGCTAAGAAATTACTCTCTTTGAGGAGTCATTTCCTCGGAGTTGAAATCTAAATTAAGAGCTTCATAATCTATGCAGGTTTTACTAATCATGGATAACTTCATCGTCTTGCATAGATGAAAAAGATGGAGAGAGAATCGATCTAAATTCTTCTTCATTATTTTCCTGTTGATAAACTGGTCGAGGAATTAAAGAACATGTTTCTACCCCTTGAAGCTTGATTTTACTACTTCCACTTGGAACAATAGAGAAGGATTTTCTGGAGAAAACAGACCCAAAAAGTTCAGATCTAGAATCTCTAGTGAAAGATGATGTGACAATATTGAAGGAATTGGACTTGTTGAAATTGTTTTCAACCCTACTAGAATCATACTGTTTGACAGATACAAAGCTTAGTGTGCTTTAAGGTTTGGCTGGAGCTACTTTGTCCATGGCCCAGGTTTGAGGGAAATTAATTGCTTCTCACTTGATGTCTTTTGGTATAACAACCTTGGCTTTGGTTGTATCCGTGAAAAACAAAGTTGTTTCTCTAGTTTTCCTAGGTTTAAGAACCTTAAACATCCATGAGTTCATTGCCTTGTACTGAACTCGATATATGATATTAACTGGGATAGATCCAACCTTCATATCTAGGCCATAAAATTGAAATAGATTGGTTCATTACTAAGGCTGGTTTCTACTATGCCTAGAATAGAGTCTGTGAACTAATTATGACGAGAGCCTTTTAGGCATAAGAGGATTGAAGTGTTTAATCCTTTTATCCCTAGAGATTTATTAGCAACTTGAACACATCCAACATGCAAAAAGTTGTATTTTTGTTTATGTAGTTTTAGATAACTGTTTGAAAGAAGTTTGATTTCATCAAAATCAGATTTGAGACGGATGTTTGTTTCGACAGTTTGGATTATAAAATTAGATTTTCGAAAATATTTTTCGTCATGTTTGTAAAGTTCATTTTCTGGAATCTTGGGAATCTTCTAGTCATCTAGATCTTCATTAATATCTTCAAAAGAAACTTCTTCTTTGAAAGTATTTTGATTGGATTTGCTTAAAGATTGTTATGTTTTAGAGGGATTGAAGGAGGAAGAAGAAGTTTTGAAGATTTGAAGAAGAGACGAGAGGAGAAAGAGCGAAAAAGAGACATAATAAAATTAATCCCCTAATATCATTGTCATCCTCTGGTTCTATAACAACATAAAGATAGATCTAGGTTAAAACTTACCAACTGAACTATGTTTCAGACTCTTTTTTTATCTCTTAACTATAGGCAATGAATTTCAGACAAAAGTTCAAATCTTGTATTCTAAAAATTTGTAGGTTTTACTGCTCTTATCTCATTAGGACTTACTACCTGAGCAACACAAGGTCATAGCTTTCTTAGCTTATCATGCTAATCAATTAAGACATAAAAGATCTTAAATCATTTATAAAAAATTTAAAACAAATTCATGTCTGCAATATAGTTTAGGTAAGTAAAAGACAAATTAGATTTAACTATATATTTCTACTTTTCCATTAGGCCCTAATACCATAAATGATGGAATCACGACTACTAAAAGGAAATTAAAATAGACAAAACATCAATGAAAAAGAAAGAATAATAAACGGATTTCCATTACTATGAACTAAATATATATATATATATATATATATATATATATATATATATATATATATA
>CM023959.1:20806322-20832134 GCA_013407115.1 Glycine latifolia | reverse complement strand
GATAGATAGATTAATTTATTATTTTATTTTAAGAATTACAAAATATAACAGGTTTCTGAAAGACATTAAAAAATATACAATTTTTTCAATTATTATTTGCAAGCATATATGTATATACGCAATGGGTGTTTCATATAGTGTTTTTTATAAAACAATTTTTTTTTAGAAAAATTGAAAACAAAAAAGATTACCGAAATTTAAAAAATACCAAATATTTTTTTTAAAAAAAAACAAGGGTGTGCTTAATTAAATTGTATTTAATTTTTATTTGATACTTGTAAAGTGTATTTTCAGTACTTATAGGTTATATTATAATTAATTATGTAATTTTTCATCAAGAGAAGAAAGATAATGATTACACAAAGTCGCACTCAATGTCTTCTGTTATAAACTTATAATTAACATGGCCTTTTAATTTTTTCTTTTTTGTGGTTTGGTTTGCAGAAGTCAAATAACTTTTTGCGTGTAAATTATGCTGATGGCTCGGGGATTAAGCATGATTTAACATTTGATTGGGATGTTACATCTTAATCCTAACTCTGGAATATTTATGGATCCTCACCTAACATCTTGTACTGGTTTACTTAGGCATATATTTGGTCCCCAAAAGCTTAACCATATACAAATACACTCATGAATATTCCTCGTGAGGCTTAAGCTTAGCTAACTACTAATCTTTGCTCAGACTTTACATATATGCTGGCTAATGGGTCATTAATTGGAACTTGGAGTCTACAGCTAGCGTTCCAATTGCAAAGCCAGTCTTTGATCCCAAAATTAGTTAATTAGTAATTTGATTGAATTTCTATTACCCACTCCTTAGTGCATTTGTTTTGGTAGATTAGTGCATATTTTCTCATATATCTAAGTTTACTTTTTTGAAAATAATTTCTTCTGTATATTAATTATTTAAATTTGATGGTTGACGCCTCACATTCTTTAAGATATATTTGAAGTTAACAATTTTATAGCAAAATATGATCATAACTAGCTATGTTGCCATGATACTTTTTTTGTGGTTTCTCCTATATTTAACAGAATAACACACTTCATAACATCTTTATCGTTTTATATAAAAAAAATAGAAGTGACGGTAAATATGTAAATTTACAATTTTCCATTCTTTTTAAGGATAAAAGAATAATTTTATATTATTTTTTATCCTAAAAAGAAAATATTTTTCTACTCATTATTTTAAGACTAATATTGTAATTTTAACTTTTTCGCTCTTTTTAAAGATAAAAGTGTAATTGTAAAAGTATTATTTATATTACAGCTATTATAATTATAATCATAATTATAATTTTATATTCAAAAAACATTATATTTTAAAAAACTTAAATCAGTGATATATAAATTTTAATTAAGTAATGAAAATTGTAATCCGTGACCTATTCAGTTAGATTTTTAACTGATAAATAAAAGTTTTTATTGTTATAATTTTTTCCGGTGAAATATAATTTAAATTTTAATTCATTAAATTTTCAATATATATATATATATATATATATATCATAACGTTATTGTGCACTGATTTTTAATTCATTAATCATAAAAGTATTTTATAATTTGTAATTAAAACTATCTTAACAAAAGTATATTCTAATTTATATTGAGTAAAAAAGTTGATAACAAATGAACTTAAATTGTATAAATTTTATTATCGTTATTCTAAAAAATTTCCAAACACCATTAGACTAAATTGTAATGTTGTTTGTAAAATATATTGACTAGAAAAATTTATATTAATAAACGAACTTAAAACTTTGTATATATAAAAGTAGGAGTGAGAGTAAATATGTAATTTATGTTTTTCTGTTATTTTCAAGGATAGAAGAGTAATTTTATATATTTTTTTAATCTTAAAAAGGAATTAATTTCCCGCTCATAATTTTAAGGCTAATATTGTAATTTTTTTTTCTCTTTTTAAGGATAAAAGTGTAATTATAAAAGTACTATTAATATAATTGTAGTAAAAGAAAAATTAAATTTAGAAAGTAAGATTTTTACCTCTTTAGTAAGAAAGATTTTGTGAGAAACTTACTAAAAAAAGAAAAAAAATTAAATTTCCCAACCTATGATACCTAGAAAACCAAAAATTTATCTTCTATCAAACATTCTTTTAAATAAACAGTTAAATTTTATTATGTAACTTTTTGTACATATTAAATACTATACTTGCTATATTAATTTTATTATGATTTTGCATACTTTAAAGGTGTTCGTAATAAATATTATTCAATTCTATTAAATAAAATTAAATATTTAAGATAAAATTATTACATTAGATATAAAAAATCAAATAAAAGTTATGATTAAAGAATCAGCTTCAACTATTACGAATATTAATCTCAAAGTATTAATTAATTTGGTATAGGGATAAACCTTGATGTAAAAGAAAAACAGATTAGCTTTATTAATAACAATAGTTAATAAAACTTTTACCATTTTTCTTTTTCATGAATAGATATTTTCCTTCCACGAATTTTTCCTGAGTAGCCCATTTTTGTTACCATGTGGATCTTTTTGACGTTTATTCCGGGGGCAGTTTAATTCAGACTCATCTCTTTGTTCATTTACTTTTTTGTTTTAGGGTTCAACAACTCATCTCAATTTTATCTGTTACGCAACGTGTAGAAGAAAAGTAGAGCCTTACAATTGGACGAAATTTTTTTCAATCAGACTGTTAACAGTATAGTTTTTATGATGCTCCCAATAATTTTTTAAGGT
Source organism: Glycine latifolia (assembly GCA_013407115.1). Lineage (NCBI taxonomy): Eukaryota > Viridiplantae > Streptophyta > Magnoliopsida > Fabales > Fabaceae > Glycine > Glycine latifolia. The sequence continues at coordinate 20,829,404 of CM023959.1, read as the reverse complement.
TTTGATGTTGTTAAATTTTTTTAAAACCAAATTATATGTTATTTTATTATTAATTATCTTATTTGATTTTCAAATTAATCGTTAATTAACTTTTTTAAAATTTAAAATTGAAACTATTTTAAATTAGAAAATATGATTAAAGATAAGTTTGAAAATCTGAAACCTAATCTCTTTCACCTCCTTCACCAATAAACTCAGGGCCGGTCCTGAAAATTCTTTGGCCCGGGGCAAAGTGAAAAAAATGGGCCTCTAACATATATTTTTTTTGAAATACAAATAATATTAAAATTAAGGGATGGAAAAAATGGGCCTTAACATACAAATTTTTTAAAATATAAATAATATTAAAATTTAGGAATGAAAAAAATAGGCCCTTAACACACAAATTTTTTAAAATACAAATAATATTAAAATTAAGAGATAAAAAAAATGGGTCTCTAACACACAAAAAATGGACCTTAACATACAAATTTTTTGAAATACAAATAATATTAAAACTAACGGATGGAAAAAAATGAGCCCCTGACACATAAACTTTTTGAAATACAAATAATATTAAAACTCAGGGATGGAAAAAATGGACCTCTAATACACAAATTTTTTAAAATGCAAATAATATTAAAATTAAGAGATGAAAAAAATAGACCCCTAACACACAAAATGGACCCCTAACATAGGTTTTGTTTTTATTTTATTTTTTTAATAATTTTTTTACTTAAACTACCAGCCCAAAAATTTTTGGGCCCTGGGCGGACGCCCTGCTCGCCCTGCCCCAGGGCCGGGCCTGAATAAACTTCACTGGATCTGAACCCTAATTACCTTATTTTTAGCTTATGCACATATTGTGCATTGAGCTTATCTTAATAAAAAAATTTAGGATAAATATCCATTTTCATTCTTAAATTTATTAAACATTTATAATTAAGTCTTTTAAAGATGAAAATTTTAAATTTTGTCTTTGAATTTGTAAATAGTGCGACAAACAATCCGGTCATTAGTTTTATCCGTTAACTCAAATGATTATGCCTAAATACACCTTTCGATAATGATGTGGCAACCAACTGTCTCCACGTGGTTGTTACTTATCATCTATGTGATTGTCACGTCAAGTGTCAATAAATTGATTTTTTTTTATTTGATATTTGAACTTCACAAATTATTATCCTTTTAGTCACAAAGATGTACATACATACATACACACACACACACACATATATATATATATACATATATATTAGCATAGTAATAATAAATGACATTTTTATAGCGATTTTAGTTATTTATAGTGATGAAAACTAATTGTCAAATATAGAAATAGAAATATTATATTTTATATTTGAAATCACCATTAATTTATTTATTATATTTTATTAAGTTAAAATTCTAACAAATAATATTACAATAGTGACAAATAAAATATAACTGAATTAAAAATAAATAAAAATATAAAAGTTAAATTAGTTTTTCATAAGAATCAAATTAAAATGCATATTATGTAAATATATAGATACTAACAAATAATTTATTTTTAAAAGTCAAGATATTTATTTAATTAAGGAGGAAATTAAAAGCAAAGAGATACATGGATCATTTTATTCAACCAAAATTTTAGACAAAATTAGATATTTTTTGTTTTTTGTTATCTTTTATTGTATTTTCTTTTAGTTTGTATACTCCAATATGACTAATATAATAAGTGAACTATATTTTATATTTAATTTCGTAGGTCATATCTATTGTGTACTCCAACATGATACATGACAACTATCTTCTCTATTAGGAATATAATGGGTGAACTATAGTTTTTACTTAAGTTTGTAGGTTGTTATACTTTTAACTTAGAACAGTTAATGTCCTCTAATGATCAATCGTTGAACAATGATGTGAAAACTACAAAAAAGATATGCAAGAAAATGGTAATGCTTTTATTTTTCTTCCTTTTGTGATTGTGAAGTTTTTTTAAGTGCATTTTCATCATTAAAATTATTTTGTAAAATAGATTAATTAATTAATCTAACATTCTACACATATTAATAGTATATAAGATGATAAAACTTGATTTGAGTAGAAGATCTGGTTTGGAATCTTATAGAATCTTGTTAGTAATGTTCTAGATTTAGCACTTACTATTGTGATATACTCACTCATAAATTAGTTTCATGTTTATAGTATAATTTAAATGATAGAATTGCAGAAAAAATAGAAGTGAGAGAATATGATAATGTCTAGGCTAATAATCATGCAAAATGAGACTTAATTGAAAACTTATTAAGGGCTTGCAGGGACATAAATGACAGTACGTGCTAAGTTTAGGGACAAAAATGTCAGTAAATGATTAAGTTCAATGATTAAAATAACAAGAAGTTGCTAAATTTAAAGACCAAATTGAAAAATTAATCTTTTGACATGTGACAATTAGGTAAATGCCATGTGACAATTATTAATTGTCACATCATCATAAAAAAGTGTCACATAAATACAACCATTTAAGTTAACGGATAAAACTAATGATAGGACTAAATTGTTACACTTTTTACAAATTGAGGGACAATTTTTTTTTCATATTTCAGGGAATCTAACTATCAATTAACAAATTCAATGAGGAAAATGAGTTTTATCCAAAAATTTATCTTAGCCTTTAAAAAAAATCATAAAGGCTAGTTAAAAACCTGGTCCAAGATAATGTTGCTTAAAAAGTGAAATAGAACCTAAGTTTCCCAGCAAGTTTCACTCTTCTAGAGTGAATTTCTAAAATTTATTAGCCAGATCCGGTTTGAAGTTTGTTTCACTGCATATACTTATGTCAACTTGTGATTAGGCACCCTAAGCTCGTGTGGAATCTTACTTTAGAAACTGTTAAAAAAAAATTCAACGATAAAGGAGGTGAAGAAGATTAGGGTTTAGATTCAGTGTGATTTACCGATAAAGGGGATGAGTGAGATTAGTGTTCAAGCTTCAAAACTTACGCTTAATAAGATTTTCTAATTTAAAATAGTAACTTTAATATTTACAAAAAAATGTTTTAATTAATCAAGGATTAATTAAAAATTATAATTAATGAGAAAAAAGTTGATATTCAATTTAATTGGCTTAAAATTTAACAACATCAAACCCACCAAAATTATCGGATATCATAAAAACTTTCATAACAGTAACAGTGATTCACTATAAAAAGAATTTCATATATTAATGGTCAGATTCATGTGGACTTTATCTAATAAAAAATATTAATATAAATATTATAAATTTATATTAATAATACGATAAATATTATTTTAACAAATAATTTAATTCAATATGTTTTTACTGACTTCTAATAAGTTAAAAAAACATCATTTAATTTAATTACCATAAAATTAATTTATTGTATTACGTTAAAAATGGTAAAAAGTCTTCAATTATTTTTATTTATCTAAAAAAATATTAATTTTATACGATAGGAAAATATATTTATTAAAAATAAGTATATATTACAAATATTTTAATAATTATTCCAATAAGTTTCATACAATTTTTTCTAGGAATTCTTTGATGAAATTAAATTCACAGAAAATTAATTTTAAAATATAAGAACTACACACACAAGTCGGATTACATTGCTTCTGAAATTTATGCAATAAGCAGTATAAGTATTTTTGTTGTAGAGTAACAAAGATTTGGACCTTGTGCAAATTATCCAAATCTTCCTATCATTAGGCCAATATTGATAGTATATTATTTTATAATACATTTTTAGAACATTTTATATGATAATTTTTTTAATTTCTTTCCATCACATTAATTACCTTTTACATTTTTTTTTCTTTTTTTTCCATCGATCTTTATTGAATGAATTTTTTACATAAAATTTCACTATACACAAAATAATTTCTTGCCACAATTATTGTTCTTCTTGATGGTAATATAATTAGTCAATATTTATATACAATATGTGTTAACTTTTTATTGATCATTAGTTTATTGTGACGACTATATATATAACTACAACTAAAACAAATTTTGCTGTGGTGATTGTTTATATAGATTAATTTTCCTTTTACATATTCCGAGTGACGTAGAAGACTATAAGATACAACACATGGTCCAAAGCAGAGAGTATTCAGCAAAGGAAAAACTGGTTTTCCAAGCTTACCACTACGTCCGTACATGCCTAATTATCAAAGCATATAAAAAACGATAGTTTGGTTCAATAAATGGAAAACATTTAATATAACTTGCAACAGAACAATCCTTCTAAAATTCAATTCCACCCTGAATGGTGGAACACAGAACGCGGGGGAGAAAAGGTGGACCATGCAAGGAAATTATAATTGTTCTTAATTTTGATGCCTTGGAATTTTCCAATCTCTTACGTAAGATTGGTGACAAATTCGTAGAAACTCGATTGTGATGTTTGAAAAGAAGAGAAAAAATTGATGGGATGTTAGGAATCATGCATGGAGGTTAATTGGGTCCTTTGCCACCTACAAAACGATAAGAAGAATAATGTGGCATCATGTTGTGACCATGCAGCATTTGACGTTTCAAAATGAGTTTGAATAATCTGCATATAGTTTGAATTGAAGCCTGCTTTTCAAATTGTATTATAAGAGAAAGAAGAATAAGAGGCTGCGCAGACCTAACTCTCCTATTTGGATTTTAATCTATGCTCTCCGTTTTTCAAACTTTAAATGCACATGCTTCTCTTGTCCTTATCAGCCCCACGTACTGTATGTATCCACGTGTGTGGGTCACATACATGCATAGGGCAAATGATGCCATAGCTTTTAATGCATTTACCATTTCTACGAAGATGACGCAAGATCAATTTGAAAAAAGATTGAATATTAGGAATAATGTAGCTATAAGAATTTCTTGAGTATAAATAAAATTAAGTTTTTAGTTATTAAACGTTTTTAAATTTTATTTTTTAGTCCTTAAACTTTTATTTGACTGATTAAAATTCCTAAACTTTGTATTAATGTTTTTAATTCTTAAACTTTCATTTGAGTGATCAAGCTCCTTAAACTTTTAGAAATTTTGATTTTTAATCCTTGAACTAAATGAACCTATTATTTTTATTTATTTAATGAGATTTCAATGATTAAAAATTAAAATTTTTAAAATTTTAGAGACTAAATATCTTAATGAAAAAATTTTAAAATATTGACTAATCAAACAGAAATTTATGAACTAAAAATCTTAATGAAAAAAAGTTAAGGAACCTTAATCAATTAAATAAAAATTTAGAAATTAAAAATTGAATTTTAAAAAAATTTAGGAACTAAATATTTAGTTAACCCACAAAATTACATTACAAATGCATTAAGGAGATCTAGCTTATCAATTGATTGATGAATATACGTGAGTTATTCTAAATTCTTGATATTTTTTTTTTACACAGAGAAAAAAAAAGATTGGAAATTAATATTTAGTGACAAAGATTGGAAATTTTACCTTTGGCCCTTTTTGCCAATTCTTGACCAGTCTACTATGTTTGGCTTTTATCAGTTAATGACAGATTTTAGTCACGCTCAATAATGAGTCAGCGTGTTCTACAAGTATTCTTCAAACATGACCTCTTAAACGAAGAATCCCCAAACCCCGCATTTATGTGATTTTACTATTTTACACGTTACAACCGCTCTTTAAATTGTTTTTAAAAGTTCTGAGTATATATATATATATATATATATTGTTGCAGCCATTGCGACCAAGTTGGTGTTACCTAAACTTTTAAAACTTTGATAGTTGGACGATTGTGTTATGCAATTTGAAACCTGCATATAAACTGGAAAATACAAAATCTATTTAAAAAAAAAAAAAGAAAATGAAACTTCAGGAACAATCTTAGTAGGGCTTTGTCTAGACATGTTAAGGCTTTAACGAAATTTTATACTTGAATATTACTTTGATATTATTTGTCATGTTCATTTTATTTCTAACTTTTTGAGCTACGTACAAAATTATAAATTAAAGTTTTATAATAAAATAATTTTAACATTTCACTTTTCACTTTATGGTAATCTATTCGATCATTTCTTGCAACATAGTTGATCTCAAATTAAATACAAAATAAATTAATATTAAAAACTTATTTTGACAATATTTACAAAATGTATTAATAACATTTTCTAATCACATGAATTTAAAATCAAATTTCAATATAATTTAATACTTCTAATAATGCACTAATTTTTTTAAGTATTTATTTCAGTGCCTTTAGTAAAGAAAAAAAATTCAAAACCACTAATTTCAAATTAAAGCTTACTATAACTTAGATTTGTCTCAAGAATAATATGATGTTTTTCTTTTCAATTCATCCTCTATTAGAAATTTTCAACTATTGAATTTCAAATTAAAAAAATTCAAAAGTGATTTCATAATTTAAGAATTTTTATGTTATGAGTAGAAGACAATATTAGATGTGTATACATAATATTCAAAATCAAAAGAATTCAATTCGGTGTCTAATATCATTACTATTATACATTTTCATAAAAAATTATGTTATATAGATCATACTATTTTTATGAAACTTAATCTCTATTTTCATTTCAATGCCATTTTTATTTGAGTTCAAAGTAAACATAAAATAGTTTTTGTCTATTTTTTTAAAACGAGTAATAAAACTTAAATAAGTTACAAACATATATATATATATATATATATATATATATATATATATATATATATTAAAAACTGCATAGACTTACTAACAAATAACTCCACAATAAAATTTAGAGTAAATTACATTTATTTTCTCTCTGTTTTTCTCAAATTGTATTTGATACCCTCCATTTTCACACATTACTTGTATCCCTTATGTTAAGGTTGTTAACTAATATTAATTGAAACATCTGAGAAGACAAAATTGCTTGTTAGAGTAAATTACACTCGCATTCCTTGTGTTTTTTTTTCAAATTACACTCGATATCTCTCATTTTGTATACATTACTTTTACTCATTTCTGTTAACATCGTTAACTAACGCTAGTGTCTAGGAGACCAGACACAACAATGATAGTGGTTGAAGCTACGACGGGAGACAATGAAGTGGTGGAGGTAGATATTGCGACAGTGGTGGGTATGGTAGAGGCGGTGACTACGGTGGTGGTGCTTGCTCTGACAGAAGTGGGTGCGTTGGGACACCGAGTTGGTGGGTGAGAACAACGATGAGGAAAAAGAGATGCTGATGTCGTGGGAGAGTGAGGAAAAGGAGAAGGAGGTGGTGGTGGTAAGTGAAGAGGAGTTGTTGAAGATGTGAATTTGAGGAAGAAGATGAGAGTATTTTAGATATAATTTTTCATTAAGAGTCATATGACCAATATATGCCTATTTTCTGTTACATTATTAAACATTGTTTAAGATGGAGGGGGTTTGAGTGTAATTTGAGCTAAAAAAATAATGAATTTTTTGTATGATGTAAAAAAAAAGGGTATTAGATGCAATTTGGATAAAATACAAAAGGTGTGAGTATAATTTACTCTAAAATTTATCATTTAATCATTTAACACAAAATTATTATATTTTAAAAATAAAAACTTAAAAGGGGCCAAGGCGGCTGCTTCACTTGCCTAGTGACTTCCACGACCTGAATCTTATGAATATATTTTAATAATAAAATAAGAGCTTACTTTTCATCCAATATTAGTGTAAAAAAAATTATATTATGCCAACCAACTAAAAATTATCTTAATTAATTAAGTATGATTTATAAAATAATTATTATAAAAATCAATAATTTTACTATATATAATAGTTTATGATTAGATAATAATAATATAAAATAAATCTTTATATTATTAGTTTATTTAAATTAAATTCATAGAATAATATGATGAACATATATGCATATTTTTATGAGCATCATTATTAGAAAATTTTAATATATTATTAGGGTAAATATTTTTATCGTGTTAATTAATTAAAATAATATTAAATATATATTTTAAAGTAATTATTATTATAAAAGTCAACTTAAAAAGTAATCAATATATGGGTTGATGTCCAAAGGGTTTTTTACATTAACATTTAATTAGAAACTATCATATATGATAAATTTATTGATTTTTACATAGTTATTGGACTCGGCTCAAACTGAAAATTGGGTATCCGACCAGTCCAAGCCACCTATTGGATTGGTTATGCAATGACCCGCTTTGACTATGCGTGACTTGACCTTGAACTGGTGACTCGACAACTCGATTGCCTCAACGGGTTACATATTTTTGAGGGGTTATTTTTTCCAATTGAACAACATCACTCATATTAGAAAATTTAATTTATATCTTACACTTGTGTTGTTTATATACTTGCTTATTTCTTTTTACCAAGCATAAGCGCATCTTAAATTTTAAGATGATGAAGTTATTGCTATTTTCTATTTTTCCTTGACTAATTTGTGTGTGTATTAAATGATATTTGTTATTGTACAATAATGATACATATTTTAAATTCTAACTTAAGGTTGTTTATAATGAATGTTGAAAAAATATGTTGTATATTCAAAATTTTAAACAAAATCATCACTATGCTTCTAAATATGTTGAATTTTACTAAACTTTAAAGCTTAAGTGTACAAAGTTACATGTTATAAAATTATTTATATTTTTTAATGTAGACCGGGTCATGCGGGTCAATTGGTGACTCACTAGGTCGATCCTTGACCCAATGACCATTGACCCAATGACCCAATATCTCGATCTAGTCGATAACCAGTCTGAGTCTGATAAAAACATTGGAATTTTACAATACTTACCGTAGGCCATGTTCTGAATGGTTTTTTGTTTTTAGTTTTAAATTTTTCAAAAACCGAAACCAATTTTAGTTTTAGTTTTGAGTTTCAATTTATTTTTTTATTTTTTTTAAATGTTGTTGCAAATGAAGATAGATAAAATAAGTCAATCAAGCATTTAGTCCCATCAAGCTTTGTAACATCCTTGATTGTCGATTTCTCAGCGGCTCATACTCTACGATACTTCACACGGTGACACTTCATTCAACAACATTGTTGGTCAGAACCCTTCACCGGTAAGAATTCTCTATAGGTAGCTCTTTCCAAAATCTTGACAATATGTTTTGGCTGCTTTCAGGATCAATGACTGTTCCCACAAATCAATACAACACTTTTCAGAGTGTTTTGTCCTTACTTACACTCTTTCCGAGAAACTTCCTAGAAGGTCAGTCATCCCATAACTACTCTGAGTCAAACACACTTAACTATCAAGTTCTTAAGTGATAGGCTACAAGTAGATGCATCTTGTTGGAATTGGTAGTATCAATTGTACAGTCTCATACCTGCACAGCCTCTGGATCGCTCTCTTTCTGGTGTGATTTGTTGGGATGTTACAACTTCGACTTTAAATAATGGTGATGACTGGGGTGGTGGTCCTGACAGTGGTTGAATTGGCGGTGGTGGCGGTCAGGAATGGATCCAAGGGGGGAAAGCAAGGGCTAAACCCCCTTGCCTTAGGACCATTTATGAATATACGAGAAAAAATTTAAAAAATAAAATGTATAAGAAATATAGATTTTTGAACTAATATTTGCTTAATTTTATTTTCATAGTAAATCATATTCTAGTTTTATAGATAAAATTAATAATAAATATTTTGTCAAATTTACTATTCACTAAATAATAATTTATTAGAAGTTAGATGTTTAAATTAATGTGTAAAAAAAATCTATCCCCTCTAATACACTCTTGATCTATCCTGTCAGCGATGATCATGGCAACGATGGTATTGTTGGCCGTGGAATGGTGGTGGTGGTAGTGCTGACGATGGCGGTTGCAATGGTGGTGGAGGTGGCAGTGGTAATGGTGGGGGTGGAATGGTGATGACGATGGTGGTGATGGTAGTGGTGGAATCACTACTACATAAAAAAAGTTTTAATATCGATTTTGGAGGAGTTTCAACATCGGTTCTAGAATCGATGCTAAAATGGCCGTTGTTGAAAGTAGACATTTTCAACATCATTTTTTTAAAACCAATGTTGAAAATTGCTTTCTACATCGATTCTGGCTAAAGCTAATGTAGAAATGTAGTCAAAATTATGTATTCTAAAGTGCTTTGTACATCAGTTCTGCCAAAGATCGATGTTGAATGTACTTACAACATCGATTTTGGTCAAAATCGATGTAGAAAATGCCTTTATAACATCTATTTTGCCTAAAACTATTGTTGTAAAGATACTTTCTACATCGGTTTTAGACCACCAAATGTTATTTTTTACAATTTTTAATATTTTGTTTATTTTTAAAATGAACCAACAAAAACCAATTTATAAAAATATATTAAAATACTTTTAAATATATTAATTTTAAAAATGTTTTTAAATTAATTAATTCTAAAAATATTTTTAAATTAATTTTATATAGCAATACTGCTATATATGACAACATTTTAATAAATAATGTAAAAATATTAACAGTATGTTTCAGTTAAATTGAACTATGAATTCCATTTAATAATAATAATAATAATAATAATAATATTTATGATGATGATGATAATAATAATGACAACATTTCATTTCCCATATGAAACATAAATTTAATAGAAGAAACAAATACTAGTAATAATTAATAAGCATAAGAGTTTAGTATAAACCTAAAGGTGTTGAACTCAATTACAGAAAGACTGCAGAAGAATGGTCGTGCAAACCTTTTTTTCACCAAAAAGATGTATAATTGGAGACTTCTAGATGCTAACAATACGAACCAGTTCCCTTGAGGAAGCCATGTAGTATTTCTGCAATGGAATTGGTTGATGGTTAGAGCAAATCAAAATATAGGGTGGGTGACAGACAAACATTTAACAAATAATTCAACAAATTGGAAGATTACTAGTACTTTGTCAATGTATCATCACTTTCCATTTGGAATATAATTCTCACTTTTCCCCAAAACAAAACAAATTTTCTTTTATGTAAATCTTTGTGAAAAACAGTTACAAAGATTTTAAGCTAGAAAATTTCTAATTACCTGCATCCAAAAACAAGCAACAACCATTGGGACAACGAAGAGAAAAACTTGTCATGTAACTTTTGTCATTACACCAACAATACCAATACCTTGTATTGTAGTTAAAGCAAATCCGCTAAGTCTAAAAGGAATGTCAAGATCCACAACACTTTGATCAATTGATACCTGGTGGTAAACAGAGGACACATTATAATTATCTACCCCATACACGTAGAGATAAGATAGAAAAAAATAAAGACAACAACAAAATAGAACTTCCCTGATTCAAGATCCTTCCAGCTACTGTAGAGTCAAATAAAGACATTGGTGCATGGAAAACACTTCTAAGCATTTTCAGAAATAGCTTTTGGGAAGCTGCAAGACCAAATGTAGCCACCAGAATAGCCCTTACAAATATAGACCATGAGCTACCAAAAGCAAAGGCCATATAAACAAGAAGAACAACTGATGGAGTTACTTTGGGCAGGTCTCTTATGCCTAAAAAGAATGTTTGTGCAATGATTATGAGTAGAATCAATAAGCCTTCATCTAACTCTTTAGAGAAGTGAGTAGGGATATCCACAGCCTCTATGGCTTTATGGTGAGTTGAAACAAGAGTATTAAAATTTGTTCCTACTTGTTAAAGATCGTCATACTTTCCTGATTGTGTGATGCATCCTTCTTTAAGATCCTTCAAGAATGGAAAAATAAATTTAGGAATATCATATTTACATCACATAAATTCTTTTAATACTTAAAACTTTGTCAAGTGAAAAACAAACAGAAATTTCATATAACATGAAATATTTGAATAGGATTCTTCCTAGTCCTTGCAAGAATTAAATATAATTATTGATACGGCCAAATGCCAATTAAAGTGACTACAGATCAATGTAGTAAGAAATACATATTTATTAGAAGTTATAGAAACATAATATTTGAATAGGATTCTTCCTAGTCCTTGGAAGAATTAAATATAATTATAGATACAACCAAATGTCAATTAAAGTGACTACATATCAATGTAATAAGAAATACATATTTATTCGAAGTTATTGAAACATAATAATAAAATTATCGACAATGGATTCAATTAACCTAAATATGAACCAAAAAGAGTTTTATTAATGAACTTTCCTATGCATATATCAATTTAATATTACCTGCAATTATCTATTTTTGCTCCTGATTATAATTTTTACAACTGGCAACATCTCATGTTGATATCCTTATAAGAACTTGAGTTTAATACAATCAATATTTAAACTGAATCCTCTGTGTTGTTTTTATACATGTTGTATTTGTTTTGGCCTCTTACTACATAATGCATGAATGTGCAAGAAAAATCGTATAACCATACCAGAATCAAATCAGCAATAGGAAGAAATTCAACTTGATAGGTCACAAAAATGATTGTTTTATCTGCAAGTGCTGTCAATTTATACTTATGTAGTTCCATGTCAAAGGGTAAACCAAATCCACAATTCATTTAAACAATAACATCAATTCTATGCTAAGGAAAACTAACCTTAAACAAGTCTAATCCAGTGTGAGCATCAATTGCACTGAAGGGATCATCCAGAACATAAATATCATCATCTTGGTAGAGTGCTTGTGCAAGCTGAACCTGCTACTTCTAGCAACCACTCAAGTTTATACCTCTATCCTTAATATTTGTCTGATCACCATGTGAGAAAAGTTCTAGGTACTTTTTCAGTGAACAAGCATGAAGAACATTCTTGTACTTTGCTTTGTCCACTGGGCTTCCAAAGAGGATATTTTCTTCTATAGTTCCAAATTGTATCCACGCTAATTGGGAGACATAAGTAGAAGAGCCACATACTCTAACCTGTAAAATAATTCAATGCATCTTATAAAAACTATTTTTTCTTTGTTAGAATAAAGAGGTCAAACCTTTTGCGTTGCTTACGGGTGTCAAAGGTTTTAATCAAATTAAATAGGAACTGAGTCATCCCTTCCTCAGTCTGATCATAAAATAACTTGTACAAAAGTATGCAAGCTATTTAAGGTTCCCTTGAGTCTTCAAGTAACAATTTAAGTATCAAACCCAACATGCGAATCTGAAAAACCAAGAAAGCGCAACTAAGAAACATCTAATGAATTAATTAAGTATGGGCAACAATTTATGTATATTATGTACAACATTATATGTATCAATTAATTAAGGCTTTCAACGATAGGACACTTATCTGGCTGAGCCTTATACCTTTAATCTGGATGGAAGGAAGAAGAGAGAAACAAGTGCAACTAGTACTATTGGCAATAGTAAATTATTCTTTAGTTTTCACTTACATGTTGTGCATGAACAATGAATGGTAAGCTCTGGCAGAGATAATTTGGACTTTAATTTTTTTTCTCTGTGTCCCAATTCAAGAATTGGTCATTGACGAAGACCTACACATCACCATTGTTTTGTTTTTTAGAACACTAATAGTAGGAATTGCCTTCCAGGTAAGAACAAATATGTAAAAAGTAATTATACAAAGTATATTTGTTGTTTAGTCAACAAATTAGTCTTGTCCATTGACTTAGACATGAAAATCACATACGTTGTTATTAATTAGAACACTACTGGTTGGAATCTCCATCTAGATAAGCTTAGATATGAAATTAATAAAGTATTTTTATCATTTTAGCAAAGAATAACTGCCCCTAAAAACTCTCATCCATTATTTAGAGCATAGATTGTCCACAAATTAGTGTTCCTTTCGAAGTATAGGATGAATGACAAACTTTTACAAGAGGGGGTGAAGGTCTAGTATAAAGACTTAAAATGAACAATAAGCCAACAAACCAGATTTAGAACCGGAGCTAGTGACAAAACCCACTTGTGAACCACAACATTAAACCATTGTGAGTTGAAACCCATGGCCTTGAACTACTGCAAATCGAAACCCCCAATGTTGAGGTCATCATCAAAATCAAACCCAAGCATGATTTTCCCCCCAAATCAAAACCTCTAACTTGAAATTCTTCCCAAATCAAACCACGAGAGAGAGAGAGAGAGAAAGAAAGAACTTGGATCTTTGCCTTGACGGTGTCGCTTATCTCCATCTTGAGGGTGATGGTCTTTCTGGTGAAGCGCAAAGATAAGAGAAAAAGAGAACAAAGAAGCAATGGAAGTGCAAAGTGGCGAAGAGGGAGCGCGATGTCATTATAAAAATATTTAGTCAGTTGAGTTTTAATTTTGTGAAAATCCAACATCGATTTTTATAAAAAAACAAATGTTAAGAATTGATCAAACAACATCAAATTTAATAAAAATTGATGTTAAAATATTGATGTTAATGAATTCAAATTATTTACAATTATGCCACCACATTTTTGTTAACATCATTTTTTTAATAAAATCGATACTAAAATGGTGATGTCAAAAAGATATTTTCTAGTAGTGAATGATAGTGCTAGTAGTGGTGACAATGACGACAAAATGGTGGAGGTGGTGACAACGATGACGGTGTGGTGGTGGTGACGACGGTGATAGAATGGTGATGGTGGTTAAAGTGTGTGTTTTAAAAATAAAAAACAAATTCATATAATCTTTTTATTGATTTCAAAATAAGTTTAATTTTTGTTGCAATTGAGTTAAAAATCATTTTAGCTCCATTTTTGTTGAACATGTTTTGTTTTAAAAAATTTATTTGAAATTCAAAAACAATAAAGTCATAATCACCCTGAACAAGGCCTTAAAAAGTCATATATATCAAAAGTGATTCATAATTGATTTACGATATAATTTTTTTTACATATAGTAAATGCACACATATTAAACTCAACTTTCAATTATATATATAGATATCCATAATTAGAAAAACGCAAAAAAACCTTTAAATGAGATCGTATTCTAAGTAAATCGTGTGTTTAATTCCTATGCGATGTCAATATAAAAATTTACATTGTTAATCAATTAAAAAATCATTGGTTTAATTTTATGTTTATTATAAAATTTAATAAATTTATCATACACAATGATTTGTAATTAAATGATAGTATAATTTTTGGCTTAATTATGCAATTAGTCATTAACTATTATTAAAAGTTCAAATGGATTCTTGAATTATTAAAAAGTTCGATCACATCTTCTAATTGTTTAAAAACACTGTAACCTTTTTTAACAGCTCTTATTGATGGAGGTTGTGTAAATAGACATTTTTATATCAGTTCTACTGGTAACCAATGTAAAAGTGTCTATTTATATCGACCACAAATCATAACAAAGATGTAATTTTACATCAGTTGCATTGACAACCAATTTAAAAGTTTTTTGTTTTAAAAATGTTTATTTTCTTCAATCAAACTAATAGAGTTGAAGAAAAGGGTACAATTATTGTGTTTTTAAACAATTAGAGGATTATATTAAGCTTTTTAATAATTGAGGAACCCAATTTAATTTTTAATTATAATTAATGGACCAATTGTATAATTAAGTATATTTTTTTTACATTGTGAGTATATGAACTATTGTTATTATTATTATTATTGTTACTACTATTATTATTTATTATGTCATTATCCAATATGATATATCTCTTTCCTTTGAATTAGTTTCATACAAAAATATATTTAGGAATTTTCTTATTTTTGCTTTTTAAACAATGATGTTAGTTGATGTGATTTTTTTTAAAATTATAAATGTTAATTTAGTTTGTGTGTTTCACAACTCCAAGAAGGAGGTGATCACATGCCAATTCATACGATAATCTATGGTAAATTTCTTGTCATTACAACAATAATGGGGTTCACTTTTAAGGACTCTAATTTTATGTTGATAAAGATTAAAGTTAATTTTTGGTCATCAACTCAAAAATCAACTTTGATCAAAGTTGATTAAAAGACGAGAGATAAAATCAAAACATACCTTATCATAGCTGACTTATATTACCTCTTTGATTTATTGGTGCATATAAATGTTGCTCTAACATATTCAAGAAGGATATTTGTAGCAATTATAGAGATTGAATGTATAGTTGTTATTTGTCACATGTTAAATAGTATGGGTATAAGGTGTTGCATATAGGGTTGGTGTATTAAAGTTATTGTTTTAGGTGGGTTGCCTAAGCTAGGAGGTGTCAAGCATGGGTCCTAAGGTTTAGGGTTTAATGATTGCCAACTTCTTCGATAGCTAATGTGTTAGGCCAAGTGTTGTGAGCAAGTTGGCCTAATTAAATGGTTAGACCTTAGTGAGCCTAATCCTTAAGCTAGAATCATTAGATCTTTTTCCAAGGCTAAGATTTTGTTGGGTAGCCTAATGATTGAGATTTCGCTAAGTTACAAAGAGTTATCATTTGAAAATTGTTAGTTTATGACAATATTTGGTTTTTGAGACCTTTCGCATACCATAATTGTTCATATTAGTCTTTAAAAAATATATTTGTGTTTCATATTGTCATTTATACTTTCCTTATATGTGCTTCCTTTTTTTTGTTTATTCTTTAGTCTTATGTAGCTACATTTTTACATCATTAAGTTTGAAACCTTTGGTTCATTGTTGTTGATGTTACATTTGTGTTCTTATTTCCTCTTATTTGTTGGTCCAAGAAGGGAATCTTTTTTTACTCATTTTATACTATTGACTTTGTTCTCTAATTTACTTGGCAAAATGAATAGGAAACTTGTCTGTCGTCCTCTCACAGGAAAGATTGTAATAATTTACAATGACATTCATTCTCTACCAATAAAGGACCTTTAACTAAGGGGCATAATACTGACTCTTTTTTATGTCAAGTTAAAACGTGTTGAATCCATACCCTTATTTTAATTATGAGAAACCTTTGGAAAACAAAAAGTAAGTTTGCTAAGTTTTTATGATAAACTAACACATTTTGTTTTAGTGTTTATGAAAGATATTATGAATGTATCTCAATCTATGAAATTATTATGATGTTTAAAAAACTTCTAGATTTTCTATGAAGATTTGATCAATATACTCAATCAAAGAGGTGCATGAGAATGATACCATTATAATGTTGCATCAAAATCAAACTTTAGAATGCTAAAGTAGTACATAGTTGGCATGTCGAAAAGAACTACAAAGTTGTACTTGACAATTGGAATATACAAAGTGATATAATCCCTATTAACGACTAGTTTTCAAGCAAACAAAAGGAAAAATATCCTTTGATTTAATCAATCCTCTAAGTGAAAATATAAGATAAAAACATAGAAAAATCCTTTATTGAGATACAAAACTATATTTATGTGATTATGATCGAGAAAACTTCTATAAAAACATGAATCTCATGCTATTGGAGAACTCACTTTTATATAGATCATCTAGAGCTAACATGAGAGAATTATAAATAAATGTTAGGTATTTTTGCCATAAATCATCCTTGTTAGTAAATTTTGGTTTGTGCAAACTCATAGAAAACCCTTTGTTATTATTGTTGAGTTATAAGACGAATCAAGATTCTCAATAATTTTGATTTGATACAAATAAATATTAAGTTTGAAAAGTTGTGTGTTAACTCCTTAGCAAGTGCACCAATTTGTCTAAGTAGTATTAAAATGGTAAATCCAAGTGTCGAATCCACAGGGACTTTGACTGTATTCAGAGTTCATATACGTCTAATTTTAAGCAAATGGCGGAATACATTATTTATAATATCATTTTATCCTTAGATATGGATTGCCTAGATGTTCTTTTCATGCTCTTAGGATAAACATTTTCCAATGCATAAACCCTATAACACTACATGTGCATGGATGATCATGCCACAGACATGACAATAAACTCTGAAAAGAAATAATAATACCAAAATATCATTAAATAGATAGTGAAAATCATTACATCAAGAATGTTTAGTTTCTAAGCTCCTAACAATGAGTGGCTTAGTCTCTCATTGTCATAAGAGACTTACACATTACAAAAGGGGCAAGAGAAATAGAAATATGTTGACAACTTGTTCTTCTTCTCTATCAAAAGATGACGAATCTGTACCACCGTATGTGGCCATCATTGCTATTCTCTTTTGATCTCCCTTTTATGATCTTTCCTTAGAAAGGGATAGTTTGTCCTGATATGCCTAGGTATGTTGTATTCAAAGCATCTGACTTGATACTTTGAGCTTTCTCTTTGCTGATATCCCTTCTTAAAAAGGAATTTCTTTGATTTTTTTGTTCTTTTAAGCATTCTTTGCACTTTTCTTGTCAGAAGTGTCAATTTATCTTCTTCGTAAGAAAACTTATCATCACTATCCTCAGCTTCTGATTTTGCTACTAAGCTTAGTACCTTGGACAACTAATTAAGCTTGGCTTTTTGAGAAGCTTTGAGTGCAATAGATTTTTCGTTGGATGTTTGCATCTCTATTATCAGTTCTTGCTCATGAACCTTCAAGAAGCTAATAAGTTAATCCATAGCCAAGAATTTCAGATATTTGCCTTCTTGTATTTTTGTAAGTTTTGGTCTCCAAATCTTGAATAGAGTCCTTAGAATCTTCTTGATCTTCTAGTGTGTTTTGTATATTTCTCATGGAGAATTTAGCTCATTCACTAAGGTGGTGAATCTATTGAACATTTTTTCAATAGTTTCTTGTTTCTGCATTTTGAACATCTCAAACTTGTGGGTTGGTATATTAACCTTTGAATTCTTTACCTGATTTATTACCTCCTATGTTGTTTTGAAAGTATTCCAAAACTCTTATGTTGTTTGACATTTTGTGACTTTGTCATACTCATGTCTACTTAGTGCACATGTCAGAAAGAACTTTATTCTGGAGTTTATAAGGAATATTGCTTTCTCTTTTGAGGTCTACTCAACCTTAGGCTTCTATATCTCCATTCTTGCTTCGGTCCTCTTTGTGGATTTGTAGGGGTCAAACTCTATAATATCCCACATATTTACGTCTTGTGATTCTATGAAAAACTTCAATTTGTCCTTCTAGTACTAGTAATCATAACCATCAAAGCATGAAGACCTATTTGTTGATGAACCTTCTTGTATGAACATCGCTAGAGCTTGTATAGCCATCACTTCTTGATAAATCTTCTTATATAAAAATTTGTTTTAAGCTTAGAATGAAAGATTAATGGTTATTAAAAAGTTTTTGCTTGCTCAAACAAAACTTCAATACTTTAGTTCAATTAAAAAGTTTATGTATATTGTGTTAGTGTTTAAAATACTATTTTCAAATGTTTGTTTATGAAAATCAGGTTGTAGATCTTAGTTGATCAAAACAGTAAAAATGGAAGGGAAGAAAAATGAAAACCAAATTTTTATAATTGTTCACCAAAATCCCAGGACTAGGTTTAGTCCTCACTCTTCTAGTGAGATTTTCACTAAACAACATAACAACCAACCATCAATGGTTTACAACAACTTCACCCAAGTTCTTGAAGTTACAACAATAGACCTTAATTAGTGTACCCATATTGCCTTAAGGCTCACAATGCACTTTCTCCCTCACCACAACACCACACTTAATCTTGGCTTGGAGACTTCAACAATGCAACAAGGTTTTCTGTGAATCACTACATATAACACATTCTCCTTACAACAAATGATTTCAACTAAGGAAGTTATTTAAAGTCACCAAATAACACTAAATTTACTGTTAAATGAGTGAATCATGTTTCAAGCATCCAATTAAATTTTATTTCAATGACTAAACTATGTGAAGAAGGTTATGAAAACTTGTTCTAACAAGATCCTGGGAAACTCACAAAGGGTTCTATGGTTGTTGCTAAAAGTATGTTAAGTGTATTAGCTACAAATGCTAAGTGTTAGTGTCATCATTGGCAACTTATAGGTAGAAAGTCTTTCGCTTGAGCTTGAGGGGAAGCATACTGTATAGAAATCTCTTACACTTGAGGGGAATTCAGAGTGAAAATATAATGCAAAAGGTCTTACATTAGACAGAGATAGGCATGATCAATGACATATAAGTGGAAATGATCGATATACCTAATGTGTTGAGGTTGTGGGTTGAATGTAGTGTTTAGTTCCCTTGTGTGGTTTACTCATGACCCATTGATAAATGCCTTAATTTCCAACATTCAATATGCTTGTATTTTCTAACAATTTGATGTATAGAATTGTTATGCAATCCTAATTTATTGCACATTTTCTTTATCAAATGGAAAAATTAATTTTTAGAGACATGATATAGTAGTGTTATTGCCTTTATTTTTAATTTTTTACAATATCACATTATAACTTTACTAAAAACTTTATTTTATCTTTCTTCTTTAGCATAATAGCACAATGTTCACCATCATATTTGGCTTGTATTTGATTTTGAATAAGATAGCATAATCTTTTTAATTAAAGGTGTTGGTTGATATATTCTTTAAATAATATTCAAATAAGGCTAAATGAACTTTTTGGTCTTTATCGTATTCTTTTTATTCAATTTGGTCATTTATCTTTTAAAAGATTCATTTTAGTTGTTTTCATGTCTATTAATTTCAACGTCAAAGTTTACGCTTGTTCTTTCCAAAACCTAACCTAACCCTAGCCTAAGCCCCAAATCTGAAATCCCCCACCCCTATGCCTCCCCCATCTCAAATCCTTCAACCTTACTTCTGAGACCACCCAAATCAGATGTCCCTCCGCTTTGAGGTGAATCTGGAAACACATCGTCGGTGACAACCTTCTTGAAGTAATGGTCCTTGAAGTTCTATATCCAATGGCAATGGTCTCTGTTGCTCATGTTAATGAGGATGGTTGTGACCTCGCTCATTATTTTTGCTTTATGCAAGGGTGGTTCATGAAGAGCCAGAAGAAGAAGGTGAGGGCCTAAGAAGCTTACATTTTTTGGTGATTTTTAGTTGTCAATTTATTTAAATCATTAATGTCACTTGTTCAAATCAAGCCCATATTTATTGATGGCTAGCTTGCTAGTAACAAATTTATCATTTATCGATGGTTAAGGTGTTTGTAAAGTTTTAATGATTTGGTTTCGATAATTTATAAACAACTTATCTTTTAGTTGTGGCCAGTTTTTTGTTTTTATATATTATCATGTATTGATGGTTCAACTACTAAAATTATTGTCATTTTTTAAGTAGTGATCACATTTCACATGTATCTTTTACTCAAGATAATCCCGCTCAAGTCAGATGGAGTTATTATAGATAGTTCAGATGGAGTTATTATAGATAGTAAAGCTCTTCCTCCCAACCAAGAGTTGAAATTGATACCCCTAACTAAGTTAGAACAATGAAGAATACTAATGACACTCTCTTTAGCACTATCTTTTTGAATTTTCTTTAATACTAGTTAAAATTTATTAAAAATCACTAATTTTGATGGATTTTATTTCTTATTTAAGACTCATTATTTAGAAGTGAGATTCACCAAAACTAGTAATTTTTATTAAATTTCAACTAATAGTTAATAGTTAAGAGGGTGTAAAAAAAAAGTGTTAGAACAAATGTTGATAGCGCTCCACAAGAACAATTTATCTTATTGATCCACATGTTTAATAGTAGAATTATTGTCATCTTATTGTATGGTTTATACCATCAATAGTTTTATGTAGCATATTTTTTAAGTAAAAGTAAAAAAAAAAATACACAATTACTTCAAATAAGTTATTACATACAGAAAAAATAATTTTAAATCAATTAAAAAAGATAAATGACTGAAATGAATTTTTTAAAAGATAAAGAATCAAATTGAAAAAAAAAAAAATAAAAGACTTAAAACATTACTTACTTTAGACATTGTCTAATTTAACATAATTTTATTGGTCCACTATATAAAATACTTTTATCCAATCATAAAATTATTATGTCATCCAAGATCATAATCATAAGATGCCTTTGATCATATCAGAGTCGTCAAGTAGAAGTGAACCTAATCACACTATGTATATCAATTGTTTAGTATGTTAGCAAGTCTTTTATACTATCACCATTAATTTATTTGAGTGGGGGTATCGTCAAATAATAAGGAGGCCCATTGTAACACCCCGGACGTGTTATCATTAACAATATCATAAGCGCGTTATCAGAGTTAAACAAACGCAGTGCGGAAACAACAGAAACGTTTTTCTTGATTTCATTATGCATGGAATATAAAACTACATACAAAACATCATCAACTAGCCTCTTACTGATCCAGATAACATAACCTATAACAACATAGGCAGAAAGCATAAGAACTAAAACAGAGATAATTAGGAGGAATAGACTCAGAATCTGTACATATACATACTCAAAACAAGACCACATGGGGTCATACATCAAAATATGTACAGAACTATGGGTGTACACTCACACCCTATACAAGAAAGAGATCAAATAAAGATTCTACTAATCTTCATCTGCAGCCCATGACACTCCAGCATACTCTGATAGGGTCTCCTGCCCTGCGGTTGCTTCTCTACTCTAGAGCACCTGAAACCACAGCCCACAACAGGGGTGAGATATACATCTCAGTAAGCTCAGGGTTCTAGGAGATCTTCCCTTACCCCGGTTCACCCCCAAGCACAAAACACAAAGAAAGAAACTTACTAAAGCCCAGGACACCGTCCTGGCTATTACACCTTCCCCAGCTCTCTGGGTACTAACTGGATGCTATCAGCATCGGAGGTATTCCACCTCATCTCAGGCTCTCAAGCCATTGCAGACTCGTCTCACAGAGGTACATCACATAAGTGTCTACCACTGGACACTTTCCAAACCAAAGAGGCACCGCCTCACCTATCTGAACAAGCATTGCCTGAGTCATCTACTCAGGACTTCACATACACACGATGCCTGGGGAATCCCTCAACTCAGGACTTCTAGAAATCCAGATATGGCTCATCTAAGAGGCCTTAGGCTCTCATCCCCTCGGGAAGCCCTCTCTTAGAGATACAACATATCTGTCCACTGCCTGGCCTCGTCAGGTCTTCCATAACATATGCCTGGGCAAGAACATCCATATAGGGCAATCATCTCCAGGACTTTCCACAATACATGCCTGAGGAGTCAATCCACACAGGGAGCACCATCCATCAGGACTTCCATAACACATGCCTGAGGAGTCAATCCACACAGGGAGCACCATCCATCAGGACTTCCATCTCAACTGCCTGGGGAGTCATCCACAACGGGAGCACCGTCCCACAGGACTTTCATCTCAACTGCCTGGGGAGTCATCCACAACGGGAGCACCGTCCCACAGGACTT
>CM023959.1:20788105-20806312 GCA_013407115.1 Glycine latifolia | reverse complement strand
CCTCTGCCTGGGGAGTCATCCACAACGGGAGCACCGTCCCACAGGACTTTATCATCATCAGTGCCTAAGGAGGAACATCCAGACGGGCAATCCACCCTTAGGACTTTAATCGGAGAGCAGTGGCACCTCCCATGGAATCTCAGCTATTCCAGGGAGTCCTCACACTCTTCCTCTGGCTAGGGAACCTCAGCTAGCCCGATACCAGCTCAGTATCTTATAGATTCCATCACAAATCATTCTCTGATCTGTATCTCATCAAAGCCATGGAACACCTCACAGTGTTCCTCCATCTCAGGCCCAAGGCCACACCTGAAGCCACAGGTGTCAAATACTCTCACACTTTCTCAGTGTCTATCCTAGGGTTATCACAATCTCTGGAACAGCAGGGGTTCCACCCTAAGCATCATTCATCCAGCCTTCTAGGCTTACCTCGACACATATCATCATCAATAACAGGCCATCACGACCTTTCTTTCTCAGCATGCACAATACATATATATATATATATTCAAACATGGCATGCACCCATCACCCACTTGGGTGGCAAACAAGAGAAAGAGAAAGACATCACAGAACGATGAGCTTACCTGGCAATCCGTGCCCATCTGCTTTAGCCTCAACTGATGGTCTGCTTCTCTGACATCTCCGTGTCAAGCCCTAACCAGGCATACAAGCACATATCACAGACCATACAAGCATATATTCATGCATAAGCTCATCCAGCAGTCATCCACTGCCTCTGGAAAGGAACCACAGTTCTTTCCCTCAACCCGAGTTATCTACTCCAGGGTTCATCAGGCTCATCCACACAAGCCTTCCATAGACCCTTAGTGGTCTATCTCAGGTTCATCCATGGCCTCAGAGTCATTCCAGACTCAAACCAAGCCATTCACCTAGAGCATTTCAGCTCTCTCAATTCAAAACCTCAGGGTTTCTCAGGGCTTGAACGGTCTAAACCACAAGATACCGTTCTCAAGGCCTCTCAAGCACATCAAGCCCCTCAACATGGCTCTTGCATGTCTCAAATCAAGTGACTCAGTTCAAGTCACACATGCCCAACCTAGAGCCAAAACCAAAGTTCTCCAAATCACAAACTGAAAGCTAATCCTTCCTCCTCACATGATTCTAAACACATCTCTCTAAAGGACCCAGAGCTAATTCTAGCCCCAGCTCAAGTGGGTCACTATTCACCCAAAACCCCAATTCATAAATCAACCGGAGAAACTCGAGTTTCTTACCTCAAAACTGTCGAGGAATGCTGGAGGATCACTTCTCCAAGCTTTGGCGTCCTTGAATCGCCTTCTTTCCCTTCCAAACTCAGTTTTCCCAAAGTTCCCTAGAGAACGGGATTTCTCCGATTGGCTATCTTTTCGAGAGATTGAAACTAGGATCTAGTTCATCTCGAGGTTCTAATCATTTTCCTAGTTGGTTATCAAGTGTTTAGGTGAAGCATGGAGGAGATATGAAGCTTTTCACTTCATCAATGGAGGAAAGGCTTAAGGAAGAAGGAGAAACAGATTTTTGCACCAAAATTCGTGAAAATCCCTTTATATAGGGTGCCTGCCCGAGATTTGGCGCTCCAGGCGCCATTTTCACGCCTCCAGCGCCAAATTCCAGTGAAAAAATGGCCTTCTGGACATTTCTGGCGCTCCGGGCGCCAATTTCACGCTCCAGGCGCCAAATTCCATTGAGTCTCATGCTCGGGGCGCCAATCTCACGCCTGGGGCGCCACTCTCTGGCCGTCGCAAATTCTGTCGCAAAATCCGTCGCTAATTCCGTCGCTAACACTTTTTCTGACGGAATTTAGGAAATTTAAATTCTCTTTCTTTTTCTTTTTTATTTATTTAACCCTCGGTTATTGTACCCATCCCAGGAATGGGGCGGGGAAGGAGAAGCGGGCATGTGGGTCTCCTTCGGACTTCCTTCACTTCAATCAAGGATTGCTGCTAGAAAGGCTCTTGCCCATGTCTAATGCCTTATTCTATTCTATGAAGACGAAGAGCTGGTGCTACAATTAGATGTCGGAATAGCTACATGTCGCGAATCCTCTTGAAAGATAGGGGTGCCTTCGGGAACGCAGACATAGGTGGTGCATGGCTGTCGTCAGCTCGTGCCTAAGGTGTTGGGTTAAGTCCCACAACGAGCGCAACCCTCGTGTTTAGTTGCCAACATTTAGTTGAGGCTCCTGGGGCTCGGGGTTTGGGGCTTGTTGGTTGACGTTGGCTTTTGAGCCGCCAAAAGACCCAAGCTACCAAAGAGCTCGATCAGCTATTCTTTTTTTCAGTCCGGTTGACACCACTCGATAGGAAGAAAAGAGCATCAAGGTTGAAAGGCCCTGACCTTGCCAACCAAGTCAAAATAAAAAAGAAAGAAGATAACGAAAAGACTAGAATAGGCTATATTAACTGGGCTTACAACACCTCCTCGAGTAAAAGCTTCATTGTTCAACTCTTTGACAACATGAAAAAACAAAAAACTTTGCCCCTCCTCTCTATCTATCCAAGGGATGGAAGGGCAGAGGCCTTTGGTGTCCCCTTCAGTCGAGAATTAGGGCCTCACAATGAATAGCCAATATATTTGCTTTGAACCGCTGACATCTGTCATAGGGTAAACCACCGCCTCTCAGGCCCTGACTGATTCTACCATAGAGGCCAACGATAGACAATAACTCTTCCAGAGTGGTATCTCATTGATGGCTCTGGCACCCCAGAAGGAGGCCTTCTTTGCCCTCCACCTAAGCTGCGCAGGAAAAGCCCAAAGCCAATCCCAGGAAATAATGAAGCTTCATAGGGTCTTTCTGTCTAGGTGCAGGTAGTCCGCATCTTCACATACATGCCTAATTCACTGAGTCTCTCTCCGAGATAGTGCCCAGATCGTTATGCCTTTTGTGTGGCTCAAACCTCTCTTTTTCTTTTTTATTGCAATTTCTGGATTATTTTTCTATTGCAATTTTTGGATTATTATATAACGATTTTTCAACTTTTCATTTTCTAGAATTTTCCATTTATAGAAATAGATAGACTAGAAATGACATCTCTTATCTGAATGACACCAAAGATAGGGATATTAAACGAATGGAATTAGTATATGGATGTAATATAATGAAATAGAGCCACTTTGGGGTTCCCTATGAAATGAGGCATGGAACGGAGCCACTGTTGGAATCCCATTCTAACTAAGGATTTTTGTGGTTCTGGAAGATCCAGCTACAGGAGAATCGGGAACAGAGAGCTTCCCCCGCCCCTTTTTTTTTTCGCCCGACTCTTTGCTCTTACGAATTCTGGTTTTTAAGAATGAGTGATTGTCCTTCTCTGACCCTTACTGTCCAACCTGAGAGCGGATAGCTAATGTGTAAATGCACATTTGTCTCATTTTGACTCTCCCCATCTCGAATTCTACTAATTGGATATGGGACTGGTTGTGAAGGGAAGCTTTGTGGGAGAAAGGAGTTAATTATTTTTTTCTATCTTATTTTACAAAGGAGACGAACTCATCAGAAAGTGGAGATGGACCAAATATTTTCTGCCACATGTATCAAAGAAATGGATCAACAAGTTTGTAGATTCACGTTCCTCACAGACTTATGTCAAATTTAAAAGTTCTATCAATTATTTATAATTTTAGTGTCCATATCAATTTGTATTTGACATGAATTTTTGGCACGCTATTAGGTGAGGCTAAGTCCATTTCATTTAGCCTTAAATGACACTAGCTTTAAACTCGACAAATTCGAAGTAGCAATCAACTAGCACAACACCTTTAGCGTGGGTGTAGGCGTAGGAAGAAATTAAAAATGATGTACGTATCTATAGACTTTTGTTCTAGGTAATACCAAGGATATCCTCCTACTTAACTCAGGAGCCAAGGGCTTCAACGGCTTCAACCAATTCTCGCAACACAAGTAGAGATATCAGTCGACAAAGCTTGTGAAGCTAAGACAATATGTGGAGTCTAAATTAGATGGAACGTTAGTTTCAAGAAATCATTGACCAGAAGCAACAAAACATTTGTCGGCGTTTCAATAGAAGTACTACTAGATTTGTAGACACTTACTTGCTTCCAAATAGGCAACAAGAAAGCAATAGCAATGATATTTTCAAATACTTATATTAATATTTTTATTCAATTTTTTCTTGAATTAATTGTTTCAAAAAATTGATTATTTGTTTTTTAATCATATAATCGAATTTTGAATCCATTATTAATGTCTTCATATCAGGAGTATTCACAAGTATGAGTGATTTGTAAACTCAAATTAACTCAATTGACTAAATCACTTTAGGTTTGATTTTTTTTTTTTTAATGTCGGGGTCAAATTTAATTCAAACCATTCAAATCCATTCAGGTATGAATTAGATAACGGATTTTGATTTTTGAACTCTTGAACCCAAGTATTGATGTAACATTTTATTAAAAATATATATTAAATTATAAAAAAAATATATTAATGAATAACAAAAGTCAAAAACACATTATCTTTCAAATTACTTTTACTTATTTTTTTTAACCACTCGTTGGAAGAACAACACATTATGATTTGAAATGAAAAGATTTAGGCCCTTATTTATTATTGTAATGTAATCAGTTTGGCCTATATATGATATTACCTAACAATTATTTCTTAGATGAGATTTTGACTGTTGTTGCTCTTATTTACTACCATGCTACACAAAACATGATTTATTATACTATAAAAAATTATAACATATGTATATGATTTTTGTTATACAATTAACATGAACTTCGCAAACGTCTTTTATTTATTTAGATAATAGTTGCTATCATGACTAGGAATACAAATTCGGATCGGTAATATTTAATATTTAGTAAAAAAATTTAAAAAGTTGAAGATTCATACTCGATTAACCCTATTTAAAATAACTAATTTGTTTGTGACCAAGTTAGTTTGGATTGTAATTGAAGGAAGAATCACACAAACCCAATCTATTCCAATCTTTGCAATTTTGATTAGATTGAGTAATCAATTTAATTAAATCTGATCCAACTCGATTTTTGAGTCATGATAACGACTATCGAAACGCTATAAAATAATTAAACTATGTTAATTCTGTAGCACATGATTAATTTAGGTCGACTCAGAGATACAACCAATTTGGTTCTAATTTCAATTCACTAATAAATAATAAGGAGATTTTAATTGAACAGTCTGCAGACAATGAATAAAAATTGCAGAAACACATACAAGAATTGAAGAAAAATGCAGAAACTAACAAAATTGATAAAATGTGTTGTAAAACAAATTCAAAAATATCAATCCAATTCACCAAACCAAGCAATATAAATTATCATAGTTCTCATATAATGATCATATTATGAAGGTTTATTCAATATCATTAGAAGCAGTTCAATCGAATTAACTATTAAATCAATTGAAATCACAAATCGGATTAAAATATCATCCAAACAATCTATGATTAAAATTCAAAATTAAGAAATAAATCTATAACCTAATTCGTTTTCAATCCTAAACATATTCATAATCATGAAAATAAAAAAGAGAATCGAAGAAGATGAACATTCACATACAAATTAGAATATCAAACCAGAACTCAAATTCTCCTTACTTGAACTAGATCCTTAGATTGATTGATTATTTATCCTTCCATGATCATCACCAATGTAAGAGCCACAAAATTTGTATGAGAAAAATAAAAGAACAAAGATGAAAGGAAGAAGAAAAATAAATAACAATGAAGAACAGTTGAGAGAAAAAGAGAGAAAAATTTTTAATTCTGAAAACTTATAAAAAAAACTACAAATTTTGTTTGTGCTCAAATGAAATGTGTCTCTTCACTAATTAATTGCACGAAAATATAGTAACTGAGTCAATAGGAAAGGATGGACCATAATTAGGCTCATCTAATCTAACTAATTACACCAATTCGTAGCCAAAAACTTGAGTAAAGGGTTCTGACTTCCAAACCTAAAATGACCCTCAAAATGATAGAATTGGACTCAGTTTATCTCTAACAAAATTGTAGATACTTTCCTTATCTTTCCAGGGACTACTCATATGTGCCACTTGGAGTTCTGTAAAACTCTTTAGGTCCTGCACAAGAAAGATATGTCAAGTAAGCAAAAAATCTGAAAATAAACAACAATTATCAATCAAGTCTACTTGTTTGCTTAAAACAAAAACTGAGTTAGAATGAGAAAATAAAATTTCAAGAGAAGTAAAATAAACTAAAAAGAATATAAAAATATTAAACTAAAAACACTCAATCAAGCCCATATTTATTGATGGCTAGCTTGCTAGTAACAACTTTATCATTTATCGATGGTTAAGGTGTTTGTAAAGTTTTAATGATTTGGTTTCGATAATTTATAAACAACTTATCTTTTAGTTGTGGCCAGTTTTTTGTTTTTATATATTATCATGTATTGATGGTTCAACTACTAAAATTATTGTCATTTTTTAAGTAGTGATCACATTTCACATGTATCTTTTACTCAAGATAATCCCGCTCAAGTCAGATGGAGTTATTATGGATAGTTGAGATGGAGTTATTATAGATAGTAAAGCTCTTCCTCCCAACCAAGAGTTGAAATTGATACCCCTAACTAAGTTAGAACAATGAAGAATACTAATGACACTCTCTTTAGCACTATCTTTTTGAATTTTCTTTAATACTAGTTAAAATTTATTAAAAATCACTAATTTTGATGGATTTTATTTCTTATTTAAGACTCATTATTTAGAAGTGAGATTCACCAAAACTAGTAATTTTTATTAAATTTCAACTAATAGTTAATAGTTAAGAGGGTGTAAAAAAAAGTGTTAGAACAAATGTTGATAGCGCTCCACAAGAACAATTTATCTTATTGATCCACATGTTTTATAGTAGAATTATTGTCATCTTATTGTATGGTTTATACCATCAATAGTTTTATGTAGCATATTTTTTAAGTAAAAGTAAAAAAAAAATACACAATTACTTCAAATAAGTTATTACATACAGAAAAATTGTTTTTTCCAAGGAAATAATTTTCTATAATAAAAAAACTTAAATGTTGGAGGAATTTTATGTGTAAATATTTTTAAAAAAATAATGAGGATAATTTTCAATATTAGAAATCTAAAAAACTTAACAACATAGAGGCATTTTTTAATAATTTTTTTTATCTAGTATATCATGATAACTTTTGAAAATACAATTGCAAACACTCACTACAAATAATCTTTAGGACTTTTAATTAGGCTCATTACATACCTTTATGGTGTTCGGTGCATGAATAAGTGCAATGGAACCACTCATTCGTTTCCATTATCTTCGGTTCCACCCTTTGATGTGAACCCACGAGATATAAAGACCTGATCAGAATCTACAAGTATATTTGATATGTTTTGCCCAATTAAGAAAGAAGACCGACTCTTTACTTATCAGATAAGAACTTTGGTGTATTGAATTTAAGTCAAGATGGATAGTTTCATATATAGTACTTTTGCTGTTCTTTTTTATTACTGTTGATCATATAGTTTATCTTTATTTTTTTTTATTGATATGTCCGTGTGAGAATCTTGAATTTGAGTTAGAGTACTCCTTATACTATGTGTTTATAAAAAAAAATGCTTATATAAAAAATAGGCTTTGGTGTTTGTTGCTTGGTAAAGCAAGAACTTTAATATATTAACTGCCTTTTGTATTTTGTCAAAGCATAAAAAAATGGAGGCAAAGATAGGGGAAAAAAAACTAATGCGCATTAATCCAATGATGTCTTATGGACACAAACCTTGATATAGTATTCCAAATAAGAAAAAAAAATAAACTTCAACGATCAAATATATTGTAAAATGAAACCTAAAATATAAAATGATTAATATCAAGTTGTTGGTATCAAGTTGTTGGTCTGAATGATATTAGATTCAATCCTCTCAAACAATATATTAAATTTGAATATTGTATATGAAAAAAAATGAGATTGAAAAGAAATGTCTCTTTAAAGATTGTTAGTCAGATTCTCTAACAAAAATTGATTAATAGCAAAATTACTGAATATTTCTCTCAAATATCATAATAATAAATAAAATATTAAAAGAATTAAACGCCTTTAACCATTAATGTTGATAATTAAGTTCATGGTTCATAAAGAATCAAATAAAACCTGACTTTTTGCATTTCAGCAGCATGAACCTAAGCCAAATTGGAAT
Source organism: Glycine latifolia (assembly GCA_013407115.1). Classification (NCBI taxonomy): domain Eukaryota; kingdom Viridiplantae; phylum Streptophyta; class Magnoliopsida; order Fabales; family Fabaceae; genus Glycine; species Glycine latifolia. Next base: position 20,798,142 of record CM023959.1, on the reverse strand, counting down.
GATTCAAAGCAGATTATGATAAGATCGTTATTTCGTCGTATGTAAGCTTCCTCAAGAGCCTTGCTGCATTACCTCCCAAAAACTGTAATTGAAAGCAGTCATTCAGTTCAAATTGAAGATACTATGATAATCCCATGCCTGATGTAAATAAATAAGATGGACACCTCTTGAATCATTCATTTTAACTAGGGATGATTGCTACAACAACTTCCATGGATAATTCTAACAAATCATAATGTGTTAAACTTCATTTAATTTCAATTTTCACGAGAGAGAGAGTGAAGAACTGAGAAGAGCAATACCAACCAAAATTCAATTTCATAATAAAGAAATTGACATTTGATAGTCCGTTGTAACAACCATGCGTGCGTGAATTAATTGGGATTGTTGATAACTCACCGCCTTCTTGGATTTTATTTACTAATCTTATTAATATTAAACTTAGTAAAAAAGAGGGGGGGGATTTTAATAACTGAAAAATAAGATTATGAAAGAAGATTATTTGAATACTAAAATTACGTATTGAATTTGGATTCTTGTATCCATAATTCAAAAAGTTTTTGTAATTATTACCAAAGGGTGGAAATAAAAGATAGGGTAGAGCTATCACTACAAAAAAATAGTATTTTTCTGGCATCTTAATTATGGCGGCCTCATTAACCGCTACAAATATTATAATTTTTTTAAAAAAAACTAACAACATCACCACCAATTACGCGTGTCAGTAAGGTGACAATTTTATTGGTAAGTATAATTTTTCAATTACAACTCAGTATATTATTTTTTAAAAAACTTACAACAGACTTTCCAATATACCCAAACTCCACAGCACCCAAACTCCAAAATTTAGGGTTCTTCATAGCGTTCTTCTTCCTGGAATTTTATGTGTCCTGCGTTCCAGCAAAGCATTATAAACTACGCATCCGTTATCCACTCGTCTTCGCCGCCGCAAGCCGCCGCCGATCGCCACGGCGTCAAGGACGACATATCGCATATTTTCCGCGCGTCGCCAACTTCCTCACTCCGCCGTCATCGTCTTCCTCTTCTTCTTCCTCTGCCTCCGCTGGCGATTCCTCCTCCTCGCAAGCTCTGACCGGAATTCAGAACGATCTCGTGGAGATCGGCGAAAGCTTCGAGAACTCTCTCACGCATTTCCTCGAACAAAGCCGTCACCGGAATCTCCAAGTTCCCTGCTCAGTTGTTGCAGTTGGAGCCTGATCAACAACAGAGCAACGATGACGACGTGGTGCCTGGAACCATGGAAGGTGTTGTTTGTTTTGTGAAGGAGATTTCTGCGCGATCTCAGTATTGGACCGAATTCCCCTTGCCGCTCCATAATGGTACTTGAAGTTTGCTTCGATAATCATATGTCTTATTTGTTAATTGTACTGATTATGATTCTCTGTTTAGGAATTTTTGTACCTTTAATAACCGTTCTTGGGAGGAAGCATTAACAATCCTAAGTAAATTGGATAACTGCAGAAGGGGAAGAAATGTTTCAGTTGTTTTCTTTGCACCCTTGCAGGTCAAACATACCAAAGGCAGGATTTGGAGGCAAGTATTGACATTATTTATTTGATTATTACATGCAATTATTGTTGTCTGTATATAGTTAAATCATGATTCCAATTATTTGTTTACTGTGAGATCTATCTGGTTTCCAATTGTGCAGCTCAAGAACACCAGAGGCTATACCTTAAAATGTAGTCATTATCTTCTCCTTTTCCTGAAGATACTTCTCTTCCTTGCGTTATATATTGCTATGGAAACAGGTATTTGTTATTTAAATGGTTATTGTCTTGATGCTTTTGAAAAATTGTATATGCATGATCATAATTTTTTAGCTATTCTATTCTTCTCCTTTCACATCTCTAGTTTAATTGACTATTCCCTTTTACTTTGGTGTGATGTAGTCTTCTTTATGGAGCTGAAGACCCTTCTATTACTTTGTGGTAACTGACATTTGCCTTTTTCTGGTATGAATACTTATATTGAATTTACTAGATTGTGATACTTAATTATGCAACTAATCTTGTATCACCAGTTTTTAACCTTTCTCCCCCTGTCTTTAGTTTCCAAGAATTTTGTATCTTTCTTCTGTCTCCATTCTCTCATAAAAGATAGTCAACAAAATCTATTTTCTAGGCTAATTATCAATAATAGTTTTTTGGTGTAAATGTGAATCTTAGTTCTACCTTATCTTCATTGCAGGAAGCAACAATTGAGCATCTTCTTCCTATTTTCCTTTCCCTTTTGAATGATGAATTTCCCGACGTGCGCCTAAACATTATTAGCAAGCTTGATCAAGTGAATCAGGTTGTTATAGTTTCTGTAGTTAATTTAATTTTTAGAATGCTCTAGATTTCTTTTGGCAATCTTTTCTCCTTTCCTCTGCTGATATAATTAATTCTAGCATGCAGAACTAATGCTTATGTTTAAGCCTTGATGTCTGCATACCACCCTATACTCACAAAATACAAAGCAAAAGAAACCTTTTGGAAGACATTTTAATCAATATATTTTTGCAGGTTATAGGAATTGATTGAGCTTGCTGAGGATAGGCATTGGAGGGTCCGGCTTGCAATTATAGAATATATACCCTTATTGGCAAGTCAATTAGGGGTTAGTTTTTTCGATGACAAGCTTGGTGCTCTTTGTATGCAGTGGTTACAAGATAAGGTTTGTGCTCTACACTTCCTTGCTAGTGTGGGTGCATTTTTTGAATACAAAACATTTTCTATTCCTCCCTCCAATTTTTGGCTTTAAAAGTTCAGAAAACTTCAACTGAAACCCTTCTTTTCTAGCAAATGAACAGCCATGGGTAAATGTTTTCTAGGAAATACCCATCTCCTGACCCATCAAGTTGAACTTAAAAGCAAAACCTCTTCCAGTTGAGGCTAACGCCCACGAAAACTAAAAATACAAATTTAATGCTTGCCAAGCATAGTGTAAATCCTACTTTTAAATTTTTGGTCCTATTGTCATAAGAAAATCAATAGCACAGGAATATAAGCTGTGGCAGTGACCAGAACTTTAATTTGACAAGCTTGCTAAAAACATTAGTATGTTGGTTGGTCTTTTCAACTTAAGGGACTTCATTGTCAGCTTAAAAATAGAAAGTAACTGCTTGCCTCCCTCTTTGTTCTGATCTGTGACTACTTCATACCTGTATATGGTTTTGCTAATTGTATTGAGTTGTTCCTTTATCCAGACAGCTGTTGCCCATAGTTTTTGCAAAACCATTGATATTTATGATCAAGACATCCACATTCGCACATTACGACCGTAAGTTGTTTTATTTTCTGTTTTCATGTTTAATTCTGTGGAAGTAAATTGATCATATGCTTCACACCGACCTCTTTGTCTCTCTCTCTCTTACTCCTAAAAATTATTATTAAGTATTCAAGTCAAGAAAATTAAAAATTCAAAGGATAAATTATGTACTTCTCAAACATGAGAAGGAACAAAGAGATTTAGGGTGTCCTAAAGTTAGAAGGAGATTTTATCAAGCAGCACCTTTCTCAGGCTTTGGCAAAACACTTGAAGAGTCAATCTTGGTAAATTTGTAAAATCAAGTCTGCAGTGTCATTTTTTTAATGAGTAATTACTACGCACATGTTTATATTTTAGTTAGGAAAGTTGAAAAATATTTTTACTTTTTAACTAATAAATTCTTCATTATTTATTTTATATATTGAAATTTGAAATTATGTACTAGAATTTATAAAAATATTTTTTGAGTTTTTATCCAAACATATAGTCTTGAGGTGTGTTTGGGAAAATGTTAATTTCTTGGAAACAATTTGGTCTATTATTATTTCTTCAATCAAAGTTGTGTTTAAATCTGATAGTAGTAAAATCATTACACACACTTACACATGGAGAGAAAAAATTAACTATTTGCTTATTTTAACTACAATATCTAAATTCCTCATTCTGCTTTGCATTTGCAGCTACTTGTTAAAAAGTTTACAATGGAGAGAAAAATGTTATTACCGAAGTAGGTCAGGACGACTTGCTTACTCAAGTCATATAATATACAGGAATAAGTTCTTATGTATCCTTACTGGTGTTGAATTGCAGGGTGTATGTTTGGTCTCATGAGCTTTGAACATTATGAGGTCTTATTTTTGTCATTAGCAGCATGTATCCCCTCCCTAGCACTTTATTTCTAAGTTTGCACTGCTTGATATCATAGACAACATAAACTCACGATACTCACTGAAATTGAGATTTTCAGTGTTTTTGCTCTGTGAAATCGCTGTAGCAGTAGGATGTTATTTTCTGTGAAGCTGTCAAGCTTGATGTATCATTTCAAATTATTTTGGAGCAGGAACTGAGCATAACTGTTCTTCATATCAAGCTCCGTGCTACTGTTGGAAACAAGACCAAAACACCTAGTCCTGGTGCTCAATCAGCTCTTCGAGCCCTTGCTCGTTCAAGAATGAAAATTGGTCGTATAGGTAATTTTCCTTTTTAAGAAAACCTTAGTTCACTTGATTTGTCCCTTAATTATCTTGTTTACTCTGAGTTTTTTTCTTTAATATTCAATTGTATTTCCCAATTTTTTTATATTGATTTCTTTTGTTTGGCTTTTATTGTTAAATGTTAATTGATTGATTAATGTTTCTTGATTCTCCAGAGGATGTTACTCCCATTCCTTCAGATAGCACATGTAGAAAGAGTGGTAGAAGGGGTAGAAGACTTTAAACTTCCTATGGTATACGACTGGAGTTGCTATATTTTACTTTTGATGCCAGAGAGAATTGTCGCCTTTTGATGTTTTTTAAGTTAATATCAGAACTTCTATTGCATTTCTTGAGGTGTTGAATAGAATTTTAGTTGAGTACACATTTATTAATTTCATTGTGGGGGAAGTCAAAGCTATGAAAAAGTTTAAAAAAGGGGAGCTTGGTTGTGTTCCTTTTTTTGAACCCATCATTTGTAAATTCCAATAGATTTTATTTCAAGTAATGTAATATTAGTTGATATGTTTTTGGGTCTAATCTGTTGTCACTTTAAGAATTTATGTGATGGGTTTAATTACACACAAATAAAAAAATTGTTTTAAACAAAAAAAAAAAAACCACTTTGTGGCGGTTTTTAAACCGCTAGAAACAGAAAACGTCAGAAATTAAAAAAGTGAAAAATAAACTTTGTGACAGTTTTTAACTGCTACAAAGTTTCTGGCGAATTTACCAGCGTTCCACTTAAAACCGCCACAATTATTTCTGACGTCGTTATTCCTGACGGTCAATCTAGGGCGTTGGAAATTTCTTTTGTGGCGGTTTTTAGCCGCCAGAAATAGCATTTTAAGCCGCCACAAAAATATCATTTTTTTGTAGTGTATGACAGTTATTATATGGGGTCTACCCAATGCTAAATGCGAATGCGCATAATAGATTGATATGAACATTGAGTTGTCCTGTAATAAACCAAGTTGTTGTTGATATTTTCTTCTCGGTCCCTTCTTCCACAAGCCTAGCTCGAAGAAGGAAGAGATAAGAGGACCCTATTGAAAATGTGGTTAGAAATCCATAATAGAATTTGAATTTCCCATCCATCAATAAAGTGAGGTCTTTGCCTTTTGAATGAATTGAATCTTTAGTAGTCTATCAGTGGTGCAAAACGGCTTAGGATTTGACAAAACCCTTTACTTTACGAGATGGGCATCATGGGTGTAGTGTTCATGCAAAATTCAACATTAGGTGTAAAACTCTCCATGGCCCTCCAATGCTATCGTGCTCTACCTCGTCGTTATCTATTTTGCAATCGTAGTTCAATTTTGAATAGGAGTCGATTCTAGAATCTCCAGTTCATTGTAGAGAAATGAAGCCCAATGATAATTCTTTTTAGGGCTTCTTTATTTTTGTTTGGGAATGGGAGATCGAGGAAAACACGAGGATTTGCAAATGACAATTTGGACGAGCATGCAACACATGACGCTAGAGCCATTTAAGAAGAGGAAAGAAAGAAGCATTTTATAGAAAATAAAGAGAGGAAGACTCGAAGAAACAAGCTACTATGTTTTCCACGATGAGGGAGAAGGATAATCGTCACGTGATTATGTTTAGTGAATTAATCTGGACCTTTGGATTAAAAGAAATAAGGGGCTCAAATTAAGAGTAAGTCTTTAGACTTATTTTTGGAGTAAATGGATTTTCTCATATATATATATATGAGAAGGGATCAACTTACTGCAAAAAAAGTTACTGCTCCTTTTTATTATTCATTTTTTTAAAATCTAATGATTGATAGAGGACCAATTCCCAATATCTAAATCAACTTGATGGAATTTATGCAAGTTGAATACCAGCAAAAAAATTTAAATATTACTTTTTTAATAAATATTTACGAATTTATTGTAGTTTGCAAAGTATGTGCGGATCTGTAGCAATGACACACCCTCAGGCTTCACGTGTTCAAACACGCCTGGTGGAGGCGTGATTGGAGCCCAGTCCCGCCCCATCCAGGTGTGATCAATCACGCCCCCACCAGGCGTGACTCTGCATCCCGTCACGCCCCATTCAGGCGTGACCTTGCTCCCCTATTTAAACCCCAAATTCAGCATTTCACTTCACTTTTTAACTTCTACCTCTCTCTAGCATTTTGCTCTGACTTCTCTCTAGTTTTCTGTTTGAATTCGAGACTTTGTGCAATTAAACTCTGTCAGTCAAGTAAGTGCTACTAGAATATCTGCTTTTTAAATTACATGAAATATATTATATTATTGTCTTAGAAAATTGTTATTAATCTAGGAAATTGTTAGTGACTTATATTAGAAATAGTTACTTGAAACATATTTTAGCGATATAGTTTGTTAGTTGTAATATGTTTATTGGCTTAGAAAATTATTAGTTAGTGACCTAGGTTATCATTAAGGACGTACCTAAGACATACATAATCAATTTTTAAAAATAATTTTTAATTCAAATTAAATAAATTATCATAATATGATTATAAAATTTTAGCGATATACTTTGTTAGTTGTAATATGTTTATTGGCTTAGAATATTATTAGTTAGTGACCTAGGTTATGACCTAGGTTATGATTAAGGACCTACCTGAGACATACATAATCAATTTTTGAAAATAATTTTTATTTCAAATTAAATAAATTATCATAATATGATTATAAAATTGTAGCATATTATTATGGCCGAGTCATCGTTATCCGAGTCACTTCGTTCTGGTTCTGATCGTGAGCATGAGCCTACCGATCCCACAACGCATGTTCTTCCCGAACCATATAGATGAGACGTACTTAGGAGGCGCAGACAACGCACTCATATTTCATAGGCTGTTTGGAATGAGGAAACAAAGAGAGAGCTAAAGATTCATCGCGGAGGTAGACCTAGTGGTGGACCCCGACCTGACAATATTCCAGACCTAGTCGCACAGTATTTGACTAAGGCTGGCTTCATACATGTCGCTCGCATGCAGTATATGTAGGTATTGATTTACCAATATTCTTATGTTTAATGTGTTGAAATTTTAATGTTCAAATTGTTGGTTTCATACATAATGTATTTTGAACTTATAAATTGATAAGTGACCTATATTTTTCAGATTGATGCTGGTCTTATCAATGCTATGGTTGAGCGGTCGAGGCCAGAGACACACACTTTCCATATGCTGCAGGGTGAGATGACAATTACCTTGTAAGATGTGGCAGGTATTCTAGGATTGCCTACTGATGAGCAAGTCGTTACTGGACAAACTTACACGGATTGTGCAGAATTGTGTAATCAGGTTTTTGGTAACGGCCTTGATGCGGCCACTGAGTTATCCTCTGGCAGTTTGAAGCTATCATATTTTGACAGAGTGTATCCTTCATGGGATGCAGTTGCTGGTCACCCTCAGAATGTGATATACTTCACGAAGGCTCACATTGCACGAATGTTAGGATCTTGGATCCTTTGTGACAGATCGGGGGGGAGGGGGGGGGAAGCATAGTAGGATGTCGCTACATCACCTTACTTGGTGGTGATTTTGCCTATATTGGTACATATAGCTGGAGGTCTACGGTTCTGGTGTACAGACCCCGATAGAAAAGACATTGGTGATTGCACTATTTTGCTTTAGATTTGGGCGTGGATCAGATTTCCACCAACTGCTTCCCATTGCCTGATCCGTATGAGCCAGACCGCCACTTCGAACACATGTATGTTTATTTTGTATTACTAGAATCACCATGTATTTTATGTGTACTGCAATTAACAATTGAATGTTGAATCTGGATATTAGATTTAATGCTCTAGGTCGCTTTAGCATGAACTCACTGAATTGGTATCGAGACATACTAGACACCTTAACTAGAGATGAAGTATGCTTTTTTAATCAAATATATTTATTTAAAATGGATGTGAATATGCAACTGACTCCTATATATGATTTAATTGTGTAGGTGGTTTGACAACCTTATGGAGATTACGATTTTTTGGGTGCATCTCCTGACACACAGCATTTGTGGATGGCTAAGACACTTATTATTTGTTTTCACATTGCTGAGTATTCCCAGCCTGATAGATGCATGAGGCAATTTGGGCGGGATCAACCAATACCTCACAGGCCTGGAAAATTGAAAGGTGTGCATGATTATACCCTTCGAGGTAAAGCCCAAGAAAATTGGGCTTGCAAGCTAAGAAAATTTATACAGAGATGGAATAGGAGAGGTCAATATGTTGAAGTGCCTCTTGCAATACATGGTGTTATGTCATTGAACCATGAGTACATGGTTATGTATAGACTTTCCGGCAAGCAATATGTGACGAAGCGGACTGCCAAATTAGGACGTTGTGTAAGTTATTTACTCAAAATCATTTTTTTACCATTATCTTATATTTTTGTTTATGTATATCTGCTGTGAGTTATAGGTTGATGGTCTGGAGAATTTGTATTTTGTCACGACGGCTGAGCAATTTGGGAATCACGGTTTGGAATATGTACATGATGAAGTAGGTCGCCTAATTGTTGTTTTCAGAGAGTCTGCTCAGGTGGAGGAGGCAGGTCCAGAGGCACCCCTGACCCAGCTTCCGGAGGAGCCACAGTTATCCATCGACATTGGGCATCATGTGAAAGAGGGTAGAGGGTTAGGACATCGTCGACGACCTATTCCACCAGTTCTTGAGCCTATTCATGCACCCAGGCCACCTATGAGTGGATAGTTTAGGCTACCATTCATAGGTTATGAATACAGTGTTCAGTAGACATTTTACGACCCTACGCAGGCGGAGGCTCATACATATTATCAGTCAGAGGCCCCACCGATGGACACACAGAGCCAGCCTGTGTATCATGTTAGTCCAGTAACGATGCCATGCGGGGATCAGGCAGGGAGCAGTAGTCAGGGACCTCAGTCATGGGATGATGCAACTATTGAGGAAATGTATAGCCAAATAGATTTTTCACCACACTAGTCAAACTATCGTCTAGAGCTGCCGGTCGAGGACACTCCACCTCCATATCATGTGCAACAACCTTCTCTTGCTCCACAGTATTCGCGTGGACGTGGTAAACGCAGATTGCCAAATCATCAGGCGCGTCATCAGCGGTGGCCTCCTGCTTCATAGACTTTATATTTTGTTATTTTATTTGGTTTCCATGATTATGTTTACCTATGTAATTGTTAAACAATTTTTGATTATTTTAAATTTTAATTTCATCGTATAAATTAACTAACATGAGTAGTTTCACATTAACGTTGGTTTATTTTCAAGCTAGAAAAGAAAAAAGATCAAAAACACATGACGATTATGAAATATAACAACAACAACAAAACATTAACAGCAACATCAAGAAATCAAGAGGTATATGGACGACTAGGACAATTTCGACGGTTATGACCAGGTAATCTGCATATACCACACCTAATACGACTTTGACTAGCTTCAACTTCATCCATCTCATTGCGTATTCTAGTTGACTTTGGACGAACCTTTACACACAACTTAGACTTATGGCCACTGGATCTGCACTAGGTAGAATTGTTTGCTCATTACCAATTGGCTGCCATGGAAATGAGTATGCTTGTACCA
>CM023959.1:20636633-20788005 GCA_013407115.1 Glycine latifolia | reverse complement strand
AGATGGATGACTAGGACAATTTCGACGGTTATGACCAGGTAATCTGCATATACCACACCTAATACGACTTTGACTAGCTTCAACTTCATCCATCTCATTGCGTATTCTAGTTGACTTTGGACGACCCTTTGCATGCAACCTAGACTTGTTAGGTATGATCACTGGATCTGCACTAGGTGGAATTCCTTGCTCATTACCAATTGGCTGCTAAGGAAATGAGTACGCTTGTACCAGGTTTGTTATAAGGAATATGTCATCCACATATTGTGCCGGTGCCCGACGAACATGTAAAGCGACTGCTACGACATGACTACAAGGATACTTGAATGCCTTAAATTTCCCACACTGACAAAACCGCTCAGGGAGGTTTACCAAATACAATTTGTCATAACCATCATCAACCTCAAATACAGTTTGTTCAACATTATATGTACGGACATAATGACCAGTAGCATTGGACTCATTGGCCTTCAACATAGCAACCGTGTTTTTGCAATGACGATGAGGACCTTGCAATTCATTAACAGCCGATTGCCCCCTGTTTACAAAATATTCCACCAATCTGCTATATGTGTGTTTAACCAACGCGGTTATTGGCATGTTTCTTGCACCCTTTAAAACCCTGTTAACTGACTCGGACAAATTTGTTGTCATATGTCCATACCTTCGTCCCTCTACATCATATGCACATGTCCATTTTTCCTTGGGATGTTATCAATCCAATTTGCAACCTCAGGACTCACATCACGAAAACGTGCCATGGCTATCTCAAAATCAATAATAGAAGGAGTATAACCTGCACACAAATTAAACAACATTAAAATTTAGTAATACATGCAAAATTGGAAGATGAAGTTATTAACCATACCTAAATTCATAACTGCTCTCTTCAAATTTTCATTTCTGAACTTTTGATTAAAATTGCTAGCAATATGACGAAGGCAAAACACATGATAGGCATGCGGTGGCTGCCACCCACGATGCCTCTCAACTGCAGATAATATGCTTCGATGCTGATCAGAAATAAGACAAATATTTGTCTTCTTTGTAACATGAGCACGAATGTTATCCAGAAAGTATTCCCAACCTTCCAACGTCTCACCTTCAACAATAGCAAATGCAAGTGGCAAACATTCATTATTTCCATCCTGAGCTGTGGCAATCAACAATTTTCCTTTGTACTTGCCATATAAATGAGTGTCATCAATTTGAATAACCGGTTTACAAAAATTGAAGGCCTCGCAACATTGTCTGAAGGTCTAAAAAATGCGGTGAAACACGCATTTTCCATGAACGATTCTATGAGCCATATAATATTCTTTTGTTTGAAGATGATAAACAGAACCCAGTGAAAAGCGAAGCATATAGTCACACCATCTCGGCAAAAATGCGTATGATTCCTCCCAATCACCATAGATAATTGCCATTGCTTTCTGCTTTGCATACCATGCCTTTCTATATGAAACTTTGTATCCATAGGAATGAGTTATCCTCTCCTGGACTAGTCTAATTGAACATGATGGATCATGCTTTATCATCCCTAATAATAAAAAATGTCACGTTATCATTAATAATAATAATTAAATCATTAATTCTCATCATTATCATGTCATCCAATAACGTACCTAGTATGAGTGAAACAATAACATCAGCATCAAGTTGTTTGTTGTCCTGAGAAATGTGATCATTTAAGCAATTGTGATCCCTACCCCATTTGGTAAATCATCCATCTTTCACCGTACGTTGGTTTTATTACCCTAACCCTCCACAGACAATTCTGGTCATGCGCACGACATTTCATGCTTAACTTTGTCGGCGTACTTTCAACCACAATAGCTTATTGATGCTCCTTCATGATGTTCCGCTTGATTGCCATCTGCACCTCTTTTTTTTATGCAAATTCATGTTTAACAAACAACTTATTCCCTAATACCCATGGCCCCTCAACTGAACCTGAACCAGTGCCAGAATCTTTTTCACTCGGATGATCCCAATCAATGTGTGTAATGTGGGATTCCATCCAAAAAAGTATTATTACCCTCACCTACATGTGCAGTTTCCCATTTTTATTACCAAAAAATACATTAACAAAAAACAGACATATATGTAAATATCTATTGTTTGGTAACACACCTTCAGATTGTTGTGGTAATTGAGACTCCCTCGCATCCTCGTGTGGTTGGATTTGATACTCCCCCACAAAAGAGTGATGAGCTTGTATTTGAGTTGTGCTTCGACCATCATCCTCATCATTGTCTGAACCACTAGCATTCTCGACAAGAAGACGATCTTCCATTACGATATTTTCATCATCGTCAGCGTCAATATTGTCGTCCATAACCCAAGTAGGGTCATTTTCATCTTCCATAGACAAATTAACAAGTAGAGCAGCAGATGCTGATGCATTATGGGAATAATTCAAATCAACTAACCTCATTGGTAAAGCGACATCCTCTGCTTCAGCACTATCCACGTACAACTATAAGAAATCTTTCCTTGATTGGTTGAATAATTCTCCTATTAACATTTCTACGTCTTCGTCGTCTATTACTTTCATGCTAATATATTTATCATCGCACCATATTCTTGTAGTGACCATAATGATAGATTCATTACCTTTGAGAACTAATTTTTGACATATTTTCTAATGCAATTCGTCAATACTTGAGTTGCGCTTGATACGTTTTGGTCTTTTATCACCTTCAAAAACAATACCACGTCGACCCTCAATTTTCCTACCATTATAATATAGAACAATACGAACAAAATCAGAATGTGTACACATTTCGATATATATAACCAAAAAACACAACATAAAGTATAAATAAGCAAATAATGAGATATCTAAGACTAGAAAGATGATGAAGACGAGTTGTGAAGAGTGTGAAGAGGATATTGTGTTTAAATAGGGGGAAATGACTGAAGGGAGCAAGGTCACGCTTGGATGGGGCGTGACTGGGTGCAGAGTCATGCCTGGTAGGGGCGTGATTGATCACGCTTGGATGGGGCGGGACTGGGCTCCAATCACCCCTGGATGGGGCGTGTTTGAACACGTCTAGCCTGGGCGTGTTTGATTGCTACAGATCCGCACATACTTTGCAAACTACAATAAATTCGTAAATATTTATTAAAAAAGCAATATTTAAATTTTTTTCTGATGAATACCACATGTTACTTTGATCTCAAATTTAAGAAAGAAAAATGGATTCACAAAGTTAGTTAACCATATTTTAATTGTGTCAATCTTAATTAAAAATTAAGTTTTTTTTCGCAACTTATCTTTCATTAGAACTTGTATTAGGAACAAAAAAGTCTTTAGAACTAAAATCTCAATTAAATGAATGATATTTTAAAGGTGATAACATTAAATAAAATAAAATTAGTTGAATTTTTTTTATATATTTAAGAAAAGAAATAACATTTTTTCTTCATATATTTGAAATCAAAGGAAATATATAAATGTTATTTTTTTTTTACTTCAATATGAATGCTTCTCTATACTCAAGAGGTTTATCCAAGAACCATCAATATAGAATCTAGATGTATATATGAAAAGAAAAACGAGATAAACTGGGTTTCAATAGATCATATTACTTTACAATCATGATTCAAGGACTAGCTTTTAGGACATTTGGAACTCGTGTTTCACTCATGATGACTGAAAAATGTGTGGATACCATGAAATTCCCAAAAAGTCAATGTTAGTAACTCTAGAGTGACTTTCTCGTGAAAACCCTAGATTTATGATTGTTGATTTGAGTATGAATGTGCATACTTACAGTACTCACTAGTCAAACAAGCTAGTCCCACCATAGTTTAATAAATTTGAAGAAAATCTCATTCACTCACATTAAGCTGTATCCGTTGATATTCTAAATATTAGGCAAGCCTACAAAAAGCAACTGGAGAGCTACTTGACGGCTACTAGTTAATGGTTTTGTACAAAGTTAACGTCTTATTAATTTTGAATAAACGGTGAATTTAGTCTCTAAATTGGTATCTTTTTATCAGTTCAGTTTTAAAATATTTAAGGAAAATTCAAATAAGTTCCTTAAATTATTTAAGATTTTATTTAAATTCTTGAAATGAACTTCTTTTTTCTTCTTCTCACTTAATCATACTAGGGACTAAAGTGAGATAAAGGAATAAATTTTAGGAACTTAAATGAAACCCTAAATAATTTCACACATTTTTCTCAGTTTTTCTTAATTTCACAAATTAAAGATGACAATGAGATACAAATTCAGATACTATAAAAATTTGCATTTTTAGACTTTCAAATATTAAAAAAAATATTCTTTTTAATCCCTACTAAAATTTGAGGGCACTAAAAAAAATGTAAAATTTTATTTGAATGGAAAGACTAAAAATAGTTTTTTTTTTAATTAGAGAGATTAAAATATACAAATTTTTATTTAGAGACTAAAACAATAAACCCCCTACTTCAAGAGAAGGATCTTCTCCATCTTTTTTTTTCTCCAATTATCCATTACTAAACTTTTGAAAAAATGAATATCACTTTTCATAAAGTGTGTATCATCTATATTTCATTTAAAAAAAAAGCTTATGAAATGGAGAAAATGAAAGAAAAAAGAAATGAAGATGATTTATTTTCGTATCTTAAGAGACTAAAAACATAATTGAATATTTTTTATAGGTAATATTACGATATCTAACCATTCACCTCTTGTACGACATACTGTACGTTTTATAAATGATATCAATTTGATATAATCAGTAAGATTATAGATTATAGTTTTATACAGAAATTTGTCAAACATGTCGACAAATATAAATGTTGGAAAAGATTCTCATTAATTCCATATAAATGTCAACTAAAAACAATATTTGACCAATTGGATAGATAGTAAATTGATTTAAATGCGATGTCTTAAGAAAGTTTAATGCGTTAAATAAATACGCAATTGATAAGATATGTAATACGTCAAATTAAAGTACATAAATGTAAACAATAACAAGAGGTGGAAATAGGTTAAGTGTAGAATATGATTTTTGTTTAAATAGACACGAGGCTTGTTTCAGAAAAAAATTGAAGACTTAAATTTGATCTTATATCTGTCATAAGTTTTTGTAAGGCAAGATCATATATTTTTGATAGCTTATGACCAAGATATGTAATATTTTTGAATCTCTTGTGTGTTATGTATGTTTTTCCTTTGACGAAGATTCTCATCATCTCTTTTTATCTTAGCCTAATGAAAAAAAAAACTTTTCATAAAGAAACTGAAAATTAAGAATATAAATGTAATATTTAAATTATAAAATATAAATGATTAAAACAACTAATTTGAGTTGAGAAATATGACTTGAGTGTATATATGTTCGATCATGTACAATGTGTTACGTTTCATTCTCAATTCCTTAACTCCTTTTGTCCTGTTTCTTGCGGGGATTATCCTGAGTCTTACACTAGAAGGAAAAAAATGTGAAGTGTAGAAATTAAAGATTCAAGAAAGTTAAAACATCAAATTAAATTAATTAGGGATGAAGAAAGTTGGGGTATTCATTATAAATTGGGTCAATCTAACTAATTCAAATAATTAAAGCAAAACTAATTAAATTGACTTTTTATTTATGCACAATTGAGTCTAATCAAACCAAGTTGACGAAATCTAATTTTCCTTCTTTTTGCTGTCAAGTTCATAATTTCTGGAATCAAATCAATATATGAGTAAAATCAATTTCAATATTCTGTATTTTCTTCTAGGATTTTAGAGATTTTCCTCCTCTTAGCAATTATATTCTAATTGGTATTCTAAATTCAAGGGTTATTATTAATTTTTTTTATAAAAAATTTATGAATTTTTATGACATTTATAAATTAGCAGTTTAGAAAGTATATATAAGTTACTAACTCAATTACCTGAATATATGGACCAATCAAAATCACTTGATTTAGTTGATTCAAACTTTCTATTGCTTTTAATCGAACCGAACAGACTCATACACACTCAATAAGAAAATAAAAATAGAAAGGAATTAAGTGCCAAAAGTTTATATATATAAACGTAACAAAGATTGTTTCATTGAAATTAAGAGTAAAAACACATGTACAGCAATACATCATAAAACAACCAATCAAGAGATTCAACTATGTCTATAAATGCAGAATGCATATATAATTCATACACCATTCAGCTAATAAACAAGGGTCTTTGTTGGACTTAGTTATAAACCATCACCAAGACAACCAATTTATCCTGCAAACTTGCACGAAAGATAAATTGCGTGAAAGGAAATTGACGAAAAATTTAAACTTGCATTAATTAACGGGAAGAAAATTCAAAGTACTCGCAATGTAATGTACATGAAAATAGATTAATTAATAATATGAAAAACACAAGATTAACAATTAATCGACAAAAGAACTTGAAATAAACAAAAAAAAAATGAAATAAACAAATTTGATTTTTTGGCTACTTCTACAATACATGACCATTGACCAACCATATATATGTCTTCGCAATCTTCGCCCAGTTTAATCTAGTATATAATTATGATACATGTCAAATAATTTTCTTAAAGACTCAAACTCATGTTATAGACAGGCACAATGCAATAGTGCAATTCAACTTCCAGCGAGTAGCTAATTAAAGATAATTAATACCACATTACCACCAACACCAAGTGTAATTGCTGCTTGATATATATCAATTAATTCTTGAGTTATCGAATCATGTATTCAAAACACTGTTTCTCTATTTGTCATGGATTCTTATCAATATTTGTATTCAAACTCTTCTCTTTATTTGAACATTTTAGCCTTCCTTTGTTGACTGACGTAACACACACGCAAGCAAATATTTTAAGTTGCTCCCTGCAGATATATGCATATGCATCGCTTACACAAATATTGAATACTATTACCTCCATTCTAGAATATATCATGTTTTAGAGAAAAAAATTATTTTAAAATATGTCATTTTATAAAATCAATATTATATTAAATACTTTTTTCAAGAATATCTTTAATAAATAATCAGTGACAGTAATACATATATAAGAAAAATAAATAAATATTAATTAGAAAGTTATCTAATATTTTCTTTCGAATTTAACAAATTAATTATATTCCTTAATTTGCTTATTATTAATTTCTGTCAGAAAATCTAACTTACCAATTCTATTAGGTTATCTTTTCTCAACTACGTTTTTTTCATTAATAAAACTTATTTTACTTATTAAACTTCACATGGAAGCTTCTGACAGCAAACAAAATATTTCATTACGGTAAATACATATTATACATTTGGTCGCTATAATCATTTTAATTTTTATACAAGTCACTAAATAATTTTTTAATCTGCAAATGATCACATGGGTGAAAATAATACCACCTCAACATTTGTTTAGCTTATCGATCGGATGATCTTAAGTGCTCAGTTGCAAACAAAAAAAGTATATGGATTAAAATAAATTAAAAATTAATGCAACTTATAAACAATAATATTAAAATGTTCACATATAAATTTCACCCCTATAACACATTATTAAAATTACAATTTTAATCAAAAAATAATACTACAATTACCACTGAAAAGAAGTTAACACGTGAAAGTTATTTCATATACGACTTTACGTTGTACTCTTTGTTCAAACTTTTACCATTTTCTTTGTCGTACGTGATATTTCTTTCTACTTCTTTTTTATCCGTACTTTTCTTGATTTATATATATACCATTTTCAAAATATATTATTTATTTGTTACATAAAAAGAGTAAAATATCTATAT
Organism: Glycine latifolia; assembly: GCA_013407115.1. Classification (NCBI taxonomy): domain Eukaryota; kingdom Viridiplantae; phylum Streptophyta; class Magnoliopsida; order Fabales; family Fabaceae; genus Glycine; species Glycine latifolia. The sequence goes on along the minus strand of CM023959.1, from coordinate 20,780,252 downwards.
CTTTCATATTAAATGTTCATCCACCTAAATTACTTGAGTTAAATTTAGATGAACTCCAATAAATATAGTGGAGCCAACCTTCTCAAATTCTAGAGTTGGCGCAATTATCGTTTCCTCTAGCTGCTAGTTATTTCATGGAAGCTGCGATGTTCAAAACTTTGCACCCACCCACCCATTCTTTCTCGCTGACCAAAAACTTTAATTATTACATTAAATTACTTGTCTTAAACACGTGTGAACTGTGACCATAACCCAGATATTTATTTTATAAGTCCGAATAGAACTGCTTCTAGTCTTGGCCAAGACTACCACGAACAAAACAAAAACCACAACTATCACAAACGATGACCAATTACCGTCACTTTCAGAGATTTGAAATCTTAATTAATTAATTTATTTTATCTTACTAATTTGTAACAGCCCACTACGCAGACACAGTTTATCCTTTTACATGACTTGTAACCACATGTTTTCTTTCTCAATGCTATTATTTGAAAATTAAATAACTGACGTCATATATATATATATCATTATTGTATTTCATTTTTATATCTTCTATACACAAATTTCTCTAACATACTTCAAAAATCATAAGGGACAAAAATCATACGTGCTTTTAACGTACTCCAATAATTTTTGGAAAAATATGGTATGTAATATGTTTATTATGTTTTGAAAAATACTTCAATATCATATAAAGGAGTATTATTTTTCAGAAAATATAATAGTTTTATATTATCATCCAATAAAATATTACTATATTTGGTATGTTTATTAATTTTTGTAAGAAAATATAGAAGTCAATTTTATTATGAGTTTTATATCAATTGTCAATTTAAAAATCAGTACATGAAAAATCAAACTCAATATATCTTAGGTGTCATTATGTTCATCAAAGTTTTTTAATACAAAAATATAAAATATTAAGAAATTATTTTGTTTCATTTATGTTTTTTTTTTGTATACACAAGTTTCTCTAAAATACTTTGACAAAAAAAATGTGCTGATTAAATAATATTTAAATTAATTAAGTTGTCGATTTGTTTATCAAATCAACGTTTTTTTTAATTGAGGAACAGTAAATAGAACAGGTGATTTGATTTTCTCTTATTTACACACATATATTGAAATTTCAAACGATAGATAATCTAGATATCCAATTGGCTATATATGCTATAATTATCTGAAATCTGAAATACCACTATACAACAAACAATTAATACACAGTAATGTCTTTATCCTAATGATGGAGCCGCCTCCACAATTCCACCTTAGACTCCCCCTCTTACTATTATTCCAATTAATCTACGCTGCTGATCATAATAAATAAAACTCAATTTTCACGACACACACTTGGAGAATTTTCGTGCCGTTTACGACACCATGACCACTATATACTGTGTTACTATATGTTAATGTTATGTATATGTATATATATCCTTTGTACTTTCTTTTCTCTCTTTCCTCACATCACATTCGGTGAATGTATCCCTTATATTAGCCACGTTAACATTAAGCGCCGCCCCCACCATTTATATTTGCTCTCAATCTTTTTACCACATCCACTTTTCTATTACAAAACCTCTTCATACACACTCCTTCTTTTTCTTCTTTTTCTCTCTATATATAGTGACAAAGAAAATTGGTGTTGGGTTTGATTTCGATGGAGAATTATTCCATGTTGTTCCCTGTTTCCAATTCCTCAAGCTACCCAATTGGAGTTGGAAGCTCTCAAATCGGTTATAGTGGTCAAAGCTCCAATGCTTTTCTTGGTCTAAGGCCTAGTGATGATCATGAGAAGAGAGGAGAAGGTGGTGATAATGGCAACATGTTAATGTCTCAGATCAGTGGTGGTAGCATTAATGTGAGTGATGAGTTAGATGGTTCGGGAAATAGTAACAATAATAAAAAGAAAGGAGAGAAAAAGGTTAGAAAGCCTAGATATGCCTTTCAAACAAGGAGTCAGGTTGATATTCTTGATGATGGTTATCGATGGAGGAAGTATGGCCAAAAAGCTGTTAAAAACAACAAATTCCCAAGGTTAGTTGTTTCAACTTTATTTCATGTTATTGTGTTTTTTATTTTGTTTGTCTAAAAAGAGGAATCAAACGCAGATATCAATAATAGAAAATTGATAATAATTCATACAGATTATTCCACCAGACCTCTATAACCTATCTACTGAACTAGTCGTTTCTTGATTGATTTCATGTTGTTTGTTGTTGATCTTGTTTAGTTTTCTCTTCTGCTGCTGCTTCATCTTGTTTAGTTCTTTTCTTGTAGCAGTGGCGCCTGCTAAGTTTGACTAGGAAAATTGATACGTGTGTAAATGGTACTAAGAATATGACAAGACCCCACCATGGTTCTTATCGGTTTGAATTTTGAGTTAAGAATAGAAAAAAACGAGGTTAATTCTTATTTGAGAACACTTTTTTAGCTGCGGAGCCTTGCTTCAATTGTTTTTTTGTTAGTTTAGGATAAATATTTTCTAAAGGGGAAATGAAAGTATTTATTACGTGATCTTCTTTTTTTGCTATTTGCAGGGGTTTTCTTCTTCATTCCTATACCATTTTCTCTAGCTGTCTTTTCCTCGGTCAAATCAAAAGAGAAAAGGAATAGAACAAGAACGAAATTAACCTGTGTATGCATCCCTGCGTGCACGCAATATATATATATATATATATATATATATATATATATACACACTATATTATAATATATTACTCGATAATTGAAAGAGAAATTGTACTTGTACACTACATAATTTTTTGTATAACAGAGAGAGAGAGAGAAAAATAAAGTCTAGAGGAGGAAGATGATTTATGTGACGAAGAAAGATAAAACTAACAAAGGAAAATAATGCCATAATTCATATAATTCTAATTAAAAGGGAAGACTTTGATCGTATTGTCACTTTTCAAAAAAAATATTTACCATAATATTACGTTAACAGTAAATTTTATCAGACTGTCATGTGGTATATTTCGCTATCCACTCCAGTGAAATAGGTAAGCTGACGTGGCACAATTCTGGTGGTCACATATTTCGCTGGAGTTTGTAGTGAAATACGTGGTTAAAGAGTCAGTGATCAGGCAGAAACAGGTAGGGCATCTGATAGTCATACGCGTATTTCACTAGGCTACATAGTGAAATACGTGTCACCCACGTGGAAGACAATACGTATTTCGCTAGGTGGTGGGGCGAAATACGTGGATCGCTGATATTGATTATATAAACTTTGGAAAATCATAACTTTTGACAGGAATGTCCGATTGAGGCGAAATTGGTGTCAAAATTACGCCACGTCAACTACTATTTTGCTGGCCCCTGTAGTGAATTACGTGGCCAACAAAATTACACTACGTCAGCTACTATTTTGTTGGTCCCTGTAACGAAATAAGACACGTGACAGTTTGGAAAATATTACTGTTCGCGTGACATCTAGGCAAATTTTTTTAAAATTTGTGGCACGCTGGCCAATGACCCTTAAAAGAGTTCATAAGAGACAATTGGATATATATATATATATATATATATATATATATCCAATTGTCTCTTGTATATGCTACGTTCCTTTAAATTTTATGGAAACCATTGTTCTTTTGTAATAATAATCCAGTCCAAACTCGAAGAAACTACATGGTGGATGAAATCATTAACAAACCCATTAACTTTCGTCTACATATGCAGAATATCTAGACGATCGATGATCTTATGTCATAGCAGCATATCTGATTTTTCTCCAACATTAGGATAATTTGTGTTAACTTCGAATTTTTTTGTTGATTGTTTTTTTTCTTACATTCAAAACTGCAACTGAATGATGCCATTGTAAATTTCAATTTTCAAGGCTATAATCTATAATTATCATTACCTTTGTTGATTATTTAATGACTAAACAAGTTTTGAACCGTAATCATATGATATTAGTTATATAATTAATCCAGTGAATTATCATATATATAAAAGAAATCATATTCTTGTTCATCTAATTAAGTAGGTAGTTATATTAATTTGTAGTGAAACACATGAACTAATGAAACAAATGTGTTGATTTGCAGGAGCTACTACAGGTGCACGCATCAAGGGTGCAATGTGAAGAAGCAAGTGCAACGCTTAACAAAAGACGAAGGAGTAGTGGTGACCACTTATGAGGGAGTGCACACACACCCAATTGAGAAGACAACAGATAACTTTGAGCACATTTTGAGTCAGATGCAAATATACACTCCCTTCTGAACCTTCTTCCCCACAAACAGTACCTCAATTGGGAACTACTTGCAGTACTTTTGTTCCCCCTTTGATACAAAAATAAAACTGTGTCAATATAAAGTAAGATCTAGTTTATTGCAAAACTCTTCTTAGACAATCTTCTTTTTTTCTTTCTTTCCATTTTTTTAAAAATTGGAATATTATTAGGTTATGTAAATTCAGCTGTCAAGTTCAGTACTGCTGAAAATATATACAGGTGAATATCCTTTAACTTATTCCTTTTATTGTGGTGGTTATTAATATAATGTTGGAATACAAGCTAGCTAGTAGAAAAATTAAGTCTGATTTTGTGCATTGAGGAGGTTGAGATCAAAATCTAACGAGCTAACAATTTTTTACTTATAAAACAAGTCCTGAAGGAGCAGGATCTGATCAATAACAGTGAAAGAATTTCTGTTAAATTCAATGTATATTGGACACGCGGTAGCCTTTATTCATAATTTTCAAAATTATTGACAGTACTATTTTCAGGAAAAAAGCAATGGTACGGTAGCCTAGAAGCCTTTAACTTAAGTGCATTGTAATAATAACTTTTGTGATTCTCAAACACGTATAGCAGTTGCATAGCAAAGCAAATGTACACAAAAAAGAGTAAGTTTTACAAAATATATATATGTAATCGAACTATTGAAAAATAGTTTGCAATTTTAGAATATGATAATAACGTTTTAAGTCATGCATGCTATATATATATATATATATATATATATATATATATATATATATATATCAAAATTAACGTTCTCTCATGGTTCCTTTGATATTTTATGAACCATTATTAATTTATTTCTCAATTATATAGTTTATGTATGCCAAGATTTACTGACAATACACATCAAGATTTATATACAAACTAGTTTTGAAAAAAAAATATTATCATGTCTTTAGAAAGTTACTAACATATTCTTTATAGAAGTTAATTGTTTATATATGAATCGTTCGAGTTATTGATATAAAAATCGCGTATATCTAATTACTCCCGTCAATCTCATAATGCCATTGTCGATAATATGTTACGTACGCATTTGTAACTACAAAGTTGGGAATGTTGCCTCACTTGTCTGTCTGAATGTTGGCCTCGAATTATGATGCCATATATGTTTGAGAATGTTGCCTGTGCAAGAAAAGCAAAGAAAATTCGCGTCTGCAAAATGTTTTGAAATGACTTGGCAATTGGCATGCAGTTGGCATGCTTAAGAATGAGCATGTGTGTCTTGTTTAACTTTTGAATAATTAATAGATCTACTTCCAATCTGAAACATGTATATATGCATAGCTTTTACGTTTTTATATTAATTTGACTTAAAAATTGGAAAATATGTGCTCTTAATACGTGAATCCAAAGTCCAAACACACGGTTCATCTACACATCATGAATGGTGAATTTGAATTCTTACAAATGAAGGAATGTAAATCTAACGACATTGACTGTTTCACAAGAGCATTGTTGATTATTAATGAACTAAAGTAATGTTAAAATTTTGACGATGTGCATGGCGTCGAGAAAATTATATTTGTTTGGTAGATTCAAAATTTTATTTTGTTTAATAGTACAGTCCTACATGTCTATTTGTAGCAAAAGATTTTGAAGACTCAACTTTGAGATCCATGATCATGACCATTGATGAGTTTGAAAAATCTTTAAAATCTTGTGAAGAAATTGAAGAAAATTAAGCAACAAAAACCCAAGTCCAAGTTCTTTGATAGTTGGCTAAGAGCAATAGCGTATTATTAGTTCACAAGGAAGAGATCATTTTTTGCTTTTTAATGTGCAAAGAAATTACAAATCGTATTTCACGAATACTAGAGGTATTCTCATCTATATATATATATATACACACACACACAATAAGTACAGTTTACACCGATCAACCATAGCTAACAAAGTTGTTTCGTGCAAAATGTAAGGGGGCTAAACACGAATTAATGAAAACCAAAATCAAGACCAAGACGTTACGTTGATGAGGTCCAAGGTACGAAACATACAGTCAAATGGACCAAATTACAAAAGACCGTATTAACATTCAAACCTGTTTTATATTTTTCCCTTTCTACCAAACTCTATGTTTGAAAAAAATGTGCATTGTTATCTAATTAAAGTCAGCATTATTTGAATCCCCAGCAAGCATACACTCCAAGCCAGACCTGAAAATTGAAGTTACAAGTAAAAATAAATTAATAGTGGACTATTTGGTCAGCTCCACAGAAATCACAGAGATTGATTGGCCATGAGAAGTGAGCATGCATGTTTCTCCTTCATAGATTTTGCTTATTGACACTTAATCAAATAATTGCCCCCAATGCAAGCAAAGTTATCAAAGTTATCAAATCGAGATTTGAATCCCCAATCGTAGAGCATATTTTTGAATTATATGAATCATACTTTTTATTCCTTCTGAACTCATAAACAAAAATAATTAAGTTTATATTAATTAAAAAAGTTAATTTATATCATATAATTTTCATAATCTAGTAAGACATAAATTTATTTCTAAAATATCCTTCTTTTGAACTTGATATTATAAATAAAAATGAGTCAATGAAAATAAAATTAAAATTAAATAAAAGGTATTTTAGGAATGATAATATTTAATAAGATAAAATTAATTAGATTTACTTATATTTAAATTCAAATACAAAACCACTTTGTTGCTTATGTATGAATCTGGAAGGAATACTTCCTAAAAAGAATCATTTTTTTCTCAAATATAAGAAAAGTTTAATTACTTTTATCTTATTTAATGAAATTATGCTCAAAATATCCTTCATTAATAGAAGGTTTATGTTTAATATCAAGTTTCAATGGAAGGTAAATTAGAAGAAGAAAAATGTTTGTCTTTTAATTTGAAATGACATAATTTAATAAAGTTAGATAATTTTCTTAATAAATGCAAAATCAGTTAGTTTTCTTTTGCTTATAAAAGAGAACGGAGGGAGTATCAAATTATAAAATTGAGAGACAACGAAAAATTAATTGAAATATATTATAGTATTCAATATACTGCATTGGTTCTATTATAATTGTCATATAAGAAAAAAAATTATTCTAAAATCATTGTTGTTTTAGTTTTTTAAATGTAATATTAATTACTTTTTTTTACCTATATTTCTTATAATATTAATGATGGACTATAAAATCTATAAATGAATTAATAATTATATAAGATTAGTTTTATAAAATTACTATTCATTTTCATCAATTTATTACTTTTCTTAGTCTATATCTAAAATAACCTAAGACAACACTAATTTTTGGACGGAGGGAGTAAAATTTTAAATTAGAAATAGATAAAAGATAACATGATAGAAGTCTTATACTTCCTCTAGTCCTTATTATTAGGCATAATTTTAAAGGAATTGATGGTCGTTTCTATAAAATATTTTAGAATTTTTATGAAGTATTTTATTTTTTTCATTTGCTATATATCCTTATTAAATATCCTAAGTATTTGAGCTTTTATTGGTAATGGTGCATAATATTCTTGGACTTTAATATTCTTACATTACCCAAAACAAATTAATGATTATTAATAAGGATATAATTGATATATTAGTAATATTTTTATAAAAAATCAGTAAAATCAATTGAATTAATTACTTATATTGTTATGTGTGATTAATGGCTAAAGTGTCATGTAACAAGGGTTAGAGGAAGTAAAATAAATTTGTTAGTTATATTTGAGTTTGTAAAGCCTTTCATCTCATAATGAAAACGAAGCAATTAAATAGTTAAATAGAGTACATTCATTGAGTGAGTAACAAATAAAATAGTGTAATGATCAAATAACATAAGTTCATAAGTGTTTATTTAATTCCTTTTATTTAAAAATTTAAACTTACATGACTTATCAATTTTTTTTATCGATGATAGAAATTGTACAGATTCATTCATAATAGTGGTCAGGATGTTGTTATGATCCATTGCCTTATACATATTAGTGGTTTTGAGGTGGTATTGCATAAGGGATAGAGGGCTTTATTCCTAGATGCTTAGAAGATTGGTTTTCAGTTGTTTTAGGCGATACAGGTTGTATCTGAAACTCACATTGTGAGATTTTGTAATGTGGTGCTTACCATTTCAGGCACAGCTTATGTTTGTTTTGGTTTTTTAATTTTTTTTTTGGCCTTTCATAAAATAAAATAAAAAGCAGATTCTTTCATGCATTGTAAAATATTAAATCATTTAAGATTTATCTTATGATACAAATCGGAAAGTTACCAAATTGTATTGCTTCATAAAATTCGAATTGTGAATCATAAGATTTTTATAACTATGCTCCCAAATAAAAAGCCACAACAATTGAATTTCAAACCTCCTTGAACAATGCATCTCCAACAATCTGATTTGGCTATTTAATCAAATAAAACTAATGTAAGAAGAAAGTTATATGTAGTTATATTGTATATAGACCTTAGCTTCCTCTCCAATCATCATATCCTTACCAAATTTCAGTTTTGCAAAATTCGAAGTATTCTTTAGTTCAACAACCAAATCCCCCCACCCCACCCCCCTCTTCCTGTTGCCACTTCATCCAATTAATCTCTACCCAAGGTCTCAAGTTATCAACAAAAGCATTATGATCTTCATAGAACTGTAATAGAATCTATTGAATTTTCTGCTAAGGTTAACATTTCCAACCCAAAAAACCTTTCAAAATGAAGACCCTTCTTCCACCACCAATTTGCTTTCTCAGTCCTGATCAACTAAATTAACCATCCAACCAGATAATTTCTACCTTCTAAATAAGAGTGGGCATGAATTGGATTTTTAAGAATTCAACCCATATCCAATCCGTATCTATTTAAATGGATTCGATTTTAAATCTATATTCATATTTTTTTTAAAATAATTTAGATTCAAGATCCAATCCATTTAAGTGGATATGAATATGGTTATATCCAATTTATATCCACTTAAATGTTATAAGGTTTTTTTTTTTTACAAATTTAGTAATTAAATGCTAAAAAGTGAAAACTTACTATGTGTCCATTTAAGAGTTATTTTCAACCGACCTTGGTCAAGACTATTTTCGATCGATCTTAGTTAGTGTATTTTTTGCCTACCTTAACCAAGGCAATTTCGACAGACATGAGTCCAGACATTTTTAGACAGAAATCAACTAGGACTATTTTTTTGCTGACATCAGTTAGTGTATTTCAGTCGACATTGGTAGATCTTAGGTAGGGTTACTTTTTGGTTGAGGTCGGATAGAGTTTTTAGTCAATGTTGGTTGGTGATATTTTTTGATCGACATCGACTAGGGGTTTTTCAATTAACATCGACCATGACTAGTTTTTGGCCGACGTTGGTTAGGGTTTTTGTGACGAATATTGGTAAGGTTTTTTTTTTTTGCTGATGCCGGTTGTTGATATTTTGTGGCCAACATTTGTCAAGACTATTTTTTTATAGACATTGGCTAGGTTTTTTTGTTGATGCTGGTTGAAACTATATTTTTGTTGGCATTAGCTAGGATTTGTTGACCAACATTAACCATGACTATTTCTTTTGGTCGACGTTAGCTAGGGATATTTTTTGTTGACATCAACTAGGGTTTTTTCAATCGACGTCAATTGGGGGAATATTTTGGCCAACATCATCAAGGTTTTTTTGGCCGATGTCAGTCGATGATGTTTTTCAGCCGATGTCAGCTAAAAAATAATCTCATCTAACATCGATCAAAAAAATCGTAGTCGATGTCGAGTGAAAAACCTACCTGACGTCGATCAAAAAATAATCTCAACAGACATTGACAAAAAAATCCAACTGACATTGATAAAAAAATAATATTGACAGACATAAAAAAAAAACGTAGTTGACGTCGACCAAAAAATAGTCTCGATTGATGTCGACCAAAAAGACTTTGGACGACATCGGCCAAAAAATAGTCCCAACCAAGTTTGGCCAAAAAAACCCTTACCAACATTAATCGAAAAATAGTCTTAACCAATGACGGTTAAAAACATCATCAGTTGACGTCGACCAAAATAATTCTAGACGACATAAACCAAAAAATGGCTCCTAGCGAAGTTGGCCAAAAAAACCTAGCCGTTATTGTCCAAAAAATTGTATTGGATTGAAAAATCCAAACAAATATCCAATCTATATCTAATTGATTGGATTGGATTTAAAATCCAAAAAAAATAGATTTGGATATGAAACCAATCCATTTAAATGGATTTAAAGTGAATTAGATTGGATTGAATATAGATTAGTTTATAGATTTGAATTTTTTTACACAATAGTCCTACTTCTTAATGTTACAATGATCACTCCAACATATACAAGGAAGAGGTCATAGTTAAGGTCATTGAAGAGGTTCAGGTCATGAAGAAAGTGATAATCATGAAGAAAATATGCTAAATCTAATATTCAATCTTACTAAGGGGTACAAGAGGTATCCAACCCTTTTACAATATATATATATATATATATATATATATATATATATATATATTAAACCTGTCAGCCATATATCCGAATACATTACAACACAAAAAGCATGACTTTCCAAAATTCTATACATGATACAACCATACATACCTTCAAGCACATCAAAGGGTTAACTAGCCATTCAAAAAAAAAAGAAAAGGAAAAACCCTTCATCTTGTTAATTAATCAACAATGACCATGATCTGAATTTTATCAATTCAAGAACATACACAATATCAATTTCCTCATTTTTAAAGATAATTAATGCAGTTTCTATGTAACCAAAGAGACCAAATAAAAGCAAACCAAACAAATCACCAAGCTCTTCTTCCATTTTTTTGAAACAAATCACAATTATGTTGTAAGTGGTTCCTTGTCTCCACTTGCATCACCATTTGTAACCCAATCCATCCATAATATAGTTTCCACACCAAATTAATAAGAAAACCTACAAGAGAACATAATGTCAAGAGTTGTTTCTTGCGTTAATGCATATGTTGATCTTACTGAATAAGTCCCAATATTATCACCATTCCACCTCCACTTGTCAGTATCACACATTATTTATGGCCTGCATAAGGCTGTCTTGGAAAGGTTTCTCCCACTTAAACCAACCCTTTCTCTACTTTATGTCCCATATTCCCTTCATCCCTCCACGTCCACAACATATATAATAAGATTGTTGTTGTGGAAAGATATGAGGTTGGTCTAGTGGTAAAGGAAGAAGGGAAGTTGGGAAAGGTTGTTGGTTCTAATCTCCCGCTAACACAACTAACAATACTAACAATTAATATTTGTCAATAAAAAAAAAGATTGTTGATGTGAGTTCATACGTATGTACAGCCTATTGTAGTTTTTTAACAAGCATTCATCGATCCCCTGTTCACTTGGCGCATGATCTTACCACTCATGAAAGATCAAAGCATGTTGACATATATTGTCACTTCATTCACGAACATGTGCAATTTGGTTTCCTTAACCTTGTTTATGTTAAGTTTTTCACCAAGAATTACCAAAGCACTATCTTGGAGATATAAAGTTGACTAAATAGCTGGAAAAATGTGACACGAGAAGGAAGGGAAAATAGATTGTCAGTTCAAATTCCAAACTAATATTTCTAAAAAATTAACAAAGTAAGTGTATTGTACAAAAAGGCAAAATTACACGTGGACATTATTGTGGGGTCATTGTACATGTGTCCACCTTCCGTGTCAATTTTACTACAGCAACCATGTATATTTCTGCCTTAAGTGTCAACCTTGACACAATGAAGACAAGCCCATCCGCGCACTTTGTCAACCTTGCTACAGGAGCACGGACGACAACCCTCTACAGGAGCATGAACAACAATAGTAAATATCTTCTTATCAACTGCATATTTAATGGTGTGACCACCTTATCTCCTATTATCTCTCCAAGTATCTACAAGCTGTTACTTATCTATAAGTAACAACATATCCAAAAGGTACATATTATCTGTTATTTAAATTACATAATTGCCTGCTATTATTTGTTATTATCTTATCAATAGATCACTAACAAACAAAGGCCCAAAGCCCATACTCCACGCTATAAATACAAGTTCTCTCTAAACCTTTATTCCATTCTATTTGAAGATCATAATCACTCAATATTCACTATCCGAGACACTTATTCATAATCTTTCTTCTCTTTTACTCAGTTATGCTCCCATAATTGATGTACTTACTTGAGCGTCGGAGTGTCTTTCCTTTACTTTGCAAGTCCCTCTCCTAAACAAAGTTGACTCCTCATCCAACGTGCAGAATTTGGAACCCACTTGGCCTCGTCCAGTACATACGTGGAATTTCCAGATTTTGGTAAGAACATTTGGCGCCCACCGTGGCGCCATGGTAAAACATACCTTGCGGCCTCACATCTTCACAAACCACTGGAACGTCCATCGATGGTCAGCACACGTTCCAACATTAGAGGCAACACTCCTGTTGCAGCGTCCAATCCTCCTCAAACTACCATGATAAACACCGACACCCTTCAGCAACTCCAAAACCACATAGCGAAGATGGAGAGTAGACACTAGGAAGAGATCTAGAGGCTAAAAGTTGATCGTGATCAGCCGGAGGCTAGAACGAGATATCAACAGGGAGACAAGCACTCCCCTCTCATAAGAAACAAGACTACTCAAGGTGAATCGCACCCCCGACAACATGTCAACCCTTTGGGCGGTCCTAGCTCAACACAGGTATACCATCCAAAAGGGCGAACAACATGGGGAATCCCATTTGTCAACCACATTGTGGAAGTTGACCTTCCTCCGAGATGGAAATCTCTCCATCTGGAAAGGTTTGACGGCACCACAGATCCAGACAAACATCTGGATGATTATTTGATTTAGGCTAACCTGTACAGAACAATGACGTTGTACTGTGTCGAGTGTTTCCTACCTCGAGCAGCTTTGGCATGGTATGGCGGACTCCTCCAAGGTCAATTGACAACTTCGACGCCCTTGTCGAAAAATTCAATGCACAGTACGTGACTAGCCGATCTTATAGGCTAACTTCCGCCTCACTGGCTACTCTGCGTCAAGCAGATGATGAACCTCTTCAAAGGTTCATGGACCGATTTGGACAAGTCACTATTCAGATCAGGAACCTTAACCCAAAGTAGCATTGCACTAGCATTACAGCCTAGCAAATTCATGGATAGTCTAAGCAAGAAACCTCCTTCTAGCATGGATGAAATTTGTGAACGTGCCAAAGGCTACATACAGATGGAGGAGATGTTTAAGTTTCGAAATGAGATCAGACAGGCCGGAAAAAAGTGAGAAAAGCAGGATCTAACAACCAAGGCCGACTCACAGAGGTCACACAATGAACATAGAATGGACAAATATCACTCTCTCCCGAAAGGACCAAGGTACGAAAGATATACTCCCTTAACGGTCAATTGGGCCACGATCATGGAGGAAGCCTTCAATACAGAGGTACAGGTAAGATTGCCAATGCCATCGACATCAACTTCTCTCAAGCCAGGAGCAAATCCTAATAAATACTATAAATTTCATTGCGGCAACAGCCACAATACTGAAGAGTGTTAGGCCTTGAAGGACAAAATAGAAGAGCTTATCTAGGAAGGATATCTGTCACGGTTTGTCAAAAGACCTGACAATCTCTCAACTGGAAACAAACCTGGGGGTCGACGAGAAGATCAAAATAGGAACCATGACAGGAACCGAGATGTTGATAGAAGTCCTGAAGATAGGGGAAGACAGAGACAATAATAGCCTAGATAAGAGCGTCAACCTCCTCGTCAACAGGAGAACAAGCCTGCCCAGCACATTCGGGGTGAAATCAACACCATTGCGGATGGATTTTCGTATGGAGGCTCATCGAACCAATCTCAAAAGAGACGCTTGCATGCCATACAGGACATTGACATTAAATACATCGATGTTCCCTCACCGCGGAGCCTCCCTCCTATTACTTTCACAGATGCTGACTTTGCAGGGATAGATCCTGTAAACCAGGACTACCCGATATTGGTTTCCCTCATAATCGCCAATTTCAAAATGTCAAAGGTCGTCATCGATCAGGGCAGTTCCCCGGACATATTGTATTGGAGAGATTTTTAAAAGCTGGAGATCTCCCCAAATATGATTCAATCTCACCCTGGACCCCTCCTAGGCTTCACAAGAGACAGGGTAGACACCCGAGGGTATGTAGACCTTATGACTACCTTTTGTCAAGGGCAATTTTCTAGGAATTTCACAGTCAAATACTTGATCGTAAAGGCTGACACCGCATACCTGGCCCTAATCGGCAAAAAAACTTTGAATGAGCTTGGGGCCATCGTCTCCATGCCTCATTTAAAGATGAAGTTTCCAACCATGATAGGGGAAATTGTCACCATTAAAGCAGACCAAAAACAAGCCCGACAGTGTTACGCAGAAAGCTTGAAAGTGGCACTGTATCCTTCCAACAGAGAGTTGGGTAGGCATTGTTCCACTTCGAGGGGTACTAGTTAGGTAATGAGCATAGAAAAAGGGTCCACCCCCTACACCCTGACTGTCTATACAACTCACCAGGATGACACCTTTGATGTGGATCTACGAGATTACAACGTCAACAAAGGACCTAAGCCAATTGAAGAACTCATCAAAATACAGCTCGGACCTAAACCAGGGCAGTGTACACAGCTTAGCAAAGACCTTACCGGTCATGAGCACAGGCACATAGGTAACATTCTCCGCAAGAATGCAGACTTATTCGCTTGGCAACCATCTGATATGCTGGGCATTGACCCTGGCGTCATATGCCATAAGTTGGCAATATGTCCACAAGCCAAGCCAATAGCTTAGAAAAAATGGAATATGGGAGGAGAAAAACACAAGGCAGTGAAGGAAGAGGTCGACAAGTTACTCAAAGCTAATTTTATCAGAGAAGTTAGGTATTCTACTTGGCTCGCCAACATTGTCATGGTTAAAAAAGCCAGCGACAAGTGGCGCATATGCATAGATTTTGCCGACCTCAACAAGGCATGTCCGAAGGATGCATATCTATTACCTAGCATTGACAAACTGGTCGACGATGCGTCCGAATTTCACATCCTAAACTTCCTGGATGCATACTCCGGGTACAACCAGATTATGATGCATTCCCCGAATGAAGAGAAGACTTCATTTATTACTGAGGATGCCAACTATTGCAACAAAGTCATGCCTTTCGGCCTCAAGAACGCAGGGGCCACAAACCAGTGACTTATGGACCATGTCTTCAAGAAACAGATTGGACCCAATGTCGAGGTCTACGTTGATGACATGGTCATCAAGTCTCAGAGTGTAGTGCAACACGTGGCAAATTTGAAAGAAGTATTCATAGAAGTACGAAGGTATAACATGCGTCTGAACCCCGAAAAATGCACATTTGGGGTGGGGCGTAAAGTTCCTTGGATTCATGATCACACATCGAGGAATCAAAGCCAACCTAGACAAATGTTTGACCATTTTACAGATGCATATTCCTACTAACGTCAATGAGGTTCAAAAATTGAACGGAAGACTAGCGGCTCTATCCCGATTTCTCCCAAAGCTCGCCGAAAAAATGAAACCCTTTTATAGGTTGCTCAACAAGATTGAACCATTTCTTTGGGATGAAGCCTATGAACAGGCCTTTGAAACATTCAAGAAGACCATTGCTGCACCACCAGTCTTAAGTCAACCTAGACTAGAGGCACCATTACTTCTGTATCTATCAGTGGCGAACGAGGTTCTTAGCACTTGTCCAAGAAGAAAGGAAACACCAAATCCTTATCTATTTCACCAGTCGTATGTTACATGACGCTGAAAAATGTTATCAGATGATAGAGAAGATAGCCTTGCACTTGTCACCTCTGCTAGATGCCTCCGGTCTTACTTTCAAAGTCACCAGGTGATAATGAAAACTAATTATCCTATCAAGCAGGTACTGTGGAAACCCGAGTTGGGGGGCAGAATGGTGGCATGGTCAATCGAATTGTCAGATTTTGACTTACGGTACAAACCCCGCGGCCCCATGAAGACATAGTTCATGGCGGATTTCTTAGTAGAATTCGCAAGGGATGACAAATCCACCCCAAACTGGTGGAACCTTTATATGGACGGAGCATCCAACGTGAAGGGAAGTGGAGTAGGTATTATCCTAAAGGGTCCTAGCAACATCTCACTAGAACAAGCCCTCAAGCTTAATTTCAAAGCCTCCAACAACCAAGCAAAGTACGAAGTATTGATAGCAGGACTCAAGCTCGCACAAGAAGTTGGGGCTAGGTATTTGCGGTGCTACTTCGACTCTCAACTTGTCTAAGGGCAAGTGGCCGACAAATTCTAGACAAAAGAAACTGTACTCCTATAATATTATCATCTGGTCAATACTTTCATTGATAGCTTCGAGAGTTTTGAGATGTACCATATACCACGAGAAAGTAACACAAGGGCTGACTTGCTCTCCAAACTAGCCAATACTAAGAAGACCAGGCACCTCAAGACCATCATCCAGGAAACACTCCAAAATCCCACTATTGACACCCAAGAGGTAATGGCCAGTGAAAAGGAGGAACCTAACTGGATGACCCCTTACAGGAACTTTTTCATTAAGGGAACACTACCGACAAATGAAAACAAGGCCCGACATTTGAAAAGGAAAGCAAGCTACTATGTCATCCTTGATGGCGAACTGTTCTAAAGAGGGCTGACAGCACCTCTACTCAAGTGCCTAGACAACCAACAGGTAACTACGTCATGAGAGAGCTCCATGAAGGGATCTGTGATCTCCATACAAAGGGGTGCTCCCTGGCCACCAAGGTAGTACGAGCAGGATACTACTAGTCGCACTCAGGATCGATTCCTTCGAGTTTACCTGGAGATGCAAAAGGTGTCAGGAGTTTGCGGACATCTCATGGGTTCCCCCTGACAACCTTCACATTATCACTTCTCCATGGCCCTTCGCAATGTGGGGGATGGACATCTTAAGAACACTTCCTAAAGCTCCAAGAATGGTTAAGTTCTTACTTGTGGCTATCGACTACTTCATCAAGTGGATCAAAGCCAAGCCATTACGAGAGATAACAGCCAACAAAGTCGAAACCTTCACCTGGAAACATCTCATATGCAGGTACCCTATGCTATTGTTACTAACAATGGTACGTAGTTCAAGGCACAAACCTACAAGGACTTTCTCACACGGCTGGGTATCAAACACCTGGTCACCTCTGTCGAACATCCTCAGACAAACGGCCAAGTAGAAGCGGCCAACCGAGTCATCCTTCTAGCCTTATGGACCAGGCTTGACAAGTCCAAGGGTCCCTGGAAGGAAGAACTCCCTAGCATATTTGTGGGCCTACCATTACTCACCACAATCAACCATTCATGAAACTCCCTTTCGACTCACTTATGGCACTGACGCCATGTTTCCTGTCGCGTTAGGGGAACCATCAGCAAGAAGGTTGTTGTTTCAAGAACAACATAATGAAGAAAACATGCGAGTTGAGTTAGAAACCGTAGAAGAAGCACGAGACATCGCTCGAATTAGGGAAGAAGCTATGAAATGTCAAATGATACAAAGATACAACACCAAGGTTCAACTACGAACCTTTCAGCCAGGCAACCTAGTCTGGCGTGTCCGGGGTGAAGCCATAAAAGATCCCCACAAGCTTAGACCAAACTGGGAAGGCCTGTTCAGAGTTATCACCAACCTAGACAATGACGCCTACAAACTGTAGGAATTAAGTGGTAAAGATATTACAAGAACTTGAAATGCTACCCACTTGAAGTTCTACTATAGATGAGGAATTGAAGGCTGGTTGGCGTACTATTTTTCCTACCCAAGTCTTTTGTCCCACAAGGTTTTGGCTTGAAAGATTTTAACGAGGCCCATCCAAGGAATAACAAGGAGAATATGTACATTGATTGCCACATTAATAAAACATATTTTTCTTTTCTTTTTTACATATACTTGTGTTAACCTTGCAGGAACATAAGTAAACTTAGAAACTATTGCCTGATTAATCTCCCAGGTTCAATCTCGAGAAAACCCAGGGTCTACTCCTGGTACCGCAAAAGGTTCTAAGAATCGGTTCTCCAGCGACCCCCTTAGTCAACCTTACAAGTCCTTAAAAGCCTAGAGTCAGCCAAACACGACACTTTTGGTCGGATCTCACAGGTCTTTAAAAGTCCAAAGCCAAACAGGGAAGGGCTCTTGGTTAGACCTTACAGGTTTCGACACTTGGCTTTTCAGCCCCCTTGGTCAACCTCATAGGTCATTAAAAGTGGACCTCACATGTCTTTAAAAGTCCGGAGTCAGACAGGGAAGGGCTCTTGGTTAGACCTCACAGGTTTTAAGGCTTGGCTTTTCAGCCCCCTTGGTCAACCTTACAGGTCCTTAAAAGTCCGAAGTTAGCCTCATGTGACACTCTTGGTGTGACCTCACAGATCTTTAAAAGTCCCGCTAGCTTGTGATGACACTTTCGGGTAAGACCTCACAAGTCTTTAAAAGTCTAGAGTCAGACAGGGAAGGGTTCTCTGTAAGACCTCACAGGTTCTAAGGCTTGGCATTCAGACAACCCCCTTAGTTAACCTCACAGGTTCTTAAAAGTGGACCTCCAATAAAACCCAAGACCAGCTCTTGGTACAAAACCTAGGGTCTACCTCTGGTAAACATTCAGGACGGACGCGTCCCTAGTCGATCTTCGACACACTCCAATAAACCCAAGACCAGATCTTGGTAACTTACAAGTTCATAAACCCAAGCTCTGGTAAACAGTCAAGGTCCATAAACACAAGCCTTGGTAGACCTCTAACTCCAAAACCCAAAGACCAGCTCTTGGTAACTTACAGGTTCACAAACCCAAGATTAAGGCTTGGTGAATCTCGACAAAAACCCAGCACGGACAACTCCATTGGTATCAGCCTTGACAAACATAAGGTATAACTATGTCTACCCTTGACATATGTTATTATTTCTATATTTCATCCTTGCAGAAGTACAAGTTCTCAAGAACATAAAAAACCAAGGTCTACGCTTGGTACACAAAGTCCAGGGTCTTCCCTTGGCCTACTAAACCAAAGAAAACTCTCTTGGTACTCTTTGATATGCGTTTGTCGTGTGGCTTCAAAACAATTTAACTAAGCTAATTCTGCAGCACAGGGTTAACCTAGGTCGACTCAGAGACACGATCAATATGGTTCTAGCTTCAAATCATTGGTAATAATAAGGGGGAATTTTGTCAAACAGTTGGTATGCGCAAAGTAAAACATGCAAGAACACAAACTAAAATTAAAGAACAATGCAGAAATTAACAAGATTATCAAGGAGTAAAGTAAAACAGATTAGAAAGCATCAATCCAATTCACCAACCCAAGCTATTCGAATCATCATCATTCTCATAAGTTGATTCTATTATGAACATTCATTCAATCTCAATAGAAGCAGTTCAATCGAATTAACCCCTAAATTAATTGAAACCACAAACCCTAATTGAAATATCATCCAATTAATCTGTGATTTATATTCGAAATTAGGCAATGAATCCATAACCTAATCTGCTTTCAATTCTAAACGCATTCATAATCATGAAAACAGAATAGCAATTGAAGAAGAAAGTGAACATTCACACAGAATTTGAAATACTAAACCATAACTCAAATTCTCCTCTTGCTTGGATTGGATCCTTGGATTGAGTGATTATTTAGCCTTCCATGATGATCACCAAGGAAAGCCCCATGAAATAAGTGCAGAAAAATGGAAGAATAGCAAAGTGGAAATGAAGAAGATGAAAAACAATGAAGAACAAATGAGAGAAAATGAAGAACAAGCTTTTGATTCTAAAAACTAAAGAAAAGAAATAATACACTTGTTTGTGCAAAATGTAAAGTGCTGTCCAAGTTTCACTAAAGTCACTAATATATAGTGACTAAGTCTAAAGAAAAGAATGGGCCATGAACAAAACCCATCAATTCTAATTATTTGCTATTTACAACCATAAAATCAAATTCGCAGCCTAAAATTACAAGTGCAGAGGTTCTGATTTCGAAGCTTAAAATGACCCTCCAAATGACAGAATTGGCCTCAGGCTATTTCTGGCAAACTTGTAGATCTTTTTGTTATCTTTCGAGGGACTCCTAGAACGCTCCATTCCGAGTTCTGTAGAGCTTTGCAGGTCCTGAACAAACCAGATACATAAAGTGAGCAAAAATCTGAAAATGTGCAACAAATAGCAATTAAGCCCACTTACTAGCCTAAGACAAAAACTGAATTAGAATAGGAAAATAAAGGTCCAAGAGAAGTCAAATAGGCTAAGAATGATATAAAAATATTTAACTAAAGGCACTCCATCACTCTTACACCTATGGAACCTCAACATGTCAGACCATAGGATTGTTCGTTTTGCAGGAACAGGTGTCCGAGGTCTACCCTTGATGCTTTAAACCCAAGATGCGCTCTTGGTACTCTCGTTTACTTGGAACCTCAAAAGCAGTGCTACAAACTTAGCTACTTGCAAAAGCAGGAGTCCAATACAAGTGTCCAAGGTCCACCCTTGACACTCAAAACCCAAGACATGTTGGTAAACCTGTTCACTTGGAGCCTTGACAAACAAGGCTACACACTTAGACTTTTGCGATAGCAGGAATCCAACATCAGTTCAAGAATCACACTTGACACTATAAACCCAAGTTACATTCTTGGTAATTCATTTGCTTCTAAATCTTAACAAGCAAAATGGGACACTATCAATTAAAGGGTCTTAGTTTTACGATGAACAACACAAGTCAAGTGGCTTATATTCATCAACACAAACATTCACAAATAGAAGACAACTTATAAAGTGAAGACACAGAAGAAATTGAAGAAGGAAGAAATTTCATTAATTTGTTTACACTTTACAATGCCTTCCAAGCCAAAAGTTAAAACAAAGCAAAATAAAGTGAAGAAACATAAAAGATGGTAGCCTACACATTGGCCCCATCACCAACACTCTCTTTTGCAGAGCGAATTTCCTCTTCATCGATCAAGGCTACCTCTTTCACATCCTTGAAAAGGTCGAACAGACTCAAATCAAGGTCCTTTGAGAAGAGGCTAGTCTGGCGCACAACTTTGTGGAAGCCCCTCTCATGGTGCTCCACCACCTCTTTCTTGTAGACTGCCAACTCTTCATTAAG
Organism: Glycine latifolia; assembly: GCA_013407115.1. Lineage (NCBI taxonomy): Eukaryota > Viridiplantae > Streptophyta > Magnoliopsida > Fabales > Fabaceae > Glycine > Glycine latifolia. Next base: position 20,758,884 of record CM023959.1, on the reverse strand, counting down.
CTCTTGGCTGACCGCCATCTCTGCAGTAAGTCTAAGCTGGGACTCCTTCAACTCGACTTGGGATTCCTTCATCTTGTTCTCCAACTCGGCCACCCTCTTGGCTAACTCTAACTTTTCAGCAGTCATGACCTTTTTCTCCTTCAGTAAAGCTTTACCCTGGGTGACCAACTCATCATCGTCGACCCGAGTACATAACAGCTTCGCCAAAGCACCACCAGCCTTAGCAGACAACTGATGGTTGGACCTAACCAATTCAGCAATTGCCACCACCGCACTGTTTAGCTTGGAGTGTTCCACCCTCTAAACATTGCGGACAACTGACTTCAATTTAGCCAACTCCCTCTCCAAGGAAGCAGCCTTGTTCACATATCTATACGCAACTTTTTGTTCTCCCCCAGAATAGCCGTGCTCCTTTACAAAAAGAGCATAACATCATCATCGAAATTCTAAGCACTGACGGACCGAATCAAATTCCTGTCAAACGGGGTCGGCGCTCTCCGCTTAAGCACATGCCCTACACTCCATAGTGAGTCGACCTCCCTTGAAACATGCACAAATTCAAGAGAGGTGACAAGGCGAGATGAAGTAGAAGGCACAATAGGGGGTGGTGGCACAATAGAAACAACAGGAGGAGGAGGAGGAGGAGGAGGAGAAGGTGGAGGGATAGAAACAATAACAACAGTCCACGAAGCAAGACCAGCAGAAGGCGGAGCCAGGGTAGGAGCAGCAGTGGTGAAATAAGGGTAGAAGTAGCAGGTGGTGGAATAGGGGTAGCAGCAATAGGGGTCATCACTGGTGCTGGTGCCCGAGCAGGAGAAGGAGAGGTTGGCACACCTGAATGAAGCCCGGCTGCCTCCGTTAAAGCATGCAGGCTACGAGGGGCATGGAGGGCCCAGGACTTCTTGCGACCAGACGTCCCAGCGCCTTCATCCCTCTTCCTCTTTTTCAAGTTAGAGGGTGAAGGACTGGGGATGACAGTAGCTACATCAGCAAGGTTGACCCTCTTCTCTAGTTGGAAGGGGAATAGGGGATGGTGGCACAACATCACCACCCACCTTCTTCACTAACGGCCTTAATGGGAAGCCACCCATAATACCTGCAAGAGACACATAAAAAAAAAACAAAATATCATAAGTGTCAAAGCCAGGCCAGGCCAGGCCATACATACATATAAAGATAGATAAAGAAGTGAGGGAGAAATAAGGCATAGGAATGTACTGTCCAGAGCAGCAACAGGGTCATCAGCCGATGACAAAGACAAAACAGCACGCACATCCAAGGAAGCTGGCAATAGCTCCAGAGTCTCCCTATCTGACCTCTCCACCAAAGTCAGAAGGTCCTCATCAAATGACCTGAACCTGGTGGGGTTAGATTGCCAATAGAATGGGAAGCGAGGCTCCCCATCCTGGTTATGCATCAATGGCAGTCCATCTGCCACCTCACCACTCTTGCGGACCTTGAAGAAATGGTTCTTGAAGCGGTGAAAGACATTGGTGTCTACCTCAAACAGTTTCTTCGAAACACTGTGCAAGGAGACCCCACCAACTTTCCTAGACAACTTAGTCTAGAAGTAAAACAGGAAGACTTGAACACTCGAACGAATGTTCAAGAAGGAACACAAAATCTCAAATGCTCACACCACTGCCCAACTATTGGGGTGAAGTTGGGAGGGTGTCACATTTAGGAAATCCAGCAGGGCATATTGGAATGGAGAGAAGGGGAGGAGAAGTCCCAAAACCTCAAAAAGACAACAGTACATGAAGAAAAAAGGTAGACCGCTCGGCACCACCCTCATAAAAGGAAATTCATCATCCCCATAAGCTTCGACAATGAGCTTATGAGAATCTTCAGGTGCCGTCAACTGAAACTGATGGCACAGGCATTGACACTAGTCGGGGTAGTAAGGGAATACTTGTACTTCAAAACATCTTCCCTCACCCACTCGAAACCAAATGCAGCCGGAGCAGGAGTTGGCGACCCAGTACTGCGACTGCGATGCACGCGAGGAAAAGCCCTCGCACTCCTAACAATAATTGGCCTTGCCCTCTCAAAAGTAGATAGAAGGGGAAGGATGGTGAATGGCAGAGGATCGCCTGCCCTAGGGGCGATGGAAGGACTTGCTTGCTGATGAGGGTGAAAAGTACCATCACCAGTCTGACGGGAGCTTGCCCTCCTCCAAGAAGAGAAAGACCCGTCAGAGACATCACCATGGGTGTCCTCCTTCAAGGAGTCACCAATGAAGATCACATCACCCATAACACATTGCTTCATCGAGCCCCCTGAATCATTATCTCCCATACCCAGGGCAGAATCAGACAGAGGGGATTCAAACATTTTCATAGAACGTTGGTTTGAGCAAGAAGAAGATGGAGGAAGGAGAAAAGTTTCAGAATGCAAGGAGGAAAGAGGAATGGCGGTGAGAGAAATGTCGAAGGTCTCGTCCATTTAAAGAGTACATGACTACTGAGCAGTTAAGCGTGAATTTGAAACGACTCTCTTGTAATCCGTGCCATAATTAATGTTCACTCACCCACTACCGCACTACTTCAATACGTGTCCACTCCTTGAGTGACACGTATGAACGAGTACGACGAGTGTGCTGCACGCACCTGGGGAAATGACGAAGCATCACGCCAATGGTCAAATATTGGCAAAATTGCCCAACCTCGATGTTTCATTATCCCAACATGTTTGACTTCAAAAAATACAACATATACATCCACTCTAGACACTTCAACAGTAACAACCCGGACAACACAGTCTAGGTTAATGGGCTCGACGTAGCTCTACATTTCACAAAGTCGTCAGCATTAACATTGGACATCACTTGTCCACCCTCGGGGGCTCCTTGAGCTCACTATTTCTCTTATTTGTCAAGAACACCAACCTGGACATCAGACATTATCCATCAAAGCTTACTCATCCTCTTTCACCTGCAAGCTAACTCAAAGGCTGGGGGGCTTCTGTAATATAAACAAAAAGGTAAAATTACACGTGGACATTACTGTGGGGTCACTGTACACGTGTCCACCTTCCGTGTCAACCCTGCTATAGTAACCGTGTATATTTCAGCCTTAAGTGTTAACCTTGACACAATGAAGACAAGCCTGTCCGCTCTCCTTGTCAGCCTTGCTACAGGAACGCGGACAACAACAGTAAGTATCTTCTTATCAACCACATATTTAATGGTGCAACCACCTTATCTCCTATTATCTCTCCAATTATCTACAAGTTATTACTTATCTATAAGTGACAACATATCCACAAGGTACATATCATCTCTTATTTAAATTGCATAACTACCTGTTATTATATGTTATTATCTTATCAACAGATCACTAACAAACAAAGGCCCAAAGCTCATACTCCACACTATAAATACATGTTCTCTCTAAACCTTTATTCCATTCTATTCAAAGATCATAATCACTCAATATTCACTATCCGAGACACTTATTCGGTATCTTTCTTCTCTTTTACTCAGTTATGCTCCCATAATTGATGTGCTTACTTTAGCGTCAGAGTGTCTTTCCTTTGTTTTGCAGGTCCCTCTCCTAAACAAAACAAGGTTGACTCCTCATCCGAAGTGCAGAATTTGGAACCCACTTAGCCTCGTCCAACACATACGTGAAATTTTCAGATTTTGGTAAGAACACTAAATTGTTTTTAGAATAAACAATAATTTTTTTATTTTTATCTATTAATTTATAATGACTTTTATTTTTTCCCTATAGGCTTTTAGTCTCTGTTCTTTGAGCAATTAAAAAAAATATAACAACTTTTATTTTTCATGTCAACACTGTTGTCTCAATTTTTTTCATCATAATATAAGTATAAAGTATTTACTAACTTTATTAATAATTAATTTCTATTAATAAATTTCATAATTTAAAATAAATAATTTTTTGCAGAAATAAAAAAAATCCAAAACACATTTTACATTACCTAAAAACTAAATTGCAGTATAAAACATAATTAGGCCAAAATTAAATTATTGCTCAAACAAACAAAGGGCTTGTTGGATCAATGGGTAAGGCAGAAGTTCCATGTCACAAAATTTTGTTGAGGAATTACATAGATTGGAAGAAGCAATCAACATTAAAGAGAAGCTTTGTTTGGGAAGGTTTCTTCATGATAAAGGTTATCCCTATGGGCGCAAAAGTAATTCATGGAAAATTTGTGTTTTTGTTGTCTGTACTTTTTAATTGATGAAATCAATTTTCAACTTATGAAAATATATGATTTTCGTTTATTTTCCTTAACTTTATTACTAGCTAACAAAATTACATATTGGATTGACAAAAACTACATATTTACAAATTGAATGATCAATTTCATCTATTTAAAAGTATAAGGACTAACATTAAATTTGCCCAAAGACCAATAACATATTTTCCTTTAATTAATCTTTCTTCAAAAGACAGAAGAAATCCTATAACTACGTAACCAGGAAGAAGAGTGGTTTTCAAGGTGGTTTGCGGACATACACATATGGTGACAAGAAAATAGTTAAAATGGATTAAATTCTTCGAGTCCCTTTCATGGATGGAGAGAAGAGAAAAGAATGAAAGAGAATTGAGAAAAAAAAAAATATTTATATTAAAGTAGAAAAGAAAATGGGAGACTCGTCAAATTTAAATTTTTTTTCTCTTTTTCTCTCCTACTTTTCCACAACCAAACATACCATCAGGCTTAGAAGAGGAAATTTTTTTCACTCTTTCAACAATTGTAGTATGCTCATTTATTACCGTGAATGATGACAAAGAAACAAATAAAAATGTATAAGAAGGTGCTTAGTATCAATAACAATCAAAGCAGCCTTCGATAAAACTATTAGGGCAAAATTATCAGAACGGGCAATTTTTTTAATATATTATTTGGGAGTAAATTTTAAACTAATATTCAATAGGGTAAATCGTAATGTTTGTTATGATTTCTTTTTAAATTGAAATAATAAAATATTTTACAACTTTAATTTTTTTAAAATTACAACTTTAAAGACCTAAGATTTTTTGTTTTATGACTTTAAAGTCATAAAACATACAAAAAATTATAAAAACTACGACTTTAAAATTGTAAAGCACAATTTTTTGGCGTATAAATAAAAAATTATAAATATTTTTTAATTTAATTATTTAATAAATAATGTATTTTTACTTTTTTGATTTATTTAATATTTTTTATATGATTTTATTTAATATTTTTTATTTGTTATATATTTTTTGATATGGTTTTATTTTATATTTTCTTAATTTTTGGTATATTATTTTAATTGATATATTTTCTAAATTTAATATCTTCTATATTTTCTTATATGATTCTATTTAATATTATCTATATTATTTATATTATTTTATTTAATATATTTTATATATTATTTTACTAATACTAAGGATTATTATCTTTTTATAAATTAAAAAAATAATGCAAAAGACTTAAATTTAAATACAAAAAATATTATTTTTTAATATTAGTCGTCAACTTACTTATATGAACAGTTATTACGATTATATCTTTCAGTTCTACACAATGAACATTATTTTTCATTATTTTTTAATTTACAAAATAAATAATAATCTTTAAAATTAGTAAAAATATATAAAATATTAAATATAGAAAACATATTTAATAAAAAATATAAAAATATATAGATAATATTAAATAAAATCATATAGAAAAATATAGAAGATATTCAATATAGAAAATATATTAAATAAAATAATATACCAAAAATTAAGAAAATATTGAATATTGAAAATATATTAAATAAAAAAATATAGAAAATATTAAATAAAAATAAAAATATATTTATTAAATAATTAAATTAAAAATTATTTATAATTTTTTTTAAAAACATACATGAAAAAGATATATTTGAAGTGGTAAATTCATTTACAGCTTAAAAAAAAGTTATGCTTTACAACTTTAAAGTTGTAAAAAAACTCTTATAGCTTTAAAATCTTAGTTTAAAAAAAATTGAAATCGTAAAAAATTTTAAAACTTTAATTAAAAAAATATAAGTTAAAACAGATATTACTACTTTCAATTCATAAATCATAACATATACTATAATTTATTTCTATCAGGATATTAATTTGTAATTTACCCCAAATAGTAAATTAAAAAATTACACCTTCTGATACTTTGGCCCAACTATTAGAGTTCAAATAGGAAGATAAAATAAAAAATTTGAGACCTGAATGATAGAAGATTGGTTGGTGAAGAGTATAATCCAAATGCAATATGATAGAAAATGTACAAATAACTTGGAAGAATCTCTAGGCCAAAATATAGGTTGCGTCAAAATCAAAAGAAGAATGGTGATAAACTTAATGGATTTTCATTCATAATAATTCTATTTAACTCAAATAAAATTATCTCTAATAAAAAATATATATAATCTAAATATAAAAAAAATTATAAATGAAAGTTATAAACAAACGCATCGTGAAAGAAATTAAGAAAAAAATGATTATATGACTTAAATTGTTGTGTAGAAAATTCAATAAAGTATAACTATAGTAATTAAGAAAAAAGATGATTATATGACTTGAATTGTTCTTGACAGTTGTGTAGAAAATTCAATAAAGTATAACTATAGTATGACCACGATCCATGAAACCCAAAAAGGAAAAAATAGGATAAATAGTTATTTTCATTTTTGAATGTATAAAATGTTGATAAATTCATCTTTGAAAGATGAAAATTCAAATTTTTGTCTCCAAAATTGAAAAACGTACTACAAATTCATTCATCCGTTAACTTTTATCCGTTACCATTAATGAAAGAGCATAAGTGACACATTCAGTGACGAATTTGTTAGCACTTTGTACATTCAAGGATGAATTTGTCAACACTCTACCCAAAATATAATTTAATCTTCATCTTTTCCTTTTGTTAAATTGTTGCAAGCATAACATTACAATAAATATTTAAAAAAATATGAAAGCAAACATAAGTTAGAATAAACATAATAATAAATATAATATTGATTAATGAAAATAATATGTATGTTTCTTTGAAATTTTTATTATGACAACATTAGGTAGTGACAAAATCAAGTTCGTCTCATTTTTTGTGAGGATTAACTTAATGACTGTGTATTTTAATTTGTTTAAATGTCATATTTTTACTTTGAAATTTATATTGTGATAGTATCTTACCCAAAATATGAGACTGAAACAAAAATACACATCCATTAAGTTAATCTTTACAAAAAAATGAAGTCTAACTTGATTTTGTCATGTTGTTACAATAGAAATTTTAGAGTTATGCTTATTATTATATTTGTTCTAACTTATGTTTGCTTTCCTAATTTTTTAAGTGTTTGTTGTAATTTTATTCTTACAATAATTAAACAAGAAGAGAAGATAAATATTAAATTATATTTTGGACAAATAGTCATTTTCGTTCACGAATGTGTAGAGCGTTAACAAATTCATCACTGAATGTGCCACTGACGTGAGCTGTTGAACTCAGTCAAATACCAGGCTAAACAGATTCAATAGTATAGTAGTAAACCTGGATCGTTTCACACTTTGAACTGGGACTGTATTGTCAGAATTAACAGGAATGTAAAAAGGGGTTTTAATTCAGTTTCAAACATATTAGAACAATAGAATGTTAGAAGTAATTTAACAATTTAAAAACGAGTAATCAACTCAAAATTGAGATTCCTTGGATATCTATCATCAGATAAAACAATAAACAGCTTTGTGGTTGATTTTAAACAAACCGAAATCTCTGCATTCGCTTAGATTATCCTTCCTAGTAGACGATCGCCTAGCATTCAATTAAACACGGCATGCTCACAATTACAATCGCACAATGATCATTTTAAACTGGTCTAATTAATGATCATTGGATAAATCAACTTAAATACTAAATCTAGCATTTAATCTCTTCCTTCCCTATTATCAGAAATTGCACAAACAATGCATAGAAAACACAATACAACAACTAGATACATATAAAAAAATAGAAAATCAATAAAAATGAAATATAAAGGAAACCAAAAATAAAAATACAACCTACACCAAAACAGAAATTTCCACTAATTAGAAAAATAGAAAAATAAAAACCAGAAAGCAACTAAAACAACAACAACACACAAATACAACTAAAATATAGCATATATAGGAGATAGCTCAAAAACGAAAATGGAGCATAATACAAGGGTAGAAAATGGAAAAGAAATCAGAACCTAGAAACATACACAAAAACATACACAAAGCTATGATAAAAAACATGATCAAGAGCAAAAACAAAATAAGGAAAGAGGAGAAACAAATATGAGCAAAAGAGCACAAATCCTCTAGATTAATCCATGGAAATCTCCAATATGAGTTTGTTACAAGGATCTTAGCCTATCATAGTTACATCTGCAGAAGAAAATACAAGAAAAGATGATGAAACATGAAAATAAAAACAATAGGTATAAGCTTCCTTCTTTTTTCCCTTTGCTTCGTGACTCTGTTTTTTTTTTAAGAAGCAAAAACAGTGCACTCACCTGTTCCAGCACCGTCCAATTGCTTAAAAGTGAGAGAAAATTTCTCACTTTAAATTTGGAGTGAAATGACATAATTACCCCTAGCTATTACATAAATTCCAAATTTCTGCTGCTGACTTCAGGGCCAATTTCATCCATCTATTTGACATAATTTGAGCTCTATTTCTTCATGAAAGTTGTAGATATTTGAATTATCTCAACAAAAAAAGAAAAATCAGCTCAAACAGACATTGGTATCAAAAGTTATGGTAAAAATACAAAAACTATACAAATCTGAAATTTTAACTAATAAAAGATAAAAATCTATTTAAAAGCCTAAATTATTAATCAACACTAAAGACATTAAATACACACCAAAAAGGATAATAAACTACTAATCAAGAGTAGCAAATAAGTGATATAAAAATCACTTATCAGCCACATAGACTCTTTCATTAACGGTATTTGAATGAAAGTTAACAGATAGATGTATTTATTACATTTTTTTCACTTTCGGAAACTAAAATATGAATTTTCATCTTTCAATGATGAATTTGTCAACGCTTTACATAATCAGGATTAAAATAACTATTTATCCAAAAAAATATGCCAACACTAAACTTTAGTAGGACAATTGCTTCTTACACCCTCAAATGTTTTAAAATTATGATATTTACTGGAGAATGTTATTTTGGAACTATACAAGTATTTTGGATTATGATTTTCATATTTCAAAATAGATGTTTTGGATTATTTATACATTTCTAATAACTATTTCAAAATATGAAAATTCTATTCCAGAATATTGGTATATTACATAATAATTATTATGGAATAAGTATATTGGAATACCTATTAAAAATAAGGTGCAACATATGTCCTTTCTTGACACGATTATTGACCCCTTTGGTGTTTAGGAACCATGATAGTGAAAACCCCTTTTTCTTCTTGATGCTCTTCCCTCTTCCCACACACAATGTAGAGTACCTAGTCGTCGTCCACCTCAAGCCGCACCTCGAAACCCAAATCTAATGACCAAAATAACAAAAACAACAATGCTGACAACCCTGTCCCATGCAAGGCCACATCACTCACTGAATTCATGAGTTTTTGTCAAACCCCAAGTCAAATTGCACTGTCAATAAGCCTAAATGCACTTCACCACCACCACCAAATCAAAGCCACCGCATCACCCACCGCAAGTCATCTCTGCTAAACCAAGGCTACCCCACTGCATGAAACCTTTTCCTGCAAGCCTCTTCGTCAAATCATTACTAACTCTGGGCAATCCTCCCCCTCTTTCATGTGTGAGATTATGATGTTTTCATTGTGTGGTGGTCGCCTTCCACTCTATATGGGTGTTAAGGATCAATGAGGGGTCTCTGGGAAGGCCATGAACGAGGTGGGTGGTGGGATTGGGAAATGCCTAATGGGTTGTGGTGGTCTTAGGCTTGGTCGGGGTGTTGACCATCATCAAAAGAAGGGTAATTTTATCCTTTAATTATAATTGTGGGTTGTAGGAAGCATAAGGGTACAAAAAGTAATATCCTATACTTAGGCATCACAAGAATATATGTGGGTTTAGCATGTAGGGATCTGCTAAATGCATTATATGAAGTTCTTATACACCATATATGAACAGTGCATGGACGAAAATATCCTTAGCGTATGCAGGTCTCGAACCTGCAACCTCCATATTGTTAACATGACACTCCAACCAACTGAGCTAATAGATCAATTATGATAAAAAATAATTAATGTTGATACATATAACACTAAATTTTTTTAATGTATATATAATACACATATAATTAATGAGTTATATATAATTAATTTAATTTGAATTTTATTTTTTTGATACACATAATTTATTATGTAAACTTATATGTGTATACAAAAATTTATGTTAAGAATATTAAAGTAATACATGATAAATAACTCAATAAGTTTACATAATAAATTATGTGTATCAAAAAAAATAAAATTCAAATTAAATTAATTATATATAACTCATTAATTATATGTGTATTAAATACACATTAAAAATTTAATATTATATGTATCAACATTAATTATTTTTTAGCATAATTGACCTATTAGCTCAGTTGGTTTGAGTGTTGCGTTAATAACATGAAGGTCGCAAGTTTGAAACCTTAAAAAAAAACTTACGAATTGATGAATCCGTAAGGTTCTTACGGATTCGTCAATTCATAATCCATATTAAGGTTACGAAATTTGTAACCTTCAAACTACGAAGAGTATTTTCGTCCATGCACTGTTCATATATGGTGTATAAGAACTTCATATAATATATTTAGGAGATCCCTAGCATGTAAGGAGATAGTCCATCAAGTGAGATTAGGACTAAAATAGGCCCAAATCAAAATGAGTTTAGACCAAACAATCTAATAGGAAAGACCAAAGGTGATTGCTACTTACTTTCTCCTTTTTTTTTAATATTATTTTTTAGAAGGCCTTCTTTTTGGAAATTAAGTTTTGGAAACTAATTTTCAAAAGATATTGGAATTGCCATCGTATATGCAGGGCCTGTGCTAAATACACTATCCAATTTTCTAATACACTATATCATAACAGTGCAATTCCAATAATAACCTTTTAGTTATTTTGATAAAATTAAAAAAAATTGAAACTGTAAAGGCGCACTCCATTCTTCTCCCTCGCGCATCCATTCTCTCCGCATTGCATCCATTCTTCTCCGTTCGGTGTCCGGTGGCGGTCAGGTGTGGTCGCATTGTTAGCAGCGGCGTTGGTGGACGTCGGTGGTCGATTTCGTGGTGGAGCTGGTAGTTTGCGGCCGTCAACGTAGGTAAGTTCATTATCGCTATTTTTTGGTTTGATATGGATCGGAAAATTCGTGAGGATTACACGGATTCTTTGATCCGTAAGAAGGTTTGATGTAAGGCACGGATCCACTAATCCGTATGGGCCTTACGGATCAGATAATCCGTATGACCCTTACGGATCAGGTAATCCATATGAAGCCTACGAATTAGCTGATCCGTAAGGGTCATACGGATTACCTGATCCGTATAGTTCTTACGGATCATATGATCCGTACGAACCTTACGGATCAGCTAATTTGTATGACCCTTACGGATCAGCTAATCCGTATGAACCTTACGGATTATGTGATCCGTATTTTCCTTACGAATTAGGTGATCTGTATGTTGTTTAAACCCCTTAAAGTTGTTTAAAATGTTTTGAAATTTGTATAATTTATGTTTATTAGGATGTTGAAATTTGAATGACTGAATATGGATTTGTATATTGTGGGAATTAAGGCAGCATTGTATGTGGTATATACTTGCTTATGATGTATGTATATGATTGCGAATATTACATGTAGTTATTTTATGTGTGACTTGTGTGCATTGATTAGGCATATGTTGTTGGCATTGGTGAGTTGTGTGCATTGAGTACACACATGTTATTCACATTGGTCACTTGTGTGCATTTGCATTGTTGAGTTGTGTTTGTTGAGTACACACATGTTATTGACATTGGTCACTTGTTTCAATTACCAAACACATGTTATTGACATTGTTGAGTTGTGTTTATTTTGTACACACATGTTATTTACATTGGTGACTTGTGTTCATTTAGTAGACACTTGTTTATTATTCACATTGTTGACTTGTGTTGATTGAGTACACACATGTTATTCATGAATGGTCACTTATGTGCATTGAGTAGACAGTTGTTATTGACATTGGTGACTTGTGTGCCAATGATATGTATATATGTTTGTTATTTGTTTGTATTCAGTTTATGAGTAACTTGATTAAGCATATGACTTATACATATTATGGCAAGAACTAGAGGAGGATTGCATCGGCCTCTAGGGAGATCTGGAACCCGAGTGTCAAGAACACACATCACCACCAATGATGAAGAACAGGTGGATGGACGATGTAGGCCAATCGCATCGGTTAGGAGACAACGGGCTACTGAGGCTGTTGCTGAGCAACCCGTTGTTGCGGAAGGCGATATAGAGCATGACATTCCACTGACACAGGATGTCATCACGGAGTCAGTGTCGTTCCCTGGTGGGCCTGAAGATCCTTCAGTTCTAACAGATTACGATAACCATGTAGCGCTCAAAGTCTGGTCTGGAGAGGTAAAAACTTTGTTTAAGTACATATCTACTTTGATTCAACAAGTCTTGTAATGTTTGTTAACAACATTGATTTTTAACAGGAGTGTCCTGAGTTAAAATTGGCTTCTTATAGACGTAAAGTGACAAAATTTGGCAAGCTGGCAGCTCAGATTGAAGGATTAGTTGCTTCAACTGGGTTAAGCCCTTTAGTTCAGACTTCTGTGGAGACTGGGGACCGAGGGTTGCTTTCTGCGTTTGTAGAGAGATGGCACCCAGAGACAAGCAGCTTCCACTTGCCCGTTGGAGAACTCAGTATCACGTTGGATGATATTGCATCACTGCTGCATCTCCCAATTGCCAGAGCTTTCCAGACATATGATCCGATTGACACGGGGGACGCGTTAACATTACTAGTGGAGCTGCTGGCAGTCACAGTTGAGGATGCAGAAGCTGAGATGGACCAGTGTCACGGTGCATACGTGCGGCTCTCATGGCTCCGAGACTTATATGCTACAAAGTGTGCGGCAAGGCATTGGGCAGAAGCAGCTAGAGCGTATTTGCTGCACCTAGTCGGCTGTACATTGTTTGCGAACAAGAGTGCCACACATATTAGTGTGGCATTCTTAGACGCATTCCGAGACATGGACCAGGCAGCCGGGTATGCATGGGGTGCAGCCGCTCTGGTCCACATGTATGAAAATTTGAACTTTGCCTGCCAGCACCACGGGAAGCACCTTGCTGGCTATATTTCTTTGTTACAGGTAATGTGTATGTCTTAATTTCTCCATATGGTTTAAGGAACTGTTAGATATTTTTCTTAGCGTGCGATTTGCTAATACTTAATACGTTGTTTAATATTGCAGTGTTGGATCTATGAACATCCGACAGTTGGAAATGTCATACCAGATCCACAGTACGATGACAGGTCCCCCCGTGCATGTCGGTGGAAATCTTCAAAGCCTTTACCTGTTTCTACGTATCGGAGGCGGCTTGACAGATTGACCATGGACGATGTGTGTTGGATGCCTTACAGGGATCATCGTCCACATAGGGAGTTCGAGATGATTTCACTGTTTTCAGGGTACCTTAGATGGGGTTTGTCCATGGTTAGACTTCAACCGCATCGAGTCCTCAGGCAATATGGGTTTGTGCAGCGTATACCAGAGCTGATGCAGTTTGACTCCCCGACGACAGACCAGGTTGATGACAGGTGGACCCATTTCTCAGAGCACATGGTTGACACTAGGGATGTGGTAACATATCCCAGTCAGTTTGCACCTGGATATATGGAATGGTATTACCGCATATCTCATCCATATATGTTACCACCGAAGGCTGGGGAGCCAAGCCGACATCCTTTGCAAGTCACGACGACTGTTTCGGACGGGGCTAATGTGACGCAGGGACATACATCACCACCGGCTCATGCACGGGAAGAACCTTCCGATGTTACACATATGCCTTCACATGCAGTGGTAGACCTACTTGGTACCTTTTGTTTTAAAAAATGTACTACGCAAAAGTTATTGATGATTAATGTGCTTTTTTAAATATTGTTTCAGGGTATGTGCCAGAGGATACGAGAGGGGTTGCAAGAGATGATAGACTTGCAGTTAGTGACCCCGGGCACAGCTGCGTATTCACATACACAACGTCTGTTGGAGTTAGCACGTAGTGTTAATGAAGACAGAAATGTGTATGTGTGATCAGCTCGGGTGAGGGAGACACAGAGGAGACGTGTTGATGACAGGGACTGATCATTCATGCTTTGTGTATTTATTTTTTGGAGCACCTTTTGTTTTCACCTTTTCAGCTGGGGGATGCATGGATGTTGAATCAGGATATGCAAGCTCCTTAAGCTTAGTTTTTAGATTGATTTTACCACAGACATCAAGGTTTTCAAAGCGGTTTGATATTGCCTCAATCTCATCGGTTATGTGAATTTCTCCATCATCTACACCTTGCTCTGCAAACCTTAATCTTCTCCAAAACACATGAACGCTTGAAAGTGGTATGCAGCCAACAACTTTAGCTAACTCACATGCACAAGGGAGGTCGTGGGCGGTTCTTATGAAACATCCACACCGAGAAGGGTTTTTGCCGACATAATGAACACGCTTATACTCAGCTACAATGTGGTTTAACACATAGCTGGATACCATGCTGACAAGTCTTTTGTATAATGTTACATTAAATGCATGTCCGATCACATAGGTGCTTCTTTCTAGTGATGCTTTTATTTCAGTATGTTGCAAGGTGATCATATTGTTCATGGCATCCCACACAGTACATAAATCTCCAACGCTATTCTGTAGAAGCCTCTTCAAAGTCCAATGAGCAGACTCAACCCTGCATTAAATGACAAATATGTTAACAATTGAAAAACCACAAGGCATAATCAAAACAACAGAATGACAGTGACTTAAACAGTTGTCTAACCTATTAGTTGTTGTGTTCCCAAAATGTAGCACTTTATTTGTCCATGCCGTTACAAATCTTTCCTTGTGAGGACCCAACCATGTATCATTCACATAATCAACAAACGCAGGCCATGGTGAACACGCAATTTCAAACCTCTTCAGACATTCATCATAAGTATTCTGCTTACTACAATCACCAAGTCTTCCCCAAGCTTCCATGACATAGTCTCATGCGTTCTTCTGTCTAATATAAGTTTGACATTTTGCCTTAACATTCTTTTCAATGTGAAACCGACACAATAAATTGGTTGACATTGGAAAAAAAGTTTTCACAGCACTCATCAATGCACAATCTCTATCTGTAACAAATACATTTGGAAAAAATTCAGTTTTCAGGAAAATCCCTCTAAAGCGTTCAAGGGCCCACACAAGATTGTTTGTACGTTCTGCCTCTAGATAGACAAAGGCAGCTGAAAATGTCATTCCAGTAGGTGTCACACCAACTATGTCAAGTAAAGGAAGCCTATACCTATTTGTTTTGTATGTACTGTCTATCAAAAAAATCATATGATACGCATTGCTCAACCTCACTACATCTGGGTGTGCCCAAAATATGTCACGAACCACATTTTTGTCTTTCATTCTATGCCAATGAATATACATGTCTCGATGAAGAACTTTCATTAATTGTTGCATTTCAGTGTTATCGCCTCTAAACTGTGTCCGATATGCATATCTGGTATTGTATATTTGCTTCAAAGTGGTATAATTACTGGCATTGTGCTCCTTCAAAGTTAAAAGAATGTTTTTCGGTTTCACCATCGACCTTGTCATATCAACTACAATCGTCTTCTCCTCCTGAGTTAGCCTACCAGCATATGCGTGTCCACATAATGACCTTGCCATTGTATGATTATGTGTCCCACATATTAACTTCACTATCCAACCTTGACCTCTAGAGACGAGTTTTGCTCTTAGCTTAAACGGATAATCACATTTTTTACTGCTACCCCTAGTTGGTACAACACCTTTTTTAAATGACCTATATTTTCCACTCCTTTCACAACCAATTATAACATATGAGGTTGTTCCTATCTTTCCACTTGCTAAGCCACTCCTCATTATCACTGGAACAAAACCATAAGAATACGCAACACTGCGAGCCCATTTTAACACATCCTCACGGGAAATGAACACCTACAAAAAATTTAACACCATTTGTATACTTTTACAAATTCATTAAACAACTGTAACTACAAATATATACCTGTGACGTAATGAAGCCTTCCGAACATTCAATTGAACAATTAACATCTTCAAACGCATCAGGTTCTTCACCAATGTCTTCCTCCATATTAACTTCTTCAGACATAATGCAATCATAAAACCACTGATCGTTGTCCATCTTAACAAATCAAAAAACACACATACTAATATTAAACAACATTGAAATCATAATGTTATGAACAATACTTTACCCCATATACCTTTGCTAATATAATACATCCACAACAAGCTCAAGCTCAGTGTAATATTCAATGTATCCAAGTTTCCAATTATTTGTTCTTTAAATTAAATTTAAATTTGACCAAAAAAACAATTTCAGGTATATATGGATTGCCTGATCCGTAAGCTACATACGGATTATGTAATCCGTATGCATCATACGGATTACATAATCCGTATGTGCTTACGGATTGGCAAATCCGTACGAATCATACGGATTATGTAATCCGTATCATTCATACGGATTGCCTAATCCGTAGGATACGTACGGATTGGCTAATCCGTAAGATACGTACGGATTGCCTGATCCGTATACCAGATAACCCAAGGTTCGTGCTTCTTATCTCGCACCCACCACCAACGATGGCCTCTCCGACGACTGACACCGGTGAACACTGCTACCACCACCCCCAACAACCTCCTCCAACAGAGACACCTCCAATGCACAACCACAACAGCATCAACTGAGCACACCAAGGTAGAAACGCACACAACTCAGAGGAAGAAGCACGTACTGTACTGTAATAAAGTAGCTGAGGGCACTTTGCCATTTTCAAAAATTTATATAATGTATTAGAAAAGCTTATAGTGTATTTAGCACAGGCCTATATGCAGTTGTTGTTGGGCTTCAACTTTCGCCATCAAATCTCAAAGTTTGCTGCCTACAATATCTAAAGGAGAACTCAGAGTGATTGACGTTGATTCCAGGCTGACACGTTTTATATATTAAGATACTTAATATACTATCTTAAGATTTGTTAAGAAAGGATGTTTGTACTAACAAGTTTTTCGCCCTATTTTAATAACAACTATACTGTGAAACTTAGTTCCCGCCTTATTTTACAAAAATAAGTTTTCCGCCTTACGCTATAGGATAGTTATGAGACCACCTACTCTAGGTTATTGGATCCTTATCAGACCATTTGTAAATGTCTCATCCTTATGTTAGAGGTTTTACATTGATTAATAATATAACTAAAATAGTATATAAGTGAAGAGTTATTTTTACCTTACAAATCAATTTTTTTAAAGTTGAATTAGACGTAATATTATCATATATATATAATTCTTAGACCGATAACTCATATTTAAATTCGTCTTCAAGTTTACTTAAATTGATACATACAACAAATTAATTAATAGCAATACTTAAAGTCATACCTTGGAATGAAATTAACATGATATGTCATGATTAGTAGATAACTTTATCTCTTAAGCATGTGATAAAATATTGAATTCTTTGCTCGTGTTTATGAAAAAATATTTATTAAAAGATGTCTTAAATAATAAATCTCAGTCCTTCAAGATATAGTCTTTAGCTTTCGATTAAGGGATACTTGGGTTAAAAAATACTATGAAATGAAAAAGTTATTTTTCATTAGAAAAAAAAACCCGGAAAACAAGAAAAAAAATATAACAAATAATTAGTCAACTAAATTCAATTGTTTTCTATATATAACTTAATTGTATGTAGTATAAGTTTGTTTGCATTGTATTGTTCATATTTATATGATTTGATATCAAATCAAAATTTTATTTTATTTGATGTGTGGGGGACACTATAAATTTGATATTCAATTCCCACTTTGAAATCTTAATGACATACTACTAATACTCAATACTGTGGGTCGGAAAATAAATTTATTATAACCGATGCAAAATTAAGGAAAAAGTCAACTTGCCTGCTGCCATGTAACTTGATTAAAAAATAGAGGAGTTTCTATATTTGGGAATAAGACACTGAAGTTAAAGTTAAAACATTTTGAAGAATATTGTTTACCGCCACATTTATATTTAATATTTGTATATATTCATGATTTGATGATTTTGCTTTAAAAATGAAAGTGGGTCCTTATTAGATAAGAACTTTCGGTTCCCACTTTTATGCCAACACTCATATAAGAGAAAACAGCGTCTCTGAATCAAGGAATAAGCTAGAAAGGGATATTTATTTTATAATATGATAAATTATATGATGAAGACCGTCTTTTATCATACCCTTGATAAATAGGAGCTTAATTTTAAAATTAAATGTTTAATATTTAACTGTTACAGTGGTTTCATAGGCAACTTATTTTAATCAGTTTTCTTAAATACATCCCATACTTGACACAGGTAACATATTAAAGTAAACGTTTATCCATAACTAACATATGATAGTTGGGACCAGATGGGTGCGTATAACGTGGAGAAGTATAATTGTATAAAACTTGTGCCTGATGAACTAGTCATGCTAGATTAATTCGTTATAATATACTTAGAAACAATGCGCGGATAGCATAAACTTCCTTTAATTTGAGTGAGTCATGACATGGTGAGTGATGTCATTTCTATGTGTTCAATATATATCGTATTTATTAAATACGTACTCAAATAAGTTGTTGCTCTTTGATTAATTTGTTGGGGTTGTATTGTATATATATGTATGACGAAAATTCAGTCTCATCAGTTCCTTAAAATGATAAAATCTATTTGATATTGCGAGAATTTTTGAACATATGTGGTCAATGAGATTAAAATTCAGGGTCAAATAAAGTCATTGAAAGTCAAAGGATTTGATGTTGCGATCAAAATTTTGATCGTGAATAATTTTTTTAAAAATCTTGTCTCTAACTGTGGCACTACGTACTATCGCATCAACCATCAAAATTAAACAAATCAATCAAGCATCAAACTGAAATCTTGAGAAATTAAGCATAAGTTTCTTCGGAAACACTTTTTGGAAGAAAAACAAAAAGATAAACATTTTCATAAACTAAAATTAATTTATACATAAATTAAGATAAATCATGTTAAAGAAATTATATGTAAAAAATTTTTATAAATTAATTTATACATAAATTAATTTTAACTTATGTGGGTTAGTTTGTTTAAACTTATAAAAAAATAATTTTTTTAAAATAACATAAGTAATTTTCCATTTTTTTTATGTTTCTTTAAATTAATTTTGATTAAAAGTATGTTTTTACTTTTTTTAAAAGAAAATTTTATCTGCTTATAAAAAAATCATTTTTTTAAAAAAAACTTTTTTTTATAAAAAAAAAACTTTTTTAAAATTTTGAGCAAACTGATCTTACATCATATTTTTCTTCTTATATATGTTATCTATCTTGAAGTACTTCATAAGAAAATTATCCAAACTAACTTTATATCTTTTGACAAATGAAGATACATGTATAGGTCTTGGGCGACTAACACATGAATTGAGATTTTGCATACTGAATTCATTCTACAAGTATAACTACATTTGCATTCTTGCATAGCGCGAAAGCCCAAAAACATGCAACTGCCAAGAAAACTTTATACTTGCTTCGGGAAAAACTAAGCGGTGCCTAAAGCTTGAAATCTGAAGTTGAATCAATGTGAAACAATCTTGAAAGAATCCACTAACACCCCTTACCTACGGCCCCGTCTTGAAAATACACGCAGGTAAAGTAAAAAACATAAGGATTGTTTCACATTGCCTTTTTAGAAATATTGAGAATTCTCATATTCGTTAAAAGGTAATACAAAATATTTTTATATATAATTCATTTTCAGAAATTTATACTACACATATTTTTTCATCTTTTTATTTTATGTAAATAGATGAGAATTTTATGTTTCAATGAGAATGTTGAAAATATAATTATCATTTCCCCTTACACTATTTCATTTATTTATTTAATATTTTTATTTTTAAATCAAAGTAAATTTAAAAATATTTCTAAGAATTAAAAATATTTACCAAACATCTTTGGTGAAAAACATTTCTATTAATAATATTCCCAAAAATATTATTTCCAAGTAATGTAACCAAAATCGTGAAACAAATGTCCCCTAATGGTTATATCCAATTTAACAATTAATATTACCTGGTCTTGTAAATTTATGATAAATTATGAATATGTTAAAATATTAATAATTTATTTTTTATAAATGATTAAAATAAGGCTCAATATATTCAATTTTTGCACCTCTAATTATTTTAAATTGTTTGATTAGGTCTTGATATTTAAAAAAGTTTTAATCAAGTCCTTTAATTTTTTTAAAATACATCATGCGATGGTGCAATGTACTAGAGCATGTTGGCGACAATAGGCTAGATGAGTCGGGGCCACCACAATTAAGCTCTAAGCGCCACCATTGGATACAAGTGGATTAAAAATGGCTCCCATTTGAAGAGATGCTACCATGTGGAACAGACTCATACTTGAAAGAGAGATTACTGGAGTACAAGTGTGAGATGAAGTTTCTTATCGAGTAGAAATGAAAATGTTGAACACTATATAAATGAGGATAAGACCTATAAACCAAAAGGCCGACACCATAAAAAAAATAATAAATTTGTTTAATGTGGTTCGAGCCTTCATCCCTACATCTACACCGTATATTTGTTAACGTAGTTCAGGCCTTCATCCTTACATCTACGATCTCAAATTTGTTTAATGTGGTTCTTGTCATCATCCCTACATTCATAACAACACAACAAATTTTAAGGGCAAGCTGGACAAACTTGCAAACCTTCCCTCCACATGACCCCCCCCCCCCCCTCTCTCACTTAGGGTGGTGACTCCTTCTCTAGGCTAGGTGATTCTTCTCATCTCAAAAATATCTATTATAGACCTAACATCCTAATCTTAAGAGAGAAAACAAATCCCTAATTTTAAAAAAATATCTTTAAAATCTAAACAAATCCTAAAGATAAATAATATATTCTAAATCTAAACAGTATCATAGGGATTTGAAATTACAAATTTGAATTGGTGAACCCTCCTTAGTTTCCCCAACAATTGGTATCATAGTCATTGGTTCAAATTGGTGACCGACTTGGACAAGTATAATGGAGTTGGCGATGGATCCATGAACATGGGGATCCCTTGTATTGGAAATCTTCCTAGTGGGTGAGTCAATGCGTGGAGGTCAGGTAGTGGGTCCTGCAAACATTGCAACGGTGCAAGGTACTAAAGCATGTTGATGGTAATGGCTAGGCGAGTCGAGACAACTATGGTTAAGCTCTAAGGGCCACTATTGGATACTAATGGATTGAAAATGGCTTCCGCTCAAGGGGGAGACTACCATGTGAAAAACATTCACACTTGAGGGGGAGATTATTTGAGTACAAGTGTGAGGTGAAGTCACACATCGAGTAGAAATGGAATGGGAAGGTTGAACACCATATAGGTGAGGATAAAATCTATAAAATTGAGCCTTAATATTTTGAGTTAAAGTGTGGTATCAAGTTTACTTATATGGTTTTCTCATGGCCCATTGGTTAAATCTTCCTAGTTTTTACCTCCCTTAGATGCATAACACATCAATTTAGTCATTTTTGTCTAAATGGGAGTAACATCGTCAAGCTACAAGTGCTTGGAGTTTAAAATTACGAATTAGTGATTTTTAACCACGACAATATTTTTATTTATTTTCAAACAAACAAATAAAAAAGTAAATAGGATTAAATAAGCAGTAAGGTAGCCATCAATGTTGAAATTTCAAAGAACATAAAAACATGATGGCCAACTCTTCTCGAAAATGTAGAGATGAGAATATACATTCTTGTGATTGTCAAAATGTAATGAAAAAATATTCTTAGGCATAATTCATTCACAAGAATCCATAATTACACATATTTCTTCATCTTTCTATTCTAATGTCTTATTCTAAAATTTATTTATTTATTTATTTAATATTTTTGTTTTTAATTAAAATAAATTTAAAAATATTTTCAGGAATTAAAAGTATTTATAAAAGAATCTTTGATAAGAGTGACATTCCGAATAATAATATTCTCAAAACTATTATTTCCAACAAAATAATTTTCGAAACAAACACTCTTCACTACTAGAAAAATAGCCTTTTATATCTGTTTTTTTGGACTTTCAACATTGATTTTTAACCGATGTTGAAACCATCGACGTTGAAAGTATCAACATTAACATTGATTTTTTAAAATTGATGTTAACATAACTACACAATATTGATTTTCTTAAAAACCGATGTCGCCTAATAAAAAATTAACGAAAATATATATAAAATATGTAAAATCAACATCGATTTTGCTAAAAATCAATGTTAATTTACGAACAATAACATCAATTTTTACAAAAATTGATGTTGTTGCTACATAAATCAATATCGGTTTTTATAAAAATCGATGTTGATTTATGTAAAACAACATCGCCTTTTATAAAAATCGATGATGAATTTTGTAATTTTTTAATATACTGTATTTTTTTTAATTTTACCCAAATTAAACCTACAAATTAAAAAACAAACCAATTCAGGCAGTTTACAAATTTACTATGAATTATAAGTAAAAACAATAATGTTAATACATAAAATCATTTATTATAACCGATTGTAATTAAATTATTTATACAATTGTTAAAATTTCTTAAATACCTAGTGTTTCATTTCTAACTTTAAGATAAAATCTTGCCCACTAAATGCGGATTTCTTTCAATCTCTTTGGTTCTAATGGTTTTTGATCAATAAATAATGGATGATATCATAAAACATAACTTAGCTTAATCAGTATAAATAAAAACAAGTATAATAAATAAAATTAGTTTTGAAATAAACAATTATCATCTCCCAATTATCCCTAAAACCTCCTAATATCATAAAACATAACTTAGCTTAATCAGTATAAATAAAAACAAGTATAACAAATAAAATTAGTTTTGAAATAAACAATTATCATCTCCCAATTATCCCTAAAACCTCCTAGTACTATCGTTGACATCCAATGCATCACAATAGTCACACTCAGTGCTTCCTCTTTGCTTATTAAACTAAATTCAATATGATACTCAAAGTTAACCATAATTATTATACATAGTAATAAATGTAATTTTTAAGACATAAACCATTATTTAAATGACTTACTTTAATTGCAATCCATTTAGCAGTAGCCTTGAATTTAGTTCCTTGTATATCGTTGAATCCCTTCAAAGCACTAGTTAAGAGAAACATGCATGCATATTGTACAATTAACATATTGATGTCTTACAAATAATAAAGTAAATGTCCTAAAAATTATAACTGATCTGTTAATAATTCATTTCAAGTAGTTATCGGGCTTATTGTGCGAGGAACAGAACCAGACGACAACATTGTCCTTAGGACATATAACGACTAGTTGCCAATGTGCATTGCATTAGAGAACATTAAGTTATTATAGTGCATACATTATTTAAATTGATTTGTGCAATTTTACTTACCCATTCAAGTAGGCTCCTAGGTAGACATGTTTCTTTGAACTCTGCATCAATTTCTTAATATAGTCTTTAGATTCAAATTGCAATTGCCCAGGTCTCTGTATGGACTATGGCTCAAAGAATCCATACACAGAGGCATTATCTGATTGCAGACTTAAGTTACTCATATGCCTATTGTTTTTAAAATAAAATAAATTATGCATCAATTTAAAACAATTAGTTGTGTAATGGACTGTAATGTAAAGTGACTTACAGAACTCACAGTTGTAAAACAGAGATGTTGAAACATTGACCACCGTGCATTATTTCAAAAATATTTTTATGCTTTATGTACAAGGAAACATCATTATTATACAGCCCAAACACAGTAGTATCCCACAACAACTGCATTGGCCCAAGGGAAAGCTATGAGATCGCCAATGTGATTTGGTATAGGGGATCATCATCAGATTCCGGCTTATCTACAGGTTTTGTCGGTCCCTCAGGTTCTTGTTTATCCTACACAGTTAATAAACATAAGTCAATGATAGTCAACACTTTTTTTGTAACAAATCCTTTTTAAATGATAATAAACATAACTAAAAGGAAATACCTTTTTTCTGAAATAGGTTGTACAAGATGTGTCGACCAAGCAAGGAAATTGTTAAGGGCGTGCCCCACTAACTGAACCTCTTCAATGGATACAGGGACGCGAACATTAGCATCTCGAACTTCCTTAACACTCACCTTCAACTGATCATTGGTCAAAGGGACGTTGTGCACAGTTGTCGACCCCTCATAAACTCTTCCAAAGGCAACCAAGCGGGGATGATTGTCATCAACATATAACCCATGTCTTTCTGATGCACTCGTGTCTGGGTCCTGCCCTGAAGGATCAACACAACTTTCCTTCATGCTGACTCGGGCAGTAGAAGGACCAACCTCAACCTTAGGAGGTGGCATGAATCCATACGATTGCATCTAGGACTACATTTGACTAAATGATAACATTAGTTGTCGAGTCACTTTTTCAGTGATCAACTGCTTTAGCTCGTCCCTGATATTCTGTTTGAGTCAATCCAACTCGTCTAGCCTGATTGACATAGACGTGCGGGAGCTTGCTAAAGTCGGTCCAAATTATTGTCTAATCGTCACACTAATTCCAGTAGTGCGGACACGGCCAGAGTGCTCTAGTCGCCCATGGCAGCAGTCAGTACGTCCTGACATCCATGGGCGACAAAGCTACCCTGTGTAGACTGCTCTTCAAATGTCACAAGTTTATGAATTTAATTAATGACCATTGAAACAAATAATTAACTTACAATCCTTTTTGCAATTTCATGTGCCATCTCAAATGTCATGTCTCTTGGTTTTTTGGTGCGAGCCATCTTCCACTTCACGTGTCCTCTAAAAGGAGATGGAGGATGAACGATTGTTTCCGTGCTCCTAGATTGGGCTGCTTCCTCCAATCGTTCCTTTTGTTTTTCCTCCATTAACTTTTGTTCTAATAAATCATAACCCCCACAAGACAACATGTGAGGGACAATGTTTAGTTTCTGGATGGCCTACGCCTTATTTCTAACATCTTGTCACAATTACACAAAAATGTGTCAACAAAATGTGCTTCAAAATAATGGAAATTAACTATTTTATTCATAAACAATTTAAGTCAACTAACCTCCCAAGAAGGGTCTCTACCACTCTGACAAAATTGGTTCCACTTTTCTTTGCTGATACCGCATTTCTCATAGACAATATCATCCTCCTCCTCATTGCCTTGTGCCAAAACCCATTTGAAGGCCAAATTTGGCTTAACTGCCTTCATCACTCTCTTACCGGCTGAAGGATTTTCTTCGTCGTCCTTTGGTTGAACGCTTTTGGTATATCAAGTTTAGCCTGCAATACAAAAAAAAATTTAACTGTTATAATACCATTTTACTTGTTTTAGTACAACCAATTACATTTACATTGAACATTTAATTTTAA
Source organism: Glycine latifolia (assembly GCA_013407115.1). Taxonomy (NCBI): domain Eukaryota; kingdom Viridiplantae; phylum Streptophyta; class Magnoliopsida; order Fabales; family Fabaceae; genus Glycine; species Glycine latifolia. The sequence continues at coordinate 20,733,186 of CM023959.1, read as the reverse complement.
TACCTGAGTGTCCTCCCAAATCAAATCCTTCTGAGTTGTAGAAATTTCCTTCAAGTTACCAATTGTAACATCCACCTTGTTTCGAGCGATGATCCTCAAATACTTCCTCAATTTCTTTTTGTGGGGACTATCAGCCTTCCCATTGGCAGGATCCACATGAACCACTGGTCTCTCGACACCGACAGGTCAATGATCTCAGTGGTGTTGCTTTTCTAGTCTTCTTCGACGTAGACAATGAAGGTGGTGACTTAGGAGGAGGAGGGGAGCTCAGTGTAGTCATGTGTCTATTAAAAAAACAACATTAATTAAACTCAACTCAAAAGTATAGTAAGTTATAAAATTGTAAATGTGGAAACAAGTAAATTTTAAAAAAAGATTCATTAAATGATGTTAATTAATTCTCCTTTATCATGATCATTACAATTTGCATGGATCTCATCAACTTTTTCTTCTCTATTGACGTTAGCATTTGAGTTAAGAAAGGAGTGAGATCAGTTTCAAGAGTTGAATAATCATCTTCAAGATTAATACCAAGGGTTTTTCCATGTAGAACAACTGACCATCTTTCATCACAAGGATCTTGAACATAAAACACATGTTTAGCTTGTTCTGCCATGATGAAAGGCTCATTTTGATAAGCTAGCTTCTTAAGATCTACCAAAGTAAATTCTAAATCATCGGTTCGCACACCGATATTGCTATCAACCCACTTACACTTGAAAACACACACAGTGAATTTAACATAATTAAGCTCATCAATGACTCCAAAGAAGAACTCGTGTGGGTGAGAGGGGATTGAATCATTCATCAGATACGTCTTCTTTCGTGATCCATTTCATATCAACTCTTATTAGTTATCAAAAGGCCTACTTTACAAACAAAGGGAAGGTCGTTTCCCGGGAACCTTGCAACCTTGGGATTCAGCCTTAAGACTAACCCCATTGTTTTGCATTGTACTTTTTTCATCTTGTGCTTTGGTGTAGAATGAATACTTGTTAATATCATATCCCTGCCAAATTCTAAAATTTCTTTTATGGCCATCTACTAACTTCCTTAAACTTTTAGATACATTATCGTCGCCAAAGATTCTTCACTAAGGTTTTGTTACAAACTATGTGTGGCAGGACTTCATTACTGTTATTCAGTATATACAAGTGAGCTTGTTGTAAATTCTTTAGAATAGGATTTATAACATGCAGCCCTCGTGGGACCTTTACCTCCCACTCTTTCATCATGTTGAGACTCTGGAATCCCAACAATCTAATATTAGTTAATTGTAGGCTTGGAATCATAGATACTCCAACACTGCTGCAGAAGATAACCTAGCTTTCAGCTTCTCCTTTAGGATTGGCAGTTGGAACATGTGCCAAGCTTGCCTGTCATCTACTTGATGTTGTCAAAAAAAAGATTTTAGGTAAACCTCTGCACATATTTAGTGTTAACACATGGATTATTTAATCAAAATTCAATTTGAGAATTGAGAATTCTAGAAACCCTTATAGCTCAACCCTAAAAAATGTAAACTTATGATTATGTTTGACCCTATTCAATTTGTAATATCTTAAGCAAATGACCGAAAGTGTTGGAAATGATATGACATGTGCCCACCACATTGAGTATGTACTACTGTGGACACACCTATGCTAGCTACCATTTTTTTCTTATATATTTTTCTTGTTCTCTTTATTTAAAATTATCTTTTTTTTTCCGTTGCAGAATATATATGAACAAAGGACCAATATTTTTTGGATATATGATTGTATGAGTATTTATATTAATTGTTAATAGAAGTGCCTTAAAATTTTTGTTTAAGCTTTTAATGTGTTTTTTAATATTACAGGGAGTGAAATAAAGAGAATAAGCCATATATATATATATATATATATATATATATATATATATATATATTAAATGACATTTTACATCAGTTATGTAATAAACGATGTAGAAAGTGACTATACAACATCTATAGGAAAAATCTAAGTGAAAAAGGTAATTTCTACATCAATTTTAGACAAAATCGATAATGTAAGTACTATACAAGATTGGTTTTGGAAAAATCGATGTAAAAGGTTCCATTTCTACATCGGTTTTTGCAGAACCGATGTTGTTTTGCACCTTACAACATCGATTTCTCCAGAAATTGATGTTGTGAGGGGTGTATGACAACATCAGTTTTTCTAAAAATTGATGTTGATTTTTGCATATTTTACATATTTTTGATTTATTTCTTATTATACGATATCAGTTTTCTTAAAAACTGATATCAGTTTCTGAAAACCGATGCTAACATTAATACCTTTAATGTCGGTGGTTTCAACATCAATTAAAAGTTGATGTTAAAAGTAAAAAATAGCCGATGTTAAAAGCCTATTTTCTAGTAGTGACCCATTAAAACTACAACAACCCCCATATATTACGAAAGCCTAAATAAAATATTTTGAGAAAACATTTTTAAGAAAAGAAGAAAGGCGTTTCTGGGTTTATATGGAATATAATGCATCAGACCTACTGTAGCAAACTATTGAACTAGGCCTAAATTGATAAGAAGGTCTAGCAAGCTATTGAACCTAAAACACTTGGCGTGTGCTAGTGGTTTACCAATCACACTACACCCTAGAATTGTTCCAATTATCGCTATGTTGCACTACCAGGTCATGCGAGTGTCTGATATTCATGAGTGTTATAAAGATCTCGCCAATATCTCATGCAAGTAGCCACACTTAACACTCATATAGGTGATTTCATTAAGTGTATGCTACAAATCATACACCACCCATAAGGAATATGAAAATCATTAAAAGATAAGTTTTCTCATATCCACATAAAATTAATAGCCCTTAATAATGCAGTATCTAGCACTTTCTCACATTATAGGAAGAGACTATGATTAAAATTGATTGAATCAATTTTAGTGCTAATAGAACTAACAAATGACTTGTTTTTTCATTGAACCTTCTTCATGGGAACTCTAATTAAAAAGGTTGGGTTACCATCATTTTTTGTTTTTGAGTGGCTTAAGTCTTATTCCTCTCGATATTTCTAATATCATATTCCTCCTTAGGAGTTTTATCAAAGGATTTGCTAAGTTTCCTTATGACTTCACATAATCTATGGAAATTGTTACATTCTATAGCAACTGCTTGACCACATTATGTCTTAATTGTATATGTCTACTTTTCCATTGAAATGTTTGTTCTTAGCTATAGTGATTGCTGATTGAGAAACACAGTGCGTAGACATTGATGGGTTGGTTTCATTCCCAAAGGAATATTAGCCAAGAAGTTTTTCAACCACTCAGCTTCGCTACTAGCCATTTCTAGAGCACAAATTCAGACTTCATTGTTGATTTAGCTATAATAGTTTGTTTGGCTAATCTCCATGTAACCGCACCACCACCAAGTGTGAACATATAACCACTTGTGGATTTCGTCTCATATGAATTAGAGATCCAATTAACAATAGTGTACTCTTCTAGTGTAGCAGGAAATTCACTATATTGAATACCATAATCCATGGTACCTCTCAAATATTTCTGGAGTCTTGCAATTGCATCTTAATGGTCTTGATTAGGACTATGAGTATATCTACTCAATCTACCTATTGCATATGCAATATCAGGTCTAGAGAAATTCATTAAATGCAATAAGCTCCCAATAAGATTGGCACATTCAGTTTAATCAATTGGTTCCCCTCTATTTTTCTTCAATTGAGAATTAGCATCATAAGGGGTGTTCAATGACTTAGAGTTATAATAGTCAAACTTCCTAATTTTCTCAACATAATGTCCTTGGGTTAGTAGTATAGTATCTCTTGTCTTTATGATTTTAATTCCTAGAATTACACTTGCTTCACCCATATCTTTCATATCAAATTTAGATGCCAAGAAAGATTTAGTTCTTAAATGCATGTGCCAAATATAAGCATGTCATCCACATATAAGCATATAATGACACAATCACCATTCTCAGACTTTGTGTACACACATCTATCAACATCACTAAAGGAAAAACCATCATCAAGTAAAGTCTCATTAAAATTTTCATGTTATTGTTTTGGTGCCTGTTTTAAACCATATAGAGATTTTAAAAGCTTGCACATTTTGTTTTCATGACAAGGAACCTGGCACCCTTTAGGTTGAGTCATATGTATTTCTTCCTCTAAATCATCATTCACGAATTTTGTCTTCACATCCATTTGATGAATCACTCACTTATGGATGGTAGCTAAAGCTATCAAAACTCGGATAGAGGAAATCCTAGCAATAGGGGCAAAGGTATCAAAGTAATATATGTTTGGTAACAATGTGATCATTGTCAACGCCACAACATTGTTGTCATAGAGATCGTTGACGATAGATAAGAAGCAGAGGACAAACAACAGAATGAAAGGGTGAGCTTGCTCGTTCCATTCATTGATGATGTTGGAGGAAATCTTAGGTTCAACCACTAAAGGGAGGCGACAATGTGGTTTGCCGTCAAAGAGGGAGGTGGAGAGAAAGATGTGAATCTTTGAGTTTGAAGGGAGATCGACGATGTGGTCTCGAACTCATCATGTTTGGGGAAGGAGGTGAGTGTTGTCTTCTTAAAGAAAGGCTTTGAGGATGCTTCTAAAAAGTGGTATTGGAAGAGTGTGGCGATGGTGGTGTCCATTGTTGGGCTTGCTATGTGGGGTGTAAGGGAGGTGAAAGAAAGAAAGAAAAAGAAGATGAGGATGGAGGAAAGAGACAATTTCAAATAATGATAAATTAGTCCATTTACATTTTAATGACAAATTGGTCTTGTTGAGTCAGCATCCCATGTGACATTTTTTTTCCATGACAATTTAGTCCCAAGTTGGCACGTAAGCACCGACATTAGATATACCAGACAAAACTAACATTAGGGCTAATATGTCACCATTTTTGCACATTTGAAAATTAAATTTTATTTTTTCATCTTTGAAAGACTGGTGTCACCAAATTACACTTTCAGAGAAAAAATTTAATATGTACCTAACAACATATTTAAAATCTATCTTAAGTTATAAAAAATTTGTTGCCAAATGTAAACAAATTCATTTTAAAGACACGCGAAAAGGGCATAAAGAATATTATATACACTAAATCCATGAATGAAACAAGAGTTTTTTTATTTATTTATAAATGAAACAAGTGTTATTTAGTGACTCAATTGTTATTTTAAAACTAAATCGAGAGCTTAACAAAATATATAATGAGTGATTTAATAGGTAAGAACATTTTACGATGAAATCAAGTTAATTGTTAAAATAAAAAGAAAAGATGAATAAAATCAACTGGCTCACAAGTCACAACATAGTGCTTGGTGAAATTTATTTACTCTTTTTTTCAGATTCGGAAAATTCAATTTATTATTTAGTGTACAACTCACTCCGGCATTTGTCTTTTTTCCTTCCAACTATCACTTGTTTATTTCTATTTTAAGAGTAGGCATATACCATTTGTCTTTTTGGAATAATTAGCATGTATTTATCATATAATTATCCCAATAACTACAAGCCTCCAACCAACAAATCCTATGGTTGCGAATAGGCTTTTCCCTTTTTTTTTATTTTTAAAAAGTCTTCTGCATATAAAATTTCTTTTATTAATTCTATTTGCAATATTTCTTTTTGGTAAAGAAACTTGTAAAGAGATTACATAAGAACAAAGTGGGAGAATCAACATAATTCGTCATCTTAAACAAGCACCAAAATCAAAAGGTATACCAATTAACCAATCCCTAAAGTGTGGAGAATATGCACTAATCATTTCAGATGAACTGAAACATTGTTGTTCAATTAAGCTTAACGTGAAGAGTCTGTTCAAGTCCAATTCTACATTACACAACTCAAATTTTTGAGTAGTTTCAATCTAGTTTAGTATCCATGCTTTTAAAAGGTATATTTTTTTTTTGAACAATTATATATTAAAATTAAGACTTTTAAATCAATAGATAATATTTTGTTTAACATGATGTTATATTTATAATAATATTTTTTAAGTTCATACTTATAAATAATGTTAATGTTAATGTTAATATATTATGTTAAAATACTAGGCTAACTCGATCTCATTTTACATATTTTGGATCTTAAACAAGTCGGATTCAATTATAAATAAATGATTCAAACAAATATAAATTTGTTCTTTTTTCTTAATCAGCGAATAAACTTGTCAGTGTTCACTAGTTTTATAAGAACTTGAATTTGAGTCGTATTATTAATATAAAATTTTTATTGATAAATAATTTATAAATATTTTTGTAAGAAATTCGTTGAATCTAAAAATCTACTTTGTTACTAGTGAATTCCTTAAATTTAGCTCATCTAGATTTTTATATATAACTTTTTTTACAATGATAGAAATAAAAATGTTAATAATATATTTCTTCATATATTCTTTTAAAAATATTTTATTATCAATTAAAATTTATTAAAATATAAATTTAATAAATCTCGCTTTTTATATAATAAATTATAATCAATAATTTTAGAGTGAGTTAACACACATCCAAAAAATGCATCTAGGATGAATAGTGGTTGTGGGCAAATGGAAATTGTAAGGTGGGGAAAGTGACTGCGACTTTGGACTGTGCATGCAACATTCCAGATAATTAACAACAGTAACAAATGAAAAAGTATGAACGACAAAAGAGGCATCGAGAGTGACTACGTGTTGTGAGTTGTTGAGACTACCTTTCAAAATCATGAAAATATAATTTACCGAATCTAATTTTAAAACTCAAAATCATTCAAATTAACCGAAGCATCCTTTATTACCATTTATATTCCTATTTCTATCATTACTTTAACCAAGAATGACCTAAAAAAAAAAAAGGAAGTTAAAACCAAAGCAGAGGGGAACTTGCCGGTAAGAAAACAACAGGATAAAAAAGAAAAGGAAAAAGAAAAAGATCAGTGTTTTGCATAATTTTTTGTTGAGTAAAGGTAATTGGTTCCTATTGATCCAGCTTCTGCCTCTTACTCAACATCTAGAGCTCATTGAATTATAGTTGGTGACCTACTTTTTTTTCATTCCAACGAGTTCTTTCTCCCCTCAAAGACAAACATCAAACATGGGTCTTGCACCTTCTATGCCCATTTTCTTGGAGGCTTATCCGCAGCAATGAGAATTTAAGGGATTTAAGATTTAGATAACTATGTGTGTCAGGTGAAGTTTCTGTATTTTTTATTTTTTATGTGAAAGATTTGTGTTATTTATTTTTATTGTTCTCTTACAGAAAACAACAAAAGTCCGTGAATTGACATTAATTTCTTTTCAACCCCTTTGAGGGCCAAGTTGCTTTGAGGGGGATGAGGTGACGTTCATGTCTATAATCTTTCAGAATATCTTCCAATATCCATCTCTTTTTATTTATTTTTTTTCAATTTTTTTCTATGCAATCTTTTAAAATTGATGCATTTATTCTTTTGGCTTCCTCTGAGAACCCAATTCTGATATCCCTCTTGTGTGTTGAATTGATTGACCCCTTTATCCTGTTCTGGTTCCCAACAAGTCAAAGTCTTCTTCAGCTTTGTGGTGAAAACCAACACAAAGGGGCTTCAAATTCAAGTTCTGATTCCTGTGTGAGTGCCTTACACAGGTTTAGGTTTGGTTTGGCATCATAAAAGGGACATAAAGCAAAAAATAGTTTTGTGGGGAGCAACTGTTGGTTATGGATTGGGACGGGAAAGAGTTTGCTTGGGATCCACGTGGGTTGGAGCTGCTGGCCAATGGTGAAGGCCAGAAGAGTGAAGCAGCTTCAGTGGATTTGAGGCTTGGTGAGGAAAAAATAGCCCCAGATGTTGCTAAAGACACAAAAGAATCGAAAGCTGTGGCATCGCCATCTGGTTCGTCGAAAAGATCCCGCCTTCAGAATGGATCACAGAACATGTGTTGTTCTGTTGATGGATGCAATTCTGACCTCAGTGATTGCAGAGATTATCATAGGCGCCATAGGGTCTGCGAAAAGCACTCCAAAACCCCGGTTGTGTTGGTGGGGGGGAAACAACAGAGGTTCTGCCAGCAATGCAGCAGGTACGGATTGGAGTTTGGTTATGTGGGTGTGGAGATGTTGGAACTGGAATTTGTTCCATTCTGTTTTTTGGTTAGTTAGATGTGTTTTGTGACATGGGGTGGTGCCAATTGTTGTTGTTGTGTAGGTTCCATTCACTTGGGGAGTTTGATGAGGTTAAGAGGAGTTGTAGGAAACGGCTTGACGGGCATAACAGGCGCCGGAGGAAACCTCAGCCACCCTCTCTTTTCATGGCTGCTGAGAAGTTCATGTACGATTACAAAGGTAGGTTTGTGTCAAGCTGGTTTTTTTTGTCTATTATTGTTAAACTGGATCTCAATTGTGTGATTGAATTAGTATGGGAGGATAACCCCCAGTTGGAAAGAAACAGGTAAACCCTGTCACCAAACAATACCCCCTTTTAGTTTTAAGCTTGTTAGTGATATGAAGCTGTGTGAATTAGAATTAGAACTTTGCTTAAGTTTACTTCAAATTTTTATAGTAAATTGAATTCTAAGCTAAGATTAGAATTAGCCATAACTATTTGGATTGATGTCATGATAAAGCTGACTGCTTATCTATCTTGACTTTTACAAGAAACGTAGTGTTGTATTTTGACATTTAGGTTATACATGGTTCCCATGGAGTTCAATTGTACGTTCAGTCTGTTGGAGGGAAGAAAATATGTAGAGAGGATTTCTATTTCTTGAAAATTTTGATGTAAGAGTAGAGACCTTTATACTACAGTTAGAGTGACCGTTAGGCTATCAATCTAATTCTTCCATTGCAATATTTAATGCTTTGAACTACTTTAAAAAATTAAATGCTAAATGCATTACATTTCATAAAACAAGAAGTGACTATTAATTCTATATGCATGACGAGTAAATACAAAATGCTAACTAGTTCCTCAAAGGCATATTAGTTAAAGAATTAAAAGTAGAAATGTACTATGAGAAAGTGTAACATTTAATGTTACAATGTACGATCCCACTATGATTTCCAATAAAAAATCTTTTATTTACTGATGAGTAATGTTTATTCTCCAAATTTTCTTACAAATCCTCCTAATACTTTAGTGAAAAAGTGAATGCATTTATTGCATTGGAAGCATAAAAAACATTCAATACTTGCCGTGCAAAGCAAGAGGATTGGTTGGTGAATGTTGTAGGAAGATTTAGAATTGGACAAAACTTAGATGCGGTTTCATAGGTGCTTTTGGTGTTGTTCTACAGTTAGAATTATTCTTAATCTATTGGTTTTAGACAGATGTTAAAGATACAAAAGGGAAATTATTTTAGGGGAAAATAAAACATTTATTATATCTGAAATACAAAAGTCGTTTATTTCCTTTCTTTGCCAGTAAAAACTGCCTATTTTTGTATCTTTAGCATCAACCCTATGGGCCGATGAGGGCTGATATTAACAAATCTGGTAAATTATTCTGACAGTCATTGCTAATGGTTACTGCTAAAATCTATTTTTTCTTGTCGTTATTTCTTGTCTTCCACAAGTGATTAATATGCACTTTTGCACTGCCTTTCTACAACTTAGGACCTAGAATCCTACACTTTGGTAGCCCTGAGGCTTATGCCAACCCTATTATAAGAAACATGTGGCCTGCTGCTGCCAAAACTGGAGCTGAATCTGGTTATGATCCTCCTCGACTTTTATACAGAATTGACAAGCATAAGCAAGATAAGGGGCATCCTCTTTGGCAACAAAATGACCCTAAAGTAGGCAGTGGTGATGAAGCAAAGCCGGGAACTCCCATTTGTCAGCCTATTCATGGCACCATTGCCCCATCAACGGGTGGAAAGAGCACCCGAAATCTCTCTACAGATGCAAAACCTGGATCCTTTGACTCAGGTTGTGCTCTCTATCTTCTGTCAACACTTCAATCAGAAAGTCCAGAGTTGAGTATGGTGCAATCTAGCATCACCTGTCCAATGCAATCTCCATCAGGATCTGTGCATTTTGATGCTGTGAATGAGTATTCATGCTCAGAAACGGAAAAAGATAAGCCTAGTGGTCAAGTATTGGTTTTTGATACAAACACAACCAACCTTCATTACAACGGAATGCTGCAAATGGGGCTGGATGAATTGGTTGAAAATGAGGACCCACTGACACTTCCCTTCTCGTGGGAGTAGGTAGCTAACTAAGTGGTTATGTCTTTGTTGGGAAATTTATGGATTCAAAACCTTGTGTGTGTACTCGAATGATTAAAGCTTAAACTTGTTGAAGCTTTCAATAAGGGTCCTTTGTTGCTGTCAATCTTGTTGTGGTAGCAGAATTGATTATGCGGCGGATGATGAAATCGATTGTATGCTGGTAACTATGTTCTTTCAGTTGTCCTGAGATCAGTTTGAACAGTTCAGAAGTTATTTTCTTTGATGAATTTTTTTTAATTTCATTGAGATTTTGGTTCATGATTAGATAAATGGCCCATGATAGATAATCCCACCTAATAAGACAAGGCTTGATTGTTATTATTTTGATTGAACCTATCATTTAAAGTAGATTTAATAATTAGTGTTTCACTTAAGCAAGATGGTTATTACCTACCTTCGATATATTAAAACAAAATCAATAGGTTTCGGGAGTGAGGATAATTGAAATGTTACAAATTAAATACTTAAAGATAGAAGAGAGGAAGCAGTGAAATCAACAAGGGAATGAAATGTCTAGACCTTTATATTATGCATTGCTTGGATATTATTGACCAAAGAAGTAATATGCACGAAAAAATCAACCAAGTTGAAGTAGGGTCAACACCTCTTTTTGTGTTGCGTGAATGACAGGTGGCTAATGGTGTCCACTTTTAGAAAGAAAAATCAGAACCAAATGGCCATTCAGATAGCCTATGTCTCCTTAGCATGATGGAGTTTGAAAAAAAAGTTAGTGGTAACACTGTATGTCCAATAACATTGGTGTTTTGAATTAACAAAATAATTCCAACATTTTATCTCTTCTGAAGTGCCTTTGAATCATCCCACATTATTCCTTAAAGTCACGCAATATATTCACAGCATGTCTTATTTTTCCTTGATGAGTCTGGAAAACAGGATGCTGCAAACTAGGACAAGGACCAACAGCTAGAAAATTGTTGATTTGATATCTTTCACTCTCATATGCCTGTCTGAACTGTAAGGTTTCATTTTGCTTGATATATGTAATCATTGTTGCCTGGATCAGGATATTGGCTATTGTAGTTTGCAACAACTAGGTTATAATTAATTAGTAGTTGTCTAAGAGAAAAAATGTCATTACTAAATGTAATTTTATACTTTTTTTTCCAACATATTAAAAATTAATTTTAAGTGAACTTAAAATATCACATTCTCATGGTATAAGTTTTGAAAGATATTCTTAGATATTGATTTTTGAGAATATAAAATATTCACATTTATTATCTTATGTATTTTAATATAATTACTTATTTCTATACTAAGAGGATCTAACTTAAGTTGATTAAATTGTGCATGTGAGTTGTAAATTTCTAATATTAATGTTTAATTTCTACAAATAAAAAAAAGTTACTTATCTCTACTCTATTATTCCATATTTCTTTTTTCACCTTATTTTTTCAACTTTGTAATTACATTCATGAAAATAGATTTTACTTTTTAAAATAACTACTTATCTCCACTTTATTCTTTCACATTTCTTTTTTCACTTTTGTTTTTCAATTTTTTTATTTAAATAAATTTTAATTTTTAAAATTACCAAATGCCAATCAAATGTTTATGAAAATAGTATTTCCAAAAGCATAATATTTCTAAAAATGTGATTCCCAAAAATATAATAATATTAGTAATATATTTTTTAACTCATTTTATTAGTTGTTAAAATTTATTAAAAACTACATTGGAGACTTATAAATACTAGCAAAGAGCATGTTAAACCAAAAAGTATAAATATTAGTTTCACCATATAATATTGCATTAAAAATACGAAAAACTGAACACATTTTATATTATTGATTAAAACTTATTTAAAATTATAATTTTTGTCAATGATTTTTTTTCTGATGAAATTTTTGTGAATTGCTTCTTACTTAACAAGTCTCTCTCATGATTTTGTAACTTTAAGTAATTTTTAATAAATTTTAATAAATAATAAAATATATGTTAAAACATTGTATTGCTAACTGTTCCCTTTATTATTATTATTATTATTATTATTAGGAAAGAAAAGAATAACCATTGGCATTGGCATTCATCTTCGATTATGTTGCTGTTAAAATACGAAAGAGACTAATTTGCCTTTACCTATTTGTTTCTTTCTTTCGTTGAAACAATGTTAGTTAGGTTCTCTATTTATGGGGTAAGAGTGGCCACAAAAAGGGAAATAAAGATTAAAGTATTCCATATATTGTTTGCAAATTTCAATCAATATGGTGAAATTAATACAGCTGTTATTAACTTATGTCAACTTTTTATATAGATTGACAGAGACTTGTCCTTCGTTTACCACGTCACTATAGCCAAGAGAAACAAGAAACTGCTAAATTGGCAGTTTTTTTCAATAATTTTAACTGTTTTCTTTTATCAGGATTATAACTGTTTGATTAGATGTAAATAGGGGCGAAACTTGGGGAGACAAACAGAAATATTCAGTTTTTTAAATTTTTTTATCATCATTAACATTTTTATATAAATTTTAAAATCTTTGGCCCCGTCAATTATACTGATCCTTTGCCACATTTGCTTTTTAAAATACCTGATACAATTTTTAACGGTGTAAAAATTTGTGTTTCTAATAGTTAATTTTATGAAAAAAATATCATTTTTTTTTACAGAAATGAAAAATATCCTATGCATTTGAAAATTACAGCTAATTAAAAAACCGATCAATTTTGATGTTTATGAAAAATATTGTGCCATCGCACTAATAGTGATTACATTATTTAATAAGTTTAACACATCGTATAATTATTGATATAATCTTTTTTATAAAAATTATTAATATAATCAAACAATTGAATTAACTAATACGTGCAACATTAAAATTAAACTAAAACACAGTCCTGTTCCAACATTGAATTGTCACAATAAATATGGATTATAACGTATGAATAATTGAAAGCATATTCCCATTCCTATTGGGTCATGTTAAAAAAGTCAAGACCTATCTAATTAGAGGTAGATACAACTCCATATCGTTCTCAAGTCCAAATAACCATTTTTTAATCCTAGAAGGAAACCAATCGGTTACATAATTGCATGCACCCCGTAGACCGTAGTAGTAGCAATTAACTAACCATGTTCACAGAAAAAAAATATTATGTATTTTTGTTTTATCAAGATTACGACTATTTTAGTGGGTTTACGAAAACCCCCATGCCGCGGAGGTTGATCAATTCTTCAAGACGTAAACCAACTCTAGAAAAAAAAATTAAGACCACCAACTTAATGATGTTAAGTATGTTCCAAACCTAACCCACTCATAAAACAGGACGCAATCATGTTAAATTTTGGTGTAACACTAAATATTAAATAAAATAATGATAACTAAAATAATTAATTATTTTAAAATTTAAAATATTATCGGAATACTAATGTTTTTAATAAAAATAAAATAAAAGATTAAAATAAAATTTTAAAAATATAAAATACTAAAATGAAATTTAATGTATTAAAGTGAAAAAATATTAAAATATAATGAATTAAAAGTAATATTTAGTAAATGAAAAAAATAAATATTACGACAAAAAACGATGAATAGAGGAGGAGGAGGAGGGGGGCATAATATAAAGCATTCATAAGAAAATATATAACCGTTTATAATTGCAAATTAGTGTATTCTCCAATTTATAAATCTTCAAAACATCACAGTATAAATATAAAAGACTAAATCCATGCCAATGAGTCGCAGCTCACGTGGCATTAAGTGGGAGTTGCGATCTCCAATCCATCCTATTTCCCTTTCCCTAGGTCCTTGTATTGCACAAATAGTTCCTTGCATAAATCAAATTCGAATCCAGCTTCCTACACCATTCTCTATTTCTCATACACCATTTTTGCACAGTAAAATTCCCATTATATCCCTGTAATTTTAAATTTAATTATATAATTTTTTTTAAAACTTTTCTTCTTCCCTCTTCTTCTCCCCTGTCAACGATCGCGCTCCCTTTCCCTGAGGCACATTCTTTTCCTGCAAGCACAGCATTGAATTCGGTCTTCTCCGGCAAGCACAGCATTGGAGTGGGATAGTTCCCGTTGCAGGTCCTTCGTTTCTGTTCACTCCACCGCAGCTTGTTCGAGCTTTGTTCGTGGATACTTGATTATGGTGATCCTGGTGAGTGGTTTCTTTCGCAATTCGTGTTTATGGTGGTGTGTGGATGCTGTTGCAGGTCGTTAATGGCGGAAACGGATCCGGGAATCCATTGGACAGTGTCGTATGGATTGGGCAATCCGTATACCAGTTTTATGCCTTTAAAATTGATTTTTTTTTTAATTTAAATGTATAATAATGAAGTATTATTTAAATCTATGTGCCTGTGGGTGAAAATATATAGTTTCATGAGTTGATTTGATTAGAAATGGACCATGGTTGTGAATGTCGCTTGTTGAAAAGATTTATAGGTTGGTTTTGATTAGAATTGAAGTTGATTATATGGTCCATTGTGCAAGGCAGGTCCGGAACCCATAAATAGTTCGGTTTTGATTATATGCTTGTGAAGCGTTGTTTTGAAATCATTATTGGTTGGTTTTGATTGGGATTGGACTTTATTATATGGTAAGCTTGTGAGTTGCACTTGTTCAACCCATTATACGTTGGTTTGCATTAGTATTGGACTTCTTTGTTTGGTAAGCTTGTGTAGCGTTGTTTTCAAATCATTATTGGTTGATTTTGATTAAGTTTGGAGATGAGTATATGGTAAGGTTGTGAATTAGACTTGTTGAACCCATTATAGGGTGATTTTCATTAGAATTGAAGTTGATTGTATGGTCCATTGTGCAAGGCAGTTCCGAAACCCATAAATAGTTCGATTTTGATTATATGCTTGTGAAGCATTGTTTTGAAATCATTATTGGTTGGTTTTGATTGGGATTGGACTTATATTATATGGTAAGCTTGTGAGTTGCACTTGTTCAACCCATTATAGGTTGGTTTGCATTAGTATTGGACTTCTTTGTTTGGTATGCTTGTGTAGCGTTGTTTTCAAATCATTATTGGTTGGTTTTGATTAAGTTTGGAGTTGAGTATATGGTAAGATTGTGAATTACAGTTGTTGATATGCTTGTGAATTGGACTTCATTAATTGGTATGGTTGTGAATGACAATAGTATAGATAACCATGCTTGTCAATATGTATCCAATGATGTTGTCTTTGAAGCTCAAAACCTGAAAAAACACTATGTCGATGCAGATTATGGCTAAGACGAGAGGAGGAGTGCGTCAGGCTGTTGGTCGAAGTCTCAACCGTTCTGCGGTTACACATCCTAGAGGTCATCCTGAAGATGCCCCTGAGCAGCGTAGGCGTACCGCATCTGTCCGTCGTCATAGGGCAGGTGTTGCTATTGATGATGAGCCTCCTGTGCCTGAGCCTGATGCAGAGATTGCTGACCCGGTGATCGAGGATATGGACACAGCGTCCGAATCTTTTCCCGGAGGGCCGGAAGATTCTTTGGTGCTTACTCAGTTTGCTGATCATGTGGCGCTACGAGTCTGGGCAGGAGAGGTATTGACATGTTCAACTACATAGTCCAACGTCAAACTCATTTGGTTTTCCATACATGATTAGCTGTAAATGATGTCTTCTCTGCAGGAACGTCCAGAGTTGAAGCTTGCTTCCCATGGCCATAAGGTCATTAAATTCGGGAAGCCTGTACCTGAGATTGAAGGTTTTATCGCAGCTACTGGCCTGACTCCATTGATTGGATGCTCGGTGGAGACTGGAGATAGGGGGTTGCTATCTGCATTTGTTGAGCGATGGCACCCCGAGACATGTTCATTTCATCTGCCCGTGGGAGAGATGACACTCACTTTGGACGACGTGTCATCACTGCTGCATCTCCCTGTTATGGGCACATTCGACACCTACGATCAGTTAAACATCGGAGAGGCGATCACGTTGCTTGTGGAGCTACTCAATGTCTCTGTACAGGAGGCATCCACTGAGACGACACAGTGTCACGGTGCTTATGTTAGGCTATCATGGCTCCGTGAACTGTATTACGCGAAGGTGGAGTCGAGACAGTGGATACTGGCCGCCAGGGCATATCTACTTCACCTTGTTGGATGCACATTGTTTGCCAACAAGAGTGCCACACATATAGCTATGGCATTCTTAGAGGCGTTCAGAGACTTCGACCAGTGTACGGGTCTTGCATGGGGTGCGAGTGCTCTTGTCCACATGTATGAGAACCTGAGCTACGCATGCAAGCACCATGGGAAACATCTTGCAGGGTACATCACACTGTTACAGGTAATGATTTCCATTCTTAAATGCATAACGATTAAATTTTATTGTATCAGTATGTTTTGTTTGCATTCTTTCTTGACTTTTATTGTTTGAAATTTGTAGTGCTGGATATACGAGCATTTTCCTAGTATAGGAAATGTCGTTGCGGATGACCAGTACGACGAGAGGCAACCTCGTGCCTGCAGGTGGAAGACCGCGAAGGCCTTACCGGTGTCAACCTATCGGAAACGTGTAGATAGGTTGACACCGTCTGATGTATGTTGGACACCGTATGGGGAGCATCGTGCCCACAGGGAGTTTGAGGTCATCTCCATGTACTCTGGATTCCTCAGATGGGGTCCACATCTGACTATGTATTTACCCGAGAGGGTGGTCCGGCAGTTCGGGTATGTTCAACACATTCCACCCCTGCCTATGTCAGATGTTCCTTCAGTTGATGACCTCGAAGACAGGTGGACCCACTTCCTAGACTTCATGGTGCCGACCGGAGACTTGGTTGAGTATCCAGGTCACTGTGGTGCTGCATACATGGGGTGGTTCTTCCGCATCTCCCATCCATTCATGACCCCATCTCGGTATGAGGAGGCGACTTCCCAGATTCCACCCGTGCCTGAGCCTGCACCATCCCAGACTCATTCCCATGGTGCCGCTACTGATCCATCCACTGATAGAGATGAGCAGAGACCAGTTCATGCCGTGGTATTCATTGTTAAATTTAAACCTAATTGACGTTCAATACACATTTATCCATTTGTTAACCATTTCATTTGTTTTCTTGTAGCATGTGTGCCAACGTGTTGCTGAGGGCCTCCAGCATATGCTTGATATGAGGATGGTGACAGAAGGCAGGGATGCATACTCGATGACTGAGCAGCTCCTGCACCTGGTTCGAGGCGTGACTGACGATGGCATTGTCTACACCCGAGCTAGACAGAGTTTCAGATCGCAGAGGAGACCTTCCCGTGCCCTTGATTGATATTTATCTGATTTGACATTGATTATTAGATATTAGAGAAATTTATTTGTAATTATTGTTTAGTCACTTAGAACATTGATATGACGGAACATGGTTTTACTCATTGAACATTTTATATCACAGAAGAAATACATTTGCAGTGTTAGCTAAATGTCTACACATCTCTTAAATCAACATATTGTGTGCGCAACTGCATCGATTTAATATACAATTGCATTCGATCAATGTAATGATAGGGCCACTGCTGAGCTTCGGTGCTAGCGTGACTAGCCCACAAACATGCCGTCCACGGTAAAGGACAATTGTTTGCCAAGGTTACCTATTTAGCACAAACAACATACATAAATTATGAATACAGGTAAAAAAAAAGTATGCATCAAAATGAAACACGATTGAAATTACCTGAACAAAATGGTTTCCAAACACATGACCAATGCACAATATGCGATGAACTCGGGGATCTCTAGGTGGTTGACTTCTTAGAGGGAAGAACGTCATACTTTGCTTAAGTGACAGGGATACTACAATGATATTATATCTTGAGGCAATTACATGACCCATATCTGTGATATCCATCCACTTATCCATCGTTACCTGCAAATTATCAGTTAATCATATATATTATATGCATGTTTGTTCGTGCTTAGGTTAGGGCAAACCATATGATGTAAAAGAAACCCGATTTAAACATACCTTTGAGAATCCATCAACCAGTAGGGACCGCTTTAACATTTCAAACCTGTGTATCCCACCAAACAACGATACATATTGATCGGTCCATTGTGCAAGTTCTTTGAGCAGGTCATTGCGGACCAAAGACCAAGACTCTTCACCGTAACCTACCAAGGCAGCAATAACTTGATATCCACAATTACCACCAGCTTTTACATCAGTTATGTCAACAATAAAGTTCTGCATAAATGGATGAAATTGATCGAGCATTGGAACCCTCCAGTTTTTCATTAGAACATCGGAAGATGAACTGGACTGTTTTGGGGTAGAACAACTATTTTGTACAGAATGAAAGTCATCCACATACTCGAAGTAAGACGGGTCCCTTTTTGTAGACCATTCGTGCTTTCTAACGTTCTTCTTCTGAGCACCTTTTGTTTTCACCTTATCAGGGGGAGGACACATGGAATTCTTATCAGGGTATGCAATTTCAGACAGCTTTGACTTTAGTGTCATTTTTCCACACAAATCAAGTATTTCAAAACGGCTAGATATGGCTTCTATCTCATCCGTTATGCTTACTTGGTATTCAGCTGCACCATTGTCCCAGTAGTTTAATCGCCGCCAAAACATATGAACAGTGGTGATTGGAATGCTCCCAATAACATACTTGGACAGCTCACATGCACAAGGCAAACCATAAGTTGTTCTCAACACACATCCACAACGAGATGGGTTTTTTCCAGCATAATCCACCCGCTCATACTCTTCGGAAATTTCATTTAACGCATACCTGGACACCATGTCAATAAGTCTCTTGTATAACGTAACTTTAAAAACATGTCCAACCACATATGTACTTCTTTTCAAAGATGCCTTGATTTCAGTATGTTGTAAGGTGATCATATTGTTCATCGCATCCCAAACCGTACACAAATCACCAACACTATTTTGTAGTAGCCGCTTTAAAGTCCAATGGGCAGACTCAACCCTGCAAGGTATGATACGTTCATAGTTTACTTTAAAGACTTGAAACCTATGCAAATGATAATTTAAATGATAAATTAACCAATATCTTAAGCAGAAATTTACCTGTTTGTTGTTGTATTTCCAAGATGCATGACTTTGTTTGTCCATGCTGTCACAAATTTTTCTTTGTGAGGGTTCAACCAAGTGTCCTTGACGTAATCAATAAATGTTGGCCACAGAGCACATGCAACCTCAAACTTCATAACACAATCATCAAATTTCTTCTCATTAGCACAGTCAACAACACTTCCCCATGCATCCATGACATAATCCCACACATTCTGCTGCCGAATATAAGTTTTACATTTTGCTTTAACATTCTTGTCAATGTGAAACCTACACAATAAATTGGTTGCCTCTGGGAATACGGTTTCGACAGCACTCATCAATGCTAAATCTCTATCTGTAACAATCAACTTAGGGAAAAATTCACTTTTAAGAAATATCCCTCTAAACCGTTCAAGGGCCCACACAACATTGCTTATACGTTCCGCCTCTAAATAGGCAAATGCAGCTGAGAATGTTTGCCCAGTAGGTGTCACACCAACAATGTCAAGTAAAGGTAGTCTATATCTGTTTGTTTTGTATGTACTATCAATCAAGAACACCATATGATATGCATTACTCAATTGTACTGCATCCGGATGTGCCCAAAACAAGTCACGTACAACATTTTCATCCTTCAATCTATGCCAATGAATATACATGTCACATTCAAGAAGTTTCATTAGCTGTTGCATTTCAGTGTTATTGCCTCTTGTACGCGTGCGGTATGCATATCTTGCATTGTATACTTGCTTCAAACTTGTGACATTATTGGCACTGTGCTCCTTCAAAGTAAGCAGAATATTCTTTGGTTTCACCATTGACCTTGTCATATCTGCAACAATGATCTTTTCCTCTTCAGTTAGTCGACCAACGTATGGGTGTCCACAGAATGACTTAACCAAAGCATGATTATGATTACCACATATTAGCTTCACCATCCACCCTTGACCTCCCGGAATTGGTTTTCCCCGCAGCTTAAAAGGACACTCGCATTTTCTAGTGCTAGTAGTCAATTGTGTGAAACCTTTTTTCCATTGTCTATATTTTCCACTCCTTTCACAACCAATTAACACAAATGACGTCCTTCCTATTTTCCCGATTTTTGTGTCACTCCTCATTATAACGGCTACAAAACCATTCTCAAATGCAACCGCACGAGCCCATTTCAATACCGCATCACGGGATTCAAACACCTACATAAATGGATAATTCATCTTTAATATTCTTAATTTAATCATTTAACAACAACAACTACATTCAAAATCACATAAATACCTCAGTCGTGTTGAATGCTGCAGAACAATTAACTACACAATCATTGTCTTCAAACGCATCAAGGTCTACTCCGATGTCTTCATCCATATAATTTTCTTCCGACAAAATACTTTCATATATCCACTCATCGTTGTCCATCCTTACAACTACCCATGAAATATTCATTACTAAAAACACACACCAATAAATCACCATTTACATCACCAATCCATAAAATAACATTTTTAAAATTATTCATTAAAGTCTTAATAATCATTTACATACATAAACAATCCACAAATTTCTAAATTGTACTTACTCACTCAAATAATTTTAGAAATTAAACTCAATTCTAATTGAATCCAAAAATTGACTTTCCGTATTTAGTCACTCAAATAATTATTAAAACTAAGCTAAATTTTCCTTAAATATATGTTTTAACCATTTTTTTTTTAAATTTTCTGCTAAAACTGCTGATTTAATTCCATACGGATTGGCTAATTCGTATGGATCTTACAGATTGCTTAATCCGTATGAACCATATGGATTAGCCAATCCGTAAATTCTATACGGATTACCTAATCCGTACGACACAAAAAAACCCACACCAGATACCTCTGCAGCTCCGACGCCCGTTCAACGCTCCGACGACCACCACCACGCTAAAACTCCGACGAAATCAACACAATGCCACTGAAAACCACCAATGCACAGCTTTTCCAGCAACCAAATCGCACAAAAATGAACAGAATGAAGTGAACATAAGAGGAAAGCGCAACCACGTTAACTGTTTCGGAAATATAAGAGGAAAGCTGCCAGAGGTATTTTTGAAATTTTAAAAAAATAATGGTGTATTAGAAGTGATGAATGGTGTAGGAAGCTGTTGCCATCAAATTCTCAATCCTAACACTATTCTTAACCCACAAGGCAATAAATAATAATCATAAGCCCAAACCCATTACATAAGTCAACCAGTCTATTTACAATTCATCACCATCTACTGATTTTTCTCCAAAATTCAGTAGAATCCTTGAATTTTTTTGGGGAGGTTGATCACTTTTCCATATGAGCCCCCAAATATTTTTTTTTCCAAAATGGTTATGTAAAAAAATAATTAAATAGAATGACGACATCTCAAGAATCATAAAGGTTAAATTCTGTTATGTCCCTGTACTTTATAAGAAAATTCAAATAGGTCCCAATAGTATATTTTTCTAACAAGGTCCCTGTGGTTTCAATAATAAAACAATTAGGCGTCCAATTTTTATTATAAATAATTAGGACCTAATTACAAAAAATTAAACAACAAACCTATTTCAATTTTTCTATATAAAAAAAAAAAACATCCACAAATCTACATAGATACAACAAGAGAACAAATATGGGTTTGACTTGCGTGCTCCCGTGCTCCCATCAATCAAGCGTTGAATTATAACTACATTACATAGTTTAAGTAAAAATTAAACAATGATAATAATTATAGATTAATATATAATTTTATAGATATAATAAGACTAAATTATATTTCTTTTACCCCCATAGTTTCACAATGTGGTATATTATTTTCTAATTTATTTTTCACGAATTTTGTCCCCACAGAAAAATTGTCACAATTATGATATTTTGTGACAAATTTTCATTTAAAACATCACAATTCAAACAATTTTGTGATGATTTTTTCTTTAATTGTGACTGGCTTTTACATTGGAGCAAAATTCAAAAAGTTAATTATGGGACAAAATTCACAATGTTTTTTGAGAGAAAAATTTGCTACATTATAAAACTTTTTATTTTGAAGAGGACATTATAAAACTTTAAGAACAAAAAGTCCAATTGAATCTATAGTCAACGTAAAAGAAAATTTCAATTTAACGATGAGTTTTCTTATCCAATTCAAAATCTTTGTCATTCACACCCCATTCCACCATAGCAAAATAAAAATAGAGGATAAAATAAGACATAAATTTAGATATAGGCCAGAGAAAAAGGATTTTCCTTGAAAGATTTAAGCTTTTCAGTTAAAACATACATCACCGTGCGGTAGTGGCAAAAAAATTTGCAACCAAAGTGAACAATTTTAAATCCAAGAAAAGTTACAGCCAAATAGTTCTCAACAGTCAAATCATGCAAATATGCAAAAAAAAAGTAATAAAAAACTGGAATGCGGAATAACCAAAATTGTCATCTGTCATTTTATTGCTAAATATATATGTACTAATACAAGGGTCATTCAATAGTAATATGAACAGACAGGGATCAAGAATTCATTCTCGTAAAAAAGACACAAAAACATGTATCCATTCAAAGACAATAAGAGAAACACAAAATTACTGCAGTAACATCTGCATCACCTGCATAAACATTAATGTTTGTCCTCCTTAGGAATGTCTTTCGGAGGAACCTTTGATTCAAGTTCTTTGGGAGTGGACTTCTCCATTGTCCTGAAAGATGGCACAAAATTATGTTACAATCTCTATGAATTTATCTACTTAAAACATAAGCATCGTGACACCCTTACTAGTACCATAGTTATCAACCCCGGATAGCGGAGTGGAGCGACCACCCTCAAAACTGGGATAGCGGGATAGCGGATAGCGGGATGACTGCTATTCTAATGTTTTTATATATGTATTAAAAAATTTATAATATAAATATATAAGTTGAAAAAGAGAAATATAACTAAAAATTCATGCACTAATTATCATTAATAATAAAAACTCTTAAGCAAAATATAAAGTAAAATAGTAGATGTCAATAAAAGTCAAAGAAACAATTCTACAAAGTAAGTCTTGAACCCTCTAAAGTCAAATGTAACTAAAGTTCTAGAAATTAAAATTTAAAATAGATAAACACAAATTAAAATTCAAATAAACAAAGAAAATGAATAACCTGGTATTAAGAAAGAAAAAAAAACAGAAATAAAAAACTGAGGGAAACAGAGAATATCAAACCTGGTTTAAAAAAAAAAAACAGAATTAAAAAGACAAAAAAGAAAAAGAAACAGAATTAAAAAGATAAAAATATAAAGAAACAAAAATTTAACTTTTTTATTTTATTTTTAAATATGAATGGAAGTGGGTGAAAGCTGTCATCACTCCACATCAAACCAAAAAACACGCACGATTCAATTCACAATGCCCTACCGATATCTCAATGAGGAAAACGCCCAAATCAGCGGCGTCGATCTTCGCCGCCGCCTCCGCGACCGTCACTGTAGGCTTCTTCACCTTCTTCGCCTCCTCGGCCTTCCCGCATTCACCTTCTTCGCCTCCTCGGCCTTCGCGATGCCGCTGCTTCGATCTGAGCAGCGCGTCTTCGTCGTCGCACGCGGCATCAGCCAGCTTCTCCGCCTCCACAATTTTTCTGCGTGTCGTACTCGGACCTAGTGGCCTCGCCGACTTCCATCTTGGCCTACAAGTGCGAATTGTGGCCGCGTCTCCGTGATCGCGGGCGTGACGCCACCCCCCTGGTCGTGGGCGCAACAGCCGCAACGCTGAAACGCACCGCTACTTTACCCCTTGTAGCAGCACATGTCCGCTCCGCCGCAATTGTGGCCGCGACGCTCACTATTGATAACTATGACTAGTACAACTAGATTATTTGTTTAAAAGATTATTTTATTAAGTGCATGGGATTTTTTCTGAGATTTCTCTAACCTTAAAAGATTAACAAAATACACACAAAACAAATAGGGGTGAGAATACAATCAAATATCCAATTCCCAGTAAGGAAGAGTTTATAACAGTAAATTTCATGGTAACATATTTCAATATTCCAAGTGGGGAATAAATTTCAATCAGCACAAACATCTCTGTCAGTTTAGCATTCCATTTTCATTATAACAAAAAATCAGCACATTTCAACTGAATCATAAACCAATAAATATTAAGATAACTTGTCCTATGGGCCTACTAGCCAATCCATTGATCAATCCTCTTATCATATCCACTTCAAGGAGGGTTTACTATCTGGTCAGTACTAGTCAGGGATAGCTCTGCCTAGCCAGAATCAGTCATTGGTTACAGATTGTTAGGAACCACAATCAGGAAATAACAATTTAGCAGTAAAAGAGATGAATAATTGGGAATAGCAATGTGTATTATGATAACGTAAAAAGAAAAATACAGAGGAATCGAAATTCCTACTGCCCAGAGATAAGCTCCTCCAGAGATCAACATTCTCTGTCCATAACTACTCTCAATATTCCATGCCCCCTCTCATCCTACTAGGTCCCCCTTATAACAGAATTTCCACTCAAACAAACCCCCCATTCTCTCTCTCAGCCACCTCATTAATTGTCCCCCTTTTCCTTCTTATTTCTTCTCGAATATACCCTCCATACAGTGGGTTTGGATATTGGGCCTGAGTCCACTAGAGAGATTCTAACACAGATAGTGACCCTTAGCCCAAATAACACCAGTATATAATCAAAATGCACATAAATAATCATGTGACTGTGCATTGAGACTGCATCTCCAAGGACCAAAAAGACTGCCCTTCTCAATTCTGGCAATGCACAACTCAACCCTATTCTCATTCCATTACTCATCAAACACCTCTTGACATTTTACTATTCATCAAAAGTAAGTTGTCAAACATGGTAATGTAAGTATCCACATATACCAAAATCAATAACTCATTCAAGCAAACACATGCCTCTCGGATTAAATGGGAATCATCCCAAACACGTTCTTTCATTAATATTTAAACACCACATTCTATTGCGTGCGTGTGCATAAGTTATGCTAGTTTGGGATCTATTATAACAAATTCTAATTTTGCTTATTTGAAATTTCTTCTACATCTTAAAATAATAGGATATGGAAACTTAGGACGGTCATAACCATTCTGTTTTCTTACTTTAGCCTATTCCATGGTATTTGGGTTTTTAAAAGAAACAGATATTGCCTAAGGGAACTATTGTCCTTCAGTATTTCAATCTCAACCATACTGTTTCACACACCCACTTGCTCATGATAGGATTACAGCTCACATCTGCATTCTGCACACACACACCAAACTAGCCACCCTACATTTGAATTACTAACTTATATCTTCAGTAACTATCACTTCTTATATTTCTTCCTCCAAGGTCACACATGACAGGTTTAAGTATCATTGCTACTTTCAAATTACATAACTATAATTCTTTAATTTAAATAATTTTACCTTTTAAATGTTTGGGTATCCTTTTGTTAATATGGGTGAAACGCTATGGGGTTCTTTGAATAAGATTTAATTCCTTACTCCCTAAAAAGCATGTGCTAAGTCTTTGTTTTCCATTTTAGGTTATTCAACTTTAATCTTCCCAAATTTATACAAAATAGAGCTTTTAAAACAATAAGTCAACATGTGTACACTGCAATCAACTCAAGGATTCTAGATCCTCTTCAAAATTCCATAATCCAATAGGAAATATTATTTCTCAAACAAATCAACACCAGTTCAGTAGAGGTCAAATGGGAAAATTCACATAAAATTTGTAAATTTTTTCATAAGAAAATAAATAAACAGTGTACACAAACAAATCAAGCTCCAAATCCTCCCTCAAATCTGTGCAACATGTTGCATAAGCTCCACATACAGAAAAACATTTACACTTAAAGAAGGCAACAGCACATACGATTAGATTTTCTATATTCAAGTCCCATAAGCAAACTAAAAGACACAGCAGAGAAAAATAGCAACTGATGCAATTATCTTTAAGTGAAGTCTTTAAGAACTAAGCTTTAAGGATCTTAAAGCCCAGGGAATTTTCGGCTGAACCTAGAAAATTTACTCTACCACAAACTCTTGAGAGAATGAAGAATATCCTCCCCTAATCGCTGCATCTATAATCACTCACAATCTGGGTGTCCTGTTCCTATCTGCACTAACCATGTCCTTATTATTAAACACCTCAATTTTTTTTCTTCATCTCTCATTTTTCCTCCTAGTTCCATCCTTCAACAAAGCCAAGAAAATGAGGGCTGAGACAGACCCCACCAAAAATAAAATCCCCACAATAAAAAAAACTGCAGCACCTTCCCCGCCAGAGATGCAGCTGTTAGGATGGGCTTTAAGAGGCCCAAATATATCCTAAAATTGAAGTGGTTAAAAGATTTATAAGTTGGAGTTGATATTTGTATTATTATTTTTATTATAAATTATTAGATGTTGACACATGGATAGATAGTGTCCACTGATTAGCATCAATTAGGTCTATATAAATGTATTCCTCTTTTAGGGAATCAATCAATGAGAAATGAATGAATTTATATTGTTTTCCTTTTATCTTCTTTATTGCTTTCTCTATAGTCTTTAATGGTGTTTTTCTTAGAAGTAGAGTAGCTAGTTACAGCACTCCATCACAGCCAAACCAACAAACTCAAACCCTTTGTTATTACGGATAAAAGAGTTCATTATAATCTTGACTGAAAACAGATAACTCGCTTGCTCAACATATGTTGGAAGATCTCAAACCTTAATTTGTTCGAATATAATTGGTGGCTTAATTCAGTGAGCTATTTATAAGTTGAATGCTCAAAGAGTCAAAATGCAATGTGCACCACAAATTTGTACAAAGATGCAGTTAGGTTTGGTTTTGGGATGCATAAATATGATCTTCAAAATTTAAAATAGGTTTCTCACAATTTCATATTGAGCTGTTATACTCCTTTTTGACCAATCCATTGACAAAGCCTTCACCATTGACTCGTTTAGCTAATGTTTGATTTAAAATTTTTGTATGCATCCATTAGCTCAAGACAGAACTTGGGACCATGACAGTGGTTAAAACACTTATGTGAGTTCCTTATCGGAACTGGATCCTTCCTCTGCCATTTAATACTGAAATGTACAGGATGCAATTTTCCATTCAACGGTGATTAACTTTTTAAAGCAAATTTATGTTTAATTTCAATACAAAATAAAGTATTTTAAAAGGGTTGAGATTTGTGCAGTTAAAAAATTAACTGTAGGAGATCAAGATCTGTAGCCATGTTTTTGCAGACAAAGACTCAATTTTACTGTGGGGTGTGTTTTGTTTTCTTTTAATCTCAGCCTTTAGGTTAATCTAACAGCCCCTGTTTTTGCTGGAGAGAGCTGGAGACAAATTTAAGCTGGAGAGGATCTGGATCCTTCTCATCACATCATGGGTTATACCAATTGATAAATCTCTATCAGTTAATGATGAGAACACCTTACCTAAACTAATAATATCCCCTTTGTAAATTACAATAAATAAAAGGGGAGACCATTTCCAGAAACATACTGAAAAGTTAAAATAACCATCACCAACTTGGCTAAATAACATTTCAAGAGAAACAGAGGAGCTTTCATTACTTTCATCATCCTCTTTTCTTATATTTCATCATGATTTATCAATAGAATAATAAAAGTACACAAAATCTCACATCTAACTATCTTGAAATTAGTAAGAACTTGAAATAATTCTAAATTACAGCTGGATGATTAAACACATTCCTACAGTCAGTGACTCATACCAACATAAAAATTTATGCATATCACTCAAAAAAACTTTTGGCAGCATACCAATCACAAGACTAAAGCATCCTGCATCCCTTACATGAAAAGGAAATTGGGAAGAATTGGTTGAGTACAAACATTAATCCCTCACCAGTTAGAGAGAGGGAAGATAAGAAGAAGAAAAGGAACAAAGTCAGCTATCTTCAGCCTAACATCAGCTACATTAATCTATTCAACAATACAAACCTTCTAGTGCTACACGGTACATACTAGACACACTAGTTACGAGCTCTAATCGCATGCAAACAGAAATTTAGTGGTAAAAAACAAGTGCCTTCCACAGTATTACCAGGTTCACATTTCTCTCTGGTGAGTGGTACAAATATGGGTACACAGTGCATCAATTTGCAAAGTATGCAGCACATGAGGTGTACACTTAGCTAGTACTCTATTGGGGTTCATTGTAACTTTCTATACTTGCCTCACAATCCAATTTCAGAGGCCTATGAACAAAGATAAAGAATCACAATCCAAGGGGCTTCTTTCTCTCGGATTCTCACACCCATCGCAACCGGAAAATGAAATCTACATTTGCAGAGAACAAATGGGTGTTCCCACTAAAATTGAAAATCTATAACGATTACAAGCACCCGACACACCACCATCTAAATCATCATCAACATTTGCAGAGAATAAATGGGTGTTCCCACTTGCCAACAGTTCCCCGCTCTCTCTCCTCGTGCTAACCTCACCCATACTAACCCATATGCTCGCATTTTCCAAAACCCAAACCCCTTAAATCATTTAATCAATGGTTTCACTCCTCCAAAGCCCACCTCCCATTCTCCCATGTACAAAACTCGAGAAAAACAATAACTAAAAACGAATCAAGCCGCGAACAAGAAAAAGCGAAATAACCCAGAACACAAAACTCAAACTTTTACACAAGAAACGAGAGAGAGAGATAATTAGTTATTAAAGGAGGAACTCACTTGGATGAAGCGGCGGTTTCTTCTTCGAGCCAGTTGCGAATGTGCTTGACGTTACGCCGGAAGATGGATGCAGATTGCTTCACGTCACTCCTAAGGAGAAGAACGACGGCGCTTACACCCGCCACTGTCAGCACGAAATTCGTCAACCCCATGATGCCTTCACTTCGCACTCAGCACGACGATCCGCTGGTAAGGGTTCGGTGGGTTTTCTATTTTCTTTGGGGAAATAGGTTTTCTAATTTTCTAAAATGCATAGTTTTTTTTCCTTCTTTTTTTTTAATATAAAAAAAAAACCCTTACTTTTCATTTCTAACTAGCTTAGTTTTTTTTGTGTTCTACTGATATTTTATAATTTATAAGAGTAATTTATATATTATTTAAAATTTTAATATATTTTTATTTATTTAGCTGAAAATTTAATAAATATATGTTAGTAAATTTATCAGTAAATATTTAAATATATTTTTATATACATATATTTTAAAAAATTATTATCATTGAGAGTATTATCTTAGGTAGAATCTCATTTATTTTTAGTGATGTCTTGCATCCTTCATTTGGACTTTCTTTTAAAATAAGTTAATTTTGTTCATATTTTATTTGTACTCTTGATTTGAGATAACAAAATTGAGTGATTGTTTAATTATAATAGAATTTTATGTCTTATTAATTAAATATATTTATTATGAATTACATACATGTTTTTTTATTTTGTATTTGTAGTTGATTGCATAATTTTAACGTTTTAAATATATCATATTTAATAAATCAAATATTTTATTTTTTATTTTGATCATATGACAATTGATTATTGTAATTATAAAAAATATTCCTAAAAAATAATAAATTAATTAAGGTATTATATAAAATAAAAAATCATATAAGATTTAACGATTTAATTAAACCATATATATATTCATGGTAATTTTCTTAATTGTTTATATAATTTTGTCAAATTTTCTATAAATATTTTTTGTTAGTAAATAATTAAAATTGAAAAATTAAAAAGGAGAAAAAATCACAACTAGAATAATAAATTTTTTTATTATTTAATTAACCTAAAAAATAGCAGTATACCTTTTATTAAATAAATTTTGAAACTAAATATTCTTAATCAATCAATTAATTATCAACCAAACTCTATTAATGTAGTCAAATATATCTAATTACAACAATCAAATATTCAATATATCAACCAAATTTAAATAAACTATAATTAGCGTAAAAATTAGTATTTAATGATATATTTATATCTGGTATTAACCTTTTAATCTAACTAGATACATTAAATTAATTTTATTATATATTACTATATGAATAATTGTGTCCCTTAAATTAAAACTTTTAAACCTAATTTATTAATGTGGTTGAAACAAACAATAACGGATAAATAAGAATGAACATCCAAGTTTATCTATTAAAAAACAAAATTGAATTTACAAAATATAAAATTATTGATTCTCAATTCATAATCCTATAAAATAGAAAAAAAAAATTAGAGACCTATATAAAATAGAAGATAATACAATTAGTTGTGTCTCTATCAAAATTTGCCCTAATCTAGTTAGTTTGTATCTAGCACTTAGCATTTATGTTGTGTTTATAATTCTTGAAGATTCATCCAATCTTCTTTTGTATTTTGCTAAATTTCATGAATTTCGAAGCTTCCGTATACTTAGAGTAAGCAAAAATGAATCATAAAGCAAACCTAAGAGGTGCAGCAAGCAAATCAGGCCCAAAATGCATCAAAGCCCAAAAGACTCTTCTGGAAGTACATTTAACTCGCCCAAGCGAGTGAACATAGTGCAACTGGCTCGCCTGGGTGATCAACACCTGCAATTGGGCCTTCAAGTGGCCAAGTGGACGTGCAACTTGGGCCATAAACTCGCCCAAGCGAGTGGAACATGAAGAAATTGGTCGCTTGGGCGACCAAACTCGACCAGGCCAGCCTCTATAAATACCCAAGCACCCCCAAGGCCAAAACCACTTCTTGCAATTCTCCATTCTCTTCTCCCTTGCTCCTAAGCTTGCTCTCAAGCTTGAGGTTCTTCAAATCTTGTAATAGATAGTTTAGGATAGTGAGAGAGGTGAGGATTAGTGTGGAAACTCTACCGAACAAAGCAGTGATGAGTCTTTTCATCTATTCTTCTAATGAGGTTCTCTCCATGCTTGGCTAGCTTCTCTCAAAGGATTGGATGTAATCTTCTTACCCTTAAGTATCTCTTTTAATATTTATTTATGCATAAGTCTTTTCTATTTATTATTGGTAAATTTATTCCATACTTAATGCTTGATTATACTTGATCAATAGTTCCATGAAATAAGGTTCTAAGTTTAACTGGAAAGTACTCTTAAAACTTGAACTGAATAATTTTACTCTTTACGTTACGTTGCTAGGAATAGAGCATAACGTTTAGATTGCAAATAACACGCGAATATGATCGTAATGCTAGGGTATTTATTTCATATGCGAGGGATCGATATTTGATAAATATTCTTAGGATTCTCAAATACGAGGAATCAATTTGGGGGTGATTTTATGTGTGCATCAATAATAAAAGAAAATAACTTATGCATGGTAATATTAATTGAACTAAGGGTACGAACGATGAAATCCAATCCTGCGTTCTTGAATTAATCAAACTCGTTTTATTTTTCGTAATCTTTCATAATTTTCCGTAATTACTCATAATCTTCCGCATTAAATTTATTATTTCTGTTTCTTCTAAATTTTCATAATTTATGTTAATCCACAACTACATAAAACTCCGTTCACACTCATTGTACATAACTATTAAACTGTTAAACTTTATTTGAATTAACTGAGTAAAAATCAAGTCTCTGTGGAGACGAACTTTTATAAATTTTGTAGCTTACAACGACAATTGGTACGCTTGCCAAAAGTCTAACACTTACATATCATAATCCTATAAAATATACTTGTAATTAAGTATTTTTTACATTTATACTTTGATAAAAAAAAACATACCATATCAGTTTACATAGTTTTTATATCTAATATATAAAATTCAAAAAATAGAATAAATATAAAATTTAAATATTTTAATATATACGATTTACCATAATTGATTTAAAATTCTATTGAAAATAGAATAAAATATAATAAATATAAAATTTGTATTAATTAAATTATATAAAATCTACATTAATTAAATTATTTAGAAGGAATAAATATAGAGATGACACATGGCATTCTTCCATAAGAATAAAACTTTCTTTATATATATATATATATATATATATATATATATATATATATATTAGATTTCTATAATTTATTTCTCATTTTTATATTTTTGTCCAAGTAATTTTTCTTTAATTCCTTAAATTCATTATTGATAGTTCTTGCTATTAAAAATTACTAACGATGACCGACATGATTAATGATTGTAGACATTAGAAAATGCGATATTAACAAATAATTATATCAATAAGTATCATATTAGTAAATGATGATGTGAACTAGTATTATGCTAAAAAAAACTATCGTTATAGAAGTCACAATAGGAATTAAAAATAAAAAATAATAATGTATACGAATAAGAACAAAAACAATATCATTTATAGGATTAAAAAATATATATAATTTATAGGGATTCAAAATAATAATAAAATATAGGACTAAAACAAGATAACATATTTACTATGATGAAAAAAGTGTTTAAGTTTTACATGAAAGTTTGATTGGAGACTTGTTTGAAGGTTTGACTAGGTTGAAAATCTAATTATGTGACTTATTTGAAAGTTGGACTCTAGAGATACTGTTTTGAAAATAATTAATTCAAGTTTAAAAAGTAACTCATCATAAATGATTAAGTTAATAACTTAAACTTATTTAAGTCAAGTATGACTGGATGAAAGAGACTAAGATCTTAGTGCTATGATTTTTGGGACTACTCCACTACCAGAAAATAAGTTTTTAACATCAATTATTTTTGACTTTCAACATTGGTTTTTAATCAATGTTGAAAGCACTGATAATAAAAGTATCAACATTAACATTAGTTTTCAAAGATCGATAACATTAATTTTTAAGAAAATCGATGTCGTATAATAAGAAATAAACCAAAAAAATGTAAAATATGCAAATATCAACATCAGTTTCCCAAAAAATCAATGTTATTGTGAAAATACAACATCGGTTCTTGGAAAAACAAATGTTGTAAGATGTACTACAACATCGATTTTTTGGAAAATCGATGTTGATTTTTGCACCATAACATCGATTTTTGGAAAAACCGATGTTGTTTTTTGTAATTTTTTTAATATCCTGTCTATTTTTTAATATTACTCAAATCTGCAAATTAAAAAACAAACCAATTCAGACAGTTTCATTATACAAATTTTTATATTATTATTGAATAATTACTATCAATTATAAGAAATAGTTGAAAACAAAACAATAATGTCAATACATAAAATCATTTACTATAATTGATTCTAATTAAACTATTCATACAATTGTAAAATTCCTTAAACACATAATGTTTCATTTTTTAATTCTGAGATAAAATTTTGCCCATTGAATGCGAATTAACTTTAATCTCTTGTTCTAATGGTCTTAGATCAGTAAAATATTGCATGATATAATAAAACATAACTTAATCAATATAAAGAATAACAAGTATAACAAACAAAATTAGTTTTGAAATAAAAAATTACCATTTCCTAAGTATCCTTAAAACCTCCTAGGACTATCGTTGACATCCAATGCATCACATAATAGTTGCACTCAGTGCTTCCTTTTTGCTTATTACACTAAATTCAATAAGATATTGAAAGTTAACCTAAAATTATCCCTGTACAATAATAAATGTAATTTTTAAGACATTAACCATTGTTTAAATTACTTACTTTAACTGGAATTCATTTAGTAGTAGCTTTGGATTTACTTTCTTGAATATCATTGAATCCCTTCAAAGCATTGGTTAAGAGAAACATGCATATTGTACAATTAAAATATTGATGTGAAATACTAATGATAAAGTAAATGTATTACAAAATACAACTGACCTGTTAATAATTCATTTCAAGTAGTTATCCGACTTATTGTGCAAGGAATAGAACCAGACGACACATTGTCCTTGAGACATATAACAACCAATTGCCAATGTGCACTGGATTGAAGAACATTAAGTTATTATAGGGCATACATTATTTAAATTGATTTGTTCGGTTTTACTTACCCATTCAAGTAGGCTCCTAAGTAGACATCTCTCTGTGAATTTTGCATCCATTTCTCATATTCAAATTGTGATTGTCCAGATCTGCATCTTTGCATGGACTGTGCCTCAAGGAATCCATACACTGATGCATTCCCTAATCGCACATTTAACTCATTCATATTCCTATTGTTGTTAAAATAAAGTAAATTTCGCATAAATTTAAAACAATTAGTTATGTAATGGACTGTAATGTAAAGTGACTTACATAATCCACATTTGTATAATAGAGATGCTGAGACATTGATCACCATGTATTATTTCATAAACATCTTCATGCTTTATGTGCAAGAGGACGCCATCATTATACACCCCAAACACAATTGAATCGAACGACACCTGCATAGTCCATCAGGTTCTTGTTTATCCTACATAGTTAATGTGATCTAGTATAAGGGATCATCATCAGGTTCCGGGCTATCTACAGGTTTTGCTAGTCCATCAGGTCCTTGTTTATCCTACATAGTTAATAAACACAAGTCAATGACAATAAACACTTTATTTGTAACAAATCAATTTTAATAATAACAAACACAACAAAAATAAATACATGCTCTGAAAAAGGTTGTACAAGATGTGTCGGCCAAGCAAGGAAGGTTTAAGGGCTTGCCCCATTAACTAAACCTCTTGAGTGGGTATAGGTGAAAACACAATGAATACACTTCAATTAACCAAGAGGGGGGGGGGTGAATTGGTTAAAACAGTTATTTAAAATTTTCTTAAACAATTTGTGAAATTAAAATGAAGATCGTATCACTCAATCACCTTTAATCAAAATCAGAAATTTTCTTTCAATCAAGAGACACCTTGCAATGCAGAATTACTTCTTGTTGATTATACTTTGATCACCCAAATACAAGCAATGAAAAATATTCAGATTTAGAACAAAAACACAGCAATTTATACTGGTTCACCTCACTAACATGGAGGCTACATCCAATATCTTCTAACCAACACTAGGTCAGAGTTTTCACTAAATCAAAAGAATTCTTTTACAAGTGATTATCTTTATAAACCCTAGATAAAGAATCTGAATTCTAAAACACTATTAGAAAACAAATCACAAAGATCCTGAGAACCCTACTCAGATCTTTATCCCTAGAGAACACTACTCTAGAAAGCTTGAAAGAATCTATTTGATATTCACAACAAAATTTGAAATTCAGAAAATCTGAAAGAAATTCTAAAATAAAGAGTCAAGAGAGACACAAGTTGTGATCCTTAATGATTGAATGAATGAATGAACGAAGTTACCAATCAATCCAGGTTGAATAAATGCCAATGATCAGAATCAACTCTCTTGAAAAACTCTATCTTTAACACATCATATCTAAAAAATTAGTAATCATTTGATCTTATGCAAGATGTGTTTCACTCAGTAAATCAATATTTTGAACTTTAGAAAGCTTAGAAACCTTTGGGTCACTCAAAGATTCAAAAGTAATTCGTGTGTATAAAGTGCAGACCCACAAAGCTTTAAATAGAAAACTGATTTAACAGAATGTAGTCGATTAAAACGTTAGTGTAATCGATTATTTAATCATCATTAATCGATTAATACACTAAATAATCGATTAAATCGTTCTTCAGCTTTCTGGAAAATATTCACAAACAAGATAATCAATTAATACGTGACTTAATCAATTAAAGCAGTCATCAGGTAAGTGAAAATAAGCATTGGTAATCGATTATATAAGAACGGTAATTGATTAAAGCAGTCAAGCTCAAATATGAAATAAGCCTTTGTAATCGATTACAGTTTGTTGTAATCGATTAAAGCAGTGAGGCATGCTTTTCATTTTGTACTAAGTAATCGATTACAAGAAGCCAGTAATCGATTAATATGTTCTTCATGGGTTTTCCAGATTTAAAACAAAGCATTTAACCGATTAAAAACATTGTGTAATCGATTAAAGCAGAGAGATTTCATTTTTCCAAAAACATAACCATGTGAACTTTGTTTCTTTTAAAATCATTGAATAACTTTAATATTCTAATGAAAACATGTATGCATGTTAATGAGAATGCAAATGCAATGCAAGGATCACAAGGCCGTGTACTTGAACCACTTAGACAAATTACAAATGCCTTCAAATTGATTGGGCATGTAAAAAGCTAAAACATCAAGCAAATTGCTTCAACCTTGCTTTGATCTTCTTGTAGCTCCCCGTACATCCAACAATCTCCCCCTTTTTTGGCTTTGAACATGCCAAATATCAATTATTCATTTGTTTAGATTTTAATTGCTTTTGAGGGATGAATGATAGGAGATTTATTCTTGATATCCTGAAATCAAATCATCCTTTTTGCCAAGTGCAAGTGTCAAGTATAAAGTTTGCATACACATAAGTCATTCCTTCAATTTGCTCCCCCTGACTTGGGTAGTTTTTTTTTCATAAGCATTCAGAGCATAAAAAACAAAGCAAAACATCGCACAATTATTTCTCCCCCTATTTGGATTATCAAAGACAAAAATACTAATAATGTTCATAGTATAAACATTGAGAATATAGAAAATAGAGAGCTAAACTTGTATTAAATGAAATAGAACATGCAGTACATTAATCAAAGAGAACTTAAACTTAGGAAATGAAAACATAACAAAAACTTATCAAAGCATAACAGAAACAGAAACTGGAAAGAAAACATAAACACCCTAACTGAGTTGATCAAACTCATTAAGAACAATCCTAACTTCTATGTTTTCTAGCCTAGACTTCAACTCTTCCAAGGATGAATTAGTCTCAACCCTGTGCTCATGGTGAAGAGACAATAATGCATCCATCTCTTTGAATCATGAGAGATTCAAAAGGGCTGTAAGATGGTTGTGAAGGGCCTTCAGCTTCTTCTTCTTCTTCATCATCTCCTTCTTTAGCATCAGTGTAACAACCCGCCACGTCGTTACTATATTACTAACTCATGACCATGATATAAATTCATTTTTAATAAAAAGAACACCCCTTTAGTTGCTTGTGAAAACGATGATAAATTTTTCGCGAGCATATAACGACCATCCTCATAGAAAATAACCATAACATAATTAAAGGCACTCATAAGACATTTCGAAAATATGTATGCACATACCAGACATAATTTAACTACAAGTACAAAAGATTATGTCTCAAAATATACATCAAGTGTTTTACAAATAGAAAGAGAAATAGAAGACATAGGTGTAATTAGCAAAACAATGAGTGCATCCGTTAAAAACAAGGGGTGCATTTAGCAAAGTGCAACTCCTGCCCGAGATCATGTCCATGGACATCCTGGCAAAACATGGCGACTCCAAACAACCCGGTCCTTTCCCAAAAGCACCTACTGATGCCTATCTGCTCACACGAACGCGGTTCGCGATCATCACAGGTACCAAACCACAAGGTACAACAAAGCAAATGTGAGTTCATCATATTAATTAACAACAATAAATACAATAGAGAAGGGACACACCCAGTCAAGAAGCAACACGGTCATCAACATATCAATACGAACATTCCAAGCATCCATCAAACACTAACATCCACGAACATCCACAACATCTCATAAATTGACTTGTAATATCTAGCATGATGCATGCTCCTGACTCAATTCTCATTATGCAATGTGGTACCATATCGGAAACAGGCCAAAATCCATGGTACGAATGATTACTGCAATACGTCAGGGTCACTCTATTATGCATAGGACTCACCCCCATGGTGATAAGCCAAAATGGGTGTCATAAGGATCTCCCTACAGACGTGGCCCCCCAATACTTCTCGTACTATGCAGTCAACCATCCTATTTCCGTCATGCAAATGTCATGTGTTACGTAGGCACCATCAATGTATGACCCAGCTAGGAACACAATCCTTTCTCGCAAGGGTAACTCGTTATACACCCCCTATGTAACATACCGCCCACACAAGGGCCCAACGATGCACTGACCCTAGTCCTCCCAAGGTTTACCACCCGGTCCCGACATCTCACGTCTATACATAAAATATCACCACAACACCATCAATGTATGACTCGGAACCAGGCTCAACTCGACCTGGCTAGGATAATTCCATACACCCCGTGGGTATTTATGTATATCCAAACGCATTCCTCATCTCAAGCCATCACATAGGCCGAGTTCAAATGCCACCAACATAATCATATGCGTCACTCACAAACACATACAAACAAGTGAATTGGTGTGAAGTACGAGGTATCCGGGTTGACACTTAGATATACTTTCTCAAGTTAAAAATCCGAACAAGGTCGGACAAAGGCGGAAAAGGTCGGTCAAGGCCGGTAGAACCCGAACAAGGTCGGTAGGGGTCAGTCAGAGGGGTAAAGTTTGGACAAGGGAAAACAAGGGTAGTAAAACGGGCGAGGTCGGAGGAACTCTATCGAGGTCAGTTGGGTTTAGTAAGGTTTTGCCAAAGGCGGTCAAGAGGTCCTTAGATTCCTTATAAAGTCCTAAGGACTGGTTCTACACTATGTAATCGATTGCATAAGCGTTGTAATCGATTACAACAGATAGCGCTTGTAAGACCCCGGGTTTGTATTTCACCAACCCACACAAGGGTGTAAGGGAACCCGGTAGCTCATTTCCCAAGAGCAGACAGGCTCTGCCGAGTAAGGAACCCGACAGTTCTTAAGAAAAGGGGTTTGGACTTAATAATTCTAAAGGAAACAGTCCACCCCGGGTAAGGAACTCGGTCTCTCTAAGGAAATGGAAGGATGAGCTTCTAGAGACGACACGTGTATGGAACCCGCTCATGATATTAATGCATTTAATGACTCAAGCCAATACAATGACCAATCTCAACGTCATTCACAAACACTACAACAAGTGAATAGGTATGCAATATTAGGTATCTGGATTGACACTTAGTCATAACAACTGATGTAATAATCCTAAACAAGGTCGAACAAGGGCACAAGGTTGTCTGGGTAAGAAAGCCTGGTAATTCACAAGGAAATAGGTACGAGCTCTGTCGAGTAGAAACCCGATAGCTCTTTTCCCGAGAAGGTACGAGCTCTACCGAGTAACGAACCCGGTGGCTCTTTCTCTTCTCATGAAGTAACTTGAGCTCGGTAGCTCTAATGGGCCACCCCAGGTAAGGAACCCGGTACATCTAAAGAAAAGGAAGCAAACCCTAGCAGCTCTTAAGGGAACAACCCTGGGAAAAGAAACCCGGTATATAGACATTTACCAATGAGGACTAAGTTACGTCCTTCATGCACACATGCATGGTACGTGAATCGTTCAACTCGGCATTCCGATCTCGGTAGCTGACGTCACGAATAAAGGTTTGACACATGCAACTTGGCCAACCCTTCCCGGCAGCCGACGTCACAAACAAAGGTTTGACACAGGCAACTCAGCCAACCCTTCCCGGCAGCTGACATCACAAACAAAGGTTTGACACATGCAACTCGACCAACCCTTCCCGATAGCCGACATCACAAACAATGGTTTTGACACATGCAACTCGACCAACCCTTCCCAGCAGCCGACGTCACAAACAAAGGTTTGACACATGCAACTCGGCCAACCCTTCCCGGCAGCCGACGTCACAACATAAAGGTTTGACACATACAACTCGACCAACCCTTCCCGACAGCCAACGTCACAAACAAAGGTTTGACACATGCAACTCGACCAATCCTTCCTGGCAGTCGACGTCACAACACAACCCGGTAGTTGTCTTCCTCACACCATTTACAGACATCATCAATATATTTTACCCAGCATATTAAATAACAGAAACACACTTTAACCCAACCATGATATCAAAAATCATTATTAACACAATAAACTCCCCTTACCTCCACAGGGATTCTTTTCTTTAGATCTAATGTGTGTTTTGTTTGAACACTCGTTCTCACAGCGACAAAGAATGAAAAGTTAAGCTTAGTTCACGAATTCTTCTTAACAGAGAGGGTTTTCCGCTGCTGCTATGGTGGTTCTTGAGAATTTAAGTGGTACAGAAGGTGGGAGAAGAGAAAGATTTCTGGTGCAAAGATTTTTAGAGAGAGAAAAAGAAGAAAAACACGTCCAGAAGTGAGAGTGAACCATTCTTCCGCTTTAGGCTTATTTATAGACGAAGCATTCAGGCAAGTTGCCAACAACTTGATTCAGCCAGCTATCACAGCCACCATAGTTGCCTACTTGCGTGACTGAACAACCACCATAGCTACCACCATTTTTACTATGCGTGTACGGATGGCTTATCTCAGCCATAAAATTTGACTTTCACCTTTTACGCTCAAACACCCATGCAAAACACTTTTACAGATTTCAAGATTTATATTTAACAATTAATCAACACAAATATCTTTCTACTTGTAAAATTTCAAGGTGTTACACAAGCGGCGGTGGCCACTGGTAGCTGTGGGGGTGGAGGAGGATGGGGAGAGGTTGGGTGGCTCTTGGAGAAGAAGAAAACCAGAATTTTTGTGTTTTTCACGTTGCTGCACCATATAACCAACTTGACTCCCCCAGGCAAATTTTGGTAGGTATTTTGGCTCGCCTGGGTGAGCTGACCCAATTTTGAAATTTCACTGCTTCTGTGAAAAATTAATATCTCGCGTTTCAGATGTTATTTCACTAATCCCATCTGGAAAAAGTTAAATATGTGGTTTAGGATCCTATCTTTAAAATTGTAAGGAGATCCAACGGTTAACCAATTCAGAATTGTGATTTTACTAAAATAGGTTTTGGGTCAAACTTGAAATCACACAATTTCAACGTAGCTCAAACAAACTCCACATAACTTAACATCCACACTAAGAAATTGTACAAGGATAATTTACACAAAAATTCAACTAATCTAAACTAATAAAATAATTAAATAACACAAAAAATACATCAAACGTCTATTTTTAGTTATCAAAATTCCAGGACGTTACAGAGGCACTGTACAAGAAGGTTCATGCTGCCATCCGTGCTGATTCTTCTCTCAAGAAATTTGAGAAGCAGCCCCCGAAGGAACGCAAGAGGTAAAATTGATCTGAAATAGTTTAATGTATGTATATTGTTTGTCATTTTATTTCTAACAAAATTGATTTGTACCTGTTGCTGGCATGGCTTTCTTTTTAGCTACTTATGTGTTCTTTATCTACTGTTACTATATATTTTGTTTGACTTTTAGAAATTTTGGTCTGGTAACTTAGTTATAGTATTTATTGATTGGAGATTGTAATTGATAACCAAGTGCTCCTGGGTGTTTACCAACTTATGCGTGGAAACAGAAAAAACATTCGTATAGAAGTTTGTTTGGCAATCTCAAATATCACTTCTAGGAACGAAGCTCAAATAGAGGTAAGGAAAGGTTAATGTGTTCTTGTTTGGTTCTTTTTTTTAATGGAAATTTTGGTCCTTGTTAATTTGTTCAATCATTTTTAGTTTCAACGTGCACTTAGTCTTCTTTTTTCAATATAAATTATAGACCTGCAAGAAATGAGTGGATGAACTCAAAAACATATTTAGAAACTTAATTATGTTATCTTTAACTTATTTATTTAATTTTACTGCACATGTACTTTTATTTTCCCTTTGAGTTATATGTCCTACAATGTACTATATGGATTTAAGAGAGAATTGTTCTCACTTAACAGAACAACAAATCTTGATCATACAATTGTACACGGATGGCTAAGACTAAGATTGGATTTATTCAATTTTAATATTGACCATTTATGTATTGTTGTATGACCAAGATTAGTTGTTCTCATGAGAACAATTCTCACTTGATATGCTTCCTCTATGTATATGTAAGTATTGTAGTTTAC
The DNA here is from genome assembly GCA_013407115.1 of Glycine latifolia. NCBI lineage: Eukaryota > Viridiplantae > Streptophyta > Magnoliopsida > Fabales > Fabaceae > Glycine > Glycine latifolia. The sequence continues at coordinate 20,691,292 of CM023959.1, read as the reverse complement.
TATGCATAACCACTTGTGAAATTTATGAATGGGATTACTTTTATGCCTTACTTAAGGAAATGCTATTTGTATATCCTTGTGAAGACTTTGGCTATGCTCTCTTTGTAATCAGTAATATGCCAACATTGTACAAGGAAATAAGTTACTTATTTTATTAATTTTTTTTAAAAAAAAAAAACATTCTAAGATGGTTATATGATAAACCGTCTTAGAACATCTACTTTCTAAGACGATTTTTCAAATAACCGTGTTAGATCGTCTACTTTCTAAGACAGTTTTTGGGAAACCATCTTAGAATCCTCATTTTTTTTAAAAAAAGACATTCTAAAATGGTTTTGGGGAGAACCGACATAGAAATCGAGATTCTAAGACGGTTTTAAAAATCGTCGTGGAAAGTGTTGACTTTTCATGATGTTGATTACAAAGATGATTCAAAAACTGTCATTGAATGACTTATAAAATAGTGATAAAAAAACATTTTTTTTTAATGATGTATGTTTTTTCTATCCATGAGATTTTCAAACCAAATAAATGATACTCTTTTTCACTTAGATCAATGACATATTAGTTTGATTTTTAAAGTTTAGAGACCCAGCTGCAATTTTTAAAAGAATAATTATGAATCTAATTAAAAAATCTTAAATAATTTAGACACGTATAGATTAATTTAACCTTTTTCTTTTCACGCCCATGAATTTTAATATCACACTTTGAATCACAGACTTAAAGAATTTAAACTCCTTAATTGTATTCGAATCAACCTCTATATCAGATCTTAATTAGACTTCTTTATACAACGAATAAAGTATGATTAGGTTGTTAATAATGAACGTAACATATTATATGCTAGCACGAATATTAAGCAACTATGATCTCTTTTTCCTTTTGAATGAGTTTCTATTCGACACCTTAGCCGCTATGCCTATATATAAATAGCATTAGCATCAGTATGAGAATGACCTTATATTTCTTACCAAAAACAAATCCAACGTGTAAATGAATTTTGGAGAATGGTGCTTGAAACTACCATGGATTTTAGTGGACAATATTCGGAGAGGTTTGAGGAATATCTTGGATAGACTTTAGTTCCTCCCCCCACCCCACCAATAAAATAAGGTAAATCAATCTCATTCAAGAATCTTAAAAAAAAAAAAATCAATAAGAATAATGTGCAACATATTCTTAAGCTACAGGTGGTTGAGTGGGGCAATCGTGTTCATATTGTTCAATGATCACTCTTAGCAACAAGTTAAGCAAATCTCCTCCCTAGCTTGTTTCTTGTTAGGCAAAATCACTACTCTTTCGGTCGGTTGGTGAAAAGAGAAAACATCTCTGTTAGAATAGCACAAAAGAAATAAAATAGAAAATGAGAAAGAGTAAGTCCTTTAATTAATTTTTTATATATAAATAGACACTTTAAACTTTAATGTTATCCCAATTAATCTTTAAATATTATTATTTTTATAAATAAATACCACAAACTTTAATTTTATTCCAATTAGTATTTAAATTTACCATTTTTAAAAGTATAGACACTTTAAACTTAACTTTAATGAAATTGATACTTAATATTTATCCTTTTTACAAATAGTTTGTCTACCAATATAAAGTTCAAAAACTAACCAAACACGAAAACTCTATAATTTATTTATCTTAAAAGTCAATCATTCACTAATCTTTATTTATTTATTTTGTAACTACTCATTTTTTCATATATTCAAATGTAATAAAACTCATGATTAACCTAGTGGTGTAAAATCATATTGTGTTCATAGGTAAAGAAACAATTTATTTAGCAAGATAACTCATGTTCAATTACTTATGTGTAAAATTCTTTTGAGCCAACGATGTAATGACCCGCCTCGTCGTTACCATATCTCTAACTCTTAATTTCGTCATTAACACGTTTAAATTGAAAATCACTTTAATTTGATTATGAAAACTGTAGTAAATTTTTCGCGAGCACATAGTAATCATCATCATATAGTAAATACGTAAATAAAATACATATGAGATACTTCAAGTACATATATATACAAAACATGGTTTAGTTTTGGGTACAATCAACCATGTCTAAATGTATTAAGTATTTTACAAAGGAAACAATAAATTAAATGTCAGGGGTGTGATCAGCAAAACACAGGGTGTAACTAGCAAAACATAACTCCTGCCCGGGATTTAGTCCATCGACATCCCAGCCACTCAGCGGCTCCTACCAAAAGATGGTTATCTTCCAAAACCTATTGCTGCCCGTCTGCTCACACGAACCCTATTCACGATCATCACAGGTATCAAACCACACGGTACAACAAAGCAAATATGAGTTTATCATATAAAGTAACAAGCAACAAATAACATCAGTTAAAGAAGACAATTTGAATATCATAATATCACAACCATAGCCCGACATTTCATCACACAGCCACATGGACAATCAATCCACAGACATTCCACAAATCAACTTATATTGCCTAGCATGATGCATGCTCCTACCATTCTCTCAGCATGCAATGTGGTACCATCATAGAAATAGCCCATCCCTGTGGTCTCGATGATGCAGTAGCTTGTCAGGGTCATTCTGTCGTGCACAAGTTGCTCCCCTCCGGTAGTGATCAGCATCCGGGTGTCAGAAGGAGTACCCGACAGATGTGACCCCCTAATACTCCAGTACCATATAGCCAATCATCTTATTTCCGTTGTGTAAATGTAGTATGTCACATTTGCACCATCAATGTATGGCACGGCCCGGGACAATTCGGTCCTGCCTAGGATAATGCCACACACCCCCCATGTACATACACACCACCCCAAACGAGGGCCACCCCAAACGAGGGCATCATCGATGCACTGATCGTGATCCTTGCAAGGGTCCTGGCATCTCACGTGTCTATACATAGTATATCACCACAACACCATCAATGTATGACCCGACCAGGAATGTACTCCTCCAGGCTAGGTTAATGCCATACACCCCCATAGGTATTTATGTATATCCACCCGCATTTGATAACCATGGGCACCATCAATGCATGGCCCGACCCGAGAACAAACCTGTCCTGGCTAGGATACTTCCATGCACCCCCATGGTATCAATGCATATCATCATCTCATGAGACAACCTTCCAAGGTTTCAACATCACCATATAGATTCATTACACACATGTTAGTAGTACACAACATAGACTAGAGAACCGGTGTGAAGTATCGAGTGTCCGGGTTGGCATTTAGACATAATCACTATGATTATGAGGTAAGAACCCGAACAAGGGCAGACAAGGTCGGACGAGGTCGGACCTTGGACTCACAAAAACACCAAAGACGGACTTGGATTATGCAATCGATTACATAAGCATTTGTAATCAATTAAAAACAGACAATACTAGCCCGACAACTCTAAAGAAAGAAAAAGGCTCAGCAACTTTAAGGAAAGGAACGAGTTTGGGAAAGAAACCCTGTCTCTCTAAAGGAAGGAGAGCAAGTTTGACATTTTGAGAGAAGAAATGAACCCGGGAAAGGACATAAGCTCGACAGAGTAGGGAACCCGATGACCCTTTTATCGAGAAGACACGAGCTCATCCGAGTAGAGGACCAGATGGCTCTTATACCAAGAAAGCACGAGCTCACTCGAGTTAGGAAACTCGATGGCTTTTTTCCCGAGAAGGCACAAGCTCATCCGGGTAGGGGAACCCGATGGCTCTCCTCCCAAAGAGACACGAACTCATCCGAGTTAGGGAACTCAATGGCTCTTTTCCCGAGAAGGCACGAGCTCATCCGGGTAGGGAACTCGATGGTTCTTCTCCCAAAAAGACACGAGTTCATCCAAGTTAGGGAACTTGATGGTTCTTTTAGAAGAACTTGAGCTCAGAAGCTCTAAAGGGAGAATAACAGACCCCGGGTAAGGAACCCGGTACATCTAAAGAGTGAGCTTAACAGCTCTAAGGGAACAACCCCGGGTAAGGAACCCGGTATATTGACATCCGCCAACAAGGACTACTAAGAGTCACGTCCCACATGTACATATACATGCCATGTAAAGAGTTCAGCTCAGCATACCCAACCCAGTATCTGAAACCTCCACAAACACTACCAAAAAGTGTCTTGGGAGTTTTCAGCATCAAATGCTAACTTCATACACATGCACAAGGAGTTCTTACAACATCAACTCCCTCACAAAAACACTATCGACTCTTCGTTCCATAACACCATTGAACATCAACACATAGGAACATCATCAAATTTCAACACACCACATCCCATTCGTTAAAAGACAATTTTACTAAGGAAATAACATAGAACAGGGACATGCAGTCATCCTCATAGTCGAACTCCCTGGTTCCCAACTATTGTATCTAAAGTTGTTATTAAACATGATAAACTCCCTTTACCTCACCAGGAGTTCTCCTTGAAGTCGAGCAGCGCTGAAACACTATCCTCTAAAGCGTGAAAGCAAGGGTAGAGCTCCGTTCTCCTTGAGTTTCACGAAGGGTCGTCTAAGACTTCCGCTCCGATCACGAGGTTCCTCTTGACGTAGGGGGGTTGAAGATGACATAGAAGGGTTGAGGAAGAAAGGTTTCTGGATGTGGGTGAGCTTAGAGAGAAAAAGAGAGAAAGGTGCAAGGAAGAAGAAAGGAAAAACATGCTTCCGCTGCACACTCTGTTGCTTAAGTACGCAGCTGACAGGACATGTCTACCTTTCGTGCAAACACAACAACCACAAGTCACAGAGTTGACTTAACCTAACCTCCTCTAACACACATACCAAGACAGAAACACAACAAACAATAATTACCAAAATAAACCAAATAATCAAGCAACATAACACACATCAAACATCCATTTAGCAACTCAAAATTTCAGGGTGTTACAAACGACAACTAGGGGTGAGTAACCATTTAAGACATGGTTCACGAAGCTTGTGTTTATAGTAGTCGGATAAGTCCAATCCATGAATTAAATGAACAATTTCAACTCCATATCCAATTTGCAAAACCTAGGGATAAACAGGTCAGTTCATGGATCTAAATAATGATTTGAAAAACAAAAATTAAAATAAAAAATTTATAAAATTATAAGAAAATTTTCCTTCACACTACCAGAAAATAGACTTTAACATAGTTTATTCGACTTTCAACATCAATTTATAACTGATATTGAAACCATCGACGTTAAAAGTATCAATGTTAACAATGGTTACACAAAATCGATGTTAACACACACTATATAACATCAGTTTTTAAGAAAACCGATGTCGTATAATAAGCAGTAAACAAAAAAAATGTAAAATATGCAAAAACTAACTTCAATTCTTAGGAAAATCGATGTTATTGGGTGCAACACATTGGTTTTTAAGAAAACCAATGTTGTTAGGTAAAAAAAAACATCGATTTTCCTAAAGACCGATGTTGTGAGTGCACCACAACATCGGGTTTTAGGAAAATCGATGTTGTGAGTACACCTGACAACATTAGTTTTTAGAAAAATCGATCTTATCGTGTGCATCACAATATTGATTTTTAGGAAAATTGATATTTTTTTATAACTTTTTTCAATATCTTATCTATTTTTTAAATATTTGCCAAACCTGTTAATTAAAAAATATATCAATCTAGGTAGTTTCATAATACAAATTTTTATATTATTATTGAATAATTACTATCAATTATAAGAAATAGTTAAAGAAAACAATAATGTCAATAAATAAAATCATATACAATCGAATGTAATTAAACATAACTCTACAATTGTAAAATTCCTTAAACACCTTGTGTTTCACTTTTAACTATGAGTTAACATCTTGCCCATTGAATGCAAATTGCCTTTATTGTCACTGATTGAATGGTCTTGGATCAGTAAAATACTACTTGATATAATAAAACATAACTTAATCAGTGCAAATAATAAAAAGTATAACAAATGAAATTAGTTTTGAAGCAAATAATTATCATTTTCCAATTATCCTTGAAACCTCCTTGGACTATCGTCATCCAATGCATTACATAATAGTCGTACTTAGTGTTTCCTCTTTTCTTATTACACTAAATTCAATAAGATATTCAAAGTTAAATGAAAATTGGTGTACACAATAGTAAAATGTAATTTTTAAGACATCAAGCATTGCTTAAATTACTTTAACTGTAATCCATTTAGCAATAGCCTTGGATTTACTTGACTATCGTTGAATCCCTTCAAAGCTCTGGTTAAGAGAAACATGCATCCATATTGTACAATTAAAATATTGATGTCAAATACTAATGATAAAGTAAATGTATTAAAAAATACAATTGACCTGTTAATAATTCCTTTCAAGTAGTTGTCGGACTTATTGTGCAAGGAACAAAACCAGACGACAACATTGTCCTTAGGACATATAAAGATCGGTTGCCAATATGCACTACATTGGAAAACATGAAGTTATTATAGTACATACATTATTTAAATTGATTTGTTTAGTTTTACTTACCCATTCAAGTAGGCTCCTTGGCAGATATCTCTATGTGAATTATGCATCCATTTCTTAATATAATCCTCAGATTCAAATTGTAATTGTCTATATCTCTGTATGGACTGTGGCTCAAGAAATCCATACACAAAGGCATTCCCCGATTGCAGACTTAACTCATTCATATGCATATTGTTGTTAAAATAAAATAAATTATGCATCAATTTAAAATAATCAGTTATGTAATGGACTGAAATGTAAAGTGACTTAGAGAATCTACATTGGATAATAGAGATGTTGAGACATTAGAAATATCTTCATGCTTTATGTACAAGGGGACATCATCATTGTACACCCTAAACACAGTTGAATCCCACGACACCTGCATAGGCTTGAGGAAAACCTGTGGGATCGTCAATGTCATCTGGTATAGGGGATCATCATCAGGTTCTTGCCTATCTACAGGTTTTTCTGGTCCCTCGGGTCCATGTTTATCCTACGTAGTTGATAAACATAAGTCAATGAAAGTCAACACGTAACATATCCTTTTTTATTAATAACAAACACAACAAAAGGAAATACATGTTCTGAAAAGGGATGTACAAGATGTGTCGGCCAAAGGGCTTGCCCTACTAATTGAACCTCTTGAGTGGGTACAGGGACACGAGCATCGGCATCTCAAGCTTTCTCAACACCGACCTTCACTTGATCATTTCCAAAGGGGACGTTGTGAACGATTGTCGACCCCTTATAAACTCTTCCGAGGGCAACTAGGTGGGGAGGATTGTCATAAACATACAACCCATGTCTATCTAATGCACCCGTGTTTGGGTTCTATCATGAAGGATCGACACAACTTCCTTTTCTACTGACACGGGTAACAGAAGGACCAACCTTAGTCTTAGGAGGCAGCATGGGTCCTTGGGATTGCATATGGTTGAAGGACATTAGTTGTCGAGTCACTTTTTCAGTGATCGACTGCTCTAGCTCGTCCCTGATTTTCTATGTCAGCTTCTCGGTAATATTTTTTGTTAATCAATGTACCTCTTTTGGGTTGATTAACATAGACATGCAGGAGCTTGCTGAAGCCGGTCCAAAGTATTGTCTGATCATCACACTGGCTCTAGCAGCACGGACATGGCCATAGTGCTCTGGTGGCCTAATGGCAGCAGTTAGTACATCTTGACGTCAATAGGCGACAAAGTTGCCCTATGCTGGCTGCTCTTCAAGGGAATCCTATAGTCAACAAAATATTGTTTGAGTTTATAGACTACTATTGTTATTATAAAAATTGACCAATGAAATAAAAACTAACTTACAATCCTATATGCAATTTTGCGTCTCGCCTTTGATGTCATCTAACCAAATTTTTTGATGCGAGCCATCTTTCAATTCACATGTCGTCTAATGGGAGATGGAGGATCAACAATTGTTTCTGTGCTCCCGAATTGGGCTGCTTGCTCCAATCGTTTCTTTGGTTTTTCCTCCATTAACTTTTCTTCTAGTAAATCATAACCTCCACAAGACAACACGTGAGGGGTATTGTTTACTTTCTAGATGGCCTGAGCTTTCTTTCTAACATTCTGTCACAATTAGACCAAAACTTGTCAACAAAATGTGCTTGAAAATAATGCATAACTGTCAAATTCATAAACAATGCAAGTCAACTAACCTCTCACGAAGGGGCTCTATGACTTTGACAAAATTGGTTCCACTTTTCTTTGTTTATATGGTACTTCTCATAGACAATGTCATCGTCATCCTCCTTGTCTTGTGCCAAAGCCCATTTGGAGGTCAAATTTGACTTAAACTGCCTTCATCGCTCTCCTACCGTCTTAAGGATTTTCTTCTTCGTCCTTTGGTCGGACGCTTCTGGAATATCAAATTCAACCTGCATTACAAAATATACATTTAATAGTTAGTCAATAACATTCAATATTTTAATATTTTTAGTACAGCCAATTACAATAACATTCAACATTTAATTCAAATGTCTGAATGTCCTCCCCAATCAAATCCTTTTGAGCTGCATAAACTTCTTTCCAATTAACAAATGTAAAATTCACCTTGTCCTGAGCGACGATACCCAAATACATCCTTAATTTCTTTTTGTAGGGACCATCAACTTTCCCTGGCAGGATCTACATGAATCACTGGTCTTTCCATCCTGACGGGTTTGGTAGCCAATGATCTAAGTTGTGTTGCTTTTCTAGTTTTCTTCAACGTTGACAACAAAGGTGTTGACTCAGGAGGAGGAGGAGAGCTCAGTGGTGTAGTCATCTGCCTGTTAAAAAATAACATTAATTAAAGTTAACTCAAAAGTATAGTAAGTTATGTAATTGTAAATATGGAAACAAGTAAATATAAAAAAAGATTACATTATACGATGTTAATTAATTCTCCTTCATCATGATCATTATGATTTGCATCGACGTCGTCAACTTCTTCTTCTCCGTTGACGTTAGGCATTTGTGTTGAGAAAGGAGTGAGACAAGTATCAAGGGTTGAATTATCATCTTCAAGATTAAGACCAATGGTTTTTTCGTGTAGAACCACTGACCACCTTTCATCACAAGGATCTTGAACATAAAACACATGTTTAGCTTGTTTTGCCATGATGAAAGGCTTACTCTGATAAGCTAGCTTATTCAAATTTACAAAAGTAAGTCCAAAATCATCGGTTTACACATCGATATTGCTATCAACCCATTTACGCTTGAAAACATACACAATGAATTTAACATATTTAAGCTCCCATATTTCTTTAATGTCATCATGTACAATAGAAAAGTGTTGGGATTCAGCCCTAAGACTAACCCCACTGTTTTGCATTGTACTATTGTCGTCTTGTGATTTGGTGTAGAACGAATACTTGTTGATATTGTATCCTTGCTAACTTCTAACATTTCTTTTAGGCCCATCTGCTAACTTCCTTAACGTTTCAAAAACATTATCATCACCAAAGATTGTATCTTGAAACAAATTTAGGAAAGTCCTTTTGTGCTCTTTCAACACCCTATTCTTGGTCATTTTTGGATTACTTTCCTTGACTAAGACTTCGTGACAAATTATGTATGCCAGAACTTCATTACTGTTATTCAGTATATACAAATGAGCTTGTTGCAATTCCTCTGGACCCAGAGTTATAACATCCAGTTCTCGTGAACCCTTACCTCTCACTCTTTCATCATGCTGAGACTCGGGAAGCCTAACAGGTTTTGCTTTGTCAATGTACTCTGAACAAAATTCAATAACTTCTTCTACAATGTACTTTTCAACAATGGATGCTTCAGGATGGTGTAAATTCTTTGAATACCCTTTTAAGATCTTTATGTATTGCTCAATCGGGGTACATCCACCGTAAATAAATGGGATCACACAATTTAATTTTCCTCACAAGATGAACAATTAAGTGAACAATGACGTCAAAAAATGAAGAAGAAAAATACATCTCTAACTGACACAAGATAATAGCAGCATCGTTTTCCAAGTCATCTAACTTTACAGGGTCAATGACTTTACTACTAATGGCATTGAAGAAAAAGGACAGGCGAGTTATGGCATGCCTCACTTTGTTAGGCAAAATGTCTCGAATTGCCATGACTAACACTTGTTGCATCAAGACGTGACAATCATGAGACTTTGAGCCAACTAATTTCAAATGTTTCAGCTGCACAAGACTCTTAATATTTGAAAAGTATCCTTGTGGCACTTTGACACGGCTCAAACACTGACAAAAACTTATCTTTTCATTTCTCAACAAAGTATGACATGCTGGAGGCAAGTATATTTTGTTATCATCAGGCCTTGGATGTAGCTGATCACGTATACCCATCTCAGCTAGATCTTGACGAGTATTCAAACCATCATTTGTCTTGCCTTAAATGTTAAGAAGCATGCTGATGACACTGTCACACACATTTTTCTCCACATGCATAACATCTAGATCAGACCAGTATGAAAGATCAAACAATATCGACCTTTTCTTCCATATGAAAGTTTTACTTATCAGTTTCTTTTGGGTCTTTCCAAATATAGTATTGATGTCCTCAACCCACTCAAGAACCTACTGACCTACTATAAAAAAATGGTCTTCTTGAATGGGATAGGGTCACCCCTTTAATAAAAAAAATGAGGTTTTCATGCACGAAATAACTTTGTGAGTATCACAGAGTTATTAATTACATGGATTGAAGTTGGATGAATACAAGTCGCATGAGCCCTGCGTATGAGGAAGGCGTTGAACAATTTTTAGAATTTTTCTTCGAAAGAAATCAATCGGATGAGGATGGAAAATATTTTTGTCCTTGTATAAACTATTTGAATGGAAGACGACAAGTACTAGATGACATATGGGAACATCTTCTATGTGATGGGATTAAGGAGAATTATTCTACATGGATGTGGCAGATATGTAGAGGGGGTCCCAAATTGAATCGGTTGATGTAGAAATGGGAGATCGATTAGAGGATATGATTTGTGATCTTGGACATGAGTCTTTTCAGCAAGCACATGCCCCTATGTATGATACATTGGTATCCAGGTGCAAGAATTCTTTGACGTTGTTGTCAACAATGTTAAGTTTGGTTAATGTGAAGGCCAGATATGAGTGGAGTGACAAAAGCTTCACTTCATTGCTTCAGGTAGTGCAGGATATGCTTCCAAAGGAAAATACGTTGCTAAAAAGTTACTATCAGGTGAAGAAGATACTATGTCCGATGGGTATGAAGTATCAAAAAATTCATACATGCCCTAATGATTGCATACTATTCAGACATGAGTTTGAAGAAGCATAAATGCCTTAGGTGTGGGGTATCACGGTACAAAGTGAAGGATGGTGACAAGTGTAGCAATGATGACATCACAAAGAAAGGCCTCCCAACAAAGGTGTTGTGGTATTTTCTGATCATTCCAAGTTTTAAACGTTTGTTTGCTAATGGTGATGACGTAAAAGACCTTACATGACATGCGGATGGGAGAAACTGTGATGGAATGCCCTACCATCTAGCTGATTCCTCGCAGTGGAAGAAGATTAATCATTTGTATCTGATTTTCAGCAAAGAGGAAAGAAATCTTAGGCTTGGACTTGCCATTGATGGAATAAATCCCTATGGCGATTTAAGCACTTAACACAGTTTGTGGCCTGTTTTGCTAGTAATTTACAACTTGCTTCCTTGGTTGTGTATGAGGCGAAAATACATGGTGTTGTTTATGATGATATCGGGCCCAAGACAGATAGGAAATGACATCGATGTTTATCTCAGTTCCTTGATTGAAAACTTGACAAAGTTGTGGGACGAGGGGGTTCCGTGTTTGATGGGTATCGGAATGAGACATTCAAGTTATGTACAATGTTATTTTGTACCATTAATTACTTTCCAGTATACGGGAATTTGAGTGAATACAGTGTTAAGGGCCATTGTGCATGACTTATCTATGAATAAGACACAAGCTACGTACAAATAAAACATGGAAGAAAAATAGTATACACTCGACATTGACATTTTCTGAGACCTTAGCACTTTTTCTGACAATTGAAAAAAGCTTTTAATGAAAATCAAGAGCATGAAAGTGTGCCATATCCCATTTAGAAAGACATTTTTTTATAGTAGATACATACATAAAGGTTAAGTCTCTTTTCTTATATTTGATGAAATTTTGGCAGCATTTCTCATTGATCTCCAAGTACACAACATAAAAGCGGTGACATGAATTCCACCACAATCAAGTATGCACTAGGAGAACAAAGTGAAATGCACTATACCAAAATTTCATCAAAGTTAAGGAAAAAGAGTTAACCTATATATATGAATCTACTATAAAAAATGACTCTTTCCAAACTGTCCAAACAGACAATTCAAGATTCAATACAACAATTAATCCAAACTATCCGAAAGAATCATTGTATTGAATCCCAAATGAGAAACTAAGGTTCACTCATAATGAACATAACTTGTATATAAAACAACAGTTACTAATCACATAAACAAGTATTTGGTTGCATTCATAACAAAAAAGAGCCTAAAAAGTGTATGAAAGGCATTCGAACCTAAATAGATGGTCACTAACAATATCAATCTATGTGGTGAAGACGGTGCAAACAGGGAAAGAAAAAGAGCCTACAAAATAGATCATATCAAACAATCTAGTTAAGCCAAATATACTCCAATGAAATACAATTAGCATTGACGCAAACCAACTCATGCACACATCTAATTGTCATGTACTCAAACAACATGACATGTGTGTACTTACATTAATTCAAACAGAGATAGATTAATGATAAAACTAAATAGTCACAACATTTATATATTAATACAAATAATATAGTTAATTCCTTAATAGGCAAAAAAGTTTTTTTGATATATTGTAAAAAGGAATATATATGTATATATAATATATTTCATTAACTATCATCCATTGGCAAAAGTAGCAAGAAAAGGCAAAATTTATTAACTATCATCCATTAACACAATGCAACAATTCATATATATATATATATATATATATATATATATATATATAATCATCATAATAATAATTTTGGGAAAGTATAAGCTAGGTGTGAAGCACTCAAACAAAATCCTTTTGTCTTTATTACATGCTATGATTTTATAATTATCATTTTATAATAAAAAATAAATGAAAATTAATTTTCTTCTAACAATTGATGTCACCCGCTTCTGTTTTTGTCTTCTTTTCCTCTCACTTTTGCATTGATTCACATTTTCAGTTCAAAATTTGGGTTAAATTTAACAAAATAAAGCAAATCACTCTTATAGCCGAAATCATCATCACATTCTCAATTTAATGTTAAATTTGACGAAAGTAGCAAGAAAAATAAAAATTATATATATATTCGCAAGGAAGGACAGATCCACACTGGACTGGTGGAATCTCTATGTGGATGGAGCATCCAACGTAAAAACAGGAATCATCCTTGAGGGACCTGGCAACATCTTGCTAGAACAAGCCCTCAAGCTCAATTTCAAAGCTTCAAACTTAAAAACACAATGAACACACTTCAAATAAACCAAGAGGGGGGGGGGGGTCAATTGGTTTAAAATAGTAATTTAAAATTTTCTCTAAACAATTTGTGGAATTAAAACTTGGATCGTATCACTCAATCACCTTTTGTAAAACCAGAACTTTTCTTTCAATCAAGATCCACCTTGTTATGCATGCAATGGCAGAAATACTTTCTTTGTTGATTATATTTTGATTATCCAAATACAAGTAATGAAAGATACACAGAATTAGAATAAAAGACTCAACAATTTATACTGGTTCATCTCACTAACATGGAGGCTACATCCAGTGTCTTCCAACCAACACTAGGTTAGAGTTTTCACTAAATCAAAATATTCTTTACAAGCAATTTACAAGTGATTATCTTTATCAACCCTAGATAAAGAATCTGATTTCTAAAACACTATTAGAAAATAAATCACAAAGATCCTGAGAACCATACTCAGATTTTTATCCCTAGAGAACCCTACTCTAGAAAGCTTGAAAGAATCACTTTGATATATTACAGCAGAATTTTAATACTCAGAAAATTCTGAAGAAAGATTCAAGAGACACAACCTATGATCCTTCAATGTATGAATGAATGAATGAAGCTACCAATCAATCCAAGTTGTATGAAATTCAATGCTCAGAATCAAAACTCTTGAAATCAACTCTTTATCTTCAACACATCATTTCAAAAAACAGAAATCTTGATCTCACAAGATGTGTTTCTCACTCAGTAAAAATTAGTATCTTTGACTCTTAGAAAGCTTAAAAATCTTTGGATAAGTCATACATTTCACTGAGTAATTCGTTCAATGTCTATTTATAAAGAGCAGACCCACAAAGCTTTAGATAAAAACTGATTTAACTGAAAGTAATCGATTAAAACGATAGTGTAATCGATTATTTTACCATATGTAATCGATTAAAATACCAGATAATCGATTAATATGTTCTTGAGCTTTTTGGAAAAACTTTCATGAACAAGATAATCGATTAATACGTAATGTAATCAATTAAAGCAGTCTTCATGTATGTGAAATAAGGTGTGATAATCAATTACATAAGACTGGTAATCGATTAAACCAGTAAAGCTCAAAATATGAAATAAGCATGTGTAATCGATTACTGATTGTGGTAATCGATTAAACTAGTAATGCATCTAGACTAAAGAACTAAGATAATCGATTACATAACATGGTAATCGATTAAAGCAGTGATGCATAATATTCATATTGCACTATGTAATCGATTACAAGAAGCCTGTAATCGATTAATATGTTCTTCATGGCTTTTCCAGGTTTAGAATAAAACCTTTAATCGATTAAAAGACATTGTGTAATCGATTAAAGCAGTAAGTTCTCATTTTTCCAAAAACATAACCATGAGAACTTAGATTCTTTTAAAATCATTGAACAACTTTAGTACTTTAATAAAAAATATGTATGCATCATAATGAGAATGCAAATGCAATGCAAGGATCACAAGGCAATGTACTTGAACCACTTAGACAAATTACAAATGCCTTCAAATTGATTGGGCATGTAAAAAGCTAAAATATCAAGTCATTACTTCATCCTTGCTTTTATCTTCTTGCAGCTCCCCCTATATCCAACACAAACAACCAAGCCGAGTACGAGGCACTCATAGTAGGCCTTAAGCTCGCAAAAGAAGTCGGGGCTAAATGTCTGAGATGTTACTTCGACTCACAACTCGTCTTGGGACAGGTCACCAACAAATTCTAGAATAAATAAGCTATACTCCTCCAATATTATCATTTAGCCAAGACACTCATTGATATCTTTGAGTGTTTTGAAATGTACCACCAGAGTCGACCTGCTCTCCAAGCTAGCCAGTACTAAGAATATCAAACACCTCAAGACCATTAACCAGGAAACACTCCAGACTCCCACCATTGACACTCATAAGGTCATGTCTAGCGAAGTGGAGGAACCCAATTGGATGACCCCTTACAAAGATTTCCTCATCATAGAGGCACTGTCGACAGACGAAAAAGTAGCCTGATGCCTAAAAAGGAAAGCCAACTACTACGTCATCCTTGATGGCAAGTTATTTAAAAGAGGTCTGACAACACCTCTACTTAAATGCCTGAACAACTAGCAAACAGACTATGTCCTGAGAGAGCTCCATGAAGGGATCTGCGGCGGACACTCCCTTGCCACCAAGACAGTAAGAGACGGGTACTATTGGCAACCACTCAGGACCAATGCCTTTAATTTCACTTGAAGGTTCAAGAAATGTCAAGAGTTTGTGGACGTCCCTCAGGCTCCCTCTGACGACCTTCACACTTTAACTTTCCCTTAGCCCTTTGCCATGTGGGGGATGGATATCCTAGGGCCTTTACCAAAACCCCTGGGAGCAGTCAAGTTCCTGTTAGTTGCCATTGACTACTTCACCAAATGGATCGAAGTGAAACCCTTGCGTTAGATAACTACCAGTGAGGTAGAAAGCTTCACATGGAAACATCTTATATGCAGGTATGGTCTACCATTTGCCATCGTTACTGACAATGGTACACAATTCAAGGTACAAACTATCAAGATTTTCTTATACAACTTGGTGTCAAGCACCTTGTTACTTCTATTGAACACCCCTAGACCAACGGTCAGGTGGAGGCAGCAAATAGAGTCATCCTCCAAGCCTTATGCACTAGACTCGACAAATCTAAGGGCCTCTGGAGGGAATATCTCCCCAGCATACTCTGGGTCTATCATTGTTCACCTCAGAGTGCTACACACGGAACTCCTGTTGACTCACATACAACACATACACCATGATCCCCGTCAAACTGGGATAACAATCGACAAGAATGATGCTCTTTTAAGAACAACACAACGAGGAAAACATGAGGGTCGAACTAGAAATGGCTGGGGAAGTTCAAGACATAGCCAAAATTAGGGAATAAGTCAGTAAGGTCCAAATGACAAGAAGGCACAACACCAAGGTTCACCCACGAACCTTCCAGCCAGACGACCTAGTCTGGCATGTCTGGGGTGAAGCTAAAAAAGAGCCCCGCGTAGGAAAACTTAGACCTAATTGGGAAGGCCCCTTTAGGATTGTCAGCAACCTAGACAATGGAGCCTACAAGCTACAAGAACTAAATGGTAAAGCCATTCCAAGAACATGGAACGCTACCCACCTAAAGTTCTATTACAGCTAATAAACTGAAGACCAGACAACATACTCTTTTTCCTACTTGAGTGTTTTATCCTAAGAAAAAAACAAGATTTTGGCTTGAAAGGTTTTAATGAGGCCCATCCGACGAACCATGACGACAATATGTACTCAAATGCTATATCAATAAAACATATTTCTCTGATTTCTATATTTGTGTCAATCTTGCAAGGACACAGCAAAACCCAGGACCAGCTCTTGGTAAACCTTACAGGTCCTTAATATTCAGAGTCCGCTTTCTACAACACCCTAGGTGGACCTCACAGGTCTTTAAACATCCAGGGTCCACTTTCTACAGCACCCTCGGTAGACCTCACAGGTCCTTAAACATCCAAGGTACGCTTTCCACAACACCCTTGGTGGACCTCACAAGTCCTTAAACATCCCCGTTTCACTTTCTATAGCAACCTCGGTGGACCTTACAGGTTCTTAAAAGTGAACCTCACAGGTCGTTAAGCATCCTGGTTTCGCTTTCTACAGCAACCTTGGTGGACCTTACAAGTTCTTAAGAATGAACCTCACAGGTCCTTAAATGTCCATGGTTCAATTTTTATAGCACCCTCGGCGGACCTCACAAGTTCTTAATGGTGGACCTCCAACAAAACCCAGGACCAGTTCCCAGTATTCTACAAGTTCATGAATATAGGGCTATCTTTCGATAACACCCTAGGTGGACTTCCAACAAGACCCAGGACGGACAAGTCACTGGACAACCTCCAATGGTTCTTAAAACCCAAAGTCAATCTTTGGTAAATTCATTCTCCTAAGGTCCACCCTTGGTGAGCCTCGAAAAAACCCAAACCGGACAACTCCTCTCGTAACAGACTTGACAAAAATATAGGTACAACAAGGTCCACCCTTGACATATATTACTGCTGCTAAGCTTTCTTTTGTAGGAATACAAGCTTGCAGGAATATAAAAGTCAAAGGTCTACCCTTGGCACACCAAAACCCAAGACACACTCTTGGTACATTCACTCATTTGGCACCTCGACAAACAAAGCCATAGGATTATTTGTTTTGTAGGAACAAGTGTCCAAGGTCCACCCCTGACACTAAAAACCCAAGAAACACTCTTGGTACATGCACTCCTTTGGCACCGCAAAAAACAAGGCCAAATGATCATTTGTTTTGTAGGAAAAGGTGTCCAAGGTCCATCCTTGACGCACAAAACCCAAGACACGTTTTTGGTACATTCATTCTCCTGGAACCTCGACAAGTAGTGCTATAAGACTAGCCACTAGCAAAAGCAGGAATCCAAAATATATGTCTAAGTTTCACCTTGGACATTCAAAACCCAAGACACATTCTTGGTAATTTAGCTGCTTCGAAACCTTGACAAGCAGAGTCCGAGGACCCAATACTCATCCTCGAACAAAAAGCAAAGCAAGACACTATCAAAATACAGGGTCTCGCTTCCCAAGACCTAATCTCATCATCACAAGAAATTCAAAAGGAGAAGACAGTATATAAAAGCATAGAAGATTGAAGGTGAAGAAAGAAATGTTGACATTAAAATAATTGTCAAAGATTACATGGCCTTCACGACCCAAAACAACGAAAATGAAATACAAAAATAGCAACCTAAGCGTTGGCTCCCTCTTTTGGTACCCTCCTCAGCATAGCCAATCTCTTCCTCATCAACCAAGACGCCGCCCTTCACATCTTTGAAAGGGTCGAAGAGACCCAAATCAAGATCTTTTGCGAAAAGGCGAGCTTGCTTGACAGCCTTGAGGAAGCCCTTTTTATGCTGCTCCACTGCCTTCTATTTGTAGAGGGCCAGCTCCTCATCAAGCTCTTTGCTGACTGCCATCTCCTTCGAAAGATTGAGCTCAAACTCCTTCAACCTCGCCTACATGCCAGCCACCTTCTTGGCAAGCTCCTTCTTCACAGCAGCAACTTTGTCAACCTTGGCAGCCAAGTCCTTTTTCTCCCGCAGCAGAACCTTGCCTCGGGTGGCCAACTCGTCACCATCTACTCGGGTGTGCAACAGAGTGGCCAAAGCATAACTGGCCTTTGTAGACAGTCGATGGTGGGACCTGAACACCTTAGTAAGCACCACCACGACACCATTCAGCTTGGCATTCTCCACTCGCCAGACGTTCCAGACAACGAACTTCAACTTGGCTAGCTCTCTTTCCAAGGAAGCAGCTTTGTTCACGGCCTCTTGATGGAGCTGCCCATTTTCTTCCAAAATAGCCAAACACCTCTCAAGAAAGACCTTGGCAGAGTCCGTGGAGCATTGAATCCCTACTGACCTTATCATGTTTTTGTTAAAAGGGGTCAGAGTTCTTTGTTTAGGCACGTGCCCTACACTCCACAGAGAGCCAATCTCCCTTGAGACATGCAATAATTCGAGGGAGGTGACAGGGCGGGAGGAAGACGAAGGCAAAGCAGATGCTGGCTTAGCAGAAGACGATGACATAGCAAAGGTGGCAATAGGAGGAGGAGGAGGAGGTGAAGGAACAGGAATGGCGGCAGCATCCAGAGCTAGATCGGTAGGGGTCGAAGCCTGGGAGGCAGTAGTAGTCACCTCCACTTGGCCGAGAGCCTTAACAGTAGAGGTTGAAACAGGTGGAGTTGAAGTGGTGGTGGCAGTCACCACTATTGAAGTTGGAGCCCGGATAGGAGGAGGAGAAATAGGTATACTGGGAAGAAGCCCAACAACCTCCCTCATTGCACGCAAGGTACGAGGGGCTCGGGACTTCTTACGCCTAGACATCCCAGCACCATCATCCCTCTTCCTCTTAGCTAAAATAGAGGGAGAGGTACTGGGGAAAGCAACAACAATATTAGCAGGGTCAACCTTGATAACGGGTCGACTCTCTTCTCCAGCTGGAGGATGGACAGGGGCAGGTGGCACGACACCACTGTCAGCAACCACATTCTTCACCAACGGCCTCCATGGGAAATTCCCCATTATACCTGCAAAGCACACACATAAATCATAAGTGTCAAGATAGGTCAAAATACACACATAAGAAGATAAGGAAGACAAAAAAGGAATAAGGCAAGAGGACTTACCGTCTAGAGCAGAGAAGGGATCATCCGCCAACAGCAGTGACAAGATGGCTCGCGCATTCAAAGAAGCTAGCAACTGCTCCAGGATCGCTTTGTCCATCCTCTCCACTAGGGCCAACAAGTCTTCGTCAAATGACTTGAACCTAGTGGGGTTAGATTGCCAGTAAAATGGGAAGCGAGGCTCCCCATCTTGGTTAAACATCAAGGGCAGGCTATCTGTCACCACACAATTGTCATGGACCTTGAAAAAATGATCCTTGAAGCGATGAAAGACATTGGAGTCAACCTCAAATAGCTTTTTCGACACGTTGTGTAGAGAGACCCAAGCAATCTTCCCTGCAAACTTTGTCTGGAAGAAAAATACAAAGACTGACACACTTGGCTGGATATTGAAGAATGGACACAAAATATCGAACGCCCTCACCACTGCCAATGATTAGGATGAAGTTGGGAGGGTGCAACGTTCAAGAAGTCCAAGAAAGCACATTGAAAAGGGGAGAAAGGAAGAAGTAGACCAAGCACCTCGAAGAGGCACCAGTACATGAAGAAAAAAGGTGGAGTGCCTCACGCCGCCCTTAAGAATGGAAAGTCCTTACTCCCACAAGCTTTAACAACAACCTTGCGGGAATCTTTGGGAGCTATCGACCATATTTGATGGCACATGGCATTTACATACGTCAATGAAGTGTTTGAAGACTTGTATTTGAGAACATCCTCTCTCATGCACTCGTAGCCAGGCACAGCCTGAGTAGACGACGACACAATACTATGACTGTGCCACACATGGGGAGAGGCCCTGGCATTTATAGCGCCACTCTTCCTTCCACTTCCAAGAGCAGAAGGGGACATAATTGAGAGGGGTTGAGGTTCCCTGGCCCTAGGGGTGACAAAAGGTCTCACCCTCTGGAGAAGGCGAGAGGTGCCTTCATCAGTCTGATGAGAGTCAGCTTTCCTCCCCGAAGAGGAAGACTCATCATCAGAGATGACCTCCTGCATAAAGGGTTGCTTAATCAAGCCCCCTAAATCACTTCCTCCCACACCCAAAGGGAATCAGAAATGGGAGAGACAAACATTTTCAAAACAAAGAAATGATACCTTGAGTAAAAGAGAAAGGGGCGAGAAGAAGGTTGAAGAAAGACAGTAATAGCTCTCTGGACAAATCAACAGTAACAACTCAAACATCTCATTTCCAAGCTAAGAGGCTTGACAAAATGTTAACACTTATCTTTGCCACAGTGGTCATCATCGATGTCGAACAATACTTGTCTACCCTTGGGGACTTCATAAGCTCACCACTCCCTTATTTGTCAAGGTTATCACCATTGACACCAGACAACACTTGTCCACACTCACGGGCTTCATGAGCTTGCCAGTCTTTTATTCATTTCAAGTTACTAATCATGACACTGGACAATCCTTGTCAACCTATAACGCTCTTACAACCTCTTTCGTCTGCAAGTTGACTCAGAGGCTGGGGGGCTTATGTACTGCACAAAATTGGAAAAATACACGTGACCATTACTGTGGGGTCATTGTACATGTGTCCATCCTCCGTGTCAACCATGCTACAGTAACTGTACACATGTCTGCCCTCCACGTCAGCCCTACTACAGGAGCGCAAACGTCAACCCTCAACTGTAGGGTCTCGCTAGCTAACAAACTATCTGTTACACTTAATTATTCAAATAAGTGTAATTGCACTATCTCCTAAAAGATTTAAGATTATCTACGAGTCGTTACTTATTTATAACTAATAAGCTATCAACAAGATACACATTAATTACTATTTGAATTATATAACAACCTGCAATTATCTATTTATCTTATCAACAAAGGCACAAGGCCCATATACTCCATGCTATAAATACAGGTTCCATCTAATCCTTTTGGATCATTCATACACATTCCTTAACTCTCACACATTCATTCATACTGCAAATTACCTATGGTGAGCATACTCCGAGACCACCTCAGACACTTATCTTTAGTTATGTTCCCATAATTGATGTACTTATTTGAGCGTCAGAGTCTTTTCCTTTGTTTTGCATGTCCCCCTCCTTAACGAAGTCGATTTTGCGTCTGACGTGCAATGTCTAGAATCCGACAAGAGGGAGAGGAGTGAATTGATATGCTAGTAAAATAGAAAGCTATTTCACTTTTTATTCTAGGATTACCTTTTCTTTTTGGTCATGGATTCTCTTGCACTTTATACAAATGGAAAGCATCATAAAGGCCAGAAGCCTTCCCAACGTAAAGTCCAAGCAAGATCTAGCTGCATAGTAAATCCGTGAATAACTGAAATGGATATGTTTTCTAAATCTCTTATGATAATTATAGCAATAAAACAAATTTGAGGTAGGGTCCATTGTTTTTAAAACTTGAAGTCTTTATAATGATAATTATAGTCGTATTATGTACAAAAAAATTGTAGTCACATTTACTAAGAAATGGTATCTTATCTACTCATAAAAAAAAATAGTATCTTACCTTATACATTGACGAATATTTATAAATACAAGTTAAAGGTTTCTGTCAAAAAAAAGTTAAAGGTTAAAAATATAAATTTGAGTATTGAATGAAAAAATTAATGAAATTAAATATGTATTATAAATTGGAAGCATTATTAATTAAAATGAAAATTATTAAATAAGTTAATATAAAAACTCACAAGACATGTATTATAAATTAGGAAAACTTATCAGTGTATGAAAAAGGAGTACAGAGTGATGAATTCAGAAAGCATGCAAAGGAGACGTGAAAAATATCCATGCATTGTTATCTTAATAAATAATTTTAATGTATTTTAAATTTTAAATTTTATACATATATATACATACATATATATATATATATATATATATATATATATATATATATATAGTGAGAATAGTTATTATTTTAAAAGTATGAAAATTTATATAGTAGTCACATGATCACTTAAAAATATCATGTGTATTTATTTTTAAATTTTTAGCATTTAAACAATAAATATAAAAGGAGATAAATGAGAATTCTACTTTTAAAATAAAATAATAATTTGAATGAAAACAAGGCTTGAAATTGAAGAGTGAGTTTGAAAATAAATTATGACG
The DNA here is from genome assembly GCA_013407115.1 of Glycine latifolia. NCBI lineage: Eukaryota > Viridiplantae > Streptophyta > Magnoliopsida > Fabales > Fabaceae > Glycine > Glycine latifolia. The sequence goes on along the minus strand of CM023959.1, from coordinate 20,668,531 downwards.
GTGTCTACGGTGCGAGAGTAAAACATCTCTCGTACCATGCGAGAGGAACCAGTAACTGTTGGATCGATTTTAATTTTAATCAAATGGTTATTATTTTTTAATTTTTCTTTTTCCCTTTTTACCCTTTTTCTTTTTTCTCTTTCTTCTCTCTCCGCATTCCGGCCCCATTCCCGTTGTCCCCATCGCCGTCGCCCTTTGCCACCATCGACCACGATGGTACCAGCACGTTCGAAGCCCTCCCTGCATCATCTTGTTCTTCCCTCTTCTGTTCGAAGCCCTCCATCATCTCTTCTTTGCCTGAATCCCTCTCCCTCTGTCTGTCGCATCTCAAACCCACTCCAAGTTCAGAATGGTGCGGAGGCTTGTCGAAAGTTGTTGCCACGGTCCTTGGGCAGCCGCACCCAGAAGCTCTTGCTACGCTCCATGGAGGCTTCGTCGTAGGTCATGGCGGAGTTGAGCGATGTCACGGTCGGGTGCTCCAACTCCATTGCTATAACAACCATGATTTGCGGCAAAATAAAATCCAGATAGGACATGGAAATAATGATGCTTGAGGGTGATTGGCTTGACTGGTGCTTGAGGGTTGCGCCACCGCGAATCCTGGAACTGGGTCGGAGAGTGAAGGGAGGATGATGCATGATATAGGAGGAGCCAGTGTGTTGATACCGTTGGGAGGTGCGGTGCAGTGAAGGAAAGGGTAATTAGGGAAATAACACCAAAAAAGAAAAAGAAAAAGAAAAAAGTAAAATTAAATAAAAATCTAACGATCCAACAACCAAGGTTTGTTTTGTAACTTACACAAAACGTTTTGGTTGCGTTTCGGTTGCGTACCGTAGATTTATACAAATCAATTATTAATTTGATATGGTAAATTCAAATTCCAATTTATACTTATAGAAAATAATTTCATATTAACAAACAACCTTTAGATTAACTAAATTTAATTAAGAATACTATTTAAAAATTAAAAAAGATAAAACGTGAGATCTTTCGCATGGGTGGAGAAATCACATATGACACACTGAGAAGGAATTGAGAGCAATTTCAGTGTACTCAAATTTAATATATAAAAATTGATTAATACAATGTAAATTACGTATTTTATTTAAAAATTAAATTTTATATGCAAATTTTACAAAACAAATGTATAATTGATCGAAACCATTTTTTCTTCCATTAATTTTATATACTGAGCTTTTCTTTCATCTCACTTCCATTTTTTATTTATTTTACATATCACTCTTTATTTTCTATCACATCATTTATCACATATATTAATTTATTTTTCTTCTTTTAATTCTCTTTACAAATTTTCCTTTCACCCATACACTCAAATTAATTAAGGTGTACATTTAAACTTTTTCTTCTTTAATATACACATAACAGTTATTTCATTTTTTTGAATAAAAACATAAATTTATTATAAAAATATTTTTCTCAATTTCAAGGATCACAAAGTAATTATCATAATCGCAAGTCCAACCTTAATTTATATAATCATGATTTCCTGTCTACAATTTAATTGAATGTCAAATATGAGTTTACTTTCAGCAATACTCTCAAATTAAAACACCTACATACATTATTTTATTAACATCCCTTCTATAGACACAATTGATATTTACATGCACCAATAAATATTAACACAAATAGTAATAATTTATGTCTTTTAACTAATTGATTTAAGATTCAAATTCTTATCTTAAGTATTAAATAAATTGTGTTAGAAGGATACTCACATTGTAAATACTCACTGTCCCCAAAAAACATTAGTAGGGGAGCTACTTAATATTAATATCATACTCAGAAAAAAAAATATTGATATTTATGAGCAGTGAAAAGCTCAAAATAATTATCCTAGTAAGCAAGAAAGTGAAGGAATCCAAGCAATTAACCAACTTGAATGGGTGCGATGTACGACTAGACACTGAGTTGGAGTATCTTATCCTAGAATTCTAAAAATTTAACTTTTAAACTCTTGGCTCTTGTCCCATGCATGACCAATGTGCAAGCCAGGTGGGGACGACCAGTTAGTTTACTCTTCTCAACCGTTGCTTGCTCCATCATACTAAAAGTGAAAGAATGCAATAGTAAAAGGACACAAACACCAAATTAAGGTGAAAAAAATATCAATAAAGCTTGGTCCCATGAACAACAATATTAGATGCCTCTTTAACTCACTACTAGACACATGCAGTCACACGAGCACATTCAACCTGCATGCATTCATCCCTGTTGCAATCAAACATGCATTATTAGTAGAATCTATCTCTAAATGGTTGGAGACCGATCAAACCAAAAAGGCAGTTAGTTACTGTTGTGAGAATTACACACATGCACCAGGTACCTAAAATTATAAAAATGTTCCATTTCCATATATTTCGAGAACATATTCGAAATGAAGTACCTCCAAGAAACCCAAGATATTAGTCATACGCAATTGAATTTCTTGAATACATAAAAATAATTACAAGAATATGATCTACCCATTATTCATTGAGGACAGTTATGTGCACTACAAAGTTTAAACGTATCACTGGAAAAGGTATAACGCATGAGTGACAGTAGACACCACATACTATATTTATATACATAAAAATGTTAGTTTTCGTGGAAAAGTGCTAAGATCATAACATACATGCAACTTTACTTCCACATTCACTTTTTTTTTTTTCATATAAGAAATATAATGAATATTAAAAAAGTATAACGGGTAATCTAAGTATATCTAACCCTTATGGCTTATAATTTACAAGAGTCTTCACATTCACAGATAACAGATTGAGAACTTTCTCAATAAAATATAAATTTTGTTTACCCACTATAAAAGTATATATATGACTATTAATCTTAATCGTGTTCCAAATGCTTAAGAGTTTGATAATTTCTTCTTACGTACGTGTACAGAAAATTATACAATATTATATATGCAAATAATGTTAATTACATAAAGTACGTCAGATATTTTACTATGATCATTAATTATATGATTTTAATTACATAAAATACATTTGCAATTTAACATTAAATTTTTTATTTAGGAAACTTGAAAAGAATTGGAAGTCGCAAACACGAAAATGACAACAAGAAATAACCAGTAATAATAATGACCATATCATAACATACCACATATGTATTATTGGCGGAGAATATTTCTACACTACAACTTCAAAATAATCTAATACATGTGATCATGAATAAGATCTTCTACAATCAAACTCATCCTCATGTCACAATAAAGTAACTCTGATGGATAAGCAAGCTAAATCATAAATTAATTTAAGTTAAATAAGACTTAAAAAAAATTTGTTTGACATTCAAACTTCATTAATCTCGTAAAATAAATTGTAGGCTGAATTGCATTTTTGATTTCTTAGGTATTACAACTATGTAATTTTAATTCCCAATTAGGTCCCCTGAATTTTACAAATGTGCAAATTTAGTCTTCCAAGTTTCAATTGCGCAAATTTAGCTCAAGTATTAAAATTGTGCATTGTTAGTCTCTCAACTATATATATTAACAAGAATATTAATGTTGATCTATCAAACAAAGGGATTAAAATTGTACAAATTGTGATATCTATGAGACCTTATTAGCTCAATAAAACTTGGAGGACTAAAATCCCACAATATAAGTTTGAGGGACTAAAATCACATAATTGTGGTACCTATGAGATAAAAAATGCAATTAAACCTAAATTATAATAATATATGTTTTTCTCATCTAACAAAATATCAAATTTTATCTAAAGAATAACTAAAACAAAAAAATAATACTAGCTACTGAAATGAAGATAAGAAAGAGGGTTACTTTGTTGGGGCGTGGTTTTGGTGTCACATAGAAACTATGATGGCATAGTGGAGAGCGACCACAGATATATTGGGCTTGGAACAATGGCAATAAAAGAGAGACAAAGAGAGGACATGAGAGATTAACCTGATGCAGTGGTGGCATGACAAGATGCAACAAAGACAAAAGTGTGGTGGTGGTGGCTAAGGTGCACAAATGAGGAGGTGAAAGAGAAAATTGAAAGGCAAAAGTGAAAATGGGGAGGCAGGTGGATCACTAATATTTATGGCAGGGTGGTGGTATGGATGGGCAAGAAAAATATGGTGGTGTGATAGTTGGGGTATAGGTGCATAGGAAGGAGAGAGAGATTTGTTTTTGCAAGGAAAGGGAGAGAGAAAATTGAAGAGCGAAAGGGAAAAAAGGGAGGCAAGTGGCACACTAATATCTTTAATTACTGTTAATTAATGACTTGTAGTGTTGGCTTACACCAACACTAAAAGCGATGCTAATATCAATGGTCATGTAACGTAATGTCATCTATATCGACGCTCACATGATATTATACACAGCATCTACCAAACTCAACACTAACAATGCATTGCTTTAGTGTCAGCTTGAGGCTACTAACGTCAGTTTTGAGGCTATGATCTCAATTTTTTTAACATTTCTTGAAGAGAAAATGATTTTTGTACACCTCTTAGGTGTTTGCACCTTGAGAGAGATAATGAGATATGAGAGATAAGTGATTAATTTGATTGATGACGTAATGTAATAAGAAGAAAGACAAAGAGAATCAAAGGTGTTGATGGAGTGTTTAGAATTTTTGAGTGTCCAAATATAATCACCCTTGAAATGGTTATAGTCGCAAACATTTTTTTTCAAATATATCACATTATAGGTTTCACTATAATTGACCTTGGATGAAATGCAATGTGGCAGTGTTAATGGCAGGTGTATCACTAATGTTTATGGCAAGGTGGCATGGAGGGGCAAGAAAAATATGGTGGTGTGATGGTTGGAGGCCCGACGCATAGGAAAAAGGAGAGAGAACTTTTTTTTTTATTTTGCTATGTAAGGGGGAGAAAAAATTAAAGGACGAAAGGGAAAGGGAGGAGGCACAAGTCGCGTACTAATGTCTATAATTAGTGTTATGCATTTAATGACTTGTAGTGTTGGCTTACACCAACACTAAAATCAATGCATGTCAATGGTCATGTCATGTAATGTCATCCAATTCAACACTAACATGATGTTATTCATGGCATTTGCCAAACTTGACGCTAACATTGTTTATGCATTGGTTTAGTGTTGGCTTGAGGCTACTAACGTCAGTGTTTAGGCTATGATCTCAATTCTTTTTTAGTGTTTTCTTGAAGAGAAAATTATTTTTGGACACATCTTAGGTGTTTACACCTTGAGAGAGATAACGAGAGATGAGTATAAGTGATTAATTTGATGGATGATGTAATGTGATAAGAAGAGAGAGACAAAGAGAATCAGAAGTGTTGATGGAGTGTTTACATTTTTTAAGTGTCCAAATATAATAAGCTATCATTGAAAACATTTTTTTTTAAAATATGTCATATTACATGGCATGACAGTGAAGGTACTACAAGAAAATAGTAGATTATCGAGGGAATGATTCGTCACAAATCACTCCAATTTCGTTGCTAATAACATTAGCGACATACTTTTGAGGGATTTGCAAAAAAATATTCCCTCACATAATACAGATGGCTAATTTGTGACCCAAATGTTCCCTCACAATTTCATTGCACCATTCCTTCCTAATCCTTCACAAAGCATTCCTCGCTAATTCCTCATAAAACCTTAGTAGATAATGTTGGTAGGTCACTAATCTCTTGCAAATATCCCTCGCTAATCCATCAGTACTAATCCTTCACAATTATTCTCGTTGTCGTTAATCCCTCGCAAAAGGTAGGTCGCTATTCCCTAGTTACTCCCTCGCAAAAAGTCTCTCACTACTTTCTCATTAATCCCTCACAAATAATCTCTTGCTATCCCTTCGCTAATCTTGCGCAAAATATCCTTTGCAAACAATCTCTTGCTTTTCCCTTCACAAATAATCTCCCATTAAAAATTAAGGAGGACATGTTTTAAATTTTTAATTTATTTATTTTTTAAAATTAAAAAAGAGGTAAATGGCATGGAAAAGCATCGAAAAACAACTCAACCAATACCAAGATGATGTGTACCTGATGACATGGTACTCTGTCTATCATGTCATCCATTAAAACAGATTCTAACTAATGGTAAATACTAAAATCAAACATTAAAAAATGTTAGGTACTAAAATAGAAAAATCAATAGTTTAGGTAGTAAAATATAAATAGGCTATTTACATGTATGAAAAATATATTTATGTCATAAAAAATAAATTATTTAAAAATTTGGATACAAATATATGATTTTTAAAGGAAATTAAAAAAGATTATAAAACTAATTCATTTTTATAAAATTTACTCTTCTTGGTCTAGACTTATAAAATTTACTCTTATTTAATACATAAGAGTAAATTTCATTATATTGCAACTTGCAAGGAAAGTCTGCTGGCTCGTGCTACAAACGAATGCTCCCAACCTCCCATGAACTGTTTAAATTATTGAAAAGGACACCATCCTTATCCATCATCCACTATTTATATCTTGCTTTCTTCCGTCTTTTTGAAGATATGGTTTTAGCTTTCTTCTGCTGCTGCACAATCTGGTCATTCGTGGTGTTAATTAGTGGACCCAAAAAGTGTTTAAATAGTCAAAATTTCCAAAATACACTGAAATTCTTAGGTTTCATGTATCATGTTAAGGTGATGGTACATATATAATAATATATAATCAAAAGGCATCTTCGAAAAATTATACATAGTAGAAAAGCTTGGATTTAGTGGATGAAGTATAAATCCCTCTTCTCTAAAATCTGAACTATCAAGCATATAATGTGGAGCCCCGTATCCCTTTTAGCAAAATCTTAAATTAAGCCTATCCCATTTTTCATATGTAACAGCTAGCTAGCTTTTTTTAATTTATGTATTTGACGAACATATGTAACAGCTAGCTGTAAGTATGAGACAAACGAAAAATATACTAATGCATAACATATTTTGTAGATAAGGAAAAGGTATAATTGCTCTGTGGATGTACTATATATGCAGCAGGAAATTTTGTTCCACAGAGACAGAATCTGATCCCTTTCCAAGCTTTGGTAGGGTAAATTTTTCTAGCCAAAGTTTTTATCTTAGACTCTTACTACTCATAAATCATTATCAACCATAACTAATTCAAGTTTAGTGAACTTAATTATTTCAAGAAAAGAACTCTACCGACATTTAGAGTGTTTAATTTCTAATTTCAAAAACTGATTTTAGTTTTTGAAATTATTAATAAACCTTTGCAAAACCAACATGACTCTCACTAGCACCACTTCTATTGATCCATACCTTTGAACTAAAAGCCTAAAACCACAAACAATAAAAGATAATGAAAAGTTATATCTAAGTTTTTTTTTTAATTTATAATGGAAACAATTTTTAAAATCTAGTTTGAATAATAAACACACATTAAAGAAGAAAATAAGAAAAATGAAATAAATTTTTGTCATAAGCTAAAATAATTACTCGTAAGTTAACTTGAAAAAGCTCTTTGTGGAGCCATCAAAATGGCTCGACCTGACCCATTCAACCCATTTGGCCATGGCCAAAATGGGCTAGGACCAAAGCTCCTTGGGTTAGGGTCAATTCATAGGCTGTAAATTTTAATAATTTGACTTACCTTTTTAGTATTACGGCTAAGGTTAAGATGAAAATACTCTAAGCGGGGTAGATTAAAGGTAATGTGATTGACACAAAGTTGAATATATGATAGTTGAGGCTGAGTTAAAGATACTTTGAACGAGACTGAGTTGAAAATACTTTAGCCAAAATTGAGTCGAAGATACTTTAGACAAAATCGAGTTGATGATACTCTAACCGAGATTGAGGTTGTACGCTAGTCAAATTCAATGTGAAGATACTTTGGCCAAAACCTTGCTGAAGATACTCTGATACCTTTAGCCAAGTTAAACACATTTTGGTTAAGGCGGAGTTGAACATACTTTAGCTGAGGCCAAGTTGAACGTATATTTTGGCTAGGGTCAAGTTGAAGATATTTTGGGTGTGACTAAGTTGGAAATAGTATGGCCAAAATTGAGTAGAAAACACATTTTAGAGTCAAAGATGGCTTGGTCTAAGTAAAGCCAAAAGTACCTTGGTCAAGGCTGAGCCAAAGATGTTGTGGTCTCAGCTGAGCCAAAGATATCATGGTCGAGCTTAAGCTAAAGATGTCGTGGTCGTGCATGAGCCAAAGCTATGATCAGGTTGAGCCAAGATGCCCCAATTGAGGATGGCTAATAGATACCTTGACCGAGGTTAGCTAAAAGATGCAATGGCCAAAATGTGTTATGCCCAAGTTGAGGCCAACAAAAAGATTCCCTATCAAGGATGATTTAAGGATTTCCTGATCAAAGTTGATTCAAATATTTTATGGAAAAGGTCGAGCCAAAGATGCTTAGGTTGAGGTTTGTCTAAAGATTTCTCAACTAGGGTCAAGCCAAATATGACACCCATACCAAGGGCGAGCTAAAGATGGTCTCAGTTGAGGCTGGTCAAAAGAAACTCCAACCAAGGTTGAGCTAAAGATGCTTTAGTTGAGAATGAGGTAAAATTACATACTCAGACCTAGTTAAAATTACCCTTGTCATGGCCAAGTTAAAATTAATCAAGCTAGCTGAGGCTGGGTTGAAAATATTTTTTTGAAGTAGTCATGACTTTTGAGTTGACCATTCTTCAGCTCTGGTCCTGACCCCATACAAAGTAGGGTTATTACGCCCCCTCATTAGGGGGATAAAAAATCCTAAAGCCATTATAGTGGGTGTTAGACTTTTGGCAAACGTACCAATTATCGTTGTAAGTTACAAAATTTATAAAAGTTCGTCTCCATAGGGACTTGAATTACTCAGTTAATCTAAATAAAACTTAACAGTTTAATAGTTATGTACAACGAGTGTGAACGGAGTTTCATGTAGTGTGGATTAACAGAAATTATGAAATTTAAAGAAGAAACGGAAATAATAAATTTAGTGCGGAAGACTACGGAAGATTACAGAAACTAATAAAACGAGTTTAATTAATTCAAGAAAAGCGTAGGATTGGATTTCATTGTTCATACCCTTAGTATTCAATTAATATTACCATGCATAAATTATTTTCTATTATTATTGATACACACATAAAATCACCCCAAATCAATCCCTCGTAATTGAGTTCTAAGAATATTTATTAAATATTGATCCCTCGCATATGAAATAAATACCCCAGCATTACAATCATAATTGCGTGCTATTTGTAATCTAAACGTTATGCTCTATTCCTAGCAACGTAACGTAAAGAGTAAAATTATTCAGTTCAAGTTTTAAGAGTACTTTCCAATTAAACTTAGAACCTTATTTCATGAAACTAGTGATCAAGTAGAATAAAACATTAAGTACGGAATGAAATTACCAATAATAAATAGAAAAGACTTATGTATAAATAAATATTAATAGAGATACTTAAGGGTAAGAAGATTACATCCAATCCTTTAGAGAAGCTAGCCAAGCATGGAGAGAACCTCTTCAAGAGAAGAATAGATGAAAGGAACCATCACCGCTTCTCTCCGGCAGAGTTTCCACACTAACCCTTACCTCTCTCACTCTCTTAAGCTACTTACGAACAATATTTGAAGAGCTTAAGGCTAAGCTAAGAAGCTAAGAAGCAAGGATGAAGAAAAATGGAATTGAAAGGGGATCCTTTTCTCCTTGGGGTGCATGGCTATTTATAAGGGGCTGGCTGCTCGAGTTCACTCGCCCAGGCGAGTGTTTTTGCCTTTGTTTGCTCGCCTGGGCGAGCTTAATGCTCACTTGCATGCCCACGTGCTGATGCCACTCGCTTGGGCGAGTTAAAAGATGGTTCTGGAATTCTTCACTCGCCTGGGCGACCAGTTTGTGTGTAATTCACTCGCCTGGGCGAGTTAAAAGCTTAACCTTGAAGAATCCTTTTGGGCCTGGACGAATTGTGGGCCTGTTTTGCTTGTGACACCTTCCAAGTTTGCTTGTTAAACCCTTTTTTGCTTGCTTTGCTTTTACGGAAGCCTCAGAACTTATCAAAATACAAAACATGATTGGATTAATTTTCCAAAATATAAGAAACATCATTTAATTAAGTACTAGAGACTATTTATCTAGGTTTTAGGACAAGTTTATAAACAATTTTACTGAAATCAAAAGACAAGTGCCAACATTGTAAGCTTGGATTTAACTAAAATAGGGTACTTATCAGTGGGCAAAGTGGACCACCCATAGAGTTTAGGGCCAAAATGACACATCTAGCTTTCTCATGTTAGGTTCTACATAATTTGATTTTAACTTAATTTTTAAAAGTGTTTGTGAAGAAATTTTATTATCTAAATATCATGCATTGAAGATTTTACTACTACAAAAAAATCTCTATCGCACTATATCAAGGACAATTCTACAAAACAAATGTCTTAAAAAACACGGTGGAATTGCAAATAATAGCAATTTTTCAAAAATGTTTTTCACCAAACCGTCTTTGAAATCTTTTCAAAAATGGTTTTTTTCAAAACCATCGTTGAAATGAGATACTCAACATCGATTTATAAAAATCGTCATTTAAAGGGCCTTTATTTTTCGTTTTCACTTTCACACCTTATAGGTTTTCATTCCCTCTCCTCAATCTCGCCCCCTACAAACCTCACCTCTCCTCTCCTCAATCACGCTCTCACTCCCTTGTCGTCATCGTTGAAGCCTATGTTTTGGTTGTGGATAATAATGGCTCTGCCTTTTATGTTTTAGGTTCTTGTGTTCTTCTTCTTCCTATTTTCTCCCACCACCAAAAATTCACACTTATCTTCTACTTCTATATGGTTCACATCATGGGTTGTGCATGATGTGAACCATGTGAAGCATGAGTTGTCGCATCGTCTCTTAGTCGTCTAAGCTAGCCTGCAAAATCAGTGGTATCATGAAACCCCACAAAGTTTTCCCGAAGATGGAAGACCTCGTCGACACTCCTAAGATGGCTCGAAACTAAGTCCTCAACCAGATTTAGGCTTACATTAAGGACAATAATCTTCAGGTTTGGTTCTTCTTCAAACCCTAAAACCCTACGCTTTTATTTTGCTACTCTGTTTTGTTGCATTCCATGGTAATTATGTTAACAAACATTAGGGTTTTCTTAAAATGGATTTTAAGATGTGATAAGGGCTACTCTCGTTTAGGATTCAACTCAACATTTCCTACTAGGTTACGACACCATTTCCAATATTTTATTTTTTATACAATAATTCTTGTCTAGACAATGGATATAACTATACCCTTATGTTGTGTTTAACCTTAATTGTAAATATTCTACAAGTATACATTCATAATTAATCCATCTTCACAAAACTATTATCCTATCTGTTATTCCATTTTTAGTTTTTCGATTGAATAAACTACTTGCACTTTTCAACGGCTCTTACACTATGACACTTGACATGGTGACACTTTACTCAAAATCCTTGTTGGTTAGAACCCTCCACCGGTTAGAACCCTCCATAGGTATTCCTTTCCGAGACCTCAAAAATCAATTATGTCTGCTTCTATGATCAATGACTAATCCAACAAACCAACACAAGACTTTTAGGAATGCTTTTTTCTTACTCACACGCTTTTCGAGAAACTTCCCTAATGATCACCCATCCCACAACTACTCCAAGCCAAGCACGCTTAACTATGAAGTTCTTAAGTGACAGACTACCCAAAAGTACAGTCATCTTGTTGGTATAGGTAGTACCAATTAATTTCTTTAAGTCATCATCAATTGTACAGTCTCATACATGCATAACCTTAGGATCCATAGTGTGATTCAATCGGGGTGTTACATGCCCACCAGCTTCCGTCTGGTTCGTCATTGAACCACACCATTCTGGGAGAGAGGTTTGCTCTAAGACCATTTGTAACATCCCTGATTTTCAACTTCTCGACAACTCTTACACTACGACAATTCACTCAACATCCTTGTTGGTCAGAACCCTCCACTGATCAGAACCCTCCATAGGTAGCCCTTTCTAAGACCTCGAAAATCAGCTTTGTCTGCTTCTAGGATCAATGACTAACCCCACACACCAACACCAGACTTTTTAGCGTGCTTTGACCTTAATCACATGCTTTCCGAGAAACTTCCTGGTAGGTCACCCATCCCACAACTACTCCAAGCCAAACACACTTAACTATAAAGTTCTTAAGCGATGGACTATCGAAAAGTAGTGCATCTTGTTGGTATAGGTAGTACTAATTAATTCCTTTAAGTCATCCTCAGTTGTACAGTCTCTAGATCCCTCTCATTCTAGTGCGATTCGATCAGGGTGTTACACCATAGCCATCCACATTTTTGCTACTGGTGTCCATCTAGTAACAGTCTTGGTTCACTCCAAATACATTGATTATTCTATGGGTTTGGGGTTACATTACATGCCACCTCTAGAGAGTCTGGTGAGCCATATCATGGATACAGGGTGCATGAATGGTTCCTACCCACCTTTAATCTTGAATTTTAAAGGTACTAATCCATTCCCTCAACTTTTAGCCAGCAACATGATGTTCCCTTTGTGATACCTTTTGTACTATATCCTATAAGTAATCCAAGAAATTCTCACATTGTAGGATATGTCTTTCTTGTGGATGCTTGCTTTTCTCTTGGAATTGGGAGCTTGCATTCATGCTCCTCCAAACAAGTATGTAATGAGTAGAAGACCAAAAGTGTAAAACTCTGTTGCTTTGGTTAATCTAGTACCCCTTTGTTGGTTCTGTTTTAAATTACAGGTTGAATTTATTGTCAAAACAAAACAAATATTTTAAAACAAATCACATTCTACATTGGTTCCCAGAAAATCGATGAAGAATGTCATTTTCACGATGATTTTCTACAAAATTGTCTTTGAAAACACATATTCTACATCGATTTTTGTGAAAATCGTTGTGGAAGACAACTTTCTACAATAGTTTTGGACAAAATTGTTGTGGAAAGCAACATTCTAAAATGATTTTCAAATTGTCTTTGAAAATTTTGCATAGAGAGATATTTAGGTACAGTTTTTATATCAGTTCTAAAAAATGTTGTCGAAAAGCCACTTTTCACAATGATTTAAAATTGTCGTCGGAAGCTTTCAATTTTCAACGATGATTATTTCAACATCAATTGAAAATTGACATCAAAGTTCTTCTAGAACTGTCATTAAAAGACTTTTTGTAGTAGTGTTTTAAATGAGAAATTGATCATTGAAATGTTTGAAATGTTTTTTCCTTTTTTTTTCCTATAAATGTTTAGGAAGAAATTTATCTAATAACATCTCATTAGACAAATAATTCACTTTTATTTTTTTTCCAATAAGTGTTTGGGAAGAAATTTATCTAAATCAAACATCTTAATAGCTTTTAAATGAGAATTGTCCATTGAAAAGTTTGGTATTATTCTAGAGAACAGTTGTTAAAAGTAGAAAGTGAAAAAGCAAAAAGCTGGACCAACAGGCGTTAATTTTCTACCTAAACGATTAGCAAAACTTATTATCGATTCCGTTAGTAAAAAGAGACCAACATATTTTAGAAAGCAACCAAACTCACTAAAATAATAATTGGAATAAACCAGTGAGCCAATACGGGTTTAAAGAGATTATTCCTCCAGATTTTTAGATGAGGGACCATCCTCATCTTTATCCGGATTCAAGTTCTGAAACAACAATATATATACCCATAATCTCATGCTACTGAACTACTGAAATGCACACCGTGCAATCTCCTTTAGTACCCTTTTGTTCTCAAAACTTGCTGGTAAAAATGGAGGCATACAGAAAGAGCCACAGAGGGTCCATGAGAGGAAAATCGTTGCCTTTTTATAGAAATGCACCAAAACCAGCTTCCTCAACCACCGTGCAATACACAGCTACAGATATTAAGCCAAATCACTATTCTTCTTCTCCTGCCTCTGTAGGGTTCGTGGTCCACGAGGACTATGCAACCACAAAGCGAAATCTGAAGGTTCGCATTGTGGTTGCAGATAGTAGGAGCAATTTGGATGAGTTGTATCGCCAGCCAGCAGATGAAAGCGTGGACACCAAAGCTGAAATTTATATCGCTATGGTTCAGAAACGTTTGATGCTTGAGCGATAAAACGCATAAGCAGATACCCTGTTTCAGAAAAAAAACAAAAACGCGTTCATTTTAAGAGATCAAGTGATCATCAACCATGCTATATATATTTTAGTTATAACATGATTATAGTTGCAGGGCCTAGCATTTAATAAAATAATATACCTTTTTTAAATTTGTGCCATTTTGGCACTTCGTGTAGAGATAATTATGTTATGCTGTAATAAGTATGCAAATGTTACATAGTAGTAGTTTGTTTGGCTTATATATAAACATGTTTGGCAAATTAAAGCTATGGTTGTATAGTGATTAAGTATTATTTTGGGTTATTATCAGATCATAATGAGTAGAAATTGAAAATTATTGCTTTCTCATTGTATCAAACTATAGGTTCCAAATTGTAATCCAAACATGATAGTATATATTTGAAGCAAATCCAATTGAGTTTGCACCCATATGAAGGTTTTCATTTTCGTAATTGTAAGTTTGTACCATAATATTCTCTCTCAACACAGTGCTGTTAGAAAGAGGATAGCTATTGGATCCGCTGATCGCAGTTGCTTCATAAATGTAAAAGATGTTATCCCTTCAAACAGATGTTTTCATCAAATAATGTAATTTTTTAAGCCAAACCTAATTTAATGTGTGCACATGCAATCGATGGATCTTAAGCTGTAACTCATCTACTTCTTAAAATGAAATGCAGAATATAGCTAAAAGAACTAAAAGAATTTGTTCTGCTGTCTTGCACACTTAAAAATAAAAATAAAGAATTGGTGCTCCGCTATGTTCACTTGAGCAAAATATAAGGAACTATATACAAATGAATAATATATAACTTGAAATTCGTTTACTTATATTTTTTGCATTAGTTTTCCATACTGCTATAGAAAAGGGAGCTTTTTTCTCTCATGTAATGTTGTTATTCGCTTATTCTATTGCTTTAGTGTGATTTCCCCACTCCCCACTTTTATGTACATGAGTTCTCAAGATAAATAAATCAAGCTTAAATTTATGAGCAATGATAAAGAACGGTCTGGAGTATATATATTTGCAAACAAACGATCAAGACATTTGAACACCACATCTTTTTAAACATTCTATCAACACCGCTATTTTTTTTATCTTTCTCTTTCTATCATATTATATTATCTATCATATTTTTAATTTTCTCTTTTTTTCCTCTTAATTACTAGATGTACAATATATAACACAATGGGTATTGTACAGTCCAAGATCTAAAAAATAAACGTGTGGTCACTTATGTGAGACCCCGTACACGTGTCAATCCTCCACGTCAGTCTTGCTATAGGAGTATGGACATCTACCCTCAGCAGTTGAGCCGATTAAACCAACAGGTTATCTTTAATGTTTTATTATTCAAAAGTTATTGATAATGTTGCAACCACTTTATCATATGACAGGTACTAAATTATCTACAAGCATCAGATTATCTATAATCCACCAGATTATCTATAAATCATTATCTATAAGCATCAGTTTATCTACAAGCTACATATTATCTATAAGGTACACATTATATGTAAGCTTAATTATCTATAACCTGCAATTATTTGTTAGCCATTATCTACAGGTTAATAGTTATTTACAAGGGCCCAATGCCCACACTCATTCTATAAATACCAGGTTCCATCTAACCTTTCCACACACCAATTCACACCTGAGTACACACTCATACACTTACACCTTCACTGACACTCTCAATTATATGTTTTTCTCTCTGTATAATTGATGTACATACTTGAGCGTCAGAGTCATTTCCTTTGTTTTGTAGGTTCCCAATCTTAGTAAAGTCAACTCATCATCCGACGTGCAAAGTCTGGAGCCTACCTTGGCCACATCCACCCTGATGTGCTCCACACCAGATTTTGGCATCCTTTGTTTTTTTTTTTTCCTTTTTCACCAATGGTCAATACATGGTCTAGTCTCAAACGTTGTACCCCCTTGAAAATTTTGATCCTCCCTAGACAGCCATGCCCAATACAGATACCCTTCAACAACTCCAAACCCGCATTGCAGAGATGGAACAACGTCACGAGGAGGAACTCCAAAAGCTAAAGGCTGATCACGATCAATTGGAGGCTCGAGTGAGATTCCTTCAGCATGACAAACACTTGGCTCGTCTAGCGATCGGGCTTACTCAAGGGAAGTCACACACCCAAGACACTATCAACCCTTTAGACGATCCCAACTTATCATATATATACTGTCCAAGAGGGAAGACAACTCGCAAACACATGTTTGTTGACTATATCATGGAAGTCGACCTACCTCTGAGTTAGAAATCACTCAACCTAGAGAGGTATGATGGCACCACTAATCCGGATGAGCATTTAGATGTCTTTCTCACCTAGGCGAATCTCTACACTAATGACAACACAGTCTTGTGTCTGTGTTCCCTACACCTCTCAAGGGAGCAGCCTTGACATGGTACAGTGGACTTCCGTCAAGGTCTATCGATAGCTTCGACACCTTTGTCAAAAGCTTCAATGCACAGTACGCGACCAACCAGTCTCATCGTATGACCTTTGCTGCACTGGCTAGTCTGCAACAAGTAGACGATGAGTCTCTTCGAAGATTCATGGACAGATTTGGACCAATATTTGTCCAGATCTGAAACCTCAACCCTGAAGTGGCATTGCACTCCATGTTACTGGCCTTGAGACCAGGTAAATTCGCGGAAAGCCTATGCAAGAAACCCCCTTCTAGCATGGACAAGTTGCGCGAACGAGTGAAAGGTTATATCCAGATGGAAGAAATGCCAAGTTGGCTCTCTTTGAATTCATCAAACTCTTTTTGCAAAGCTTTGTTTTCATTTACTTTTGAAGAGGAATAAGCACACACACCCATTAGCTTTGTAGTTTGAAACAAGTTTCTCATACTCTTCTTTCAAGTTACTAAGTTTAGCTTGCATTGAAGCAAGTTTAGTGGTATGCCATCTAAGGTTACCTTTTAGCTTATTGTTGGAGATTGCAAGTTTTTGAGCCTCCTCATGCATTTCATAGAAAGCATCAACAAGTTGATCAAGTTCAGGATTTACTTCTGATTCAGCACTTGAGTCATCTTCATCAATTGTTGAAGTTAGACAGACATTTGCTTTTTTATTTTCACTTGATGATTCAGAAGTTGTTAAAACATCTTCTTCCCATGCAATGTAGGCTTTCTTTGATTTTCTATCTTTCTTTGCTTTATTTTCACCTAACTACTTCTTCAAATATATAGGACATTCATATTTGATGTGGCCTTGCTTACCACATTCAAAACAGTTGTAGTTGGTCTTGTTGTTGTTGTCACTCTTTTTGTTGAACTTAGTGAACTTTCTGTTCTTGTTTTTCTTCCATGAATTTGCTAAACCTTTTGACTATTAGGTTCAGATTCTCATCACCTTCATCTCCACTTGAGTCATCATCTTTCTCAACATTTAAGGATGCAACTTTCAAGGCAATACTCTTCTATTTTTTGTCTGCATCTTCTACATGTGTTAGTTGAGACATTTCTAACTCATACTCAAGTAACTTACCAAATAGTGCAGCCATAAACATCTTTGATAGATCTTTAGATTCCTTGGTCACTATCACCTTTGGTTGCCATGGTCTTGTTAAGCATTTCAAGATCTTGATGTTTAGTTCCTCAGCATCAAATGTTTTTCCAAGACCAAGATGATTAACGATGTGTGTGAATCTAGTTTGGAATTGAGAGATGTTTTCAGTTATGTTCATCTTGAACATCTCATACTCATAGATCAAGGCATGTTTCCTTGATCTTCTAACTTCATTTGTTCCTTCATGAGTAATTTCTAGCATTGCCCACATCTCCTTAGCACTCTTGCACCTAACAGTCCTAAAAAATTCATCAGATGATAATGCAAAGGTTATCATATTCTTTGCTTTGAAATCATATTGAACTACCCTCTTTCCTATGTCTTTCATTTCATCCCATTCTTTGGGAATTCAACAGTTTTGATTGGAATCAAATGACCTTTTTCTATTGCATTCCATGCACCAGGGTCATTTGATTGAATGAAAATTTGCATTCTGTTTTTCCAAAAACTAAAGTGTTCTGCCTCAAACATCGAAGGACAATTGAGGGAGGCACCCTCCTTAAAGGTAATTTGTGTGGTATTCATTTTCTTTGAAAAAAAATAGTGATCTTTAGTAACACACAATAACCTGCTCTTAATACCAATTGAAAACAGTATGAACAGCACACAAGAACCAAGAGGGGGGTGAATTGGTTGTTCTTGGCAAATTAGAAATTCTTAAACAATCAGAGTTAAAAAGATTGTATCACAAAACAATCCAAGAAAGCTTTCAACCAATCAAACACCAATCCGTAAAGAATGCAATCAAAAACTTTTTCTGTTGATTGTGAAATGCTGCTCTGATGAATGACAAGTTATAACCACAAGAAAAGATAAAGATGAAATAGTCAATACAAAGATTTATACTAATTCACTTCTCAACCTAGAGAAGCTACATCAAGTTCTTCTAACCAACAAGTTACAGTTCCACTAATAACAATTTGTTATTTTACAAGCTATTACAACCACTCTTAATCACAACTAGATTAAGAACAAGATATCTAAACCACATAGATTCTCTGTGATCAAGACATAGAGAAAACTCTTTTCTACTCTTACCTCTAGAAACACCTATTCTAGAAAAAGCCTTAAGAAAAACTATTGTCATAGTTACACAAAAGTAAATTCAAAAAGAATTTACAAACAAGTTGTATGGAAAGAAACCACCTAATGATCCACTACTAATGTATGTAAAAGATTACCAAATAGACAAGTACCGTCAGAGTGGACGATGCCCGACCTTGTTCGGGCTGTTATTTCTGACGATCGGATTGACAGTCCAAATCAATGGTAAAAGAAAACTACTTCATAACTTTCCTTCAAAAATCTTCTTTTGTAACTTTTCCTAAAAACAAATTTTCTTTAGTAATCTTGAAGCTTGAGGATTTGTGGGACTAACATAGAATAACACTTTGAATCTTTTCTTTCTTCAGAAAGCTTATGAAAATTCTTTGATATTTTCGTGTTGTATTTTGTTAAAACACCTAACAGCTATTTTATAGAAAACTGTTGTAACTGTTAGTAATCGATTAATTCACTAATGTAATCGATTAAATTTACTTATCTAATCAATTATTTACTCACTTAATAGATTAAAGTGTTCTTGAACTTTTTAGAAAAGATTTATGAACAATGTAATCGATTATTTTCACAATGTAATTGATTATCACATGAAGTCTTTGTTTGAAAATGCGCCAAATAATTGATTACCATCATATCGTAATTGATTATCACAGGAAGTCTATTTTGTGATTTTGTGTAGTGTAATCGATTACCATACTCTTGTAATAGATTAAAGTGTTGTTTAAAACTCAAGTAATAGATTACCACTTTCTGGTAATCGATTAAACCAGTGAGAATTTATTTTTCCAAAACTTAAACATGGAACACTTGGCTTTTTAGGCAATCATGAAAACTTTATGTTTCAGAAAAACTTCTTCACAAAACTTATGCTTTTATGAAAACATGAATGCAAAACCATGAATGAGCTTTATGCAATGGATCATAGGAAGTCTCATTTTAGACATACACAAATTACAACTACCAATCAATTGAATTGGCATGTAAAAAGCCTTAACACTTTACTACCTAAGAGACTCAGCTTCTTGATCCTCTTGAGCTCCCCCTGACTCTAACAGGAGGTGACGGGGCAAGAAGAAGAAGATGGCAGAGTCAACACCGGTGTAACGAAAGTAACCGGCAAAGCAGATGAAGATGAAGGGAGCATCATCTCTGAAACACCATTGGTCATGGCACAAGCATTTGGCAAGGGTGTAGCAACAATAGAAGCCGAAGGGACCACTGTAGCGAGAGGAGCAGGAGACTCCCGAACAGGAACGGGAGGAGCAGGAGTAGCGACGATAGTAGCTAGGGCAGCTACAACTTGGACGATCGACTACGCCACAGGTGAACCCTACGCAACAGTAACAGAAGGGCCACCCACACAGGGAAGCAGCCCGACATCTCACCTCAGAGCGTGAAGGTCGAGTGGGGCCCTTGACTTCTTTCGTCTAGAAGTCCCAACATTGTCATTTCGTTTCCACTTAGCCAAAATAGAGGAAAGGATTCTGAGAGAAACTTTAGCAAAATCAGTAGGGCAAACCCCAGCAGTGGGTTGACCCTCACCTCCAGCCAAGGGGTTGACATAGGAAGGTGGCACAGCCCCACCATCAGGCCCAACATGCTTCACCAGAGGCCTCCATGAAAAATCGCCATTATACCTGCAAGACAACACAACTAGTGTTAGCATAAGGTGAACACCCCAGGCACACAAGAAAGACACAAGACAAGGCAGAGTGATTTACCATCCAAAACAGTGAAGGGGTCGTCGTTGAAGGAAGGAACAAGAGAGCCTGTGCATCCAAAGAAGCCGGTAGCTGCTCCTCGATGGCCTTGTCCACCCTCTCCACCAGGGTCAATAGGTCCTCATCAAATGACTTGAACTTGGTGGGGTCATATTGCCAGTAGAACTAGAAGTGGGGCTCCCTGTCCTGGTTGAACATCAATGGCAACCCATCTGCCACGACACTAGTATCCAGGACCTTGAAGAAATGATCCTTGATGTGACGGAAGACGTTCGAGTCAAACTCAAACAACTTCTTGGATACACTATTCAATGAGACCCAACCAATCTTACCTGTCAGCTTCATCTGAAAAAAGAGCAAGAACACCAACATGTTGGGTCGAATGTTGAAGAAGGGGCACAAAATTTCAAAATCCTTCACCATCGCCCAACTGTTAGGGTGAAGTTGGGAGTGGGATACATTTAAGTGCTCAAGAGAGCACACTGAAAGGGGGACAGAGGAAGAAGCAAATTTGACACCTCAAAGAACCACTGGTACATGGAGAAGAAGGGTGGACCATCTGGTGCTGCCCTCAAAAAAGGGAAGTCATCACTCCTATAGGCCTCAAGGGCCACTTTGCATGAATCCTCAGGGATTGTCAACTTGAGTTGATAATGCAAGGTGTTAACATATGCTGTCGAGGTGATGGAGGATCGACATTTCAGAACGTCGTCCCTCACCCACTTGTAGCCAATGACAACGAGGGTGGACAATGGCCACCCAGTGCTATAGTTGTGTTGCACATGGGGAGAAGCCCTGGCGTTTCCATCGCCACTCTTCCTTGCCCCTTGAGAAGCAGAAGAAGGAAGAATGGCGGTAATCGACAAAGGCTCCCCAACCTGAGGGGCAGCCAAAGGCCACAACCCCTGACGAAGGCAGGAAATACCCTAGCCAAAATAGAGCAAGTCCCCATTCCTTCCTAGAGAGGAGGACTCGTTGTCAAAGGCTCCATGATAGGTTTCCTCTAAGAAGTCACCAATGGTGATGACATCACGCATCAAGGGCTGCTGGATTAAGACCCCAGAATCTCTACCACCAAGACCCAGGGTGGTTTTGAAAATAGGAGGCACAAACATTGCCAGAAGAAGAAAATATACCTTGAACAGAGAAGGATGATTGAAGAAACTAAGAGAAGATTAAAGAAGCAAGGAAGGTTCTGGAAAGAAGAAAGTCAAGAATGCAAGAATGGCGGTGACAGAAACGTCAAATGTCCACTCCATTTAAATGGAGGCACAACCTTTCAGTTACTGTGGGATTTAAAATGACCCCCCAGAAATCTGTGCCACAATCATACTCCACTCACCCACTAACGCATGTCTCCAGTATGTATCCATTCCATGAGTGACACGTATGCATGAGTATTGTGTGTGTGCTACACGCGCTTGTAGCAAAGGACAAGCGTAATGCTTACTTTTAATACACTCTCCAATGGTCAAATAAAGGCAAAAATGTCCAACATGGACCCTTCACTTGCCTAGCATGTCTAACCTTGCCTGCAGAACAAAAGCATGTCCTTCTTAGACAATTCAATTGTGGCAGTGCAGACAACACTTGTCCAGGATGGGGAGCTTGACAAGCTCGACACATTTACATTTCTCGCACTTGTCAAGGTTATCACCATCGACAGTGGAGAACACTTGTTCACAATCAGGGGCTCGACAAACTTGCGACCCTCTTACTTTTCAAGGCTACCACCCTTGACACCAGACAATCTCCATCGACATCGGACGCTCTTATTCGACACCAGACAACCTCTTTTGCCCGCAAGCTGACTAAGAGGCTGGGGGGCTTATGTGTCGTCCAAGATCTAAAAAAACAAGTGGCCACTCATGTGGGACCCCTATACACGTGTCAATCCTTCACGTCAACCATGCTACAGAAGCATGGAAGTCTACCATCAGCAACCAGGCCGATTGGACCAACAGGTTATCTTTAATTCTTTATTATTCAAATGTTATTGATAATGTTGCAACCACCTTATCATATGATAGGTACTAAATTATCTATAAGTATTGGATTATCTATAATCCACCAGATTATCTATAAACCATTATCTATAAGCCTCAGTTTATCTACATGCTACAGATTATCTATAAGGTACACATTATATGTAAACTTAATTATATATATAACCTGCAATTATCTGTTAGTCATTATCTACAGGTTAATAGTTATCTACAAGGGCTCAAGGTCCATCCTCATTTTATAAATATCAGGTTACATCTAACATTTCCACACACCAATTCACACCCGAGTACACACTCATACACTATCACTTTCACTGACACGCTCAGTTATATTCTTTTATCTCTATATAATTGATGTACTTACTTAAGTGTCAGAGTCATTTCCTTTGTTTTATATGTCTCCCCTCTTAGAAAAGTCAACTCATCATCTGACGTACCAAGTCTGGAGCCTACCTTGTCCACGTTCATCCTAAGGTGCTTCACATCTAGATTTTTGTAAGACCAGGTGTCTAAATATATTTTTCCCAAAAAAAATGTAGAAATTAACTGTATGTTGAGAGCCAATCGCACCTTCCTGGAATTCATGTTAAGGTTGAGAAATTAATTTTTTCTACATGTAATGCGCGGGAGTTTAAACCAAAAATTTGAGTTAGTGTTAATCTTGTGATAGAATTTATTTAAATTAAAGTACATTAATTATATTTAATAAGAAATACATTATTAAAAAAAATCAATTTCATGCGTGCTAAATAGGAAAATTAAGAATAAGTTTTAAATTCTGCAATCATTTAGAGACTTTATAGTTTTTATATACTGCAGAATGCAATTGTTTTAAAATTTAATGTTTTCAAGTTATCATTACAGCATACATAATTAAAATTTCCTATGTTAAGGAATATATTAACCAATTCATCTTATACAAGATAGAACAAATATCATTTTTTTTACTGGAACTAATATCATATATTATCACTTCATTTTACACATATATGTATTTTTAAATATGATTATTCATGTTGTATCAAAATTCTTCTAAAGCAGATCTTCTATTCATTATCTATTGTGTGATACTCATTTTGTAATGTTACTCATTTCACAAAATTATAAACTATTTTTTCTCTTCATAAAAAATATATAATTCTTGGATGTATGTAAAATTTCTTAGAATATATTAATGAATAAAATCATTTCTGACTCAACATATAATTGATTTTTTTTCCTTTTCTTTTACTTTCACATATATCTTTTTTTTCTTCTTAATTTTCATGAACAAAACAATATATCAAAACAAAATATGAAAGCAAACAGGATTTGAGTTTGAATTTTTTTATTTTGTGCAATTAAGTATTTAAGATGCATATATATAATTAATAAAAGAGTTGATTAATCATTAAGCAGGTGATTCAATTAGTGCAAGTTTGTTTCAATTTAATCAATGATTTTAAGTTCAAGTTATAGATATGTAGTTATATTAAATACCAAAAAGAAAATTTTATAACCTATAATGGTCCTACTAGACCGAACACAATTGTCATTCATAAAAGATACAAGTAAACTATAGTATCAGTCTAAAAAACAATAAATGTTTTTTAGACTTTTATTTGTTCTTTGAATGTTAAAATTATATAAAAATTGATGCTTTATTTTAGTTAATAATGTTAAAAAGTTGTGATGTTATATTTATTTAGTATTATTTTATGTATTATTTATTATATATATAATGTCCAGCCATCGTCATATTTACACTTTTTTTGGTTTTTTAAAGCATTTTAGTTTTGTTTTAAAAAAATTAAACGTTTTATTCACGGATGGATCCAAGGAAGACAAGAAGGGACCAGTAGATCACATCTCTAATTTTATCCACAAAATTATTAATAAGTAATTTTAAACTTATTATTTATTAAAAATTAAATATTTAAATAATTATGTAAAAAAAAAATCCGATTCCCTTTTACTACACTCTTGTATCCATCCCTAATTTTATTCTATTACTTTTTCCTATTTGTTTACTAAAATAATCATACATTGCATGGGTTTCAAGGCTAATTAATTTTATTAATTCATATACATTGAATGGCATTAAATTTGAAAAGATAAGAAAACAATAAAATATTAGAATTGACACGTGAATTGATTTGACAAAATAATACTAATAGAATAGTTGAGGCATCAACGTGATAACCACGCATCAAATCTAAATCATTATAATAGATTTAATGGAGAAACGATATAACGCAAGAAAAATCATGGGCAATGAGCAATATACCTTTCTTTAGTGCAAGACAAGACAGGGTAGGACAGTTGCTTCTCTATTTTGTCTACTTGCTATTATTATATCTGCACACTTTTTTAATTTTATATTACTACCATATTTTTTAAATCATTAAACATATCTCACCATATTTTGTTTACTTGCTGTAATGGATTACAGGATTGTTCATGTTTTATTAACACGGGTATATATTAGCATAAGAAAGTAGCTTTAATTTTCTAGTACATAAATATGCTCACTGATAAACCTAGTATGTTTCCTCAAAAAATAAAAAATAAACCTAGTATGTTAATTAATTATACAGGTACTAGTAGCTAGTAATCATATTTTACCATATTATGATTTGTCTTGTGTACTTGATATTGCCACGAGATATTTTTACTCCTTTTGTTGTTGGTATTACAACTTGGAAGTACAGTGGAATAGTGGATCTAATTCTGTCTCAACATCAGCATCACCATACCCCCATGACGTCGTTTTAATGATACTAACATCATCATCCCTGTTGCCATAACGTCATTTGGAATTTTTTTCTAGATAATTACCATATCCATTAGTTGATTACCCTTGGACCTTGGTCATAGGCATTAAAACAACTTTTATCCAAAACGAGCAGCTTGTGCCGACAAAATCGAGACATTGGCCACTGTGCCACAAAATTTGTAAAAATTTATCCAAATGCCACGTGGACCAAAGATAATACCAGACTGCCACGCGCCTAATCCGCCTCCCCTTCCAGCGCATTCCATTTGCTGACGTGGCGCGCATCCAGTGGCCCTCCTAATACGCTACCCACCCCAGCGTATTAGGTGGTCAACCTGTCAGTTAAGGCCAGAAACCGTAGAGACACGTGGCACGCTCTGGCATAATACGCCTGCCCCCCCAGCGAGTTAAGTACCATAAACGCTGCACCCACTAGCGTGTTACGTACACGTGTCAGCTTTTAGGAAATGCGCTTTGATGGTCAGCGTATTAGGTGTATTAATTAGCTAGCTGGCCCAGCGACTTACTGCCACACCCCACCCTATATAAACTCACCCCCCCTCTCCCATTTTTATCCGATGCTCCATTTGTCTAATTAGAGCAGTCCATATATTTTTTTTTTGTATTTGCGAGATGAGTGCTAGTAGAAATGGTTTGATTACCATTGTATACTATAATGGGAGAAAATATATTGGGCCGAATGGTCAAATATTTGAGGGAGAGAACAAAATGTTCCGTATACCCCGCGGATGCAGCTATGATGATTTGATAAAAATCATATATAAGAAGTTGAGATTACAATGGGTTCAGTCTATATCTCGATTAAGTGCTCGATGTGCATCTGGCAACCCGATACAATGGGTTGGTGTGGATGTTGTAGATAATGACGATCTATCCTTAGTTACTGACGCATGCATATCCGATGGAGGAGATCCGAGATTTATAGAATTGTATGCTGAAGTGAATTGCGGTGGACAGTCAAGCAGTCGTAATGTTGTACCAATTGGCGGTTTGATTGATCTTAACGTAGAGCCGATGGTCAATTCCGAAGATAGAGATGTTTCATTGTCACCACCTCCAACAACGCAACCAACACAAGAATTTGAGGCAGAAGATACAGAAACGGTGGCTGGTGAGGAGGCAGATGTTGCCATAGCTAGTTCCGAGGACGAAGTTGATGAAGGTGTTGTTCCAGATACTGACTCATCAGATACGGATGTAGATGGTGATTTTGATAGTGCTTTTGCTATGCCTTCTCCGGGCATTGTCGGAATGCAAGGTCCGCTTCCGGTTCCAGGTATGGATGCAAATCTGTTTGCTATGCAGTAATGTTTAAATGTTTGCAAGTTTAACATAATTATGTGATTACTGTGTCATTATACATCAGAGGTCAATGTAGCATTTTGGTCTAACATAAGTCATTACACGAATATTAATTGGGCTCACCCAGATGAGGAGTTAGATGACATGGAAGGAGCACAAATACCTAATTGGGAGATGGGTCAAGAGTTATATAAGGGTCAGGTGTTTCCAAGCAATTTGGATGTACAAATGGCAATAAAACAATACTGCATGGGTGAGCATCGCACAACCGTAGTTGTAAAAAGTGATACGAAAAGGCTTATTATGGTTTGTGAGAATCATAATGAGGGTTGTGCGTGGAGGATAAGGGCGTACCAAAGAAAGGATGACAAGGTATGGATTGTAGGCATATGGAACAACCAACACACGTGTGTTACTCGTAAACTCTCTCAAGATCACAAGCAACTTGACTCTAATTTCATATGTTCGGTCATCCTAGGTAATTCAAATTTGTTTTAATTCATTCAGTTTTTTCATTGCAAAAGTAAGTAACATGTAATTGTCTAATGAAATGCAGAAATGATTCGTGAGGACCCTAGTGTTAAAATTGGGTTAATTCAAGAAAGGATTTCAACAATGCTCGGATTTCACATTTCCTACAGGAAGGCATGGAAAGCAAAGCAAAAGGCTATAGTGAAGGTATTTGGGGATTGGGATGCGTCGTACGCGTTCCTGCCCAGGTGGTTGGGTTACATGGTCAACTTTGCTCATGGGTCTGCCTATAAGTTGGAAACAATGGATCATTTTGTTGATGGACAACTGGATGATAGTGTAAAGGTATTTAACAGGGTGTTTTGGACATTCAAGCAGTGTTGTGATGGTTTTAACTTTTGCAAGCCCGTTATCAGCATAGACGGTACCCATTTGTATGGGAAATATCGTGGCACATTGCTGATTGCAACATCGATTGATGCTAACAACTACATCCTTCCAATTGCATTTGCGGTTGTTTCTGCCGAGAATATTGACAATTGGTCGTGGTTTTTGGCACTAATCCGTATTCATGTTACGCAAAAACATGGGATATGTCTTATTTCCGATCGGCATGCTGGCATTCTGGCCGCTGTGAACAATGAAGAACTCGGTTGGCAACCACCCAGGGCATACCATGTTTTTTTGCATTCGGCATTTGGCAAGCAATTTCAATCACAAGTTTAAGAATATGATGTTAAAGAAACAGTTGATGAAGTTAGGTAAGCAAAACTAAAAAATGCACTTGATCAATACCCTCATTATCGCCTGATATTTAAATGTTCTTTGTGTATGTAGGTTACACAACTTCCCGGTTAGATTTTGATGCCGGCTTAGACCAATTCAAAGAAGCAAGTCCTCAAATAGCTGCATGGATTGATAGAATCCCAAAGGAAAAGTGGAGTCTAGCTTATGATGAGGAGGGACGAAGGTTTGGTCATATGACAACAAATCTATCTGAGGTGTTCAATAAGGTACTTAAAGGCGCCAGAAACCTACCTATCACTTCACTTGCACGGTTCACATACGCTAGACTAGTGGCATATTTTATGCGACATGCTCAAGAGGCCGCTGAAGAGTTGGCTAGAGGTAATCAATTTGCAAAAGTAGCGTGGCAAAAATATTTGACGAGGATAGAAAGATCGTCGACTCATTCAGTAACTGCATACGACGCACTATACACAAGATTTGAGGTGCAGGAATCATACAACATGCGTACTCATCAAGCAGGGAAGAAATGGTGGGTGTCTTTATCGGAAAGAAAATGTCAATGTGGTCAGTTCACTGCTTTCAGGTTCCCATGTAGTCACGTGGTTGCAGCATGTCGGTCTATCCACGTCGATCCCACCCAATATATAGACCCTGTATTTAGTCTTGCGTATCAGTCTAAGGTGTATTCATCATTTTGGTACCCAATTGGAAACGAAGACTTTATACCACCTACTGGACAGCCACCGATCATTCCAGATGTTTCGCTAAGACGCACAAGAGGACGACCTAAATCTACACGTATCCGCAACGAAATGGATTTGCGGGAAGGAAGCAGCAGTCAAATCAAATGTGGTTATTGTAAGGTTGCTGGGCACAATAGGCGAAATTGTCCTTCACGCGTCCAACATCATTGATTTCTTCGTATGAAATGTATGTCAATTATTAAGTTAAAATATTAATTAAATCGAACGTGTTTGTTAATTGTAGACAAGTTTCGTCATATGCCAACAAAAAACACACTCATAGATTAATAAACAAAACAAATGTCCCAAAGTCAAATGTCCATGCAAATTTAAAGAAAATACAAGTAAATAAAATTAAGACAAACAACTAAACTAAGAAAATAGTGAATATCAGTCACGGTCTCCATGGTACCCCCCACATCTGCTCATGTCGTGTTCATACGGTGACAAATGACATCGTAAACGAGCACCCCGCACTGGATTTCTCTGAATCAGTGGGTCAGGGTCTTCGTCATCATCATCATCCTCATGCAAAGTTGCTGCAAGAAAATCAGATACTGGGGAATGCATCTGCTGCGTCGAATGCGCAACGGGCGTCGCAAATGCCGAGTCTGGCTCCGATGTCGGCTGATCAGGCCTATACAGACCTGTGTACCCCGATGGGGCCTGCGAACTAGGCCCAGCTGCATAGGATGGAAATGTATACCATGGGGGGTACTGAGAATGCGGGAATGGGTCCGGTGAACTGCTAGACGACCCGGGGTGAAACTGTGGGGGCCAGAAGTACTGCTGAGATGCTCCGGCTGGGTACCCTGGCGCGCAGTACATCCCGGGAGGACGAGGAGGCAAACCAGGTACAATGACAGGTATGTCCGCAACAGCAGGTCTGGCGTGGTGGAGAGGTAAGGCTTCGTGCCGAGCACGACGGTTAGTCCGAACCATCGGCGGCGGAGCCTCTGTGTTACGGACAACGGCTGGAGGTGCAAAATCACCGGGATCTGTGACCCTGTCCAAGTCGTCACAGGCAGCCAGTAAACGCACAGCCTCGTCATAGACCTGCCGCATGTCGAATGCCCCTTGCTGCTGTGACTCCGGCGACGCCATATGCACAATTGTCTCAGCACGATCAGTCTGAAAAAAACAAATTAGTTCATTTGCACAACATTAAGTAAATAAAATTAAATTACAATACCATTAATTTTAAATACAAACTTACCACATGAACATTAACAGCAGCTCGGCGAGTCATCCATCGGCGTGTCACCGTGTAGTACCACTGCATGTACTGGCTGTTCACTGATAAATACCCATCGCGCCTCATAGGAGTGACATTCTGCAAGACAAGTCCATCTCTGGCTGCCCACTGCCCAACAAAAAACCCATGTCGTTCTCTCCAATCCACCTCACTCTTGCCAGTAATACTGATCGTCATAAACTCACTGCAATTAATCGGCTCATCTGGGATTGGCTGGTCAAACCCAAACTGCCGCATCACACGATCAGGCTGCTGGTATACTACGATCTGGTAACAAATTAACGGACAAACTGCTAACCAGCGTCTCGCCATGTCCACATTCGGTGGAAAAAACTGCATCAACAATATCATACGGCCTCCACCGAATGTCTCTCCTACGCATGACATCCATGTAGTGACGATATCTGCGTATATGGGTGTATCTGGTTTGACGCGTGGTGTACACGTTAAACCTATAACCAAAAAAAATTAGTAACAATGACATAAACCCGTTATCATTTATTATCAAATTTAAATTGCACTACCTGTTGCCGTAAATCTCGAACTGCAACACATCTTGGTCTTTAATGGTCGGAAGGGCCGGCGAGATGGACGGGAATCTGGTCCAAGCCCACAACTGTAGCAGGAGTGCACATCCACCCATCTCACGACGTGATGGAGCTGTGGCCTTGCATAACTCCCTGTACAGATATGCAAGAACAGCGGATCCCCAACTAAATGTACTGGTGCGCTCGAAATCGTCAAGAAACAGTAAGTAACGAGCCGGGGGATGACGTGTCGACAAACAACATCCCGCCTAATATCCGCAATATCAGGGCACGCGTGTATCTGAGCCGTCCGACTTCCGTGCCAGCATGGACGGCATAATCACCGAACTGGTCACGTAAATAATGTAGGCCCAACAAACCTCCATGTAAATCACGCCCCGCACTGGGCTGCAGCCCCAAAAAATCACCAATCAGCTGACGAAAATCGTGTCGTCCATGGCGTCCGGAGACCACCTCACCATCAGTCGGCAGACCCAACAGATGGTGTACATCCTCTAAGGTGATCGTCACCTCACCCATCGGCATATGGAACGTCCGTGTCTCAGGTCGCCAACGCTCAACAAGCGCTGACACAAGGTGATGATCAATCTGAAACAGCGGATACTACCTAAGTTACATACAACTTATAACATAATTGTAACATCATAATATACACGATGGGTACCTCGTGGTTGCGCAAACGCGCAACGTGGTAAAAACCCGCTTGCATGAGCCACGGCTGGATGTCCTCGGGTATCGTCTGATGGTCATGTGTGGCAGCATGTCGCACATTCAGGACACGATCGCGCACAGTCGGATCCTCCTGGGAATTCCACACATTAGTGGAAACATGTCTGTCCTGTAACGTCAGTAGAGTGCGATCGGAAGGGCCGGGGTCTATCACGCTAATTGCACCCTCAGTCGCCGCAGGTGCTGGCATATCCTCGTGATGATCCATCGTAGTATTTAATAACTAAATCCTATTTCAAAAAAATTATAATAACTAATTTAAATAAAATATTCTAAATAAATAAATACATATATATATATATATACATATAATTTAAAAGAACTAAGTAATGAAAAAAAAATTAACAATCCTAATTTTTAACTACTTATTCTCTAACATAGTCTTAATAATACGTATATACTAAAAAAAATACCTTCAAATAATTTGTATAAGAAAACAAATTTAAAATATACATATCATAACTACTTATTCTCTAACATAATCCTAATAATACGTATATACTAAAAAAAAAATCTTAAAATAATTTGTAAAAGAAAAATAATATAAAATATACATATAATAAATACAAGAACTAAGTAATGAAAAAAAAATTAACAATCCTAATTTTTAACTACTTATTCTCTAACATAGTCCTAATAATACGTATATACTAAAAAAAATACCTTAAAATAATTTGTAAAAGAAAAATAATTTAAAATATACATATAATAAATACAAGAACTAAGTAATGAAAAAAAATTAACAATCCTAATTTTTAACTACTTATTCTCTAACATAGTCCTAATAATACGTATATACTAAAAAAAATACCTTAAAATAATTTGTAAAAGAAAAATAATTTAAAATATACATATAATAAATACAAGAACTAAGTAATGAAAAAAAA
>CM023959.1:20626391-20636623 GCA_013407115.1 Glycine latifolia | reverse complement strand
TTAACAATCCTAATTTTTAACTACTTATTCTCTAACATAGTCCTAATAATACATATATACTAAAAAAAATACCTTCAAATAATTTGTATAAGAAAACAAATTTAAAATATACATATCATAAATACAAGAACTAAGTAATGAAAAAAAAATTACCAATCCTAATTTTAAACTATTTATTCTCTAACGTAGTATAATAAAAAATACGTATATACTAGTAAAAAAAATACCTTATAATACAAATCATATTTAATAACTACTAATCCTCTAACCTAATGTTTCAAACATAACACATATATACTACTGCAACAAATAAATAAAAAGAATTTTCAAACAATAATTAATACAAAATTATATATATGACATATAATAACTTTTTTACAAAAAAAATTATCATTTATTATATAGATTATTAATCCTAGTTTTTAATTACTCATTCTCTAACTTAATATCTAATCATCTTCTAACTTAGTGTTCCACACATGATAATCATATATCTTCTAACTTAATGTGTCAAACTAAATAATAATATATCTTCTAACTTAATGTTTCAAATCAAATAATTATATATTTTTTAATCTAATATTTCTAACTTAATATCTATTTTTACAACTATTAATCATAAAAAAAAATTAAAATATTAAAATACAACTTACTTGTAATGGAAATAAAAAAAGCAGAGCAAAGCCAAGAGAAGGAGAGACCCACGTGCAAATTTTTTAATGAAAAGGATTGAAGGAGTATGAAAATGAAAGGGGTGTGGGGTATAAATAGGGGACCACGTGGCGTAATTCGCTGGGGGGGTAGCGAATTACGTCCACGTTCCGCCACGTGTCAGCAACTGCCAATTGACACATAATACGCTGGGATGGCCAGCGACTTACCTTCTGCATGTCAGAAGTCTGTTGACCATGGAAAACGCTGGGGTGCGTAGCGTATTAGCGGGACCACTGGATGCGCGCCACGTCAGCAAATGGAATGCGCTGGAAGGGGAGGCGGATTAGGCGCGTGGCAGTCTGGTATTATCTTTGGTCCACGTGGCATTTGGGTAAATTTTTGCAAATTTTGTGGCACAGTGGCCAATGTCTCGACAAAATCACCTATACATTCCCAAAGCAAAGCTTTGAAAAAGTGAAGTAGATAAAGAACAAATGCCTCTAGGGAACACGCGTACGAACATTAATTTAGCTGGAGATTTTGTATTTTTGTTTTTCTGAATTAATTTGGCTGGAGATGTGTAGCTGCCTGGCTGATATTGAGCCTACTCAGATGGGCTAATTCATGATCTTTTTATCGATTGATTATGTTTTTGTTTCTTTTTTTTTTTTTTAAATCACTTTTAGTCTTCAAAATTTTTAGCATTTTTTATTCGTATATTTTTCCAATGTTAATAATTTAAGTCTTATTGTTAATTAACAATGTTAATTGATGATGTAATAAGTGATAATCACATTGAGTGCAATAATTTATCACATTATCAAATGAGTTTGACGGAGTATAAATTTTTTTTAAATTGTATTTTTAATATTTTATCAACTGATTTGAAGAGACGAGAAATTAAATTTTATTAATTTAATTACTGAATTATGAAATATTATTGTGACAACCATATCTATAAATTTTTTATATTTTTTACTTTCATAAATATGTAAGTTATTCACTTATATTTTTAAATTATTATGTGTATAATAAAAATCTTGTTGAGATATGTTGTACCATTGTGTTTTTTTTTTAAGGATTAGACTCCACCTATCACTCTCAAATAACATTGTGTTTTTTTTTAAGGATTAGACTCCACCTATCACTCTCAAATAACATCCTTGGTGCAAACAAAACTACATATATTTATCTTATAAAAACTTTTAACTCAATGTTAGATAAATAAAATTTACTTTTGTTAAAATGAAGTTATTAAATGTGTCATTTTTCTATGTTTGAAACATGGTATAATTAAATATTGTTAACATTTTAAGGATCTATTTTCATCCTCATTAGTAGACTGATCTTCCCTTACTACATTTAGTTAAACAATAAAACAATGCTCAAATTGGGAGAGGTCTAAGTATATATTGTACTAGTAAGTGCTTTATTGATTAGGAGTATGTTGGAATTTGAAAGAATCTTAAAGTAGTCAACCCTAAAAAAGTTCTAGATCACATAGAAATAGTACAAAAGTAATGTTTGTTGACAATGTCTGACCTAAATTTAAGAGAAAATAGTTGAAAAATCCTCTTATAAATGCCTACACATTCACATGAAATTGTGATGGTGCCACATACTGAGGTGTTGCAACATGACAATCTTGAAAAAAAGGAAAAAAATACTCAAATATCAAGC
The DNA here is from genome assembly GCA_013407115.1 of Glycine latifolia. Lineage (NCBI taxonomy): Eukaryota > Viridiplantae > Streptophyta > Magnoliopsida > Fabales > Fabaceae > Glycine > Glycine latifolia. The sequence continues at coordinate 20,634,289 of CM023959.1, read as the reverse complement.
AAAGTAAAAAAAGAAGTCGTACATCCATAAAAAGTTAAGGGCTATAAATTTGATTGCTCTTAATCGAGTTGTCAATAAAATACCTTGAGTTTGTCACATTTGAGGGATCGATCTACAAGACCCCGACATTCTCTAGGACTAGTATATGAAAACCTTTGTATGGTCACATCTGGGAGCTCTTGGAAGGGAGACTCAATGCCTAGTTCAAGGCTTGGGATTGCCTCGTCATTAACTCTACAATATTAGTGTGGCCATAATGGGTTGAAGTTCTAGGTACTTGAGCTTTACTCACCGAAGCTCGAGTTTCTAGAATTTAACAAAGAGACCAATATATAAAACTTTTTATAAATATGAAGAATTGATGAAGACTTGTAACTCTTAGTTTTCATTGATGATGCATGAGTTGTATATTGGAACACTAGTCTTGATTAGGATGATTGTTATTGCCTTAAATGCTTGATTGTGTACGTGAAGTCATGTGTACATGCATCCTATACTAGGATATGTAGATTCAACATGCTCAAAATGATTGACATTGCATTGATCCATGGTAGTTAGCCTAAGAGAATTGCAACCTTCATAACTTAGTTTTCAAAATCTCTAAGTTTCAATTTTGCATCATATAATCGACTATATGTTAATATAGTAGACTAATTTGTGGCCCCTATATCTCAAAATTAAGGTAGTGAGGGAAATAGTCGACTATCTTAAGTATCTAATCGCCTATTTGGGTCTGAAGAAAATTTCACTTTCGCTAGCAATCTATTATATGAAAATATAATCAACTATCTGTTCTTCAAGAAACCTAAGTGATATGAAGAACAATATAGTCAACTATCTCTATGACCTAATTGACTATTGATGTTCTAAGGCTATAAAAATAAGTTTTTTGAAGGACTTTAAGTGTGACATTTTTTCTCTCATATTTTACATTGCAATTTTCGTTGAGAGAATTTCTGAACCTCTGAGTGTCATCACAACTTTGATCCTTAATTAGAAACATCTTTTTACATTTGGTGCAATGAATCTTTGAAAAGGATCTTGAAGGGAAGTTGATACTACATAGGAAATGTTGTCAAACTTTCACATCTTTCTCATATTAGGTTAAATCTTTCTTTAATATGTGTTTCTCATTTTCATTTTCATTAAGTAGGTTTCTCAATGGTGCACATGTAGTGGGTTTTCTACATGTAGGTTTAGTTCTTGATAGGTTTTCAACAGATTAGGCATTTGTGGTGTGCACTTGCTTGTGAGTTTGGTTGTAACTCAAAGATTATAGTGAAAAAGATCTTAGTGGGTTAATTGGATGTAGATTTCCTAAAAATTGAACTAGTATAAATTGTGTGTGCATATTTTTCTCTAACCTTTAAACTCTTATATTGCTTCTTGCATAAGTTTTTTAACATTTATAGATTGAAAATTACTTTGTATCATTGGGTGATTGTTTAATTGTGATTAAGATATCAAAGGATATTTGCAATGCATCTGTATCTCTTGTTTCAATTGGATTAAAGAAAACTATTTGTGAAAAGTTTTAATTTGAGTATAAAAACTGTTTAAAATCAGTTCACCCCCTCTCTTGGTTTGTGGTTTCATGTGCCATTATTTATAACACTTTTTAAGATATTCTTCATATATGCATTAGCCTATAAGTGCTTAAACCTTTCTTCCTCTTCAATGGGCATTAGCATGTACCGAGGTGTACAAGGAAGGACACCTAGTTTGTCACAAATCTCCTCAACCAAACATCAAGTTATGATAACTTACATGATGACAACAAACTCAATAGTTCCTCTAAGATTCTTCACACTCTTTGCCATAAACCCTCAATTTCTTGAGGAACACCATTGCTAGAACTCTCACAAAAAACACTCCTTAATCCCTCTACTCCCATCAACCAAAAATAAAGAAAATGAAGCTAGGGACACAAGGAATATTTGTGAAGAAAACAAAGGTAAGTCATGGAAGAAGCTCCCCCAAAAAGTCTTAGTTGTTATAAGGTAACCAAAAGAAAGGAGAGAAAAACTTGATGTAAAGAAGAGAAAAAATGCAAATAAGAGAGAAATAGAGAAACCAAACTCAAAAGGGTAAAGCCCTATTTGAAGCAAAAGGCCAAAAGGCAAAAAAGGAAAAAAATAGTTGTATATCTCAAGTTGATCATAAGAAAAAAGGACAAAGCCTCCATAAATATTTTAGGGTCATTTAAGTTACATAACTTGGGTTCACTACTAGCCATGGCTGCATGACTTAAAGCACGTGGTATTTAATGCTTAGCCCAGTGTGTCAATGGCCATGTGGCAGTCCAACGCTAGTTTTTTTTTCAAAAATTAAAAGACACTAGTTATTGCGTAGCTAATAATAGTTACTAGACCCGAAACCTTTTGTTTTCATCTATATGTTTTTCCTCCTTAGGATTAGGAACCTACAAGTTTTGGCCTGGCCAAGACCTACAATGTCTTGATAACCTTTGCGACTTAGCTTACTTAATTAGTTAGGGTACAACTATGGATAGGCTTGAGTCAAGGATAGGCCTTCGTTCCAATAATTCTAGGTCTATCTTGGATCATAGAGGCATCCTAATGCCCTCAACATACAACAGTCAACTTCCACCTCAACATGGGTTACTCATTAAGTAACATGCATTCTAAGAAGGGTCCCATCTATCTCAAAAGTTATGCCTCTACCTAGGCTTTGTCATGGAACTTTATCAAACACATTTTATTGTCAAAAGGAGTCCTTGTTTACTCCTTAATTGTTGATCTCACTTATAGGTCATAGTCCTCTAAGGGACCCTTGGTTTCCTACCATAATTGATCTTATGCCTAGGAAACTACCTGACCCTAATAGATATCCATCTTGGACTCGATGTCCTCCAACTTGTGTTTATAAATACTGAGATCATTCACGTCATTAAGTATGTATTATGACCCATAAAATATACTATTATCCTCCTTAAGATCACATTGGCCTGATTTTTTTTCTATCGACAAATATTAATTTGTTAGAATGTTAATTTTGTTAACAGAGGGGATTAAACCCGCAACTTGTTCCCTCTTTTCATATTCCTTAACGATCCAACTCACCTAATATCTCTCCTCATTGACTTGAGTATTAGAGTCCTTACAAGTGTCACCACCTCAACCAAAGAGTTTTGCTACACTTCTATGAATCTTCCACAACAACCACTTGAAGAATTGTCTAATTTAAGTTTGAGTTCAACCCTCCTCGCATCACCTTGAATCACTTATGATACAAAGATCACAAAGATCTAAATATTATAAGAAATATTTTATGGTTATGTGTGTGACTTGATAAGATTGGATCTATTGTTTAGTTTTTCTTATATTTGATAAATCTAACTGATAAGTGTCATATTTTATTTATTTTTGGGATTAGAATGCTAGCACTTATCTTTTGATTTTAGTAGTTTTCTTATAAACTTTTCTTATTTCTAGTTGTTTTATATATTGTACATTTATAAATGTTTTTGTTTAAATATGGAAGATTCATCAATGCATTTCGTATGTTTTGATGGTTATTTGTTGGATCTAGAAACCAAGCCAAGATAAAGAGCATCAAGGGTTATTATGATGAATTTCAGAATGTCACTCACCTGGGCTAGTGACATTCCTTCAACATGAAGGAACCAACTCGCCTAGACGAGTTGGTTTTACACCTCTTGGATCATTTCGTTTAAAAGCCACACACAACAACAAGAAAAAAGGAAGAGAGCAAAAACCAGAGGAAGAACCAGCGAGCAAGGAGAGAGAAGAGAGAAAAAGTGGAGTTGGAGCAACAGAGAAGTGATCATGGATCGCATCCTTCATCATTTATTATGTTGATCTTATGCTCTATACAATGATCGACTAGTTTCTCAGCAGGATTAGATGTAATCTTCGTACCCTTATGTATCTCTTTTGATATTATGTGTGTGTGTGTGTGTGTGTGTGTGTGTGTGTGTGAATCTTTTCTACTTATTACTGGTGATTTCATTCTGTTCATAATGTTTTATTCTATTTTATCACTAGTTTCATGAAATTAGATTTTAAGTTTGATTGGAAAGTACTCTTAGAATTTGAACTGATTGAATTTACTATTTACGTTACGTTACTAGGAATAGAGCATAACGTTTTAATTACCAATAGCATGAGATTATGATTGTAATGTTGGAATATTTATTTCATATGCGAGAAATCGATATTCGGTAAATATTCTTAAGATTATTGAATGCAAGGGATTGATTCGGGGTGATTTAATGTGTGCATCATTGATGTTAGAAAATGATTCATATGTATTAATCTTATTTAGATACTAAAGGTATGAACAATGAAATTCAATCTTACATTTCTCTTGAATAAATTAAATCTATTTTACTTTTTTTTCGTAATTTTACGTATTTCTGAAGCGTACGCTATTTCTACTATTTCCGTTAAATCCATGAGATTGTGATTAAATTTGTTGTACATAACTATTGAATTGTTTACTTTTATATGGAGAAACTGAGTAACTCAAATATCTCTCTTTTATAAAATTTGTAACCTACGACGATATTTGTATGCTTGCCAAAAATCTAACACTGACTTAATTACATATTAACAAATTAGAAAATAAAATAATGATATTTTTATATTTTAAAATTTTGCATTGATTTTATGAATGATTTACAATTTAAAAACTTATAATTTTTCACAATTTAATCTTTTCTAACATTAGTTTATATAGAATTCAAATTATAATTATTTTTGGCATTTTTTGGGTTTTATGAACTCGATTACCTAAATCGATTCAACCTATTTTATATTTTTTAGGAATGATTTTCCATTTAAAAATTTCATTTTTTTCACCATAATTTGATCTTTCTTACGTTGATTTTAATAGAAGACAAGTTAAAACTTTTTTGGCTATTTTTCTAGTTATGAACTCAAATGCTTAATCGATTAGACCCATTCATAATTAGCTGGGTCAGTTTAAAAACTGAAAAGTGTATATTAAAAAATCTATCCAACTCAATTTCATTCAGAGATTTTCATCTTGCACCCAGCAATAAAAGGAAAAATAAAAAATACTTACATATAATTTATACAAATAGACAATCTATATGGACCTTACGAATTGGTAATTCGTAATTTTCAATCTATATGTTAAAAATATGTTTTATGAAATAATTTAAAAATAATGGTCTATATAGGTCTCAAACCTAGGACCTTCTTGTTATTAGTACTACACTCTAACCAACTAAGCTAATAGGTCAATTATATTAAAAAATAATTAATGTCGCTATATATAGCACTAAAATTTCTAATGCATATTTAATACACATATAAGTTTATATAATAAGTTTTGTAACAATTAATTTTGATCTAATAATGCATTTTTTTACATATATAAATTTTAATAAAAATCATAGGTTTAATAAAAATTTATATATGTAAAAAAATACATTATTAGATCAAAATTATTTGTTACAAAATTTATTATGTAAACTTATATATATATATATATACATATATATATATATATACATATATATATATATATATATATATATATTAAATATACATTAAAAATTTTAGTGTTATATATAGTGGCATCAATTATTTTCTAACATAATTGGCCTATTAGCTTAGTTGGTTAAAAAGTCATGCTAATAACATGAAGTTTGTAGGTTCAAGACCTGCACAACATATTTTTAACATACGGATTGAGAATCTGTATGGGTATTTTTGGTTTTTCACCCTCAATGTTGGGTGTATGAAAAAAATGTTGGGTGCAGGAAAAAAATGCCTTCCATTCATATTTAAAATATTTATGGACTCAATTTTGCTTAGAGTTGGCCCATTTTTTAAACTAGTCTTGTTGAACCATGATTGGGTTTTGCTAGTTTGAACCGTTTATATGGAGGAAGTTGTTATTAGCACCATTGCATTTAGTAATTGCACTATCCATGTAGGTGTCTTTTAATAATATTCCTAAAATTCCTCTTTGATGGAAACACAATAGAATCATGTTTATGTTATATTTTTTCCACTTCAAATTGCAGAACAGAATCATGATTCTATTGTGCATTTTTTCACCCCCTAAAATACACAATGAAATCATCATTTCTTTGTGTATTTTTATTCCACCCCCAAATGTGTAACGAAATAAGGATTTCATTCTATTATTTTATCTTCACCATCATTGTGCAACGAAATCATAATTTTATTGTGTTGATTTTCAAAACAAAAAAAACATTACGAAAGTACGATTCCATTGTATTCCTCAACCTAGAGCACAACAAGATCGTACTTTCATTGTGTATAAAAAAATGAAAAAAAAATAATACTTACATTCATAGTCTTGATGGAGAGATGAACGGAGAAGAGAGTTAGGTGTGCACAGGGAGAAGGAAAAAAGGTGGGGAAGAGAGAGAGTGAGACGAATGAAGAGAGTGAGGGAATGGGAACATGTGGGGGTGAGAAGAAGGAAGTTGGGCGAATGGGAAAGTGGACAGGTGTGGACGGGGGAAATTTCCTTAGGGGTAATTTTTTATTTTTGTCCCCATTTTCAAAAAGTAATTATGGTAGTGAAAATAGTGGTTCCCTTATACGGACCTATCATCAAAGCATCTCATTCTTCAATCTAACTAAATTCACATAGTCAATCCAACACCCACTACATGTTTATGCATTGAAAATGTAAAACTTCCAATTGATGCTACAAAGGAGCTTTTAAACACAACCTAAATTATTGATGTGGCTACCTTAACCCAATAGTTAGATGGATTGATCACGTGTCTCATTTACAATTGAATTGATAACTATTAGCTTTAGTTTTCAAAGGAATAATTATAGAAAATCATGTATTTAGTCATTTTATTTTTTCTTTGTATTTTCTTTTTCATTTTAAACACATCACTTATTATATCTTTTACTGATGTTTTCTTATCTATTTTATATCTTTCCTCTAAACCTCCCTTCTTCTCTTTCTTGGTATGAAAAAAGTAGCTAGGACTCATCTCCCTCACAATCTCCTTTCGAGGATTCTCTAAGAGCGGCATCCACATGATCAGAAAGTAGTGACAAAGGGTCAAGTAAAAGTGATAACATTCAAAGAACGAAAATGTCGACAACCCTATTTTTATCCTTCGTTAGTGTAAGAAGAGGAACCAAGTCATGCAGTCTCCAATCCAATCCTTGCTCTCGAAGTAAGTCCTTGAGGTTGATCTCAAGGTCTAGTTGGATGTTTATTTTCAAGGAGACATTGTTACTTGGTCCCAAATCACCATGCCAGTTGTGGTCCCGAGCAACAAAAGTGCAACACTTGGAATTGTATAGATGACTCAACAATAGTGGTTATAGGTATTTAATTGCATATTACTTAATGAAAAATCTAAAATATTGTAGAATCAATTTAACCTCAAATCGTGCAAACAAAATAATGCATATAGTTAACACTCAATTTCTAAAATTAATCGCAAGTCATTTATGTAAATCTTTCATGGCATTGGAAAAGCACTTGAAGAGGAGAAATTAGTCCCAATACATGACTACCATGTTAGTTGTTCTTCTGGTCCTGACCAATCAGTGTGTGACATGTGAAGTGTAGAGATACACAACTTTGTGAATCATCTCTACTAATGCACAAGTCACAATTTTTTTGGTCAGAACTACAACTAAGATAATGATCTGGATTAGGTAATAACTTAGATTCTTGATTGTTGAACTTTTTAGAAACATATACACACTATAATACTTTTTTTTAATCTTTCTTTTTTAGTTATATCACATTTCCAATCATATCAATAACTTTTCTCTCTCTTAGTATAAACACCCCATAAATTCTTAAGTATCTCTTTCCTTTAAAATATATATATATATATATATATATATATATATATATATATATATATATATATA
>CM023959.1:20568243-20596564 GCA_013407115.1 Glycine latifolia | reverse complement strand
ATTCACCCCCCCTCTTGGTTGTTTTGAAGTGTTCCTTTGTTTTACAAGTGATACTACGTTGAGCCACTCAAAGGATGACTCCTTGAGCCTTTCACCGCTCAGAGGATGTGACTCCTTGAGGCTTGTAGAGTTTCAACACCTTGAGACTTGAGCCAAACATTTAAGATGGAATGGTTCCCAACATGTAGAAATAGGTGCTTTTCTAGAATATGGATCAATGAAGATTAATTGAAGATACAATAGTGACAATGTGGTAATAACACTAATAATGTGGCAACAGGATTAATGGAAATATTCCAATAGAATCTTTGTTGAACTTTGAGTAAAATCACATTTTCATATAGCTTGTTGAAAGTGATCTCATATATATATATATATATATATATATATATATATATATATATATATATATATATATATATATATATATATGAGTTGTGTGTGTGTGTGTGTGTGTGTATATATCAAAGTAAACTTCATTTGAAACTTTAAGAGACATTAGTTAAAATATTAACTTCATGATAATTATTGATCTAATTCAATTATGTAAAATAATATTCATTTTAACATTTTTAATTGTCAGAACAAAATTTTAACTACACATAGTTCAATGACATTGTTCAATATGATTTAACTTTAATTGATAATTATTCATTTTAAAATAGAAAAAAAAATATTAATAACGTAAAATAGTTTTAAACAATCATCAAATTATAATTCATCATATGTGATAAATTTGTTAATTTTTGCAATAACTATTTAAAAAGTCATACAAACGGTGATTTATAATTGAGTGATATTGTCAAACTAGTTTATAATATATGTCCATTAAACTCTTTTTAAAATTTAATTTTTTTTTTATATTTTTCATAAAAGATAATTATGATTGCATGTCTTTTCATTTACTATTTTTATTAAATAAAAATAGAGAAACCTAATAAAATAAGAGATGATGATATATTACTTCAAAATAATATTCGTTCTTACTTCTCCATTAGTAATGCTATACTTTTCCCACTTCTTTATCAACAACAATGACAATGATAATAATACTAATGGTATACAATTTTTTTAATTATACTAAATGAGAGTTGTCAATTTATGATGTGATTAAGTTAATCAATTGAAATCTTCAATAAAATCACATAATAAAATCAATATCTTTAAATTTTCAAAATCATCTCAAGTTAAACATGTTTAACTACGAAGTTTTAAAGTAATAGATTATTGAAAAATAGATGCATCTTGTTGGTATAGGTAATATCAATTAATTTCTTTAAGTCATTCTCAACTATATCATCTCATACCTGCACAGTCTTTCTATCTCTCTCATTCCGGTGTGATTCGTCCAAGGTGTTATATACCCTACACATATAATTACTAAATTATTATTTTATGTTATGTATATTAGTTAATTGCTTTTATTAAACTTTTATACTTACTATTCCTTATCTATTTTTTTTCTATTATTTTGAAGATTGAAACTAAAACTCTAAAGATAAACAAAAGTTATAAGGAATTACTCTTAAACTTGACTCCTTGAAAAAATAATATATTTAGTTTTGTTCAAAATTTTAAAATTATTCTTTTCAATATTTTTTAAAATTATTGTATGATACAAGTATACTCGATCTCCAATGACAATAAAGATAGGATTGGGGAAGCATGTAGAGGAATGGGAAACCACATAGTTGTCACCTATGAAGTACGGACACGTGAAAATGCAAGGAGAATCGCATCTGACACGCTCCGACACCTCGACACGCGCCAACACACTCCTACACCGTGTTCGACACGCGGTCAACAACCCGACACGTTGAACATTTTTGATACGCGAATTTGACCGTGTCCAACGCGTTGACCATCTGTTCTCAGGTGCAATGGGTTGTACCACTGCTGCACTGCGACGGATCTCACTGCGCCGGCGTCGCCTCCGATAACGTGGAAGAGGAAGCAGAAGCATTGAAGTGGAAGAGGAAGAGGAAGGAGGAAGCGGAAGGCACACACAGGTAAGCAAAATGATGCCCAACAAAAGCAAATCTTAAAGCAAAAAAATAGCAAGCACAAAGGTAAATGCACACGCGCGTAAGCAAAGACGCAACAACAACAAGCAATGCGGCGCAACAACAGTAAGCAATGCGAGCACTGACAGCTAATTTAAAGAGGAAGAAGACATGCTTTTATATATAGAGGGATTAGGTTTTTCTTTTTGGGCCAGATTTGCTTCCTGCACCTCTTTTTTGCTTATTATACTCCTTTGGCTATTTTTTTTAATTATAAACTGGATTTTGTGTTTTAATTTAATTAGTTGCTATTTACACATTATTTTATTAATACACTTGTGTTATCAACTTTAATACTTATATATAATATAATTTAAATTTTTTTAATATACACCGGGTCAAACCGGGCCAATTACTGACCCACCGGTTGGACCACTAATCCACTGACCTAGTACCTCGACCGGGTCAATGACCAGATCGGGTTTATAACACTGGTCCTGCCTCTCCACCTCCAAGCAGAGCCTCTCCTTCATGTCATGATCCTTCACGATATGGATCTTGAACGAAATCTGCAATTCCTGTAACGGTTTCGCGAGATCAGTGGCCTTGGACACCGTGAAGGCGTCGAAGTCGTCCTCGAGCTTGCGCTTGCTGTTGTGGTTGTTGCTGTTATTGACGGTGTCGACGACGTCCATGTCGGAGTTGGGGTTAGTGTTGATGGAGAGGTCCGTGGGGAGGCGGGGTGGTGGATTTTTATCTATGGGAGCTGCGGGGAGGAATCCACTGCAGGAGGGTTATGGTAGGGCTGCATTTTCTTTTCTCTTCTGACTTTCAAGAGGGTTCTAGAGAGGAACGGGTTTGTGCATGTGTGTTTTTATTTATGAATAAATAAATAGAGTGGAGGAGAGGGGAATAACAAATTAGTTGGCCTGGTCTATGGGTTGGGCTTACTTTTGATATAGGAATTTATTTATGAAGTTTCAATTCAACCAAGTATATTTTAAATGGAATATATATTATATAAATTAAAAATATTATTTAATATTAAAACGTGTCCCAACGTGTCGCAATCCATAATTTTTTAAGATTGACGTGTCGGAGAGTCGAGTCGTGTCATGTCACATATTGCGTGTTGGTGTCAGTGTCAGTGCTACATAAGCTATCACCTTGTTTTCACATCCAACCATAGTACAACTAAATTAAACACATGGAGAATAAAGTGTATCTAATAAGTTTATTAGTAGTGCGTGTTTGGTGTTATATCGATGTAGAACCAAACTCACATTCCAACTATGTTTTACGCATAAAATTCTATTTATTTTATTTTTTCTTAAATATTTTTTTTGTCCTTCAAATTTGAAGGTCTATCTTTTTTAATCCCCACAAACCCAAATTAAAAATATATATTTTTAGTTCTTCAAATTCTTGGAAAAAAATTAGTCGTTCCCACAATAAAAATCACCAATAAATAGTGGATTCAAATTATCAAAAAATTGTCAAGAGGAACTAAATAAATCTTTTCACAAATTTAAAGGAATAAAAATATATAATTTAATTTAAAAAGATTAAAAAATATATATTCTAAATTTAAGAAACCAAAAACATATTAAAATCCTTTTTTCATGTAATTGATATATTTACTGAGCAACTACACACTAAAGCAAACGCACAACTTAAGAGGTGAAAATACGGATTAAAGATGTTATTATATAATTAACATTTTTTTCACTCTAAACATTTTTCTCATTCAAATTTTAATGAAGTTTACATTCATTTGCTTTTTTCTTTAATTTTTTATTAGTTTGATATTGACATTTTTTATTTTGTTTTAAAAATAGTTCTTGTCTCTACTTAATAGTAGTCTATTGTACATCCAGTTATTTTTCCACTGTTAATACATCTAGTTATACTAAGACATTAGTCATTTGAATTAGTATGACATTATTTTACCAAAAGATAATTATATCATTCATTCATAATAAATAGGTATGTAGTATGACATTATTTGATATATATCATTATTTGAGTAATGAAAATGAATATTTTAAAAAAGTTTTAAGACTTGTAAAGATCAAAACTAACAAATAAATTTCAAGTATGACTTTAAAAACTAAATTTATAAGAATAAAAATATATTTACCTTTTAATTATACAAACACTGATTAATAAGATTCCATTCTTAGAGTGCATACATGTAGATGGCATAACATTACAGGTGGCTTAGAGATAATTAATTTAACAATATCTTCAAAAGATGTTGGCCATGAGTTATTGTAACCGTCCTTATACATGGAATTTGTTAAGGGATACAATTTAATTGATTGAAAAAAGTGTGTAAATTATTATAAATTTACAAATAAAAAATAAAGATCTTATTAATTAATGTTTTTAAGAAATTTAAAGAAGAAAGTATTTATTATATAAAATATACGAAAACTTAAAAAAGTTATGGGAAGTACTTTGCATATCTCTATAAAATCTTTCTCCTTTTTGCCAAACAACAAAAATACACGCAAAGAGTTCATTTGCTTCTCTCTCTCCCTCCATCTCTCTATGTGTGTATATTTCTGAATTTATTTCACGACACCGTGAATCTTCCAAATTCACCCCATGAATCTTCCAATGATATTATAATTTTGATTTTAATGTTATTTCACGACACCATGAAATAGAAAAAGTAAAGTTAGAAAGTGGGCCTAGCTTAAAGGGCCACTAACTATTGGTTACCGTCCCACATCGCCGTCCTCTGCATCTCAAATCCAATTTTTTTAAACGTGTTATATGCTGATCCAAGTTTTAATAATAATTAAAAAGTTAATGATATTTTTAGTCCCTAAACCATTTCTATATTTTCGCTTTAATCTCCCATATTGAAAAACTTGATTTTATTCTCAATATTTTTTTAAATACTTAAATTCTAGTCTCTATAAAACGAAAAAGTGTTAATTTTAGAGACTAAAATTAAGATATTTTCAAAATGTATGGACATAAACTATTATTTTGAAACTCAATAACAAAAAACCGAAATTTAAATTTATTTCAGAACTAAAACCACTATTAACCCATAAATAAATAATCGATAAACATATAATACAGGCTCATATCATATCAGAACACGGCTGATAGAAATATTCCTTTCATTTCTCCTTTTTATAGCTCATGACATGCATTCCTTTCTTTTCAAAATTTATGTATGCTTTGTCTTTGAACACATAAATTAAGGAACCTACCAGAGTGTCGTCTCATGCCACAACCCAATCTTTTCACACGCATTTCTTTCCACTTTTCAAGACTTAACATAGTTTAATAAATAAATCAGACTCACTTTGATCAGACAGTAAAGCAATGAGAGAAAAAAAAAAAAAGACACCCAGCTGAGCATTATTAGAAGCTTATGAGGGAAAGAATTGAAAAAATAAAAAAATAAAGCTAGTTCTTTTGGTTGGCACATAAAGCAAACCCCACTGGCCACAACAAATAACATACCTTTCTTCTCTCGTTAACCCTTGTCTTTTTTTTCTCACCAAGTTTAGCATCATCTTCTCCTTAACCACCAAGGAAGTCTTCTACTTATTGAGAAAGCCCCACATGGTCCGTACTTGGGTTATTTTCACACACAAGCAATTACAACACGGAGGCAGAAGAAGCAAAGAGTGAGAAGTGAAGAGTGAAGAATTGAAGAGAAATGGGTGCTGATTGGGGACCAGTTATTGTTGCTGTGGCCTTATTCATCCTCTTATCTCCGGGTTTGTTGTTCCAATTTCCCTCAAGGTATAGGGTGGTTGAGTTTGGAAACATGAGCACTAGTGGGATTGCAATTTTGGTTCATGCCATCATTTACTTCTGCATACTTACCATCTTGGTTGTAGCAATAGGCATTCACATACACATCAATTGAATCCTATGTTCACCTTATAAGTCACCACAAATTTCCATATGCATGTTTACAATTACTTTTTTTTTGGCTCCTTTGATGTATTAATTTCCCTTTAAAGTTTTTCATCTTGGTTTTCTTCTGGGGTACTGTGTACCAAAATTTGTTCAAAATGGAAAAGGAGATATAAAACTATAGGAATTATGTCTTTTGTTAGTTCTTAATTTCTGTCGACTTCATCATTCTTGTTCTGTGTTGATTTTGTTAGCATTGACTAGTATCTAATACTTTCTTTGGACTCATAAACAAACAAGTGACCTTATATGTTGGACTTAAATATAATATTGGACTTGTATGTAGAGAATGTGAACAACATGGATATGGATGAGTCTGAGTTAGGTGATATTGTTTGTCAATGTATAGATATTCTCTCCCAAAATCCAAACTATTCAATCTGAGTTTGTAAAAAGACATGTTAATGTTGTTGCTCACACCCTTACTAGGGCGGCAACATGCATGTAAGGCTCAAAGTTTTTGAACATATATCAACTTGTATTTATGATTTTATTATGAATGATATGAGGTAATACCGTTTATGTAAAAATTTCTCTTATTTAATATTATTATTCTTAAAATATTCTTCATTTAATTTAAATGTTATTTTTAATGATCATTTTTATTTATGATAACAAGTTTTAATGAAGAATATTTTAAAAATAACCTTATTTATTATTTGAGATTAAGAAAATTAAAATATATCAGTTAATTTTCTTAATTAGTGTAAATTTATTTATATTTACTTATACGAGTTTAAGAGGAAATACATATACGCTCTTAATTCCTAATGGGTTGTTTGCATAAGAATATTCTACCCGCAATTTGATAGAATACCGCAATCCAATGTTTAGTAAAAGGAAAAAGAAAATAGATTTAACTGATGGTGTATCAAACATTATTACGCTTGTTTCTCGTGTATAACATCTTAGACAAACGGGCTCTAAGTTGAACTTGGTTAATAATACTTGTTGCCTTATGTTTGTGAACATGTTCGACTTGATTGTAATTGTAAGTATGCAGCCACGGTTTCCTTGGTCTTTGTAAGAAAAATGTAAAGCACGGTCCAACGTTTGACCATATTTTTTTGTTTCATAGTTAACATTTATGTTTTTATCTAAGCTGGCATTTCTATGTAGCCCTCTTGGAAAATTTGAGGGGGTAAATTTTGGAAAGAGTTTTATTGATAGGCCATGACTAAATTATATGAGTGAATTTAACATTATATTTTAACCTAAAATTTTAAGGTTTAAATTTATGAGTCATTCTCACTTATATGGTGTTTAATCTTCCTATTCTTGTCTGAAATGAGACTTCACCCTCTCGAATAGAAATTATTTTCAATTCACGAGTATCTAATAGTAACCCTTAAAACTTAATTGTAATTGCCCCAACTCATCTAGCTATTGCTGTCAACATGTTCTAGTATCTTATACTGCTACAACACTTGAGACATGTTGCCTAGCCTCCACGCATCAACTCACTCGACAAAAAAAATTTCGATACAAGGGATTCTGTCCATGGATCCACTGCCATCATTTTAGATATTTGAACAATCACTATGTCAAACCTTTCATATCATTTGTTGGGAAATCGAGAGGATTAACACCGAGAAGATTTAACCAATGGGTCATAAGCAACACTTTAACTCAAAATATTAAGATTCAAATTTATGGATTTTATTATCACTTATATAGTGTTCAATCTTTTCATTCCTATTAGATGTGAAACTTCAATTCACACTTGTACTCCAATTGAGAAAGAGCATGTAACTAGTGAATCTAAGGGTTGTTAATTTGGCACTATAAATGAAATTTGAAGTATTTTTAGCAAAATAATTAAGTCCCACTTTCTTTTGACAAAACAAAATTAAATGTTATATAATAGAATTAAATATGGTTTTAGTTACTCAAATTTTGGTAAATTCTATTTTTTATCCCTTAAGTTTAAAATTGTACTTTTTTGTCTCTCAGTTTTAGAAAAGATTAAATTAGTTTTTTAGTCCTTTAATTTATTTTTTAATTCAATTGGATTCTTTATTTTTCTTTCTTCAGTTTATTCCTTTATTTTTTTAAAACTAAAATATTAATTTAACCTTTTAAAAACATACCCATTTGCATTTTCTAACACAATAGCATTAGGTTAAACGCCAACATGGGAAAGGAATTGAGTTGTCATCTGTCACATGTCATTTTCATTTTATGTAACCTAATGGTGTCATGTTAGAAGTACTACAACCGAACTTTTACGTATTTAGAGAGATTACAATCAAATTTACATATTTTGAGGGAGCAAAAACTTTTTATCATACTAAATGTTTCTAACATCAATTTAACTGTTAGGTTTGCATAGAGATTTACCTTTGAAACTAATAGTCATCAATCTCTTAATTTTTTTTACTCGTGATATATTTATTTCTTTCAAAGAAGTTGTCATATATGATCATAGAAGTGACAACAAAAAGAAAAACACTTCATTTTATTACACAACGCAGACCTTATTGCCTAAATGATATCATGACTGTCTAAGTGATTTGAGTAGAAAATTTTTCTCAAATAATTAACCAAAGAATAAACAGATTTTGAATAATAGACTTGCCCTGCACTAGATTATGTCAATTCACAAAAAGGTTAAGAGACTAAATACTATCAGAAGAAAGTTTTGATAGAGAACTTGCCACTAAGCATTCTCAAACCCTTTTTAAATCTCCAAATAAACTTTTTATATCTTGTAGATATTCTTAATCTAGAGAAAAGTTTCATTTATATTACATCCGCTTGAGAGAAAATATGATTGAATATATTTGGTTCCTCTAAATATGCAAAAGTTAAATTTCGTCTCTCTGAAATGTATGTAAAAGTTCAACTTTAATATCTCATATATCATCATTAGGTCACAGAGAACAAAAATCACATGCATAGATGATAGCGTGTTAATCAGATGGCTATATTAGTAGTTATTAAGTTGTCTACATAATTAATTTGTCACACTTTTATACATTTAGAAATTAAATTTATATTTTTATCTTTCATAAATTAATTTGTCATCACATCACACTTTCATGAACAAATTTGATTTAGTTTATAAATAAAATACCAATATAAGTCACTTTCAAAACAATTTACCGACTTCTTTGGACTATTGGCCAGTCTTTGAAAACATTCCAATGAAACCTAACATGCCTAACATCTTAAATTGTGCTTTTCTTAGAGGAATTTATAACACTCATGTGTCCTACTCAACCAACTCACCTTAGTTATACCACTTTCGTTGTTTTTTATTTTAATTTAATTCAATACATTTAGAATGATATCATAGCAATTGAAAACTAACAATACTAAAAACAACTCAAAACAAAATTACTACATATGTGATCCTCTTAGTAATTAGAAATAAAAATTACAAACCTTAGGCTATTTATTTGTTTAAAATCGAAAAAAAAAAAACATGTGCCTGCATCTATTATGTTAGGCATCATTGGAAGGTTTGCCATTTATGTCGAAGACAAACAGAAAATGTAACACAGACAGAAACATTATGTCCCAAAACTCAAGCCTCAAATAATCAAATATTGCATTAAATAGCCAATTTATTTGACACATCCGAGACCCCCAACTGCAAGTGAGACCGAGTCAGAGTAATTACATGGAGATAAATGTTAGTACTATGTTAGCTCAGATCTAATATCTTTCATCAACAGTAAGAGTATGAATGAAAATGTTGTTACACAATAGGTATGACCAATTGAAGGTAGCAACAAATCATATTTTGTGTTTACCCTGCGATTTACATTATACAAAATGGTCACAAATGAATTGGGTTATTTCACCTTTCCCCTGTATTAATACAAAACAGGGAGCTGAATCTACGAGCCCTTGTTCACACCTAAATCACAGTTTAGTGGATGATTGGATTCACGTTCACTTAATTTGATTTTATGTTGAATAATCACTTTTAGTCTAAAACTAATTTTAAATTTACTCAATTTTAGGTAGTTTTAATGATAGATAAAAAAGTTTAGTAATTCCAATGTAGCGTGTTTTGACTCACATTCAAATTACTGAAATGTGAATCAAAAAAGTAACTTTTACTTGCTTTTGGTATAACGAAAGAATTGGATCAAACACCAATTACATATGCTAATCCAATTACCACTAAATTTCACTGCTACTAACTTACTTTTAAAATAAAAAATGTTTAAATATAATAAATCAGATCACTTAAAAAATCAATTTTTTTTCCAGACGCCCACTTTTCTTTTTTAGGAACAGTCAACACTCACTTAATCCAAGTTTTCACGAGCATATTTTTTTTCCAACTCCTGTCACCTTTAAAAACCCTTCTCAGTACTCACTACAAAATTCAGCTTTTTTTTCCCATCCAAAAACAAAAAGCACTAGAAAAGTTAGTTCAAACACAAAACTACACTTAAATCAATCAAAAGTAAAGCAACAACGCCGAAGATAGTCAGATCTATGCATTTCCATTACTAAATAAATAGAAAAATCTTTGCTTTTTTTTTTTTTATTTCCATAAAAGGATAACACAAGAAGAAGAACAAGTAAAGAACAGGCAATTGTTACAGCAATGGTGGTGTTTCCATTTCCTTTCATTTCTTAGTAACCAAACGAAATGATACCTGAGATCCCGCCCGGGAACCGGTTCAGCCGGTGTAGATGTGGACTTTAACGGCGAGGATGAGGATGGAGTAGAGGGCGAAGAAGATGAGCGTGTGGATGAAAATGGCCTTGCCGTTGGTCTTCATGCTCCCGAACTCTAGCTGCTTCCCGTTCCCCGGAAAGGAAAAAAGCAGCCCCGGTTGGAGCAGCACGAACAGCACCACCCCGATCAACACCGGTGCCCAGTCAGCCATCAGAAAAAATAATAAAAATAATAATAATCACAGATCTTTAAGAGAAAAAGAAAAGAATATAAAAATGTGACTTTCGGAGGCAGAGTAAAGAGTAAAGGTGGTGGTGGTGGTGTGGTGGCTTTTGTATTTTTTTGGAAAGGAGGGACACTGATTAATGAAGAGGCACCGAAAGGGACGCTTGAGAATTTGGAAGCACAAGAAAAAGGGTGGCAGGTAGGTGCGAGGGGCTGGGGTGGCTATGCTACTCTGTGCCCGAGACTAGGGAATTGGGGTTTGGTTAACTTTTTTGCTTATCGCTGGATATCCGGGTCCGGAATGCGATTGAACTGATTTTGCCTCAGTCTTATCCTTTTTTTTTTTCTATGCTTAGATATGACTTCTTGGGGGTGATCATTCCACAATTATTTATATTTTCAATTTTTACTAGAACTGTTTAAATAGGCTCAATCTGGGTCAAAGAAACTGTGGTCTAAATAAGTACGAAAAATCAATCAGACCTATTTTGATCTTATTTTTTTAAAAAAATAATATAAATTTAGATTTAAAAAAAGTAAAATAATTAATTTGGACAAGCTTCATAGGCAAACGGATTAGGTTGGATAACAAAAATTACAGTGCATATAAAATTCAATTCAATCTTATGATCTATTTTTTACCCTTGATCAGATGGATCAGGTTGTATATTTTGACAATTCTAATTTTTCATGTTCATCTTATATTATTTATTTTGATGAGTATTACTAAACACATTTAACACATTCTTTTTTATTTTCTAATATAATATTTTTTATTGGTTAAGATTTATTAAAAATGATAAGAAAAATCATTAAATAACATCAAGAATTTTTAATAAATTTTGACTAAAATAGTGTATGTTAAAAAATATGTGTTTAAATACTCACTAAAACATGCATAATGATGAGAGATTTCAATATTATTCATGAAATCTTAAAATTTAACCTAAGTACAAATATTGCACACTTTTTTGTTAGAAGAATATAATCCTAACAGTGAATATATTCCTAACATTTATCATTCATATTTTTGTATCACACTCTCCCCTCACTTTACTTGTACGTTTATTGTTATTATTTTTCCTGTCACTTTTCTCTTCAAGGGAACATGCTTGAAAATATATTTTTAATACATATTTATATTTTTTTTCTCTCTATTTTTTTTATCAAATCAATTAATATACTTTACTTTTTTCTTTATCTGTATAAAATAAAATGATTTTAATTTTTATATAGTACTAAACAATTTATATTAACGATATATTATCTAGTAAATCAAATCCATATTGAGTAATGTAAAATTTCCCACACTCACAAGTTAATAATAAATTGACATATGATTATTTATTTTTATAATAATTAGTTTAAAAATATCTTTAATATAGTTTCCAATTGATTGAGATTACTATATCAAAATTAAAAACTTTTTTTCACTATACCCGCTTTATTACTGTTGATCCATGACCACTCTTACCGGCTACCACCACCACACAAGGAAAGCTAAAGAACATAAGAAAGGGGAATGCCAAGGCTAAGAAAAGTTCTTTTCTTTAAAATAAAGAAATAAATCCATTTAGAGCGTGCCTATGTTTTTTTATATGTGGTTGGTTGATTTGTATTCTGCTTTTGTATCTTCTTTTTCTTTCATGTTCTTTTAATTTTGTTTTGTCCAACTTCCTTGCATAATGGCATAAAAGGGGGGACAACAAAGAAATCAGGCTTATCATTAGGCACTAAATGGACAATGATAAGTTTGATCAAATTACTGCCTTTGTTTATTATTGCAATTGAATACAAATGCCATTTTTATTTTCCATTCTATGGTAGTCACCAGTGGCGGATCCAGACCCGGATCAGTGGGAGAAAATTATTTTAAAAAATGAATATTATTTATTATCATATATATAAAAATAAAATATAAAAATAAGATAAAATATGTTTTGTGCTTCTAAAATTTGGTTTTACTCTTTTTATAAAATTTTTTGTTTTTTCTTCAATTTTAAAATGTAATACTTTTACATTATCTAACCACTTTTCGTTCCTCCATAAAGGAATATGGAAAATTATAAATTATTTTGAGAAGTAAAAGTGATGCATGTCAAACTAAGAGAAGAAAAATAGGTAAATTTTTTTAAAGAAACTAAAATTGAACATAAAATATTTAAAGGGACTAAACATATATATAATTTAAAAGAGAATGAAAGTGCAACCTGTTGGATTGGGCTTACTTCTCCAATGCTGGTCCAAGCCCATTTGAGGGATCTAAAACCCTAAGCCTAATTTACCACTATAAATACATTAGTTGATGGTGGAATTAGGTTAAGACAGACCAAGACAGAAATTGAGAGAGAGCGTGAGAGTGACTCCGTTGTTCTGTCATTTGATTGCGTGAAAGATTTCGTAGATTTGAGAGTCTCAAGTGATATTCTTGAGTGTCTATTTGAGCAAGCCTACGTGCTTTGCATATCTAAGAGATCTCAAGTGAAACACTCTGAGAGTTTGATTATCACCATTGTTGGAGAGGTTAAGTGTACCACCACCTTGGTGTATTTGATTCATTGTAACTGATTATTGTTATAGTGGATATTTGATTCTGGACCAGTGTCCCATGAGTTTTTCCTCTTCGGATTAAAGGAAGGTTTTCTCACGTAAAACATATTGATTGTGTTCTTCTCTATCTCTATTCTCCTGCATTTGATTGATCACGTTTCCGTATATTCTATTTGAGGGTACGAGTTTTACCCAACAATGGTATCAGAGCCCAGGTTCGATGGGTTCTGAAGGAGACGAGATGGAGACCAGCGATATCACCCATGACGGAGAGATGTTCAGGTTGACCGTAGACAACTTTGCGTATTGGAGACCGATGATGAAGGATCACCTCTACTGCAAAGATCCATTTGAGCCCATTACCTTTGCTGTGAAATCGACTGGAAAAAGCGACGAGGAATGGGAGATCCTGAGTCGTAAGGCGATGGCCACGATCAGGAAATATATTGATAAAAGCCTCTTTGATCACATGTCCGAGTTCACGAACGCATACGAATTGTGGAACAAGCTAGAGTCCATGATTCAGAAGAAGACTCCCAGGAACAAAGCACACCTGGTTCCCTGACTTGTAAAGCTTGAATACAAGGACGACATGAGCATGATTGAACACCTCAGCACCTACAAAGGTATTGTGAATCAGTTGTCCAAAGCCGAGATGAAGATTGATGACGAGTTGTAGGTTATGTTGTTATTGAGTTCGCTGGCAAAAAGCTGAGATACTCTTGTAGTGACATTGAGTAACTCTACTCCAGATGGAAAACTGATGATGGATGTTGTGACTGACACTCTCCTGAATGAAGAAGCCAGGAGAAGAGAACGAGGTGTAAACAACACGTTTGAGGCTAACATGGCTGAGAACAGAAGAAATTCTGATACCTGAGGTCGTAGCAAGAGTTGGGCTCGAGATGGACAAGATAAGTCCAAAGGCCGGTCAAGGCCAAAGCATGATTTGAAGTGTTTCTACTATGGGAAGGTAGGACACAAGAAGCCAGATTGCAAGACTCTGTAGTACAATGAACCGAACGACTGTGTGAAGCTGGATCAGATTGTTCCCCGGAAGAAGAATGATACGAGCACTACAGATGTGGCTACTAATCCGAATGCCGAGATATTTCTTCTTAGTGAAGAAATATTGAACATAGCCCATGAGGACTGCACTTGGATTGTTGATTTCAGTGCATCATTCCACGTCACCCCACATGAGGGATTTTTCTCTGCCTACAGAAAGGGATATTTTGGTGTCGTGAAGATGGTAAATCAGGTGACCAGCAAGATTGTTGGTGTCGGTGATGTAACCCTGACCATAGATACAGGGTGCCGACTTGTGTTGAAAGATGTGAGGCATGTACCTGACATGCGTTTGAATTTGATCTCGGTTGGCAAGCTTGATGAAGCCAGGTTGGTGAACTACTTTGGAGAAAGTAGATGGAAGCTGGCCAAAGGAAATTTGGTTGTGGCTCATAGAAAGAAAGAAGGCTCCTTGTATGTAATGCAAGGAAAGACAATTGGTGGAGAAACCAATTCTATTCGGGATGGATATTGCCTGGAGTTGTGGCACAAGCGTTTCGGCCACATGAGTGAGAAAAGGCTCCAGATTTTGAACAAGAAAGAACAATTGACCGGGTTGGATGGCCAAGTGTTGGAGAGTTGCACACATTGCCTAGTTGGAAAGCAGTACCGGGTTTCGTTGGTGAGACCGGATCAACCCAGACGGCGAAGGCAGATCCTAGACCTCATCCATACTGATGTTTGCTCCATGTCTGAGAGATCACTTAGTGGAGCTCAGTATTTTGTTTCTTTCGTTGATGATCATTCCCACAAGGTGTGGGTTTATTTGATGAAGACCAAAGACCAGGTACTCCAATGTTTCAAAGAATTCCATGCTATGGTGGAGAGGGAGACTGGCAAGAAGTTGAAAGTGGTTTGCTCTCACAATGGTGGTGAGTATCGGGGTCCTTTTGAAGCTTACTGTAGAGGAGCCGGGATCCGACTTGAGAAGACGTCTCCCAAGACTCCACAGTTGAATGGACTTGCTGAGAGGATGAACCAGACTATTGAAGAGAAGGTCTGAAGTATCCTATCCAATGCCGGATTTTTGAAAGCATATTGGAGAGAAGCTGTCAGAACTGCTGTTGATTTGATTAACCTCTCACCATCAAGACCACTTGAAGGAGACATTCCTGAAGAAGTCTGGACAGGCCAGAAAGTGACCTATGATCACCTGAAGGTGTTTGGATGCCGAGCTTTTGTGCATATTCCTAAGGATGAAAAGGTGAAGCTCGACGCAAAGACTAAGGAATGTATTTACCTCGGTTCGCCGAAGGCCGAGTTCGGGTTTTAACTTTGGGATCTTATCAACAAGAAAATAGTGAGAAGCCGAGATGTGGTTTTTCATGAAGATGAGACAATTCATGACATCTCGAAGCCCAAAGTCCGGGTTATTGTTCAAAGCGAAGAACCCATCCCTCTTGTCCAAGCTGAAGTAGGGGGAGAAAATGATGAAAGAGATAAAGAGCTGAATGACCAGCAACATGCTGATGAGGATCAAGATACTGAGGTCCGAGTTGATGTAGAGGACCGGGATGAACTGGGCTCTCAAGCGGCTGATGAAGAAGAATAGCCGAGATACCCCGCTAGAGAAAGGAGACCTTCTACAAGGTACTCTTCTGATGAATATGCCATCATTGCTGAAGATGGTGAGCCTCAGAGTTATGATGAGGCTATGATGAGCTCAAACAAAGAAGAATGGTTGAAGGCAATGCAGGACGAGATGAAGTCCTTGTACGAGAACATGACTTATGAGTTGACCGGATTGCCTAAAGGAAGACGAGCTCTGAAGAACGAGTGGGTGTACAAGATTAAACCTGAAGAGAACAGGCAGAAGCCGAGATACAAAGCCCAGATTGTAGTGAAAGGCTGCAATCAGAAGAAAGGTGTTGATTTTGAAGAGATCTTCTCTCCTATTGTGAACATGACCTCGGTCCAAACTGTGTTAGCCATGGCGGCTTCGATGGACCTCGAGGTAGAACAGATTGACGTGAAAACGACATTTCTTCACGGTGAGCTGGAGGAAGAAATATATATGGAGCAATCTGAAGGGTTTCAAGCTCCGGGATGTGACGTGATGGTATGTCGGTTGAAGAAGAGTCTCTATAGCTTGAAACAAGCACCTCGGCAGTGGTACAAGAAATTTGAATCCTTCATGAACGAGCACAAGTTTGTGAAGACGGAAGCCGACCACTGTGTATTTGTGAAGAGGTATGAGACTAGAGATTCCTTGACTCTGTTGCTATATGTTGATGATATGCTGATTGTAGGGCAAGATAAGATGTAGATTGTCGGTTTGAAGAAGGCGTTGAACTTGTCCTTCGCGATGAAGGACCTTGGCCCTGCAAAGCAGATCCTTGGAATCAAGATAATTCGAGATAGAAAGAAAAAGCTACTGAGGCTAAGTCAGGAGAAATATGTTGAGAAGATTTTGAAGAGATTCAACATGGACAAGGCCAAAACAGTTAGCACCCCTCTGGCCGGGCACATGAAGCTGAATAGAAGCAGACGAGATGCTGAAGATCCCATACCAATCCGTAGTCGGAAGTTTGATGTATGTGATGATTTGCACTAGACCCGACTTGGCGTTTGCAGTTGGAATGGTAAACCAGTTCCTATCGAACCCCGGCAGAAAGCACTGGGAAGCAGTGAAGTGGATCTTCGGGTACTTGCGAGGAACGACCGAGTTGTGCCTCCGATTTGGAGATGGTGAAACCAGACTACAAGGCTACTCGGATGCTGACTTAGGGGGAGATTCCAACTCGAGGAAGTCGACGACCGAATATTTGATGAGATTTGCTAGATGAGCAATCTCTTGGCAATCAAAATTGCAGAAGTGTGTGGCACTTTCAACGATCGAGCCCGAGTACATTGTCGTGACTGAAGCAAGCAAGAAGATGCTGTGGATGAAGAAGTTCCTCATGGAACTCGGCCATGAACAAGGCAAGTACGAGTTGAAGTGTGACAATCAGAGTACTATTCATCTGACCTATCACTCCCGCACTAAGCATATTGATGTGCGATATCACTGGATCCGGGATGTGGTGGAAGATGGAGTGCTCGGACTTGCCAAAGTGCACACCGACCAGAATTGGTTTGATATGATGACCAAGCTGGTATCAGCAATGAAATTTGAAGATTGTTGTGAAGAGGTGGGGCTGATGATACATCTGTCATATTGACATGTTGTGTTGAACCCGTGCGATAGAGAAGCCGGGTTGGTTAAAGAAGCCGGGCTACTATTGAAGATGTCGGGTTGCATTGAAGCGTTGGAGAAGCCTGGTTATATTGAAGAGTTGAAGATGCTGGGCTGAGTTGAACCTGTTGCATTGAAGATGCCGGGTTATGTTTGAAGCCGACGCATTAAAGTCGTAGGGGGAGAATTGTTGGATTGGGCTTATTCCTCCAATGCTGGCCCAAGCCCATTTGAGGGATCTAAAACCCCAAACCTAATTTACCACTATAAATACATTAGTTGAGGGTGGAATTAGGTTAAGACAGACCAAGACAAAAATCGAGAGAGAGCGTGAGAGTGACTCCGTCGTTCTGTCATTTGACTGCGTGAGAGATTCTACAGATTTGAGAGCCTCAAGTGACATTCTTGTGTGCCTATTTGAGCAAGTCTGCGTGCTTTGCATATCTGTGAGATCTCGAGTGAAACACTCTGAGAGTTTGATTATCACCATTGTTGGAGAGGTTAAGTGTACCACCACCTTTGTGTATTTGATTCATTGTGACCGATTGTTGTTATAGTGGATATTTGATTATGGACCAATGCCCCGTGAGTTTTTCCTCTCTGGATTGAAGGAAGGTTTTCTCACGTAAAATATATTGATTGTGTTTTTCTCCATCTCTATTCTCCTGCATTTGATTGATCATGTTTCCGCATATTCTATTTGAGGGCACGAGTTTTATCCAACACAACCAAATAATATAAAAGGAACAAAACATATAAAAAAAACTAATCAATAAAATACAAATTTTGATGACAACTAAAATCTTAAAACCAGTCAGGTCAAATTTTATAAAAATAGGGAGTGCAAAAAAAATAATATAGATCCTCTCAATTATAGCTGAGTCGGTCCTTATTAGTCATTTTTTTGTTGTTTAGAATACAATTATTCTTCATTAAAAATAATTATGTTCGATTTGGGTGAAATTACAAGAAGTTATAAAGTTTTTCTTTCAAGGATTCAACACAGTTGTATATTCATAATTTAAATCCAATATTTCCTATCAAATTAAAACAATCACACACACACAATCCACTTATTTCATGATATTGTAGCCCATTCTCTAGAACTAGTCTTGTGGGATTGTTGACTACCAAAGAAACCGATGCTTTTTCTTATCCAGAAAAAGCCACAAAGAGGCCCGGATAAAAAGGAGGGCAGAGTACAGATATTAAAGTGAATGATAGATTATTTCTATCCCAAACTTTATAGGATTCCAATTCCCTCCCTTTGAGGGATAGAAAGAACGTAACATTAAAATTTAGTAGTACTACTTTTGATCTTTCTCTTAGCATCTAATTCTACATGCTCTTGTTCTTCTTCTTTCATTCAAGCTTTGTGAGTGATTCTTAGAAATCG
Source organism: Glycine latifolia (assembly GCA_013407115.1). Lineage (NCBI taxonomy): Eukaryota > Viridiplantae > Streptophyta > Magnoliopsida > Fabales > Fabaceae > Glycine > Glycine latifolia. The sequence goes on along the minus strand of CM023959.1, from coordinate 20,577,557 downwards.
ATCTCTAGCTACAATGAACGATTGGGCTCCTCCTCTCATAGCTGCGGCTTTGTTTTGGCTCCTGAGCCCGGGAATGATCTTTCAGTTGCCGGGGAAGAATTCACCCTTTGAGTTTATGAACATGAAGACCACTATTGCATCCATGTTTGTGCACACTGTTATTTATGGTCTGTTTCTGATGTTGTTCTTCGTTGTTCTTAGTATCCATCTTTATATTTAAGTAGCAGCAAAGGGTATATAAAGAAAACTTATGTGTTGCTTTATCTTTTAAAGTAGATCATGCAACAATCTTCTCATGTTGATTAAAATGTATGCGCTCTTTTGAATTTTCCACTTGATTAGTCTTTTACTAAAACTTTGACAAGTAATATGCTTGTTGTTTATTATTTAAAAGTGTTATGTAATTACTATGCAGTGGAGTAGAGAGTAGTATGAAAAGCATCTCATGATGTCTTTAATCAATACCAACTATGCTGAAAAGAAAAAGGAATAGATGTAGCTGGCAGTGATAGTCATATATATTATACTTTCATATAATTTTTCCTTACATAATTTGAATCAATACCATTCCTTTCCTTCCTTTTCTCTGCCTCTCTCTGTCTCTGTCATCAAAATTAATTAATTATTCTGAATTATTATTTTTATGTTAAGATTAGATGAACAAGAATTATGTGAAACTAATTTGTGAAGAAATAATAAAGAACTTGACAGAGGCTAAAAGAAAAATAATGAACATATGTTTTAGTATTCCCAAGTCCTATGTTATTTTCTGTAATGTTTAATGTTTTGGTTCGTAGGAACAACAAACTACCACTTGCCAACAATGCATTCAAGTTACTGAATTCTTATAAGTGGTCATAACTCATAAGTGATCTACTACCCAATCAGAATTGATTAGTTTATCTACGCCAACCGTGCTAATTATTTATCGGCATAAGCACTTTGGAGCTTCTCTTATTTATTGCATTTTGCGGCATGTGCTATAACCAATTTTGAATGTGCAAGTTATGAGTAGATAACAAAATATAAGGTATCATATTTGGACTATATACGTCTAACACTTGGCAATAAGAAAAAAGGGAAATAATTTCCCTTTTAAGAAAGGAAATAATTTTCTTTTTTTTTGGAAATAATTTATTACAACATAATCATGCTGATTGAGAAATATATAAGTGATTAATGTGCTGAAGTTAAAGTTGAATTATTCGGGTAATACCTAAGTTCGATCCTTAACAGAAATAATTATTGATCATATTTTACTTATCTTCCGATTAAATTCTGGATTAGTTAGAGTTTCTTTCCATTGATGAATCAAATGGTTAAGAAAAAAATCATGTTGACTGAGATAATATAGAGAAAATATAAGAATATTTTTATTAATAATGAAAAAACAAACAATTTATAATCATGTACATGTATAAAATATTAAAAATTTGTTAAACTTTTGTTTTTTTTTCATTAATGATCTATATTCATACTTTTTTTAATATCAAAATTTTAAGGCTTAAATAACTTTATGATTCCCATAAAATATGGTGTATTTATTTTTTAATTTGATCATTTAAATATTTTTGTTTTGATTTTAGTCCTTTAATATGTTTTAGTCATGTCAAATAAAGCATTAAATGATGATGTAACAACAATGTTGATAATCCATTAACTTGTCATGTCATTAAGGAATTTAATGAGCTAATTATGTGTTATTCTTTTTTGGTATATTACTTTTAAATCCTCATTTATTTAAAATAGTTGATGAGAAATTTAAAAAACACAATTTATAAAAAAAAAATCATGTAACTATCCTAACAGGCTCTTTGATGATAGTTGAAATAAACTAGCTCAAACATGGCTTAAATAGGCCTAGTTTGCTTCCAAAAATCAAAATTTAAGTTTGGCTTATTACTTGTCAAAACCTTTATTTTTAGGCCTAGTTAGCTATGCTCATAGACCATTAAAAAATAATTCTATGTAAAATTAATAAATTATAATCTACAAAAATCAAAATAATTGTTACTCTAAGTATAATAAAAATGTGCAAAAGTTTTATAAAAGTTGAGTCTAACATGATATAAGTTTATTACCTTTGTGATAACTTAGTTAAAATGCCTATTTTGTATTAAGCCATTTAAATAGAGAATAAATTTATCACAAATAAGCTTATATATGTTTGACTCTTTATATAGGTAAACATGCTAAGTATTTTAAAAAGATAAACAAATGTATGATTATGATACATTATACCGAATTTAATATAATATGACTAACAAAAATTATAACTTGTATTTACTTAAATAAGCCAGCCTAATTAAAAGGCCTTTTAAATGGTCTAAAGTCCGACTTTTTAACCAAATAGGCTTTTATAAAAGCCTATGACTAGTTTATTTTCAAGAAAGCCTTGTCTATGGCTGATGTAATTAAGCTAGGTGATGGGCCTCTATCGAGCAATATGTCTATTCCTACTTCTATTCAATGATGTGATAAGTCAATGGACTACTAAATTTATTCTTACATCATCAGTTAAAGTTGTAAATTGATAGTAGGGACTAACACAAAAAAAAATCTTCAAAGGTCTAAAATTATAAAAAAAACACTATTTAATAGGGACCAAAAGATTATTTACGCCAATTTTTAATATTTTTCATTATTACAAAGAGAGCTTATGGGTCAAGTTTGTTCATTTTTATGACAAGAAAATTCAAATCAATAAAAACAGGTTGATCTCAATTTGGTTTTATTCCCTAATTTTTTAAAAAAGGTTGTTTCAATTTGGTTTTATTTTTACAATTGGTTTAGGCTATATTAGACAAAGCTAGTTGGAAGTTGAAAAGCTAACTAATAACTGAAAGTTGGAAGCTAAAAACCAGCTCATTAAATTATAAATGTTTAGTAAAACTAGTTGTTGAAGTAGCTGAAAAGTGTAAAATGACAAAAATAAAATAAAATAATGATTTAATTAAAAAGGGTAATCAGGAAATTGGATAAATATATTAAGGATAAAAATGGAAGAAAATATAAAAAGGTAGAAACTAGCGTTTTAAGAACATGACTTCAAATAGCGTTTCAAAAAACCACTAGAAGCTACTAAAAAAAACTTATTTATCGAATAGTCAAACAAGTTTTCCAACTATTAAAAAAAGTTAGAAGCAAGCTTAAACTTCTTGTCAAACATAGTCTTAATTATACTTTTATTTTTTCTAATATAATCAATGCATGATTTTGGTCTACCCCTTTTAATTCTATTATTTTGTCTCATTTATTAATAAAATTAAACAAAATTAATTTACATAGTGTTTGATTGTAAGGAAATGGGGGGCGGGACTATTTTTTAACCTTTCATGTTTGGTTCAATTTTTAGAGGGGGGGGGGGTGCGTAAAATCTCTCCTCATCTATTTTTTTGTGTGATTTATTTAAGAGAATGAATTGCAAATGATATCCCTCTAACATTGTAGTTAGATTATCATTTAGATTAGATTTTTTGAGAATGTAGTTATCCAGAAAGTTAAGTCTTTCATATAGAGAAACACAAGGAAATATTTTCACATGTATATGAATTTGGTATTTATTATATAATCATGATCTTTCATTACTCATTCTTTTACCTTTAAAAATTTTGTGAACATATTCATTTAACTTTCTCATTTTATCCTCTCTTATTTCCTCTTTGACTTTATTAACTTAATCATGATTCCAAGGTAAATACGCCATAGTTTACCATTTTTGTAATATATGTGGGACTTAAAAAATAATCAAGTGGGATAAATAACACTAAGGATACAAATTGTATCTTAGAAAAAAAAAAAGATTAATCAACATGCATCTTTGCCCTCAACATTTCTATATGTGCAAAGCCACACTAAGAGGGATCATGTGTTTCAGCTTAATAGCTATGCTCATTAGCTCTGATTAATGGAAATAATATTTTAAGGATAATACTTATATAAAAGGGAGAGAAAAAGCCAACAAAAAACCCTAGTTTTGTCCCATTACGCCTAATCTTAGACAAAGGAGAGAAAAAGAAAATTTGAAGTGAAAATTAGAGAGCTCAAGTAAAGGTTTTGTAACTGTGTATATATTTATTTCAATACCTACAAAAAAACATAATTTTAACATAGGTCTTCCCTTCAATGAAAACGGAAAACAAAAAAACTTAAATGGAGAAAGCCTAAAAAACCCAAATTCTTTGGTGGAGAAAGGAAAAGTAAATGGAGAAGGGGAAAACATAGACCTTGCATTCAAGCTTCAAATTTTAAAATGAAGAAAATAGTCACTTTGACTGGCTTATAAGCTAGTTTATCGTCTTAAAAAAAGAGTTAGTTTAACCAAAGATTGTTCAATACATAAGTTTATGTTAGTAGCTTATTGTGAAGTCAAAAGACTTATGTTTAAAACGAATCAAGACCCTTAATTATTTTTATTAGATGCAAACCAATAAAAAGGTAAAAAGTTGTGTCTTATGTGATATTAGAACAAGCTTCGCGAATCTATGTATGATGTTTTAGATGATAGCAAGCTAAAGTCATGATCTGATACAACACTAAAGGATGACATTTAATACTTCATTTAATACTTTGTGTTTGAAATTTATTTCGCAGAGACATTCTCGTAGGATCTATCGAATCCTATGAAGAATAAATGAAGTTCAAGTTCTGAAATTCACTAATCGCCATCAAAAGAAGCATTCTACTATGTAGACAGGCTCTAACGTAAAAGGAAGTGGTTTCCTGTTGAAGTGTTCAACACAGTAGCTAAAAAGAGTGGTTTTCCAGTATGAAGAAGTACGTACATTTAATGCAAATACTAAATGCTCCAATGGCCACATTTTTTAGACGCAAGCCAAAGAGAAGAAATCTATCTATTTAGAGACCATAGGAAATTATTGAAGAAAGCCTATAAACACCAAAAGCTTTGAAGGCATGAAGAACTAACTAAAGTGTTCATATTTAAATTCTTTGTGTAAAAAGATTTCTACAAATTCTTGTAAAGTTTAGAATAACTCTCAAAACACTTTGAATATCTGAGAGAAAAAAACTATGTGCTAAGGTTCTATATTTGTCTGTAAGATGATTGAAAGTTAGTTAGTGTGCAAATAAACAAACAAATCTTCTAATTTGTATTAGAGCTACCGGTGGCTTGGTAAGACAAAGAATACTGGTTGTAAAAAGCTTTGTGTAGATCTTGATTTGTAGAGCTAGAGGTGACAGTGACTAATACTTGTAACTTGTTGAAGTTAGAGAAACTTGGTGGTTTGTCAAGAATTAGGTGTAGTCTGAGTGGTTTAGATGAACCAGTATAACTTTCTGTGTCTTATCTTGCTTGTGTTTCTTTTTTTGTGCTTTGAACTGACTCTGGGTTTGAATTTGATTTTTGCTTTTGAAAATCTCTATTTGCTTTACAAAATTTAAGGCTATCTTTTGAATTGTTTTGCGAAAATCTGATCTATATTCTTTTACATTTTTATTATCAGACGACAACGTTGTTGTTTTATAAAAAAAAGGCTTTAAATTTTTTAAAAATCACAATTCAACCCCCCTTCTTGTGATATTTTCCTTTAGGGTTTGGTATTAGAGCTCATTGTCTAAGGGTTGAGCACCTAATAATGTCTAGAGGAAAACATTCTGATGATAGATAACAACAACATTGATCAATTCATTGCTAAATGAGCATCCATCATGAGGCCACTAGGCTTCACAAGAGAGTTCTATCCATACTGGAAGGACATAAGGGAGATGTACATCAAGTCCACTTAGTATAGACTCTAGCTGATTATTACAAATGGAGGCATACTTATTCCTAGACCAGAAGCAGAAGGGACATACATTGGTCTTTGCTATAATAGAGCTTAACACAAAAGCTTGTTATACTCTGACATGTGTTCTATAAAAAAATGAGTACAACAAGATCTGTAGATTGAAGACATCCAAAGACATATGGGACTTGTTGAGCATCAACTATGAAGGAACAAAAGATGTTCAACTAAGAAAAGTTGTCACTCTGACAAAGTATTATGAGAGCTTCTCCATGAGAGAAGGAGAATCTGTGGATGAAATGTTTAGAAGACTTCAAGTACTTATATACATACTTGAAGATCTGGTATACACCTTCACCAAAGCTCAGATAAATCTAAAGATCCTAGACAGTTTTTCCAAGGTGTGGAGCCAAATACAATAGCCATCCAAGAAGCTAGAAATCTGAAAAATCTAACATGGGATGAACTATTGGGCATCCTAAGAGTTACGAAGTTCATCTTCAAAACCACGATCATCTGCCAAAAATAGATTTCACTACCCTCAAGTCTGGTGAGACTAGCTCAGGCAAAAAGAAAAGAATAGCTTTTCTAAAGCTCTTAAAGTGTTGATGGCTGAGTTTGTTGGTTCAAACAATAGTTCTAGAGATTCCTCATATGATGAAGTGACTCTCATGTCAAGAAAGTTCAATCAAATGATGATGAAGAAAGGAAAGCTCTAGTATTCCTCCGAGACAAAGGACACAAGATTCAAAGAGAAATACAAGGCGAAAAGCAATGGATCATTCACTTCGAATATCGAAAACCTAGACACATGAAGGTTGAGTGTCCTCAGCTGAAGAAGAAAAGATATTTTGGTGACAAGAAAAAGAAAAGTATAATGGTAATCTTAGATGTCCCAAATAATGAGAAGAGTAGCAATTCAGATGATAAACAAGCCAACATCTATTTGTTGGCAGATATAGATGAAAAGATTGAGTTAAAAACTTGTTCTAAATCTTATACTTCTTCTAATACTTCATTAGATTATGAAGAAGTTACGCCCTATGATGTTCTTCTTTAGAATTATTATATGATTTCTCTTTTGTACAAAAAGTATAAAGAAAAATATAAAGCATTTGTTTTTGAAAATAGTGAGCTGAAGAAATCAAATGATATTTTTGAAAAGAAAATCCAAACTCTAGAAAAGAGTTTGATCCAGGCTAGTAAGATAGAAGAATCCTTTACATTTGAAAAACTTAGAGAGGAAGTAACATGCCTTACAAAATATTTTAGGAAGTTTTTGGAAAGCTCAAATACATTAACCATGCTTTTAAAATCCCATTAACACCCCCATGATAAGTTTGGCCTAGATTAGGGAAAAGGGCATCATTCTACAAGTCATAGTCTGACTCAGACAAATGTGACTTCTGTGGAAATTCTGGATATTTCAAGTTTAGATGCATCCATAAGAAGAAGCAGATGTCTAAGGGTACTAATGCTCATGGACCTAAAAATGTTTGGGTACCAAATCTCAGATTATTCCTATTACAGATATCTTGGTAGGACTAGGCCAGGGTTGTAACACCCTGAAAATTTACAAGTTGATAGATATTTTGTGTTACTTAATTGTTTAATATATTTCTTGCAAATTGCTGTAAAGTATGTGCATTGGTAATTGTGCTTGAACGTAAGTCAAATTTTGTGGCTAAAGATAAGCTGTTTGTATACGCATAAACGGTGGTGGCTCTGGTAGCTGTCCGGTCACTCAAGTTGGCAACTATGGTGGTTGTGATAGCTGGCTGATTCAATTTGTTGGCAACTTGCCTCAGTGCTTTGTCTATAAATAGTAGTGCATGAAGCGGAAGCACGATTCACTCTCACTTGTGTGCGTGTTTTTCTTTTTTTCTCTCTCTAAAACTCTTTGCACTAGAAATCTCTCTTCTTCCACCTTCTGTACCACTTAATCTCTTGAGAACCACCGTAGAAGCGGCGGAAAATCCTCTCTGTTAAGAAGAAGTCATGAACGAAGCTTAAATCTTTCATTCCTGGTTGCTGTAAGAACTTACGTTAGTTTGAAAGAAAGGAATTCTTAACTAGGTAAGGGGAGTTTATTATGTTAATAATAATTTTAGATATCATGGTTGAGGTAAAGTGTGTATCTGTTGTTTGGTATTTTGTATGAAATGGATTGATGATGATGTCTTTAAGTTGTGTATTTGTGAAGAAGACGACTACTGGATTGGGTAAGTCGGGTTGAGTATATGATATGTATTAAAACACTGTTGTGTTGTGACCTCGGCTACCGGGAAGGGTAGGTCGAGTTAGGTATGTGTATTAATCCCTTGTGTTGTGATGTCGGCTACTGGGATGGGTAGGCCGAGTTATATATATGTTAATCCCTTGTGTTGTGATGTCGGCTACCGGGATGGGTAGGCCGAGTTATATATATATATACATCAATCCCTCGTGTTGTGATGTCGGTTACCGGGATGGGTAGGCCGAGTTATATATATATGTCAATCCCTGGTGATGTGATGTCGGCTACCGGGATGAAAATGCCAAGTTGAACGGTTAAGTAGCATGTATGTGTGCATGCAGGACGTAACTTAGTCTTTGTATATCGGGTTCCTTACCCGAAGTTGTTCCCTTAGAGCTGTTAGAACTCACTTCCTTTTCTTTAGATGAACCGGGTTCCTTACCCAGGGTGGTACGTTAGAGCTATCGAGCTCAAGTTACTTCACGAGATGGAGGGAGAGTGAGCCACCGGGTTCGTTACTCGACAGAGCTCGTATGTTCTTGGGAAAAGAACCACCAGATTACTTACTTGGCAGAGCTCGTATGTCTTGGGAAAAGTGCTACCGGGTTCCTACTCGGCAGAGCTCGAACCTTTTCCTTGTGAACTACCGGGTTTTCTTATCCGGACAACCTTGTGCCCTCGTCCGACCTTGTTTGGATTATTACATAAGTTGTTATGGTTAGGTGCCAATCCGGACACCTAATACTGCACACCTATTCACTTGTTTGTAGTGTTTGTGAATGACGTATGTGATTACGTTGAGATTGGCTTGAGTTATTAAATGCATTGATACCATGGGGGGTGTTTGGCATTATCCTTATCGGGACGAGTTAATCCCGGACAGGGCCATACATTGATAGTGCCCATGAAAATCTAAATGCGTTTAGATATACATAAATACGCATGGGGGTGTATGGCATTATCCTAGCCAAGACGAGTTGATTCTGGGGCTAGGTCATACATTCATAGACCCGTGGTGATACTTTATGTATTGATGTGAGATGCCAGGACTGAGTGGTTAATCTTGCAAGGACCACGGTCAGTGCATCAGTATGCCTGAGAATGAGTCAGTATATATGTATATGGGGGGTGTATGATATTATCCTACCCGGGACAAGTTGAGCCTGGGCCTGGGTCATACATTGATGGAGCCCATGTATATACTTCATGCATGACGAAATAGGATGGTTGACTGCAGAGTGTGAGAAGGACTTGGGGGCCATTACTGTAGGGTTAGCCTTTTGACACCCATTTTGGCTGATCACCATTGGCGGAGGGGGGGGGGGGGGGGG
>CM023959.1:20523445-20553688 GCA_013407115.1 Glycine latifolia | reverse complement strand
ATAAAGAAGACACAATCAATTTTAACGTGGAAAATTGATTGTGTCTTCTTTATCTCTTATCTCTATATTATTGCTTTGAGTTTGATTTTAAATTGTGAATTATTTTATAAAACTCAATTCACCCCCCTCTTGAGTTCATCTGGGATCAACAATTGGTATCAGAACTGTGTTCTCTTTATTTTGCAGGTAACTCCTGAAGAGTAGATCTTAAGATGAACCCAATGGAGAGAATAAGAGAAGGCTACTCTACCCAAAGGCCTCCACTATTCGAGGGAAAGTACTACAATTACTGGAAGAACAGAATGAAGATTTTCATTCAAGCAGAAAACTATCAAATCTAGAAGGTGATTGAAAGAGGATACTTTCAAATCGCAAAGATGAATGAAAAGAGAGAAAGAGTGTCAAAACTTGAGGATGAATATACTGATGAAGATTGGAAGAAGTTGGAATACAATGCTCAAGCCAAGAGAATTCTTCACTATGGACTAGGGACACAAGAATACAACTGTGTGATGGATTGCAAGACTGCCAAGCAAATGTGGAATCTTCTAGAGGTAACACATGAGGGTACAAACGACATAAAATAGTCTAAAATTGATCTCCTTATGCATCAATATGAATTGTTCTCTATGAAGCCTAAATAGTCTATTAGGGATATGATTGTTGGATATAGGGGGAGTTGCAAGAAGATTAAAGCAAGGATGAAGTAATTGGCTTGAGGTTTTAACTTTTTACATGCCCAATCAATTTGAAGGCATTTGTAATTTGTTTAAGTGGATCAAGAACATTGTCTTGTGATCTTTGCATTGCATATGCATTCTTACTAACATGCATACATGTTTTTTCATTAAAGTATTAAAGCCATTAAATGATCTTAAAAGAAACTAAGTTCTCATGGTTAGGTTTTTTGAAAAATGAAAACTTACTGCTTTAATCGATTACAAAATGTTTTTTAATCTATTAAAGGCTTTGTTCAAAATCTGGAAAAGCCATGAAGAACATATTAATCGATTACAGCCTTCTTATAATCGATTACATAGTGCAATATGAAAACTATACATCACTGCTTTAATCGATTACCATAATTTGTAATCAATTACACAGGCTTATTTCATATTTTGAGCTTTACTGCTTTAATCGATTACATCACGTATTAATCGATTATCTTGTTCATGAAAGATTTTCCAGAAAGCTCAAGAACATATTAATCGATTATCTGGTATTTTAATTGATTACTTATAGTAAAATAATCGATTACACTAACGTTTTAATCAATTACATTCAGTTAAATCAGTTTTCTATTTAAAGCTTTGTGGGTTTGCTCTTTATAAATAGACATTGAACGAATTACTCTGAGCATGTGTGACTTACCCAAAGATTTCTAAGCTTTCTGAGAGTCCAAGATACTGATTTTTACTGAGTGAGAAACACATCTTGTGAGATCAAGATTTTTGATTTTTCAAAATGATGTGTTGAAGAAAAAGAGTTCTTTTCAAGAGTATTGATTCTGAGCATTGGCTTTCATACAACCTGGAATGTTTGGTAACTTCATTACATTCATTTATTCATGAAGGATCACAGGTTGTGTCTTTCTTGAATCTTTCTTTTAGAATTTCTTGTTAGATTTTCTGATATTTCAAATTTAGTTGTGATATATCAAAGTGAATCTTTCAAGCTTTCTAGAGTAGTGTTCTCTAGGGATAAAGATCTGAGTAGGGTTCTCAGGATCTTTGTGATTTGTTTTCTAATAGTATTTTAGAATTCAGATTCTTTATCTAGGGTTGCTAAAGATAATCACTTGTAAAGAATATTTTGATTTAGTGAAAACTCTAACCTAGTGTTGGTTGGAAGACACTGGATGTAGCCTCCATGTTAGTGAGGTGAACCAGTATAAATTGTTGAGTCTTTTATTCTAATTTTGTGTATCTTTCATTGCTTGTATTTGGATAATCAAAATATAATCAACAAAGAAAGTATTTCTGTCATTGCATGCATAACAAGGTGGATCTTGATTGAAAGAAAAAGTATGTTTATACAAAAGGTGATTGAGTGATACGATCTAAGTTTTAATTCCGCAAATTGTTTTTAGAGAAAAATTTAAATATCTGTTTTAAACCAATTCACCCCCCTCTTGGTTTATTTGAATTGTGTTCATTGTGTTTTCAATGATAACTCATTTTACTAACATAGTAAATGAGTTAAATGCTTTAGGGAGGGACATACAGGTGGGAAGTAAATTCTAAGGAGTCTCTCTAGAGAGGATTGGATGCCCAAGGTCACTGCTTTGCAAGAAACCAAAGACTTTAAGACTTTCAACCTTGAGCAGTTGGCAGGATCTTTAATGACATATGAGATGCAACTAGAGTCTCACAAGAAGGAAGTTGTAAGATTGAAGGATAAAGGCATTGCTTTAAAAACTCAATCAAAGGAAGTGAGTGATGACTCAGATGATGAGGAGGAGATTGCAATGCTTGTGCAGAAGTTCAAAAAACACTTAAAGAACTAAAAGTATAATGGAAGCTCAAGCAATAAACAGGTAAAATCCAAAACTTTCTCTTCTTCAAGAACTGATTATAGTTGCTTTAGGTGTGGCAAAACAGGTCATAGGATTAAGGATTGTCCTAAAGTAGAGCAAGAAAGTAGAAAGGAGAAAAAGGCTAAAGAGCAGAAGAAGTATGAAAAGAAAGAGTTCAAGAAAGCAATGATGGCTGCTTGGAGTGATTCTGATTCAGAGGAAGAAGACTCTGAAAATAGTGAAGTTGAGGCCAACATCTATTTTTGGCTGGAACTGACTCTGAAGGTGAAGACACCTAGGTAAATTTTCTTGAGATGAGATCTTCCATGCATTTTTAACAAAGAAGAATCTATTGAAAGTGTTAGACTTTGTAATAGATGAGTATTTAAAAATATGTTAATATAATAATGACTTGATTGATGACTTTGGTGAATTAAAGAATGAGCTTAAGAAATTCTCTAAGGCCAATAAAGAATTGAGAAAAACAAACGAGAGCCTAGAGGAGGAAATCACTAGCCTTAAGAATATCGCTTCTGAACTTGAAAACGAAAATGCTTCTCTGGTTGTTAAATTGAAAGAGCATAAGAAAGAGGAATGTGTAACAATTTGTGATGCTTTATTGGAAGAAAAAACTGAAAAGTTGGAGGGTGAGGTAGAAAAGTTGACTAAAGAGAATAAGGACCTCCAAAATAAGCTAGAGTCTGCCCTTAGGACTCCCAAGGTAGATAGACCCAATGCTATTGACTGGTTGAATAAGAGTTGTAACACATCTAGGCATGGGTTAAGCTTCAAAGGTAATAAGAAATCTACCTGGAAAACAAAAACTAAGCATGTGGACTTGTATGAGAAAAAAAGGTGTGTTATCATTGTGGCAAGGTAGGACATGTTAAATTTGAATGCAAGAGTAGGATAAAAGCTATTGAAAAGAATGTCATATATGTTAAGAATAACTCTATTTTTGCATGCAAAGTAAAACAAGTTTGGGTTAGAAAAATGATCTTTCTAACTTTGTTGAGAAAAAGAAGTGACCCAAGCTAGACTGGGTTCCCAAAACTAATCATTGATTTGTGACTGCAGGTTGGAGTGAGGGGGAACAACTCGTGGTACCTTGACAGCGGTTGTTCTAAACACATGACATGAGACAAATCAAAATTTCTCTCACTCAAACCTTTTGAAGGTGGAAGTGTGACCTTTGGTGACAACAACAAAGGAAAAATTATGGGCGTAGGTAAGGTTGGTAAGTCACCATCACACTCCATAGATAATGTGTTTTATGTTAGGGTCTTAAGCATGACTTATTAAGCATTTCTCAATTTTGTGATAAAGGTAACAAAGTTGAGTTTACTTCTGATAGATGCGCAAATGAGGTACTTCTAGAGGGTAAAAGAATTAGAAACACTTATCAGGTTGATTTGAATTGTTTGCCAAATGTTTCTCTCACTTGTTTGAGTGTTTTAGATAATGACCCATTGTTGTGGCATAAGAGGTTAGGACATGCTAGCTTGAATACCATCAAGAAGCTGGACTCATATGAACTGGTTGACGATCTTCCATCAATAAAAGTTCAAAATGATAAGGTATGTGATGCATGTGCAATAGGTAAGCAGGTAAGATCCTCCTTTAAATCCAAGAATATGGTAAGCACTACTAGACCTTTTGAACTCATTCATATGGATTTGTGTGGACCAATGACTGTCATGAGTAGGTTTGGTAAGAGATATGTTTTTGTGATTGTTGATGATATTATTTTTTGTACTTCTAACAATGATTTGGTTGAAGATTTTGTAGGGCTAATGAGTAGTGAATTTGAGATGAGTTTAATGGGTGAGCTGAATTTTTTCTTAGGACTGCAGATAGTTCAAAGTGAAGAAGGAACTTAGATTCATCAGAAAAAGTATCTCAGAGAACTTCTCAAAAATATGGATTGGAGTCTTCAAGGACACATCACACTCCTATGGCTACAGGTGACAGAATTCATGAAGACAAGGATGTGATGCTGACTTTGTAGGTGACTTAGTTAGTAGGAAAAACACTTATGGGATGGTGCAATTTATCAGTTCATGGGATCTAAAAAGCAGAACAGTGGCTTTATCCACAACTAAAGCAAAGTATGTAGTAGCAGCTTTGTGTTGAACACAACTATTATGGATTAGGCAACAACTTTCTGACTTTGGTATTAGTATAGGTTGTATGCCTATTTTCTGTGATAATACTAGTGTCATTTGCATTTCTAAAAATCCTGTGTTGCATTCTAGGACCAAGCATATTCATATCAGACATAATTTTCTTAGAGATTATGTAGAAACTAGTTTAATCGAACTTAAGTTCTATGATACTGAACATCAGGTTGCTGATATTTTCACTAAACCCCTAAGCCGTGAGAGATTTTGAAAAATTAAGACTGGAGCTAGGGTTGATGAATCACAACTAATATGTTAAAATTTCTTTTCCCCAATGATTAACTAGTTTAGAAAAGAATGGACATTCATGATATTTGTTGAACTATTTTGTTTCTCTCACTTCCATATTCATTTATCTCTATTACATCGTTCACTTTATATACCTTGTGTTATTAATTCTGAAGTGCATGCCTTGATATTGTAGTGAATTTGCTATGTTGTGAGGAATAATGTGCATGTGTGTTTTCTCTATGAGGCAGACAATCTAGAACTTGTATGATTGAAGCTCAAGGCTCATTGTTTGAGATGTTTCATAAGTTTACTAAAAATGATATAGGCCATCTTTGGTCGTTTGAGCCTTTCAAGCTAACCCTTTCAGTATTTTATATCCCTAGTCACCCTATTTAAGCCTTAACTTTGACTTTCATTAATAAATTACAATATGCAACCCTTTGTGCTTTGATTAAAAAATCTTTTTTAAGTGTAAGTATGCATAGTTTCTAAAACAAGTGTCATGAGGTGTCTGGTTAAAAAAAAAAGAAAAATGGGGAATGATAGTGGAAAGAAAAATCATCTTCTAAAACAAGTGTCATGAGGTGTTTGATTGAAAAAGAAAAAGAAAAAAAAGGGAATGACAGTGAAAAAAAAAAGAAAAATCATCTTCTAAAGCAAGTGTCATGAGGTGTGTGGTCGAAAAAAGAAAAAGAAAAAGGGGGAATGAAAATGAAAAAAAAAAATGTTGAAAGTATTAAGTGGAGAAAAAAGTAGGAAACTATGCATATCAATACTATACATATTTGTTTCCTATCTCACCTTATTCTTTGTTTGTTTCTTATCAAACCTATATCAAAATCATCATAATTTTGCACAACTTTATCAAGCACATTAGACTCATCAAATATGACATGAATACTTTCCTCAACACACATAGTTCTTTTATTATATACTCTATAAGCCTTACTCTTTGAGGAGTATCCTAGGAACACACCCTCATCACTACATGCATCAAATTTACCTAAATTATCTTTACCATTATTGTGCAAAAAACACTTACAACCGAAGGCTCTCAAGTGCATTAGTGAGGGCTTTCTTCCTTTGAGTAGCTCATAAGGTGTCCTTTTCAACAAGGGTCTGATCATTGCTCTATTTATGATATAACAGGCAGTGTTGAGAGCTTCAGCCCAGAAATTTCTTGGAAGACCACTTGCAATCAACATGGTTCTTGTTATCTCCTCTAGTGTTCTATTTTTCCTTTCTACCACTCCATTTTGTTGTGGAGTCCTAGAAGCTGAAAAGTTATGGTTAATACCATGCTACCTGCAAAAATCCATAAATTTTTTGTTAGCAAATTCTCCTCCATTATCAGACCTGATAGAAGCAAGTTGATGTTCAAATAAATTTTGATTTTTCTTGACAAAAGCTTTAAATTCATCATAAGTCTCATCTTTTGTTGCAAGAAAAATAGCCCATGTAAATCTAGAGAAATTATCAACATAAACCTGTACAACTAACAAATCACTACCTTCGAATTTCAAAAAGAGAGTTTTATCAATTTTACCTTTCTTGAACCCATTAGCTAAAAGGAATTTAGAAAGGCTTTCATACCATGCTCTTGGAGCTTGCTTCAATCCATACAAAGCTTCGTCCAGCTTGAAGAAAAAATCTCCAATGGTGGGATCCTCAACTCCAGGTGGTTGCTTAACAAATACTTCCTCTTGCAGCAAACCATTCAAAAATGCTTTGAAGCCCATGTAGGATGCAAAAGCAATGAGAATTCTGATAGCCTCCATTCTTGCTGCTGGTGCGAAGGTCTCTCCATAATCAATGCCTTCCTGTTGATTATATCCTTTAGCCACCAGTCTCTCCTTGTTCCTTGTGATGGAGCCATGCTCATCTAACTTATTATTGAATACCCACTTCAATCCAATTACAGTTTTATCCTTGCGTCTTGGTTCAAGATGCCAGACTTTATTCCTTTCAAACTGATGAAGCTCATTCTGCATAACTAACACCCAATCTGAGTCACTCAAAGCAGAAATATGATCAGTAGGCTCAATAAGGGAGATATAAGCGTTAAAAGCACAAAAATTCCTAATTTGAGATCTAGTTTGTACTCCATTTCTTATATCACTAATAATCATGTCTATTGGGTGTGAGCTCTGGTGTTTCCACTTTCTGAATTGAAATTCCTCACTTTGATTCATCATATCTCATTAGTTGTTTTTTCATCTACTCCTTCTTGATTAGTAATAAGCTTAGGCGGCTCCTCCTCTCTAGTGTTTGCATCTCCTAATTCTTTGTGATCAACTGCTTCAATCCCTAAGTCATCTTCCTTATCTTTGTTAATGACTATTTATCCTAAATTGCATTTTACCCTTAAATGAAACGAAATTTGGGATCTGACAAATTTATCCAATGGAATTTTACTGATGTTTTGGTCAAATGAAAATTTACTAATATTTTGATTCAATCTATTATGCAGCCATGTTGACAATCATTTTTGTGACATTTTCGTCCCTCTGTGCCACGTAAGCTCTTTCATTAATGATAACGGATGAATAAATTTGTCACACTTTTTTCACTTTCGAGGACTAAAATTTGAATTTTCATTTTTCGAGAATGAATTTGTCAGGACTCTACACATTCAGGGACAAAAATGACTATTTATCCTATCATGTTAATTATATTGGATATTTGAATGAATCATGTTATAAATTAGTAGTTCTAAGAAAAAAAAGATAAAATTTAAATGGATAACCCGTTGGCCCGAACCGAATCAAACCATTTATGAACAAGTTGGATTGGGTCGAGTTTCAGTTTTTTCTTCTTCTGAAAATCGAACCAAATCGAACTGATTAAACTTGATTAAATTGGATCCTAAATTTAACCAAAACTGATCTGAATCGACTTTAAACACCCTAAACCAATTTGGATGCTTGGCTTGGATTCATAATCTTTTTTTATGCCTATATTAACGTTGTCTATGTTGGCAGTACCCATATTAATTAATGTGTATTTGAAATGTGAAAAAGTGGAGATGTCTACATGTATGTGTTCAGTAAACGTTAATTTTATTTTTTTCCTTTTGTAATTTTTGATGATTTTCAATTTCTATAAATTATATTTCAAATTTTAAATTCAAAAAATATCACATAAATTGATATACTGATTCATTTAAATCTAATTGTGAATAAAAAAATAACACGTTATAATTTTAAAGAAACAAAAATTGGACAAAATTTGTACAGGAACTAAAAACGAATTTTAGATATTTGATGGGAATGAAAAATATATTTTAATAATATAATTATCCTAATTTATATAGAGAGAAGATTTATATATTAAAATATATAATTGTTATAAATTTTAGTTATGTGGAAATAAATATGTATTATGTATGTTACATGGGTTTAAATACTATAATTTTATTTGAAACTTTAAACAAAGATAGTTATAAAAAATTAAATTGTTTTTAAAAAAAATGAAACTAAGGAATTAAAAAGTCTAGAACCACGTACCGACCCGAGATCATTGGCATTGAGAAATAGATTTGTCTTAGATTTTGACTCTGGTTTGTTTATGATTTTCGTTAGCCAGAATTAAAAGAAAACCTTAATTACATTCCGAAATTGATCTACTTATGATTTGATTAGTTGGATTTAGGTTTATAAAAAATATTATAAAATAAAATAAAAGAAAGTAATTTGAATTTATTTTGGGTTTTTTTTTAAAATATAACTAACATGACACATGAAACACGTACTATTTAGAAGTTTTTTTTATATTAAATAATAAAGTTTAGATTTGTTAGGTACGTGGACTCATCAAGACTAGGTAAGCTTCAATATTCAATGATAACTTATAGATATATTTATAGATTATATACCAATAAAAATTTTAGTTTTATTGATTACATTATTGGTTATTTAGAGGTATTTTTTTTAAAGAGAAATATTATTAACATATTCATTAAAATATTCATTTTTGTTGAGTAAAAAATTATTGAGTCACTTACTAAATGATATGTAGTTCAAAACATTTTGTTTCTGGTATAAAGTTTTCTTAATCATATATTTATGCTAACTAACATCTCTTTTATTTCAATTAAATGTGAAATTTAATTTTTTTTTCTATTTTTTCATCCATAAAAATTATTGAAAAAAATTAAATATATTTACAATAACTAATGCATAATGTCCAACTAGTTAAGTTAGACTCCTTGAATTGAATTTTCTCTTAATTATTCCATGTTTATGTTAAATTTAATAAAAATATGATTGTGTTTTTATTTCAAAAATATGAGAAAAAGAATACAAAATGAACTAGATCGACTTCTGTCGGCCTTGGTGGATAATTACGAGATGGATAAGAAACTGATATATCCAAAGTTACTTTAATTGTGATAGATGACTTTGTTTAATGACTATTTGCATTATATACTACATGCTCTTTCTGATCTTCATTGGCAAATAAAAAAAAAGGGAAATGCCAATGTGGAAAAACGCTTGCTTTGGGAGCTGTTTGGATTCAAGAGACTAAAGGCACTTTTTCATTACTTACAGGCTAAACAACCGAATTCTACATTACATATAAAAGAAGAAGAAAGAAATGGGGAAAAAAAGAAGATAATCCATTTGCTGATTTGATATCTCCAAAGAGGCCAAGCAATCTGTGTGTTCAAGATTGCATCTGGGTTTCATCACTAGCAAGTTGCAAGTACTGCCATATATTGAAATGATCTTGTCACAGTTAAATATCCATACCACTTTGTAGAATTTTTTATATGATTTTTTTTCGGAAAATTAATTTTATAACTTTTTTTCAATAAATTAGTGGCATGCTAAAGCATTGATAGAACAAAGTATGCATATAAAGTTAAAGATATTATGATTCAATTAACTAATTGTGTTTCTTTCTTATCCATATAAAAGTGACTTTCTCTTAACATGTATTTGTCTTCGAATTTAGTTAATTAAAATTGTGGTGTGCTTTTAAATAAACAACGATGAATGCACAATAAGTTGATCATTTAACAAGATCACGTTAAAGAAATTTTGTCCATAAAATGTTTACATTCTCAATAACATAATTAACTATATTTAGTCTCAGATTAACTGAATTTCTTAGAACAGGATCTAAGGTTTGTCATTGAGAATAATACTCTATCTTAGTATAATGATAAAGTAATTTTGATCCAAGCCAAGGTATAATCTAATTTTAGAGTACACATAAAGGGTGTTATACAGTTGTACTTGGAATTGACCTTGGTCAATTCTTTGTGATTTAGGTTAGTCCAATTTGGGGAAAATGGACCATTATATGAATAAGACCTCAAACCTAGTAAATAGTACTATTAAACATCAACAACATTTTTAATCTAAGTTAATTGGGTCAGTGATAGATGAATCTAATAATAAATACGAAAAAAAGGGAAGGAAAAAGGCTAAATAAGACAAAAGAAAAGAAAATAAGGGTAAAAGAAGGAGAGGACAAAAGAAAAGGGAAAGAACTAAAACCACCTCAATGTTTACAAGGCCTAATAATGGAGATCAAGTCTGCTTAAGGTGGATTAGAGGCTACATCACATTGGGTCAATTTTCTACAAGTGAATGAAGATTTAAATCCAACTTGAAGACGAGAAAAGTCCAAACTCACAAGACAAGAATCATTCATAGGCTAGAGTTTAGTATGTTTTTTGGCTGAAAAGTTATTTAAAACCCATTTTCCCAATTTTAATGTAATTTTTATTCTTAATTTTGGGGAATAAGTTCAAATGTTTTTCACCTTTCCTAGGCCAATTTTTAGTGTTTTTAGACTTTCTAAGCCATTATGATGACTAGTGGAACTTAATGAGTCATTGTGATGGTTAGTGGGAAGTAAATGTTAGTGAGAAATTACTTCCTAGTGGAAGTTCACTACTTGTACTCCATGGGTTGCTTAGTTTAGCCTATAAATAGGAGCCTCTTGTAAGCTTTTAGGACAGAATTTCCAGATTAATCAAATTGTGTGTCTCTTTATTATTAGAGATTCCCCTTTACTCTTGGGTTAAGAATTTTATATTGTTGGTTATACTAGCAAGTCGTGATTAGGATCACACTTTCTTTGATAACTTTGCTTTTACCGAAAGGTTGCAATTAGGGTCAAGTTCCTTTTTCTATCCTTTACCTAATTTCAAGACAATTTGTTAGTAAATTCATATCACTCTACTCCATGGAAATTTATATTGCTTAAGTGAATAATATAAGTACATCTCTTAATATAGCCACCTCTCTGAACATTCAGGGAGATTGAGATTAATCTTGTAGATGAAGTATGGTTTTATCGAAGATAGAAGAGTGTGTATAGTGGCTTACCTCAGTAAGGTACGCATTAACCATAACTTCTATAAGAATTCATCCATCCATCTATTTAGTAAGCCAATTTGGCGTTAGCCACTGTAAAATCACCCAGCACGAAGTTGAGGGCCAACTAAGCATTCTCAACTTATGTGCCTACTCACAAACAACAACAACTAAACTTAGATTCTTTGAGGTTGGCGATACAACACCTCCATACCTACCATCTCACTCATGGTCTATCTTAAGGAACTAATTTTCATCACCAACAACGGTCCATGTCATACACACTAAAAGGGTCACTAATCCTTTTGGGAGGTATTTCTCAATACTCCAACACATCATTCAAAGTTAAAACATGGGGATGGTACTCAAGCAATATCCCACTAGGCGAGACACCTAGGTCATTGTAATAGGGTGGAGTTCTGGTGTGGAACTCACCTTCCCATGTATATCTTTTTTGATAAAAAAAAAAGACATTCCAAAGGACATAGCTAACTCTTTTCCACACATATGGATAGTTCCAATACCAAACTCACATTCACAACATCATTTCATCGAGGATATGACATTCTCAATGAAAAGTAATATTCTTCACAATAAATATAAGCATCTCAATCAACAATATGACAATCTCAACAATAACTAGACATTTCTCATCTTTAAAGATAAATGAAAATTTGAAAAGAAAGTGTGCATCAACCTCAACTTTCTTTCAAAGTCATACAACATCAACCTTCCTTTCCAAGCTCTCACACATTCATTAACTACACTCCAAGGTACTATTAGATCATTGCATTCACAAGCATGGACAAAAACATATCACTATCTTTTACCGAAAGATTGTGCTTAACATATAAATTCCACGTGCTTACCACATAAAATCCACCAATGCTTAGCAAAAAAATATTTTTCACTTAGCATGGAAGGTCTAGAGACTCCTATTCTCTCATGTAGGTTTTCGCTTCACACCAAAAAAAAACTTCATGCTTAGCACAAAAACCTGACATAAATGATTTCTTGCAATTTTACTACATAACTTGCGATTTCCACTTCCCTAAATTGACCCAAACATCAACTACACAAACAAAGAGGTCTACAATTCATTCTCTACATGTTCTAATCAATTTTAAACATATAATTTCATAATCCCAACAAAAAATCATCAAAACTTCATTCAATCACAAATACTTAAATCCTTATTCCCTAATCTTTCAAGAACATGAAAGTGGGAAAAACTCAAGACGAATCCAAACAACATAACCCAGTAGTTAATCAAAAAAATGTAGAGCTTTCCTTACCTTGGGGTTTTACAAATTAGCCAATAAGAGAAGATGATAGCAACCATTGCTCACACTCCTGGCCCCTTCTTTCATCATCAATGCATCTCACCAACTAAAAGGAATGACCACCATGGAAACCTTAAAAAAAGGTTATTGGAGAAAGATAGAGAGTAGGGAAGGGTAAAGCATAAGAAACCACCAATGGAAAAAGGGAGAAACCCACTCATCTAGCTTAGGAGCTCCATAAAACATGAACAAAAACCTTGAGGGATAGCTCTAAGGGTGACCCCACTTCAAGGAAAAGAAAATGAGAAGGAATAAGGGTTTTTACTCTTTTACTAGTTTGTAACCCGTGCATTTACACGAGATGCACCGATTTGGTGTGCTTCACTCCGCTTTGCTTCGAATTAAAGAACTATTTTTGTAGTAAGTAAGCAATATAAATATTTTAGAAATGAAGAAAAGAATGAATTTATAATAGAAATAAGAGATTATGTTTGTTGTGTGCAATATAAAGATATGATAGTTATGAGTAAAATACACTAATGATTATTTAATAAAGAAAGATTATTTAATAACAGTATGTATATATATGTAGTGTAATATAATTGTAGGCACCTAACAATCAATTTGTAATGTAGCACTGTTTAACACCTTTGTTAATATATTACAAAAATTTCAGTCTGAAAATAGAATATTGTCTATCACAACAATTTCAAAAAGATTGAAAGTAAGGTTATTACATGACAGAGAACATCAATTATCAGATGCAGTAAGCATAAAACATTGTTAGCATAAGATAAATAGAAATACATCATAACATTACCTCGATGATGTTGGGTTCAAAACTTTTGGAGAAGCCAAGAAAATTGTCCGCCATGATTTGTTGCTTTTCTCAGTGGTTGTTATTGGTTAACTATGTTGTTCTTGCACATCTGTTGTTGGAAGAAAAGGGCTTGCACCAAGAAGAGAAAAAACTGAGTATGAAAACCCTTTAAGCTGTTTTCAACTCCCCAAATCTTAAAAATTGTACTATTAACAGGACTAACATGCAGAAAATAAATATGGTGAAATAGGTAATGTATCAGCTGAAAATGGCACAAAGACATTTGAGATTTCCAAATAGTTGTTACCAATTACCAGATACTGCGGATTAACATCAAAAGGCCTGGAACCTTCTTTCAAAGTGTGAACCAAAAAATCCCTTAAAGAGGCATATTTGTCTAGAGATAAAACAACTTCTTCTAAATGTGAGATGTCAATAAGATTAAAAGAATTAGGATCATATTTACACAAATTATAGATCATAGTTTATCATGAACAAATTTTGTCAGTTTCATGAGATGATGGTTGTAGGAGCAAACACAATAAAATGATGTAAATCTTAATGTAAAAAAAAAAAAAATCTATCATACTTGAATGGAATGCTCGAGCCCACGCTTTATAGATATTGAATTTTTTCATTAAGAGATAAAATCATATAAATAATATATAACATGGAGAATAATTTTCAAATTATAGAGTTACAACATACT
Source organism: Glycine latifolia (assembly GCA_013407115.1). NCBI lineage: Eukaryota > Viridiplantae > Streptophyta > Magnoliopsida > Fabales > Fabaceae > Glycine > Glycine latifolia. Next base: position 20,539,621 of record CM023959.1, on the reverse strand, counting down.
GCCTATTATCTAAAGCTTTCATATTTTTTTATATAAATAACCAAGGCAAGCTATTAATTTTAGTCAACAACAAGAACAAATTAAAAGGTTGCAAACACATGAAAGGTTGAAATTAATCAATAAGCGTCCTAAAAGTAAAAATAAAGTTCTTATAAGACACCTCATATAGAAAGTACAGTACTTCATAATTGGAAATAGTAAGAGACTATTTGGCAAATAATAGAACGGATGTTAAAAAATTAAAAATAAGGTAATAAATAGTTAACAGAGAAAAAAATTCGATACAAATAAACAGAAAAAAATAGTTTAAATAGGAAAATAAAAAAGTCAAACTTTAAAAGCATGATTTGTCTCTTATACTCTTACCCCAAAGAGAATCATACTACAAAACACATAGCTGGGGGTATAAAATGATGTCTAACTCATCATATTTCACTGCTAGCCGAGATGAGCCCTTTCCTCATTACAAAGTCTAGGTTCTCAGACAAGATACCTTGCACATAATTAAGTACTAAGAATAACATGCAAGTACAATGTATGAAATTAGGGCTAGAATAGAAAAGCAATGGACATAATTCTCTCTCAAAATGTGTTTCGCAACAAACACATTAGATACTACTAGAAAGGATTGCAGGATAACCAAAAGAAAACTCAGTAAGAAACAAACTGAACTCAAACTAATGTTTATAATCAGGACATAGATAAATCTGAAATTGTATGGTTCCAAGCAGAGAAAAATCAAAATTAAAAAAGGAAAAAAAGAGTAAAATAAAAATAATAGTGAGAATAAAAATGAGAATTTGTAGGAGAAATATTGGATTTCTGTCAAGGCCAAAGAGGTCAGCTAAGATTCAAAAGGTAATACAAATAACACAAAAATATAATTACAATAATAAGTTACCCCAAAATCAAGAAAAAAAGAATCACATCAATATAGACTAATTCAAGGTCCTAGTAACTTGAAAAATTGTGGGAATAGATCAATCTGAAATAAGTTACAATAAACAAATAGAGACCGTTAATACAAGTTAATAAATCATCATATAACACAATATTTTGTAATTCTCTACTTCATTTTTTTTTCTATTTTCTATTTATTCAAAATTGTTATCCTTACTCTTGTCAGACTAAAACTCAAATAAAGCAATAAGTATTCATCCAACAGAATGGCATATCAGAAAGCAAAGGCATATTGAAACTTTGACATGCTTTTTTATTATTAATATTCTTGTTGAATCAATTGACAAATGAATGATCAAGCTTAATTTAGGAGAATGCAACATCTAAATGCATGTAATGACCGACATTCTTTGTCTCTTTCTCAATAATCAGATTATGACGTAAAAAAATTTAAAAAATCGGTAATCACATACATGATCCCAAAGATGACATAAAAGAACTTGTAGAATTTGTTCAAAAGGACCTTCATAAACTATAGTTACCATTATTTGTATATCTAATAATACAAATGTATAGAGCAAAGTGAAATAAATCATAGAAATTAATTTACAGGTTGGGAGGAATACCTATTAGCAAAAGATCGTGTTACACCAAAATGCATAATAAAGATAGTGTACATAAAAGCCTTTGAATTTCTACAAAATGAATAATTGAATGCCAACATTCTTTGTCTCTTTCTCAACAATCAGATTATGACGTAAAATTTTTTAAAAAATCAGTAATCACTAACATGATCTCAAAGATGACATAAAAGAACTTTTAAATTTTGTTCAAAAGGACCTTTATAAACTATAGTTACCATTATCCGCATATCTAACAATACAAATGTACAGGGCAAAGTGAAATAAATTATAGAATTTAATTTACAGGTTGGGAGGAATACCTATTAGCAGAAGATTGTGTTACACCAAAATGCATAATAAAGATAGTGTACGTAAAAGCCTTTGAATTTCTACAAAATGAATAATTGAATACAATTACATAGGCATTTTGCGAGTAATGTTTGTTAGAATTGAGTTCCACTGAAAGATAGTCCAAATTTGAAAGGATGAAAGTTAATAATGGAATAGTAGAACATGATGTCTATGTATTGTCATTCATGGTTGTGAAGTGTGTGTGTGTTGAATAAATAAGAATTAGAAAACTAAACCTGTGAAAGCACAAATGCTTTTGGCAAATAGAATGGACAGCTAGAAAATAATATGGGTGAATGTCTGGATGATAAGTTTGGTAAATGAATATTAATAGTATATGAACAGACAAAATAGAGAAAGAGTGGTTTTGAAATGGGATTGAAGGTGAAGTTGTTCTCTCTTACTAGAAATGGTGAGTGAGAGAGTAATGGGTCACACAGACATAAAGACACATGAAGAGGGTAAGACTATATGTTTTTTCTTCAAGATAAAATAATAAAATAATAATTATTGAATAAAATACCATTTATATACGTTATACAATATTTACAATTTTTGAAAATGGGAAAAAAAAGGTCTTAAAGTTCTACAAAGCATATATAGCAAAAATATAAACTATATACTCATGGGAAAAAAGAGGGCATAAAGTTATACAAAACATATATAACAAAAAATATAAATTCTATGCATGGGAAAAAAGAGGACATAAAGTTTTACATAGCATATATAGGAAAAATATAAATTATAAGCAGTTTTAGTTTATTAATATTTTTTTTGTTTTAATGTGATGGATGAAGTTTGAAATTGAGATCATTTTTTAATAGATAACCCATGAACACACATCATGATTGATCCACTATATACATGCACTCAAATACATAACCAAATACAAAATTGGAGGAATTTTTTTCTCCCTAGCAATAATTATTGAGCAGCAAAGGTTGAGTAAGATCAATAATAATATAATAATAAATACCAAATCAAATAGATCAAAATAAGTCTATTGTATCAGATCAAATTAGCTCAATTATTTTTGGACTTCTAATTTGATAGTCTGACCCAATCCAACCTATTGAACCATTAGGTTGAGTCATCAATTCGGATCAAGTTTGATAACTCTAAATATGAAGGCATAACATATAAAGTAGCATTAAAATTGTTATATTTTCCCCTTTTGTGAAATAGTTTTTCCTAATTTTATGAAAAAAATTTATTGATTTTGGTACTCTTGATGATAAACATAAACTATTTTGGTCATCTTTTCTATTTCCGATAAATATATTTTCCTGATGTTGTATTTTTGTTCACATATTGCATCGTCTTCATTATTCCACCACCTTTTTCCATTAATTCTTATATACTCTGATTTCATTACTCCCATATTTTTTTTTTGTAGTCTGAAACTAATTTTGAATTATTTAAACTTAATGCTTGAGAACTTTATAAGATACAAAATATTGAATTTTAAATTTAAAATAAGTTAACAAAAAAGAAAGGGGTGGGGGGGGGGATAGACAACATACGTGATAATAAAAAGGAATAAAAATTGCATAAGTGCACAATGCTTTTTCCCTATGAAAAGTAATTAAGAATTACATTCCTCTCCTACAAAATTGAAGGACCTTAGGATTGTAACATCCTAAATACATATCCAGACAAACACAATGCATGTGCAAGGCATATACACATAACACATGTATGTAAAATTACAACAACAAATTATTGAAATAATGTATGCCATCATGGGCAACCAAAGGAAAAATAGGCAATGACCCAAGGAAATAAGTTGAGCCCATAATAAAGACAGAAAAATTAAAAGTCAAAACTTACATAATCCCTCAAAGAACCACACCAAATGGATTCTCATCTGCAACTAAACCTATGGTAGCTAGCTAAAACAGAAAAAAGTTGTGCTTAGTGAAGTGACGAAACAATCTCCAATAAAAAAGCTTATTGCAGTTGTGAAGTATCCTCACCTGGCTCATATTCATGTTTCTTAACGTGTAAAACAATAATTTCGTAAAACATGGATGCACAATAGCAACAAATGCTCAGATTGATGAATCTTAGAAAACATGAATACAATAAGGAGCACATACATGATAGAAGTTAAAAAATTGTAGAGCATGATACCATTATAAAACCACATACAAAGTAATAAAAAAAAAAGAAACTGAACCCAAAAAAAGAAGCTGAACTACTAGCCAAAAAAAAGTTGTTACAAAAAAAAAAGAAGCTGAAACCAGAAAAAAGAAAAGAATTTGAATTCATTACCAGAAAAAAAAAAGTTGTAACCAGCAAAAAAAAAATTGAACAGAAAGAACAACAGAGTAACAACACGTATGATATGAATGTTATTCTTACACCAACATAAATTACCCCCTTAAAAGCTGTGAGAGTGAGACGCTGTGCAAAGGGTTGCAATGTTCCAGAAGCAACCTTTTTCTTCCTTTCTCTTCTCATAGTCGTAAGTATCTTTCCCTCTGTTTTTTTTTTCTTTCTTTCTAAAAGAAGTGTTTTATAAAATGGGAAAAACAAAATAGGTATAAAATAACCATTTTGTCCCTCTTTTTGCCAAGTTTCAACAATATATAATATCCAATTTTGTAATTTTGCTAGTGGTTTGCTTTTATATAGATATAGTAGATGACACAAGGTGTTGGATCTTGGTTCATGGGCCTAGCCCAATCTTTCAACTAACACTTCTACTAATAACCCCTTTAAACAAACAAACCATCTCATAAGTCAAATAATTTTAAAAACACATAATTAAATTTAATTACATCTTGCTATTTTATTTAAAATATTTGCTCATGCATTTAAGAAAATTATTATGTTGCACATTACAGTCCCCAATTCTTGTCCTTTACTATTCCAAGCTACCAATCTACCCAACACTTTGTGGTATGATGACACTACAATTACAAATAACAAAATAAATCTTTGTTATAGTGTTACTAACATGATGTGACTATAACCAATTTGCTTGAGATTTCAAAACTCCATTTTTTATAAGGGTTAAGTACCATAAGAATACTCAAACGTCCTTCATTCATTTTGTAACCATGATCCTAAAAGACATTCAATCCTTAGCTATTAGAATTCATCACCATCCATAGTTTTTTTTTTTGTTACTGATATAAAGTATTTCACCAATTTTGTCGATGATTAATCTTCGTGAGAAAATCTAGTTGGTCACCTTTAGTAGGATTCTTTCCTCTCAATCACGTTTTTTTTCATACATGAGACTTGAATCCAATACCTTACTTGAGGGGCCTAATCTAGTACTTGAACCAATGACTTGTTACTCACCACCATCCATATAATTGCTAGATGCTACTACACGTGGGATATTTAGTAACATTTATTTGTTGCCTAACACTTAATAAAAATATTACTAAAAACCCTTGGTAACATTCCAAAAATGTTATCAAATTATGAATAATTGTTACTAATATATTTTTGCACAATTTATCAAATGATGCGTACAATCCATATTGTTAAAACCTAAAAATGTCACAAAAAGACTTTAACAACATGGATTATATACACAACATTTGATAAAATGTTACAAAAATATATTATTAACATTTATTCATAATTTGATAATATTTTTCCAATGTTGCCTAAGATTTTTAGTAACATTTTTATTAAGTATTACATAAAAAAATTGCTAAATATTACATGTGTAATAGTGAGAGTTTGGGCATGCATGACTAGCTAAAAATTGCTCCTAAACTATTTGTGGGGAGGCGTTGTTCTCACAATAAGAATAAGCTCTTTTGAGGTATGACGACTGGAAAAAGATTCATGGAAAATGAAAATTAAAAATATATTTTCTAATCTTAAAAATACTTAAGGGAAATTGAAAGAAAACCAAGAACAGAACTTAGTGTATTCGTGTTATTCAATTCAAAAGCCTTGGGTATTTCTTTGGGCTTTCGATCCAAATCCAATAATAGTCCAAAGTCCCATCTTTACCCATTATTTGACTTAGGCCCATAAATCAACATTCCATACAACTCGCTACATGAAGAACAGTTTTGTGAGATTAGGAAATTAAATTTCTATATAGATAAAATTTTCAATAAGTATTTATAGAAGAAGAAGATACAATAATAAATTAGATAATTTTATTTTCTTCTATAAATAAATTTCTAAGTATTTGTTTTATTTGTTTATTTTCTTCTTTAATAAATACATATGCAAAAAAGAGCCTAATTCCTTAATAGAAATTCTTCATCCCACGATGCAACTTCCACAATCTTGCCCCTCCAACTCTCGAACCGTTTTTTTCCTTCTTGAACATCAACCCCCCCAAATCAATAGCTTCCAATAATGGCATGGCCTTATGCTTCTAGGCTCTATTCCATTCTGTGTGTAACTCACATGGATAGTTTTCCTCAAATTGTGTACCCTAATAACCTTTTAGAAGATTCAAGAATTTTGGCAAACAACTTTGTTAACTCCCCAAGTTTATTATGCATTCTATATAAGGTTGCTGATCTTGCTCCTTTAGTGGGTCAATTTCTTTGTTCCCCTTTAACAAGCTGTGAAATCAAGCAAATTTACTTTTATCTTTGCTTTTTTTTTTTCCTTTTTATATATACATAACAGCGTCACTGGCTTGACCACTAAGTTTCTCACTTTTTTTATTGTCATTTCTCTCTAGAAAATTATTCACGAACATCCTTATTTTAGTATAGTATAATAGTAGACACTTAAAGAGACAGAGAAATTAAGAAATAGAATAGAGAACTATAAATTTAATAAGTAATATAATGTAATAATAAAAAAAATGTTAGTGAGATATTTATATTGTCATTGTCCAAGACATATTTCTTCCTAGCTTGTCTTCTCAATCCATAGCCACTTTTCATATTATCACATCTACGGAACCTGTCACCTGAAATTTGCTTCTCTAAAGAGAACAAAACCTTTTTCACCACACCTGAAAGTGAAACAGAGGCCCTTGGACCGACTCCATCAAACATCAACAATTCGACTTTTTCTAACAGCATCCGACACTCATCCAGGTTGTCCTTCTCAGAACTGGAAGAATAGGAAGGACCACTACCACCCACCGCAGTGACCGCACTATTATGCATAATTTTACTCATCTAATCATTTCTTTAAGACTTTGACTGTAGATTGTTGGACCCTTCCAACGCAGCAAGCTTGGCCTTCCTGCTTTAACTTTCGGTGGCATGTACAGACTTTTTTGACGAAAATGAGTTATTTTGAAAAATTAAATACACAAATGGGTCTGCATGAAAACTATTTATCAACCATGAATGAGGTCAGATTTATAAGACATCAGTCAAAGTGACATCTCATGTTGTTAGCACAGGAGGTGTCACCTTAATTGAAATCAACTAGGGTAACACCTCTTTGGTGACAAGAGGTATCAACATTTGTCTAGCACCTCCTAAACATGACTTGACAAAAATCACTCATGTCTAATAAATAATTTTCATACAAATCTATTTGTGTATTTAATTTTTCCAAATAACCCATTTTTATCAAAATAATCGACATGTATGAGATCACTAAAACCACCTAACCGGATATAGTTGTAATTAATATGAGTTCATTAACATTAGTTTTTATAAAAAAGGATGTTTACATCAAATTTTTTATAAAAATCGATGTTATGTTTTAACCAAATTAAAACTCCAATCATTGTTTCGTTCTCTTTTCACGCTCACTCTGTTCAGTGCTCTCCAAACCCTTCACCAGTTCTCTCATCACTCTCACTCGCAACGGTCCTCACCCTCACCACTCTCACTTGTGACGGTACTCAGTCTCACCGCTGTTACTCACGACGGTGCTTAGTGCTCACCGTTGTCACTACGTCATCGGGACGCTGCTGCTGCGACAACGTGGAAGTCTACATCTTTCGTCAGTCATCCACATTGTGTTCTTCTTTTACATAAACTGGATAGAGTTTGAAAATTGTAGTATTTTGTTCTTAATTTCTGATTAAAGCACACTGGATAGATATGTTAGGGGGTTGACTTATGCTATTGACCAACACAACATAGCTATAAAGTATCTTTATTGGTGTAGGAAAATTATGGCATTTTTCAGATGCTAAATGAGCACAAAAATAGATGAATATAAGATGAATAGGAAAAACAACATGATGAAGACAGAAGTAGAGTATATGTTTCCATTGCTTGTTTGTTCCATACATGGTTTACCAAGACATCTGTATGCTTGTTCAAATAAAGGTAGTTAGTTAATTGGACAATTTTCCCCTAGATTACCTTCATTAGGAAGACAAAACAACTTAAAGAAGACAAGGATAAATGTTTCAAAATCATATAATAGTAACCGTGCAATGTCATTAGACTTTCGGCATAACTATGACAGAGTTTCACTTCTGTTCCTTTTCATTTGTGTAGCGATACTTTCATGACATCTATGTCGGATAAGTATGGATTTTTGTGTTAGTTTTATTGTTCTTGTTATCTAGATAAGTAGATTTTAGTACTTTACATGATAGTATAATTTTTACTGCTGTAAGAGCTTGCAAACTCCATTCTCCATCTCTTGGTTTTATCTCTACCTACATGGTTGAGAGCTATAACACTTTGTTGCCTAAAATCACCAATGTAACTTTTCGTAACTAGTCTACTTCGCATTTCTAATCAGCCTTTCTAGACGTTGAGATTGACGCAACATATACAAAATCATCCGACCAGATCAATCTTCTAGCACTTAGTAGATCGCCAATTAAAAAGGTGTATGCCGGCAGGAATAATAGCGATCATAAAGGATTAAATATTGCATTGGTTTCTGTTATGCTCAAATTGGGGTCAATGGAAGTTGTTAATAGTTGTATTTAACAGTTAGTTAAAGATCCAAACTAATTCATATAAGAGTGGGTAAAATGGTAGGGTATAAATAGGAGGGAAATATTAGGAGTTTGATTGGATGAGGGGTAGAGGTTGGAAGGATGTGCAGGAGGCTTAAATTTCCTAGAGTTGTGAGAGATACCTATTTGTAATTATTGTTTTGCATCTTCCTTCTTGATTCTGCAATCATATTAATTCAAATTCAGGGAGAAGAGTGATATTTAATTAGTCTTATTTTTTTCTTTACTCATCGTGTTCCTATTAAAAATTATGGTTGTTACTTGTTACCTGGAAAATTGAGAAACTTTTCAATGAACTTTTTGCTCCATAGAGTTCTTTTTAATTTTGTATATTAGGCTAGTGTTACAATCAATTTACCTTCACATAATTCCAGTACTCTTTTTCACTAATTCCAGTTCTATAAAGTTTTCTCAAGATCTATTTGGGGGTTGACTTATGCTATCTGCCAACACAACATAGCTATAAATTATCTTTACTGGTGTAGGAAAACTATTCAGATGCTATATTTTTAAATAGTTTTATTATGATTGCAGAGTTGGAAGGTGATTAAACTACAATGGAGAAATGAGATGGGAAGCAAAACTACTTTGTCGTATCAGTTTCTCCCTTATGCTGATGTTAGAAAAATAGAAAATATAGTTAGTGGGGGTTCAAGTAGAAAATTGAAGTGAACTGTATGGTGTAAATAGACAACTAATTAGATCTCTCTTGCTACTATTATGGGATTGACATCAATATTGGTGGGGTTTCAAATTGACAGAACAACATAGCTTGACTAGCTAAATACAAGTAAACCCTCATTTTAGTCCTTGAAATTGTAAGTGTCGGTTACTTTAGTCTCTAACTTTGGTAAACATTATCACTTCAAAAAATTGTGATGAAAAATGAAGTAAAAAAGGATTATAATGCATGGCTTTTTGAAAAGTTAGACTGAAATGAAAAAAATTGTATATTCGAAGACTAAAATGATCCATGCTTACAATTTTAGGGACTAGAATGAGAGTTTACTTAGCAAAATAAAGATGATTCTGTGAAACTTGAGAGTGCCTGGTCTTTCTCGGCCCTAGCCATTTACTCACAATTTTTATCAATATCCTCCACCAATCCAACCAAAACCCTCTAGTTTGCATCCCCTGTCATGTAGGCAACAAGTTATTTGAAGGCATAGTGTGTCCCATGTTGCCTTGGATTTTAGATCCACTGGTTCTCCTAAATCTCTTCCTAATATATGGCTAAGACCATGATGGAGTTCTATCAATATTTCATCAAGAAGATATGGTAATTAGTAAATAAGATTTGGTAGCAACACATTTTTTTCAAAACTACTCTTTTATTAGTTAAAATTTATTATAAATCACAGTTTTATAAGTCTTACTTATTAATGAGTCTCAATAATAGAAATGTGTTGCTATCACTCATCTTAGTAAATTATTGCATGAAATTGACCTGTATTTTTTTATGAGTATGAAATTGACATGTATTGAGATTACATAAACTTTCTGCATTTCCTAGTTTTCCAATTCGGCAGAGTTGTCATGCTTGCTGGGTGCTATAAGGAAATCATAGTGCTGTGTGGATAGCAGCCAAAGTTGTTGCCAAATTGTGCTGCTATACCAATAAACTGTGATTAAAATAGTCCCTCTAGTAAATAAATACCAGAAGGAATTCATAGAGCTGATAAGTGCAAATTAATACTGTCAATTCATTTGCATACATATATGCATGATTTATTTCTTAATGTACAAAACAAATATATAATTAATTCTTAATGCCTAAGTATTGATATAATTTGGTAGAAGTCAGTGCTTAAAGCCTTAATGTACGTACTAGTAAATGAAGTATGCGTTATGACCATGCAATAGATTATGCTATTCTCCTGAAAGTTAGTTTATATGGACTTTTCAAGCTTATGTTGGAAGTGTCTATTAAGAATAACACGACCTCCTAGATCACTTGAAATTGTTTCCCGTATATTCTGAACATCAACCTTAATTCCATCAATGTTTTGAGAGACAAGATAATTATGTAGATCATCATAAAACTCTGAAATTTTAGCTGGATCAATGACATTGATACCGTACTTCTCCATGACATCAATATTGTTTGAAACACATATAGATGAAGTATAAATCAAAAGTAACAAAGATACTAATGGTTGTAAATTTGTTGTCTCCTATATATTTCAATAGCTGATATAGATTCCTTCACTAGATCAAATGGATGGTCTCCAATATTCATGAAAACAACATTTAGGGACTGGGGTGTAACTACTGCTGGGTCTCCTACAAAATTCAGAGAGAACTCTATTTCACAAACAAAAAGAACAAGAATAGAAAGAAAAAAAAAAGGCTATTACATTTTATCGTAATATATGGCTTTAAATTTTCTTTTCATTTCATTTCCTATTTCTTAGCTAGTTGGCTCATATATATATTGGCTTTGCTTTTGCTACAACTGCCATCCATTTTCCTATTAAGCGAAGTCATTTGACTCCATACTTAATCTTTGTTGATATATCATTATTTGAAAAGCATTAGTAAAGTACTGGTTTGGGGCCATATATACACCACACATTAATTCCATATAAAGCACAAAACAACTTGAATAAATCTAAGGAACAAGTAACTTTTGTATACACACAAAAGATTATTATGTTTGTATACCTTTTTTTTTTTTTTTTATCTCGATCACTTTAGACCTTTTCTTCTTAGCTCTCATTTTATTTCTCATCATATTGTCAATCATCTATTATATTTATCAAATTTTCTGTTTTATTTATTTTTCTATATTTCTCTCTTATTTATTTATTTTTTCTATATCTCTATCATCCTTTCATCCATATATATACTCTAGATTTGAATAAAGAAACCATTTAAAATGTTTTGAGTTTTGATATTTGTAACTCTTTGTCTTTACAAATATTTAATGATTTATCTAGTGATATAACATGTTTAATGTAATTTATAGGCATTTTTTCTTTTCCTATTTACATCATCATCACGACATTTATTATTATTGTTAGTGATTATTTTCACATGTACGAATGTATTTCATAAACTTTTCATGCTCTTTTTTGTTACAATGCTTTTATAACTTGTTTTATGTCATTAATGACTATTGCTTTATATACAAGTTATGTTCATAATGAGTGAATCTTAGTTTCCCATTTGAGATTCAATACAATGATTGTTCCGGAAAATTTGGATTAATCGATGTATTGAATCTTGAATTGTCCATTTAGATATTTTTGACATGATGTTTTTTGAGTTAAAAATGAAGCATTAGGTGTTTAAGGAATTTTACAATTGTAGAGTTATGTTTTAGCTTAGGTTATAGATTATTTAATGTATTGAGATTATTGTTTCATTACTTTCAGTATTTTATTTATTTGATAGTATTTATTCAATAATGATTTGAATATAATATATTATACTGCTTGGATATTGTTTGGATTTGTTCTATTTTCAATTTGCAGGTTTGGATAATATTAACAAAATAGACAAAATATTAAAAAAAATGCAAAAACAACATTGGTTCTAGCATAATCGATGTTGTAATGCACCATACAACAACATTGGTTTTAAACCGATGATGTATAGTAGCAAAACAACATCGATTTTGGCAAAATCAATGTTGTAAGTACTATACAATATTGGTTTTGACAAAACATCGGTTTTGACATAACTAATGTTATGATTGCATTTTTTTGTAAGTTCCTTACTAAACCATATCAGTTTTGGGAAGAATCGATGTTGTATAATGGATTTCAACATCAATTTTCATAAATCGATGTTAAAAATGATACTTTTAACAATGGTAGTTTCAACATCAGCTCATAACTGATGTTGAAAGTTCGTAAAAAATATTTGGTAGATGTCAGCATGATCTTCATGATTCTAGCTGATTTTCTAGATGGGAAATTTTAATTTGATTGTCTTAGAGATATATGAGATTTTACCTTATCTTTTATCCTTTGTTTCATTTAGTTAATTTAAATTTTGAATAAATATGATAGAAGATTAGATTGGTTGTAATCCTATATATACGGATTTTCATATGAATTTAAATGACTATTTTCCTCCATTTTTAATATGTCTATTTTCTATGCAAGTTTCACTATTTTCTGGGACAAATCCAGGAATGTATCAAAAGGGAGTGAATTTGTTTTTTCATAATAATTTTAATATTTAATATTTAATAAATAATGAGTTTTATAAAATTTTTATTATTAATTTTATGTATAATACTAGAAATAAAAATGTTTAATATGAATGAAAGTTAGTACTAAATACACAAAATGAGTGTCTTGTGACTATTGTTTGATGTGGATGTTTTTTCTTTTGTAATTCAAACTAGAGTGTTGAGACCCATGTCATGTACATCATGCATGGGTAAACATTTTTTAAACCATTTTGATAAAATAAATTTTAAATATATATAACTTTTCTAGTAAGAATTATTTGTAGTTTTATTTGTTTATTCTAGCCATTTAGTTATTAATTATTGTTTTCTATAATTAATGGTTATTTTTTATATATTAGACTTTAAAAAATACAATGAGAGAAAACTTAGAATTGTTGGCTATAATAAAAAATCAGAATAATATATTTATAAAATGAAAATTTCAATTATGTATTTTTAAATTAAAACTTAAACTCATGTGACACATCTAATTCATAACATATATGTGGATATCTGAAAAATGATATAAAATATTTTAAAATTTTAACATATAAGAATTTTTAAAATTTTGAATTAGGAATTCTAAACTAAAATTAATACTTTTGTGGTAGATATCAATAATGTATTATAAATATAATAATTAAGTTATTAATTATTATTGTGTAATATAAGTAGTTAGCTGAAGATTCAATTAATTATTATATCTTAAAAATATGAAAATAAAAAGAATTAAATTTATGTTCACTCAATAAATTATTTGTATTTTATCTTAATGTTGAATAAAATATATTAATGTTATTAATTAATCCATATTAAAATATATATTACTCATAATTACTTTAAATTAATTAAATTAAATATTTAAAAATAAATGATTGAGTATTTCATGTTGAATTTTTTGTTTTATATCTTAATTTTTCTACTTACTCAATTACAATAAATTGGGAGATACTGTGTGGTCTCTGACTCAAAAACAAAATGTAAATGGGTATTTTATCATTCTTAATATGTATTTTTCCATGAAAAATAGATTATGTATTTTAACATATAAATCAATCGATCAAAATTATTTTTTTATTAATTTATTATGCAAATAAAAGATATGTCTGTTTGTTTCTAAATTTTAAAATTTCTTTTATTAATGTCAACTTTTTTTAACTCAATTTACATATCTACTTATTTAATGATTGAAAAATGTATAGTTATCTCAAATTGAATTATCTTCGAAGATACAGTATCATTTTTGTTTCCTCGGTCTCCTTTTATTTTTCAACTTTATTTGAATTGAAAATAAAAATATTAGATACCAATAATTTTTATGACTACCTATAGTGAATCTGAAATTATGTTTAATCTAAAGATACTGTCGCAACCTATCCGGCCACGACGGGGACGATGATGAAAGAAAAGAAAATAAAGGAATATTCCCAAAAAAGGGAAAACTTTGAGATGGAGTCGCCACCAACGTTTATTTAAGGAAAACGTCGGAAAAACCAAAAAGATAAGACATGGTCCACGATTTTAGAGGAAAAAAGTTCGGGAGTCGTTTACGCACGGGGAAGGTGTTAGCACCCCACACGTTCGTCATGAAGACGACAACCTTTAATCGAGTGTGTTAAAAGTAAAGTGACTTTTCAATTATTTATCTTCCCTTAAAAACATGACTTATCTTGGTTTTATTTTTGTTTATTTAGAAAAGAAAATCAAATTTTTATTTTTTTAGAAAAGAGAATATTTTATATTTTTTTTTGTTTTTTAGGAAAGAAGATTTTATATTTTTTTTTATTTTTTTGGTCGACAAGGGATTTGCCCTCGCTCCTACGTATCCCCAAGTGCAATGAGGAATCAGACTTACGTAGTTCTTTTTTGAAAACAATTTGATTGGGTTGATTTGATTTTATCTTTGTTCGAAAGATTTATTTTAATTGCGTGAAGAAGGGTCGTTAAGGCATTGAACCTTGAAACGACTTTGAATTTGAAGAAAAAGCGGAGAGAATCGCTTAAGGCATTGGACCTTGAAGCAATCTCGGGTAATATGAAATATTTTTTTGAGAAAAAGAGAAGTGAGTGATCCTTTGTTTGAGTGTTTTTCGCTTTTCTTTTTTTTAGAAAAGATTATTGATTTGCGGTAAACCCTATGAAATCAAGCAAGTCGGAGACCCAGCATGATATTCACAAAATCTATCCACGTATTATTAAAACACTACCAAGCGAGTCGGAGACCCAGCATGGAGTGCACGAAACATAAACGCGTACTAAAGATACTAATGAATAACTGACATAACATTACGTAATCAAATAAATCAAAATGAGAATAGAAAGGGATAGAATGGAAGTGGGATGTACACTTAGTAATTAGGGGTGCATACAGTAGGGACAGGGGTGCAATCAGTAGAAATTATTTAATTATAAAATGGGCCAGGCCCAACAGATTAGGGGTGCATACAGTAAGGACAGGGACTGCAATCAGCAGAAATTATTTGATTATAAATGGGCCTGGCCCAACAGATAAGTGGTGCATTCATGAAAAAGGAAGTGCAAACAGCATCTTATGTGATGTACCAACCGGGCTAGGCCCAAATGCTAAGGGATGTGCAGTTATAGAAAGGGTGGTGCAAACAGTAATATAAAAGGGGTGTGCAGTTATGAATATAGAGGTGGGAATAGCATCACATGCATTGTCCCAACATGGGCCAAGCCCAAGTGTTGAGGGGTGTGCAATTATTAAAACACAGGTGTAAGAAGTATTACGAAATTCGTAATAGTATTGGTCAGGCCCAAGCACTAAGAGCATTGTGCTTAATAAGTAAGGGACTGCAAAAAGTAAATTAGTTTTCCATTTTCTGTTTGGTTTTTTTTTTCTTTTTTCTTTTTTTTTTTGTTGTTGTTATTGGGCTAGGCCCAAAAAAAACATAGGAGGGGTGAACTTATCAAACGCGGGGTGCAAAACGCAATTCGTTCTTTTTTTTTTTTTTTTGTTGGACTGGGCCAGGGCGACCCGGCCCAATATGTAACTTCATCTTCTCCACTGCAGCAGTGCGAAAAGCTGCGCGAAAATAGGGTTTACCCCTATTTTGGTGGTTTTGTAGCTTCCTATGCCACCGCCATGGACGACGGTGGTGGGAGAGTGGTCGGCGGTGACAGCACGCGGTGGTGGTGGCGGTACGCAGCGGTGGTGGCCGGAAAATACCAAAAACGAAAAGAACAAAGGAAGAAAATGCAAAACCCAATGCTAGAAA
>CM023959.1:20495491-20513445 GCA_013407115.1 Glycine latifolia | reverse complement strand
CATGAAAATGAATGGAAAAGCGCAATGGAGATGATAAAAAAAACAATATACATCCAGCAAAGTTTAATCTGAACGAAATCAGCCCATAAACCACCAAAGAGAACGAACAAAAGAGAAGGAACGAAGCAAAACGAATGAAAAGATAAAGAAGGAAACGGAACGGAAGAGAGAAAGAAAAGAGAGAATGGGAGAATGAGAGGTACCTCAGGAGACCCCTCTCCCTTCTCTAACTTTCGCGCCAAATGTCAATCTCCGATTGGCTCACTTTCCTTCTCCGGGATTCGTGCGGCTGTGTGAAAATTAATTCTTCCCCTTCACTTCACTGTTGCCTTTTTGCTTTATAGGTAGGTTTTCTTAACCTAATGGGCCCTATGGCCCATTTTTCTTTCTTTTTGCTTTTTGCTACCTTGTTTTTTTTATTTTGTTACCTGCTCTTTTTTTTTATTTCTTTTCTATTTTTTTTTTTACTATCATTTTTATTTTTATTATTACATATTATTATTATTATTTTAAAAACTGTTATATATTTGATTTGTTATTATTATTTTTTTTTTCTTTCTATCTTTATCTCTTTTTTTTTTCTACTACTTATTATTTTATTTCTTTTTCTTTATTTTTTTTTCTTTTTTTTATTTATTTATTTATTTATTTTTATTTTTTTTATCATCATCTTTTTTAATTTACCCGGACAAAATTAGGGTATGACAGATACTATAAAGATTAAGTTTTTATTTTTGAATGTCATAAATGTCTTAAAATTATTTCTTATGCAAATAATTGTGCATAAATTTTAAGAAATTATTTTTTAATGTCATAATTGTAATATTGAAGTTTGAACGAAAATTATAGATTTTCTAAAACATGGGACCAACATTGTGATTTTTTAATATTTAAATGATCAAATGTCTCTATTTTAAAATATAGAAAATAAAATGATAGTTTTTTTTTCCCAAAATAGAGGAACAGAACATCTCTATTTTAAAATGAAACTATCAAAATTACGAATGAGAATACCAAAATTACATTTAAGTCTATTCAAAATTGTGTATAAAATATATTTAGTTGGGATCGCTCGGAGGGTTGACATGTTGTCGGGGGTGTGATTCGACTTGAGTTGGTTCGTTTCTCGAGAGTGGGGAGTGATCATCTCCTTGTAGATGTCTTGCTCTGGCATCCGGTTGATCATGGTCAGCTTTGAGCTTTTGGATCTCTTCTTCATGTCTTCGTTCCATCTTTGCCATGCGGTTTTTGAGTTGATGGATGGTATTTGCATTAGTCATGGTAGTTCACGGAGGGTTGGACGCCTCAATAAGGGTGTTGCATTTGATGCTGGAATGCATACTGACCATTGACGGGTTCTCGTGATATGTGAGAATGCGAGGCCGCATGGTATGTTTTACTAGGCGGCCCACGGCGGACGCTAAATGTTCTTACCAATATTTGGAAATGCCACGTATAGGGCTGGAAGTGGTCCAAGTGGGTTCCAGACTTTACACGTCGGATGGTGAGTCAATTTTGTTAAGGAAGGGGGCCTACAAAACAAAGGAAAATACTTTGATGCTCAAGTAAGTACATCAATTATGGAAGAATAATTGAGTGTATAAGTGTCCGAGGTGGTCTTGGAATATGTTCACTGTGGGTGAATTTGCAGTATGAATGAACATGAGTAAAAATTTAGAGAGAACTTGTATTTATAGCGTGGAGTATGGGCGGCCTTGGACTTTTGTTTGTTAATTAATCTGTTGATAAGATAACAGATAATAGTAGACAGTTATATAATTCAAATAGGAGATAATGTGTACCTTATAGATATGTTGTTACTTGTAGATAAGTAACATCTTATAGATAATTGGAGAGATATTAGGAGATAAGGTGGTTGCACCAATTTGAATAACCAAGCATAATAGATATGTTGTTGACTAGGAGAGACTCGGTTGTAGAGGGTTGATGCCCGCGCTCCTGTAGCAAGGCTGACACGGAGGGCCAACAAGCATGTTGTCACTGTAGCAATGTCAACACTAAGAGTAGAAATGTGCACCGTTACTATAGCGGGATTGACATGGAGGGTGGACACGTGTACAATGACCCCACAGTAATGGCCACGTATAACTTCTCCATTTTGTACTATACAATACCTATAATATATTTTAAGAAAATTTTTTCTTTAAATGAAAGAGATATATATTAAGCCCTTTTACAGATATATATATCCTTTTTATTAACATAGTAGACTTTTTTCGCTTTATAAAACTAACAATAAAGGTGGACACGTGTAAAGTGACCCCACAGTAATATATATCTTTTCTTTTGACAAAGGTTTTGAACCTTGGTGTTATGAGGTGTTGCCTATTCTTTAGGCAATGGGTTTACTAAGAATAGGCAATACTATTAAAAAAGCATAGCCTTCGGTATAAAGGGAACAATTTTTTAGTTATGTAGTGGTAAAAATATCGTTGCATAATGTTATCAAAGAAGACATAAAGCTATTGACTTTATTGATCGGTTTTGATACTCAAAACTATTGTATATTATTATTTGCATTTTAGAAAATTTAAAAAATTCATAGTTATTTAACAATTATTATATTAATGCAACCACATTTTTTTTTTATTTCACATTATTAAGACAATTAATTTACTAATATAATTTCAACATTTTTTTCAATTACGAAAATAATATTTGACCAACTTTATATCATCAAATTCAAAAAACATTTCATTAATCGTCCATAACCACCAAAGTTACATTGTGACTCAATAGAAACTCTCATGTCACTAATAAAATATCATCAAATTTTGGCTTCATCTTCTTTCTCTTCAAGTAGTCAATCTCCATCCATATGATCATGATTTATCTACAAAAATAAAATATTGTACTGCACAAAATAGTAAAAATACACGTGGTCATTACTGTGGGATTACTGTACACTGTTTGCCCTCCATGTTAGCACTACTACAGGAGCACGAACGTCAACCCTCAACAGTTGGATTTTATAATAGACTATCTATTGAAAACAAGGATGAACACACACTAACCAAAAGCGGGGGGGGGGGGGGGGGGGTGAATTGGTTTAAACCTCAGACTTTTAAAACTTTGTGTGATGCACAACAAAATTTAGATCGAAGCACAAAAATTACTTGGTAAAAACTACAGTTTTTAATTAATCAAGACTCACCCTTCACCTTACATAATTTCAGAAACCTTTTCTGTTGATCTTGAAAGAAATAAACCACAAGACAAGTTAGATACAAATAACAAGATTTAGAAACAAGTTTAACACAAGATCTATACTAGTTCACCCCTCAAAAGAGAAGCTACATCTAGTGTCTTCTAATCAAAACCATATTAGAGTTTTACTAAATCAAATCTATTCTTTACAAGCAATTACAAGTGATTATCTTTATCAACACTAGATAAAGAAGTCTAACACCCTATTAGAAATCTAATCACAAAGAACTTGAGAACCCTACTCAGTTCTTTACCCCTAGAGAACACTACTTTAGTAAGCTTGAAAGAAAACAATTTGATCTTAGCCTTACAAGAAAGTAAAACAGACAATACAATTATCTAGAAAAGTTCAAGAGAGATACAACCTGTGATCCTCAGTGAATGAATGAATGTTACCAGTTAATTCTAGGTTGTACGAATGCACATGATCAGAATCAACTCTCTTGAAGTTCTTTTGAAGAATCTTGTCTTAACACATCATCATTAATGAAGCATGTAATCTTTTGATCTCAAACAAGAAATGTATCACTCAGAAAATCTATTTCTTGAACCTTTGAAAGCTTAGAAAGTATTGGGTAATTCGTAAACTTAGATTGTATGTGTATGTCAAAAGCACAGACCCAATGACTTTAAATAGAAAACAGATTTAACAGATTGTAATCGATTAATACGTAAGTGTAATAGACTATTTTAATAATGTAATCAATTAATATGCCAGGTAATCGATTAAAATGTTCTTGAGACAATCTGGAAAACTTTCATGAACAATGTAATCGATTAAACCGTGATGTAATCGATCAAACTAGTGTGTCTCAGTTATGTAACAAGCCTTGGTAATCGATTACAGTTGAGTGGTAATCGATTAAGGCAGTCATGCTCAATTTTAGAATAAGCCTAGGTAATCGATTACAGATGAGTGGTAATCGATTAAGGCAGTCATGCTATGTTTTGTACTAAGCTTGGGTAATCGATTACAGTGAGTGGTAATCGATTAAATCAGTCAGGCATGTTTTTCATTTTGTACTATGTAATCAATTACGATTTGCTTGTAATCGATTAAAATGCTCTTCATGGCTTTTCCATAAATAATACAAGCTGGTAATCGATTACTTATTTCCTGTAATCGATTAAGGCAATACATATTCTGATTTTTCAAAACCTAAGCCATGAGAATTCCTTTTCAAATACAAACATGTAATCTTATATGCTTGTCTTATGTCATGAATGCATGTATATGATTATGCTCATGCAATGCAAGGATCACAAGGCAAGATTCTTGAATAATTTAGACAAATTACAAATGCCTTCAATTTGATTGGCATGTAAAAAGCTAACACTCTAAAGCAGCAACTTCATCCTTGCCTTGATCTTCTTCCAGCTCCCCCTATATCCAACATCTATTACACTTGATTATTCAAATAAGTGTAACCACATTATCTCCTAATAGATCTTAGATTATCTACAAGTTGTTACTTATCTACAAGTAACAAACTATCAACAAGGTACACATTTTCTACTATTTGAATTATATAACAACCTGCAATTATATATTTATCTTATCAACAGATTAGTTACCAACAAAGGTCCAAGGCCCATACTCTACGCTATAAATACATGTTCTATCTAACCCTTATACACATTCATTCATACTTATTCACACCATTATTGACCCACGCGGAACATACCTTCTCCGAGACCACCTCAGAAGTACACCTTTAGTTAGATTCTCCTCTCCATAATTGATGTACTTACTTGAGTATTAGAGTCATTTCCTTTGTTTTGAAAGTCCTTCTTCCTAACAAAGCCGACTCACTAGCCGACGTGCAAGGTTTGGAATCCATTTGGATTGTCTCCATCTTGGTACGTGGCATTTCTAGATTTTGGTAAGAACATTTGGCGTCCACCGTGGGACCACGATAAAGCTTACCTTGTAGCCTCACATCCTTCATCAAATCACATTCACTGTCAACCTATGGATGGTCAACACACGCTCCAGTCTTAGGCGTCATACTCCTATTGACACTTTCAACCCTTCTCAGACAACCATGACCAACGCGGACACTATCTAGCAACTCCAAAACCACATAGCGGAGATGGAGTGAAGACATGAAGAAGAAATCCCAAGGCTGAAGGCTGACCATGATCAGCAAGAGGCTAGAATGAGACAATCCTAATGAGATGAACATTTGCATTTCACAGGGAATGGGCACACTCAAGGAGAGTCACACCCCCGACATACCGTCCACCCTCAGGGCGGTCACAGCTCAGCACAAGTATACTGCCCAAAAGGGCGGACAACGTGACGAAATCCGTTTATCGATTGCATTATAGAAGTAGATCTACCTCTAGGTTGGAAATCTCTCCACCTGGAAAGGCACGATGGCAACACCGATCTGGACGAGCATTTGGATGCCTTCCTCACTAAGGCCAACTTGTACACCAACAATGATGTTGTACTATGTCAAGTATTCCCTACTTCTCTCAAGGGAGCAACATTGACATGGTACAGTGGGCTTCCATCGAGGTCCATCGACAATTTTGACATTCTAGTAGAGAGATTTAGTGCACAATATGCGAGCAGCAAGTCTCATAGGCTGACTTTAGCTGCACTAGCCAGTCTACGACAAGCACATGACGAACCACTTTGGAGATTTATGGAACGATGGACGAGTAGCTATCCAAATTCGTAATCTCAACCCTGAGGTAGCATTACACTCTATGATGCTGGCCTTATGTCCTGGTAAGTTTGTGGATAGGCTGTGTAAGAAACCACCATCTAGCATGGGCGAAATACGCGAATGAGCCAAGGGATACATTCAGATGGAAGAAATGTCTAAGTTCTGGAATAAAGTCATACAAGCCAGATAGAAACGAGAAGCAGCGATTAAGATTGAACCACATAGGTAAGATAAAAAGCACAAACCATACAAGTAGCAACCTCTCCCGAAAGGACCTAGGTACGAGCGCTATACTCCCCTGACGGTCAATCAGGCCATCATCATGGATGAGGCGTTCAATATAGAAGTACAGGTGAAACTACCTACACCCTCATCGTCTCTTAAGCCAAGGGCGGATCCAAACAAATACTGCAGGTATCACTATAGCAATGGTCATAACACTGAAAAATGTGTGGCCCTGAAAGACAAAATTGAAGAACTCATATAGGCAGGGTACTTATCATGGTTCATAAAACAACCTAATAATCATCCACCTAGAGCCAGGAGACATCAAGAAGATCAACAAGACATCGATAGGAGAAGAGTCAAAACAGAGGACAGGGAACGACAAAGGCAACACTAGCCTAGACAGGAACGTCAACCACTTTGACAATAGGAGAATGAGCCTGTCCAACAAATCTGAGGTGTTATCAACACTATTGCAGTCGGGTTCTCTCATGGAGGACCATCCAACCAATCTCGAAAGAGACATCTTCACGCTATATCAGCCATTGACATTAATTATGTCGATGCTCCCTCACCACGAAGCCCCCTTCCTATCACGTTCACAGACAAAGATTTATGAGGAATCGACTCTGTCAACCAAGACGATCCAATGATGGTACCTCTTTTAATAACCAATTTCAAGGTATCAAGGGTCCTCATTGATCAGGGAAGCTTAGTAGATATCCTGTACTGGAAAAATTTTCAGAAGCTCGAGGTCTCATCTGATCTAATCCAACCTCACCTCGGACCCCTCTTAGGCTTTGCAGGAGAAAGGGTGGAAAACCCAAAGCTACATGGACCTCATGACTACCTTTAGTTAAGGCTCACTCTCGCATAGTTTTACTATCAAGTATTTAATTGTTGAAGTCGATACTTTTTACCTTGCTTTGATTGGAAGGAAAACACTGAACGAGTTGGGAGCTATCGTCTCGACGCCTCACCTAAAGATGAAATTCCCCACCATGATGAGAGAAGTAGTCACTGTCAAGGCAGTTCAGAAGCAAGCCCGACAATGCTACGCCGAGAGTCTAAAAGTGGCACCGTATCCTCCTAATAGGGAGCCTGGCAGATACCATCCCATTTTGGGGGGCACTAGCCAAGTCATAAGCATAGACAAAAGGTCCACCCCTTACAACCTAACTATCTATACGACTTAGCACGACAACATATTTGATGTAGATCCTCGTGATGACACCATCGACAAGGGACCGAAACCTATGGAGGAACTCGTCAAATTGTAGCTAGGATCTGTGCCTGGCCAATGCACATAGTTCAGCAAAGGACTCACTAGTTATGAACGTAGGCACATAGCCGATGTCCTTCGCAAAAGCGCGGACCTATTCACTTGGCAAGTGGCAACCATCTGACATGTCAGGCATTGACCCCAGCATCAAATGCCACAAGCTGGCAATATGTCCTCAAGCGAAGCCTATAGCACAGAAGAAGATAAAGATGGGAGAAGAAAGACGCAAGGTAGTGAAAAAAGAGGTTGACAAGTTACTGAAGGCCAACTTCATCAAAGAAGTGAGGTACTCTACCTGACTCGCCAACGTTATGATGGTAAAAAAGACCAACAACAAATGATGTATGTGCACAGACTTCATCGACCTTAACAAAGCATGCCCTAAGGATGCATACCCATTACCCAACATAGTTGAGGGTCCAAATCCTGAGTTTCTTGGATGCATCCTCCAGGTATAATCAAATCAGAATGCACGTCCCAAACAAAGAGAAAACGACATTCATTACTGAGGATGTCAATTAATGTTACAGGGTCATGCCTTTCAGCCTTAAGAATGCAGGTGCAACATACCAACGATTCATGGACCGAGTTTTCCAAAATCTGATCGGGCGCAACATTGAGGTATACATCGACGAAATGGTCGTCAAATCCTAAAGCGTAGCCCAACATGTAATAGACTTGGAAGACGTTTTTGAAGAAATACGAAGGTACAATATGCGTCTCAACCTTGACAAATGCACATTTAGGGTGGGCGATGGAAAATTCCTTGGTTTCATGGTCACACATCGAGGAATTGAAGCCAACCTAGACAAATGTACAACTATACTGGAGATACGCAGCTCGACCAACGTTAATGAAGTTCAACAAGTGAACAGAAGACTAGCGGCTCTATCCAGGTTCCTCCCTAAACTCGCTGAAAAGGCGAAGCCTTTCTAAGGGTTGCTCAAAAAGATCAAACCCATCCTTTGGGATGAAGCTTACGAACAAGCCTTCGAGACATTCAAGAAGACAGTGGCTACACCGCTTGTCTTAAGCCGACCTAGGCTAGTGGCACCATTGCTTCTATATCTTTCAGTGGCGGACAAGGCTGTCAGGTCATTGTCCAAGAATAGGGGAAGCATAAACTCTCAATCTATTTCACCAGCCGCATGGTACATGATGCCGAGAAACTTTATCAAATGTTAGAAAATATAGCCTTGGCACTCCTCAATTCCACCAGATGCCTTCGACCCTATTTCAAAGTCACAAGGTGATAGTCAAAACTAACTATCCCATCAAACAAGTATTGCAAAAACCTAAGCTGGTAGGCAGAATAGAGGCATGGTCAGTCGAATTGTTAGAGTTCGACCTTCAGTATGAACCTCGTGGTCTCATGAAGACACAATTCATGACGGACTTCCTAGCCGAATTCGCAGGGAAGGACAGGTCCACATCGAACTAGTGGAATCTCTACATGACAGAGTGTCCAACGTGAAGGGAAGTACAACAAGAATCATCCTTGAGGTACCTGGTAACATCTTGCTAGAACAAACCCTCAAGCTCAATTTAAAAGTGTCAGACCCTAATTTTGTCCCGATCCCAAAAAAAATATAAAATATTTTTTCTTTTTTTTAAAAAAATTAATTTAAAATAAACGAAAACGAAAAAAAAAGGAAACCAAAGTGGTGAAATGGAAAGAATAAAAAAAGGGAAAAGAAAAATATAAAAAAAAAAAAAAGGAAAGAAAATGTAATAAAAAAAGGGGAAAGAAAAATATTAAAAAAGAAAAAAAAGGAAAGAAAAAATATTAAAACAAAAAAAAGGAAAGAAAACATAATAAATAAAGGGGAAAGAAAAATATTAAAACACAAAAAAGAAAAAAAATATGGAATGGAAGAAAGAAAGAAAAAAGGGAAATAAAGATAATAAAAAGAAAAAAAGGAAAGAAAGATAATAGAAAAAGAAAAAAAGATGATAAAACTAAAACAAAGGGAAAGTAAGAACAATGACAAAACTAAGGAAAAATAATAATAAAAAGGAAAAGAATAAAGAGGACAGAGGGAGAAAAAATAGTATAAAATGGGGAGGTTTGGATATCAAAAGAAAAAATACACAAAAAAGAACTGAAGAGGTACATATCCCAAGGAGGCAAAAGAAGTCAACTACGTCGTGTCATTTGATATTAGAGAAAGAAGAGGAGTCTCCAGATATCCATTCATTCCTTTATTTTCCTCTCTCTCCCTTCTCTCTTCTTCTCTCCTTAACCTTTCCTTCCCTCTCTTCTCCTTTTTTTCTTGTTGTTTTGTCTAAAATAAAAATAACTTTATTTACATCTCGCTTTTATTTTTATTTTTTAGGCCTGGTTCGAATTAAATCAATACTGCTAGTCAAATCTCCATCTTTTATTCGTACACCGCTTATCTATTTTTGGGCCAGGCTTATTTTGTTCAAATTAATTAAATACATCTAGTCACACCTCCATAATTTATATATACACCCCTTATATTTTGGGTCTGGCCCATTCTCATTAAAGCTTGAATTAAATAAATATTGCTAGTCACACCCCATTTCCTATACATGCCTTGTTTTTTGGGCATGACCCATTTTTCTTGTTAAATTTGAATTAAATAAGTACTGCTAGTCACATCTCCATCCTTTACATATACACTCCATATTGGATCTCAGACTTACTTGTTGGTGTTTCAATAACGTGTCGATAAATTTTGTGAATGTCATGTTGGGCCTTCGACTTGCTTGACTTCACGGAGTTTATCGCAAATCCAAAATCTTTTCTTAAAAAAATCTAAAAATATTCAAATAAACGATCACTCAATTCTCTTTTTTCTCCACAAAAATTACACATTACTCGAGATCACTTAAAGGTCCAATTCCTTAAGCGATTCTCTCTGCTTTTTTTCTTAGAACTCAATGTCGTTTCAAGGTTCAATGCTTTAATGACTCTTTTTTTTTCACGCAATTAAAACAAATCTTAAAAAAAAAATATAAAATCAACCCAACACAAAAGTTGTTTTCTATCCAAAGAATTACGTAAGTCTAGTTTTCTCATTGCACTAGGGGATACGTAGGAAACCCATTATTGACCTAAAAAAAAAATATAAAATCTTCTCTTTTCTAAAAATAAAAAATTTGATTTCTTTTTCTGAATAAACAAAAATAAAACAAACATAAGTAATGTTCTTAAGGGAAAACAAATAATTAAAAACTCAGTTTATTTCTAGTACACTAGATTAAAGGTTGTCACCTTTATGATGGACGTGTGGGGTGCTAACACCTTCCCCATGTGTAAATGACTCCTGAACTCTTTTTCTCTCAAATCGTAGATCATTCCTTATCTTTTGGTTTTTTTGACGTTTTCCTTAAATAAATGTTGGTGGCGATTACCCCTAAGTTTTCCTTTTTAGGAAAACTCTTTCTTTATTATCTTTTTTATCATTGTCCCGTCGTGACCAATTACGTTGTGACACAAAGCTTCAAACAACCAAGCCGAGTACGAGGCACTCATAGCAGGCCTTAGGCTCGCGAAAGAAGTCGGTGCTAAATGTTTGAAATGCTACTTCGACTCACAACTCGTCCAGGGTTTGGTCGCCAACAAATTCCAAACTAAAGAAGCCATACTCCTCCAGTATTATCATTTGGCCAAGACACTCATCGATAGCTTCGAGTGTTTTGAAATGTACCATATACCGAGAAAGAGTAACACCAGGGCTGACCTACTGTCCAAGCTGGCCAGTACTAAGAAGACCGGACACCTCAAGACCATCATCCAGGAAACACTCCAGACTCCCACCATTGTCATGGCTGATGAAGTGGAATACCCCAATTGGATGACCCTTACAAAGATTTCCTCATCAAAGGGGCACTATCGGCAGACGAGAAAGAGGTTTGACGTCTGAAAAGGAAAGCCAGCTACTATGTCATCCTTCATGGAGCTTTCTCAGGGCAGCCAACAAGCAGACTATGTCCTAAGAGATCTCCATGAAGGGATCTGCGTCTTCCACACAAGGGGACGCTCCCTTGCCACCAAGATAGTAAGAGCCGGATACTACTGGCCAATACTCAGAATCGGCGCCTTCAATTTCACTTGAAGGTGTAAGAAGTGTTAGGGATTTGTGGACATCCCTCGGGCTCCCCTTGACGACCTTCACACTTTAACCTCCCATTGGCCTTCGCCATGTGGGGGAGGGACATCTTAAGGCCTCTACCAAAAGCCTCAGGAGCGGTCAAGTTCCTGTTAATTGTTATTGACTACTTCACTAAATGGATCGAAGTGAAGCCTTTACGTGAGATAACTGCCAGTGGGGTAGAAAATTTCACATGGAAACATCTCATATGTAGGTATGGTCAACCCTTTGACATCGTTACTGACAACGGTACACAATTCAAGGCATAGACCTATGAAGATTTTCTCATACGACTTGGTGTCAACCACTTTGTCACTTTTGTCGAACACCTCCAGACCAATGGTCAAGTGGAGGCAGGGAACAAAGTTATCCTCTAAGCCTTATGCACTAGACTCGACAAGTCTAAGGGACTCTGGAAGGAAGAGATCCCCAGCATACTCTGGGCCTATCACTGTTCACCTCAAAGTACTACACATGAAACTCCTTTTCGACTCACATATGGCACAAATGCCATGATCCCTGTCGAACTTGGAGAACCATTGAAAAAAAGGATGCTCTTTCAAGAACAACACAACGAGGAAAACATGAGGGTTGAACTAGAAATGGCAGGGGAAGTTCAAGACATGGCCAGAATCAGAGAAGTCAATAAGCTCTGAATGACAAGAAGATACAATACCAAGGTTCACCCACGAACCTTCCAGCCAGGCTACCTAGTCTGGCGTGTCCAAGGTAAAGCCAGAAAGGTACCCCGGGTAGAAAAACATAGACTTAACTAGGAAGGCCCCTCCAGGATTGTCACCAACTTGGACAACAGAGCCTACAAGCTACAAGAACTAAGTGGTAAAGCCATTCCAAGAACATGGAACGCTACCCACCTGAAGTTCTACTACAACTAATAAATTGAAGACTGAATGACGTACTCTTTTTCCTACTCGAGTTTTTTATCCTAA
Source organism: Glycine latifolia (assembly GCA_013407115.1). Classification (NCBI taxonomy): domain Eukaryota; kingdom Viridiplantae; phylum Streptophyta; class Magnoliopsida; order Fabales; family Fabaceae; genus Glycine; species Glycine latifolia. The sequence goes on along the minus strand of CM023959.1, from coordinate 20,500,961 downwards.
GAAAACAACAAAGTTTTCGCTTGAGATGTTTTAATAAGGCCCATTCAATGAACCATGACAAGAATATGTACTCAAATGTTATATCAATAAAACGTACTTATCTGATTTCTATATATATTTGTGTCAATTTTGCAGGGACACGGCAAAACCCAGGATCAGCTCTTGGTAATCCTTACAGGTCCTTAATATTCGGGGTCCGCTTTCTACAACACCCTTGGTGGACCTCACAGGTCCTTAAACATCCAGGGTCTGCTTTCTACAACATCTTCGGTGGACCTCACAGGTCCTTAAACATCCAGGGTTCGTTTCCTACAGCACCCTCGGTGGACCTTACAAGTCGTTAAACATCCAGGGTTCATTTTCTACAACACCCTTGGTGGACCTCACAGGTCCTTAAACATCCTGGTTTCACTTTCTACAACAACCTCGGTGGACAATACAGGTTCTTAAAAGTGAACCTCACAGGTCCTTGAACATCCTATTTTACTTTCTATAGCAACCTTAGTGGACCTTACAGGTTCTTAAAAGTGAACCGCATAGGTCCTTAAACATCCAGGGTCCGATTTGTACAACACCCTTGACGGACCTCACAATTTCTTAAAAGTTGACCTCCAGCAAAACCCAGGACCAGCTCGTGGTATTCCACAAGTTCACAATAGCTTCCAATGGCACCCCAGGTGGAATTCCAACAAGACCCAGTGTTGGATTCAGGGGAAGATGGGAAGAAGATCAAGTCAAGGATGAAGCCCTTTGCTTAAAGGATTTTAGCTTTTTACATGCCTCTCAAATTGAAGGCATTTGTAATTTGTTAAGTTGTTCAAGAGGCTTATCTTGTGATCCTTGCATTGCATAAGCATAATCACATATATGCATACATGATTTTAAGAAAACCATATATGGTTACATGTTTGCATTTAGAAAGAAATTTCTCATAGCTTAAGTTTTGAAAAATCAATTTATGCACTGCTTTAATCAATTACCAGCTTGTGTTATCTATTAAAAAGCCTTAAAGAACACTTTAGTCGATTACACGCAAATCGTAATCGATCATGTTGGATATAGAGGGAGCAGGAAAAAGATGAAGCTAAAGAAGAAGCTTGTGCCTTAGAAGAAAGATTTTAGCTTTTCACATGCCAAGGAAATTGTAATTTGGTTAAGTGTATGAGAGGCAAATCTTATGATCCTTGCATTGCATGAACATGATCATTAACATGCATACATGATTTCAGTAAAGCATTAAAGCTATTCATGTTTTTAAGAGAAACTAATTTCTCATGGTTAAGTTTTTGGAAAAATGAAATCTCACTGCTTTAATCGATTACACAACGATATAATTGATTACCAACAATTGTTTAATTCTAGATAAGCCATGAAGAACATTTTAATCAATTACAAAGTACAAAATCAAAATCATCTTTCAATGTCTTAATCGATTACCATGATATCATAATCGATTACTTAAGTTCATTGTTAAATATGCATGACTGCTTTAATTGATTACCACAATTCGTAATCGATTACTCACATTTGTGGCAAAACTGAACCTGATTGCTTTAATCGATTACGACTCGGATTAATCGATTAATTTGCTCGTTGCAGTTCCCAAGATATGCTAAGAACATTTTAATCAATTATTTGACAATTTAATCGATTACATTAGATAATTTAATCGATTACTTGGCGCTTTAATCGATTACATTATGTTATAAACATTGGTTATAAATAGATTGAAGGCTTGTCTGATCTTATAACTTACATACTTCGATATTTCTGAGCATATACAAGTCGTCTCAAAGTTAGAAAGGATTTTCTGAGTTAACAAAGCTCTTTTTTAATCTTCATGGTGTATTGAAAGATTTCTTGGGCAAAATTTTCAAAGAAGTTTTGGAGAGAAAGTTCTGAAATTGATTTATGTATTTCAACTCTGATTAGTAAACCATATTCATTCATATTCATTGGATCATCAGTTGTATCTCTCCATTATCTCTTGTTGTAATTTTGTTTTTGTATTCATGGTAGTTTGAAATTATTGTAAAGGGTTCTTTAAGTTTTTTTGTCTCTCTCCATTATCTCTATGTCTTGATAATTAGGAATCTAATAGGGTTTTAGATTTATGTTCTTTATCTAGGGTTGATAAAGAGTGGTTGTTGTAAAGCTTGTAAGAACTGGAATTTTATAATAGTGGAACTCTAATCTAGTGTTGATTAGAAGAACTGGATGTAGCTTCTCTTGAGAAGTGAACCAGTATAAATTCTTGTGTTGGTTTTCTATTCCTTAAACTCTTTTTGTTATCTTGATAATTAGTTCTTAGTATTATTTTCATTACTCAACAAGTTCTATTTTTGAAGCAATTGTTTTGGGCTGAGTGGTTTGATTGATTTGAAACATTCTTGGTTTAATTGTGATTAAGATCCTATAACTCTGATTTTCTAAATAATTTTTAAAAGACCAAGTTTAAACCAATTCACCCCCCTCTTGGTTATTGTGGGTATTTCTATCATTTTCAATTGGTATCAAGAGCAGGTTCTTGAGTGTTATTCATGATCACTATCTTTCTTTAAAAAGAAAATGAATACCACACAAATTACCTTCAAGGAGGGTGCCTCCCTCAATCGTCCTCTGATGTTTGAAGGAGAGCACTTCAGTTTTTGGAAAAATAGAATGCAAATCTTTATTCAATCAAATGACCCAGGTGCTTGGAATGCAATAGAAATAGGTCCTTTGATTCCTATTAAAACTATTGTTAATGATATGATTCCCAAAGAATGGGATGAAATGACAGATGTTGAAAAGAGAGTTGTCCAATATGATTTCAAAGCTAAGAACATGATTACTTCTGCACTTTCTTCTAATGAATTCTTTAGAACTGTTAGGTGCAAAAGTGTAAAGGAGATGTGGGAGATGTTAGAGATATCTCATGAAGGAATAGATGAAGTAAGAAGATCAAGGAAGCATGCCTTAAACCATGAGTATGAAATGTTCAAGATGAACTCCACAAAAAAATATCTGAGCTTCAAACAAGATTCACTCACATAGTAAATCATCTTCTTGGTCTTGGAAAGATTTTTGATGCTGAAGAGTTGAACATCAAAATCTTGAAGTGCTTCACAAGACCATGGCAACCAAAGGTGACAACAATCAAAGAATCAAAAGATCTATCCAAAATGTCCATGGCTGCACTTTTTGGTAAGCTTCTTGAATATGAACTTGAAATGTCACAACTAACCAATGCAAAAGATGCATATAAGATACATAAAAGCATAGCCTTGAAAGCTGCATCCTCAAAAGTGGAAAGGGAAGAAGACTCAAGTGAAGAAGATGATGATGACAACATGAATCTAATTTTCAAAAAATTCAGCAAGTTTATGAGAAGAAACAAGAACAGAAAGTTCACAAAGTTCAACAACAACAACAACAACACAAACTCCACTTGCTTTGAATGTGGTAAGCCTAGCCATATTAAATCTGAATGTTCTATCTTTTTGAAAAAGCAACAAGCTGAAAAGAAGACAAAGAAAGAAGGAAAGCCTAAGAAAACCTATATAGCATGGGAAGATAATGAGTCAACAACTTCTGAATCATCAAGTGAGAATGAAGAAGCAAATGTATGTTTCACTTCCACAATAAGTGAAGATGATGATTTCTCAAGTGCTGAAACAGAGGTAAATTCTGAATATGATCAAGTTGTTGATGCTTTCCATGAAATGCATGAAGAGGCTCAAAAGCTTGCAAAATCCAATAATATGCTAAAAGGAAATCTTAGATGGCATGTCACAAAACTTGCAAAAATGCAAACTGAAATTTGTAACTTGAAAGAAGAAAATGAAAAACTTGTTTCAAGCTACAAAATGAATAAATGTGTATGTGCTTCTTCTTCATCAAATGCTGACAAATACCAAGCTTTGCAAGAAGAGTTTGATGAGTTCAAAAAGAGTCAAGGTGAAAAACATATGATAGTGCTTTCAGAAAATAATTACTCGGTTGATCTTTTGAAAAGGCTTTATAAAGGAAAATGCAATTTAGGATAAATGCTAAGTGTGCAAAAATATGTTAGAGATAATGCTAGATTGGGTTATAAACATGGATCAAAATCTTTTGGAAAAACCAAGTTTGTGCCTCAAAAACAGAAATATCAAAAAGCTATTTCAAGAACAAAGTTTAATCCTATGACTCATTTTGAAAGAGCATCAAGAGCTGTAACTTGTAACTATTGTATGAAGAAAGGTCACACATCTAATAGGTGCTATGCTAGGAGATTCTATGTGCCAAATGGAAAATGCATTTGGGTGCCAAAGAAAAAGAAAATAGCGAACCCTTATGGACTCAACCTTAATTGGGTACCTTCCTTTGTAAATTGATTTGAATTTTGCAGGTGTGTCTAAGAGCAAGATCATTATTATGGTATCTTGACAGTGGATGCTCTAGACATATGACTGGTGACATGTCAATGCTCACAAATTTGATTCTTAAAGATGGTGGATCTATCACCTATGGAGACAACAACAAAGGGAAGATAATTGGTGAAGGAAATATAGGAGACAACTTTAAAACCAAAATCATAAATGTTCTTTATGTGGAAGGTTTAAAGCACAATCTTCTATGTATAAGCCGACTTTGTGATAAAGGATTCAAAGTGTCATTTAATGACAATTGCTGTATGATATGTGATGGCCAAACTGGTGAGGTGATTCATATAGGTAAAAGAAAAGGTAATATCTATTTACTCTCCATAGATCATGCATTCATTCACAACACTTATTGCCTAATAAGTAAAATTGATGAATCTTGGCTATGGCATAGAAGGGCAAGTCACATTAACATGCATCATATGAACAAGCTTATTAGAAAAGACTTAGTCATTAGCTTACCCAAACTCAAGTTTGAAAAGGACAAATTATGTGATGCTTGTCAAAAGGGGAAACAAACAAAGAATTCTTTTCAAAGTAAAAATGTTGTTTCTACTTCAAGACCCCTTGAATTACTTCACATGGATTTATTTGGTCCTTCTAGAACTATGAGTTTAGGAGGTAATTACTATGGGCTTGTAATTGTTGATGATTACTCTAGGTTCACATGGACTTTGTTTTTAAGATCCAAGAGTGATGCTTTCAATGCTTTCAGAAAATTGGCCAAACTTGCTCAAAATGAAAAGGGAAGCAAAATTATCTCAATAAGAAGTGATCATGGTGGGGAATTTCAAAATGAATATTTTGAAAAGTTCTATGAAGAAAATGGAATTAACCACAAATTTTCAGCTCCTAGAACACCCTAGCAAAATGGTGTTGTGGAGAGGAAAATAGATCCCTTGAAGAAGGTGCAAGAACTCTTCTTAATGAGACAAATATGCCTAAACATTTTTGGGCTGATGCTGTAAGTACAGTTTTCTACACTTTGAATAGATTACTAATAAGGCCTATTTTGAAGAAAACTCCTTATGAACTATACAAAGGTAGAAAACCAAACATTTCTC
>CM023959.1:20478324-20495391 GCA_013407115.1 Glycine latifolia | reverse complement strand
TGAGAAATGTTTGGTTTTCTACACTTTGAATAGATTACTAATAAGGCCTATTTTGAAGAAAACTCCTTATGAACTATACAAAGGTAGAAAACCAAACATTTCTCACTTAAGAGCATTTGGCTGCAAGTGTTTTGTATTGAATAATGGTAAAGAATCACTTGGAAAATTTGATGCTAAAGCTTATGAAGCCATCTTTCAAAGCATATAGAGTTTTCAATAAAAGAACATTATGCATGGAAGAATCAGTTCATGTTATTTGTGATGAATCTAATCCCTCTAAAGAGGAAAAGAAGTTTGAAAATGATGCAGGTCCTTTGGAAGAGTTCATACAACTTAATGGATCAATGGATAAAGAAAAGAAAGATCTAATTGCTTAAATGAAACAATCAACACCAGTCCAAGAGCCAAAAGATTGGAGAACTACAAGAGATCTCTCCCTTGACAATATAATTGGTGAAGTTACAAAGGGAGTATCTACTAGGTCTTCATTGAGAAATCTTTGCTATAATATGGATTTTGTTTCACAAATAGAACCTAAGAGATCAAGCCTTACTTGATGAACATTGGATGCATGTCATGCATGATGAATTGAATCAATTTAAGATAAATGAAGTTTGTGAACTTGTTCCTAGACCCTCTTCTCTAAAACCTATTGGCACTAAATGGGTTTTTAGAAACAAACTTGATGAGAGTGGTATCATAGTCAGAAACAAAGCTAGATTGGTTGCAAAAGGTTACAACCAAGAGGAAGGCATTGACTATGAGGAGATCTATGCTCCAGTAGCAAGGTTAGAAGCAATTAGGTTGCTACTTGCATATGCATGTTTAATGGATTTTAAACTGTTTCACATGGATGTTAAAAGTGCTTTCTTAAATGGATATATTGAGAAGGACATCTATGTGGAGCAACTTCCTGGTTTTGCAAATTTCAAATATCCAAACCATGCTTTCAAACTCAAGAAAGCTCTTTATGGTTTAAAACAAGCTCCAAGGTCTTGGAATGAGAGATTGAGCAAATTTCTGCTTGATCAATCTTTCATAAGAGAACATGTTGATAAAACCTTGTTCATCAAAAGGCAAAGCAATGATATTTTATTGGTTCAAGTATATGTTGATGATATAATTTTTGGTTCAACTAATCAATCATTGTGCAAAGAATTTTCTATCTCTATGCAGAATGTGTAACATCCCAAAAATTTAAATATGTTAATTAGAGATAAATAGATGTTATAAAAAAATGCTTGAAGGAGAATTACCATATTACCCTTTTCCTTGATGTAAGAATTACCATAGTACCCTTGAAGTTAAAGTTACAAAAATATTGTTAGATATTTTTGAAGTGGAAATTACAATAAAACCCTTAAGTGAGTGACAAATTACCAAAATACCCTTGGATATTTTGCCTTATATATTTTTGTGAAACTTTAAGAAATTACAAAAATGCCCCTGTGATGACAAATTACCGAATTACCCTTAGTAACAGATAAATATTACAAGAAAACTAGGAGTACCTAGATTGACCAAAAATTTATGATTAGTATCTAAAACTCACATGAGGAACACCTATAATTGTAGTGTGATACAAGAAGGAAAGAATATAATTTTATATCTCCCTCTGTACTTAACCAAACGAGGTGTTTGACCATTCATTTTAAAACTTAGGATGTCCTCTATGTTATTCTAAAATATAGGACCAAACTGAGCAACAAAATTATGCCCAGAATTTAATTAAACACAAGTTGTCCAACACTATGCATACTCAAAAACAGTTTCTGAGACCCGTATTGAAAATTTTATTTCTCTCTCATTTCTTATTCAAATTAGGTGTATGATATATGGAATTAAATATCTAGATGTCAACTATAACATATAAAAATTTCAGATAAATATAGAGTGTCTACTACCTGAAGTAACAAGAATACTAAGAGATGTCATTGTCCTAAGTTGAATTTGCTGGCAGCTTTGGAAGTCTAGATTAAAAATGCTATATCTTGAGTTTTATAACTGCAAATAAGGCATGTGATACCTTGTTAGAAATCTTAGGAAGTCTAGTTTAACATACTCAAATATGATAATTTTTGGACTATTAGATTGGTACACAATAAACAATGAGCAAACTCCATCTGGTTAAGTGTTTTTAGCCTTTTGGACCTTTTGGATTGGGCACAACTTGTAACTCTTGGAATTTTGGCCCAAGGAATCAAATATTCAGCTCAAATTTGGACTATTCAGAAGTGGATACACGTGCAACAGCCATAGAATAGGAATAGCTAAGTGAACTAATAGGAAGAAAAGTTTGGTAAACCAAAGTCAATGGTAAGTCAATGAAGATAAGCTTTTTGAACCAACCTTTCTAGGTGGCCTTCAAGGTGGAAAGCAAGCATTAAATGAGAGAATCTTGCAAATAAAAATCTAGTTTCAACCAAGACATAAGCACCAATCAGATTGTGTTTCATGTCCAAGCCTTTCCACATGGCATAAAATCAAGCTTAGGAAATAATTGTTTTTAGAAATAAACACCAAATTGAAGGTGCAACTGTTAGTACATATGTACAGCCGTGGGTTTGTATGCCTTAGGTGAATCAATAAACAAAAAGTGCACATATGCCATTAATAAAGGGAATATTGGTAATGATGATTAGATAAGGAAAAATCTAGATATTTTCTTAGTTTGTAATGGCTTAGTCAACCTAGAACTTAATTAACTACTAACTAAGTTTCTTTCTAACCAATTACCTTCCATCCTAACTAAATCAATTAGTATAAATAGATTATAACACCCCAAAATTCTGCACGTAAGGCCAGCACCCAAGACTCACAGCCAAATTGCTTTCCTTTGCATTTTATTTTATTCACTTCCTCACTTCCTACCTCCTTTAATGCTCCAAATCATGACTTCTTCTACCACCTCACCTATCAGCCATTTTCTTTTTCAAGCCTTCATTTCCTAGAGGATTTTCCAAGGAAGATAGTCCTTACTTCATTCCATTTCAAAAATCAAACTCACTTGAGGTAGGCTAGGCTTCAATCTCTAGTTAAGCATTCTTTTAGATTAACCTATATGCTTAAATGGGCAGATTTATGGTTATTATTTAGGCTGGAATTTCATGTCATTTGAAGGTTATTTTATGATGTGAAAATGTTGATTTAAACCATAGGATAGATGATGATTTATAGGCTGAAATATTAGTGATGTTTGGAAGTATATTTAGTGATCTTTGGAAGTAATTTTGATGATACTTGGACTATTTGTTCATATTTTTAGTATGGGACTATTTGGTATTAATTTTTAGAAGTAGAGGTTGAATGGTGTGTAGTTAAATGGTACAAATACTAGAGTGATTCAATTTTTAGGATAAAGTAGTAAGGTGGTAGGTGAAAGGAGATTAAGATGCATGCTAGGTTATGATCTTTTCTTGTGAAGGTTTAAAGGAATTAGAAATTATTTGGAAGATATATTGTGGTTTATTAGTTAGAATACTAACATGATTTGTCTGTAGCTTGAGGATAAACAATTGTCATGCCTAAGTTGGTATGATTTTGCTTGAATAAGGTATAGTAGCCTAACCATACTTTTGGTATGTGTGATGTTATGATGTAAATATCTTTCCATAACGTAGTATGTATTTGCTTATGGATTTTATTATGGATGGATGTTGATGTGATGATAGGTTGATTCATGTTTCCAAGTCTAGTACGAGATTTTGTGAAACAAAATATGATACTACATACAATATAATATGTAGTGCCAGGTGCAAATATATGGCATAAATCATGCATGTTTGCGTAAGACGGCCGCAACGTCTACATCCAGTACGAGGTGTAGCTACATACAGTATGATATGTAGAGGCCATGTGCACCCTGGGAAAATTCATTTCATGCATTCATATAGTTGCATAATTATTGTATGTATTTATTTGGATATATTGATGATTTACTAACGTACTAACGTGTTTGGTGGTTTAGATTTTGCCTATTGAGAAATTTTATTTCTCACTAGATTTGTTTCATTTTTTTAGATGGCAACACTGGTCAGTTTCCTTGATGTCCTGGATTGGTGATGGTGTAGGAATGGAGATATGAACTAGACTGGTGTATGGAAAATCCTGCACTTGTTTAATAATGACTTTTGTAACAAGGACTATGGCTAGGTATAATATATATTAGTTTAAAAACTTCTATAATTTATATGTTTTAGAAGTTTTACTAATATACACTTCTTAAAATTAAACCCTAATAAAAATATAACATCCAGAATAATTTTAAGTCATTACTGAATGAGTTTGAAATGTCAATGATGAGAGAATTAACATTCTTTCTTGGACTTCAAGTGAAGCAAATACAGAATGGGACATTTCTAAATCAAACCAAATACTGCCTTGAAGTGATCAAAAAGTTTGAAATGGAGAAAAACAAAGATGCTGTAACTCCAATGGCAACATCAACCTATCTTGATTCAGATGAAAAAGGGAAGAAGGTTGATGAGTCAAAATTCAGAGGAGTGATTGGATCCTTATTATATTTGACAGCAAGTAGACCAGATATCATATTGAGTGTGTGTTTATGTGCAAGATATCAAGTAAATCACAAAGAATCACACCTCACAGCAGTCAAAAGGATCATCAAATATCTCAAATCAACACCAAGAGTTGGTCTTTGGTATCCCAAAGGTTAATTACTCAATTTAATTGGATATTCTGATTCTAACTTTGTAGGGTGCAAATTGGATAGAAAAAGTACTAGTAGAACTTGCCACCTACTTGGCAGCTCACTGATATCATGACAATGAAAAAAGCAATCTTGTGTTGCTCTATCAACTGCTGAAGCTGAGTATATCTCTGTTGGAAGCTACTGTGCTCAAACCCTTTGGTTGAAGCAACAATGCAAGATTCTGGTGAAGAATTAAAAGAAATTCCCTTGATGTGTGACAACACAATTGCCATCAACATATCCAAGAATCCAATAATGCACTCAAGGACCAAACACATTGAGATACAACATCATTTCCTTAGAGATCACATTCAAAAGGGTAACATCAAAATTGACTTCATTGATACACATAATCAATTGGCTGATATATTCACTAAACCTTTGGCTAGAGATAGATTCTATACTCTTAGGAACATGTTGGGTATTCTTGACGAGTCCAACTTATGCTAGCATGATTGTTATGTGTTTGTCTATATGTTATTGCATCTTATTTAGATAATCATCACATGTGCTTCAAAATTCAAAATGTGTTGCATAATCACTGTTCATTATGCAAAATGCTCTGTAATAATCGATTACAACACGGGATAATCAATTATTTGAAGTTTACACTATATTTTAGAGTGATTTTATGTCTCAGGTAATCGATTACAACAACCATTTAATCGATTATAATCCATAAAAATTGAATCCTCAATCTTAAAACTCTCTGGAATAATCGATTACACAGTGGAATAATCGATTACTATTCAATAAAATTTTCTCTGAACCAATATTCTCTCTAGAATAATTGATTACACATCGTAATAATCGATTACATGTGTCTCATATTCTATTCTACTGTTAGCTCTCTTTGGAATAATCGATTACAGGTCGAATTAATTGATTACACCATGATAAACAACCATTATTAAGAACGAATTTATCGATTACCATGCTTATGTAATCGATTACTTATGGCGGTTTCTGAAATCTCTGCAGATTTCTTGGAAATCAAAACTACCCAACTACTTTTAAATTCAAAATTCAAAAACCTGAACAAAGCATTTAAACCTCCGGGTAACTAAAATAGTTGTTACATTCATTCAAATTTCAAATTTCGAACCCTAAAAATCCCTATATATTCAGCTTTTCCCAAAGGAAAAATCACACCTGAACTTGCTTCTCTTTGAGCTTCTATTTTCTAAAGATTTCTTCTTCTCCATTTTGTTCCATACACCGCCTAAACACCATGTCTACCTCTAAAAGAATCAAAACAAGCAAAAGAAAGGTTGGAGAATCATCTAGTTCTGCTAAAAATAGATTGAATCTCTGGTTCACTAAAGAAAAACATAAAATGACTTATCTGCAATTCAATGCCACCAAACTGGTGATGCCACCCAAATATCTTGACCTTAATTGGTTTATTAGGGAGGGATTTCAATTTCCTGCGCTACTAGAGGTTCAAGGGCTGACGAAATTCCTTGAACTCAAGGGTACTTTTTACCTTGAGTTGGTGAAGGTGTTTTTTGATAAGTGCCATATTTTAGTAAAAGATAAGGTTATAATGCTAGGCACTTATCTTTTGATTTTAATAAATTTCTTTGATTAAATTGCCCTAAACCTAGTTGTTCTATATTTTATAATTATATAGGGTGTTATTCACATTTTGGAAGATTCATCCACTCAAAACCAGTGTTTTGATAAATACTAGTTGTATCCGAAACATCCAAAGCTTTCCAAACAAGCAAGACAAAGCAATAGGGCAAAATGGACATTTCCTGAAGTAAATAGTTCTAGAAGAATGTTTTAACTCGCCCAGGCGAGTGAAGCATGCACAATTGGCTCGCCCAGGCGAGTAGAGTTCTTCAGCACTAAGTAATTAGCTCGCTCAGGCGAGCAAACCAAGGCTAAAACACTCGCCTGGGCTAGTGGACACAAGCATCCATCCCTTCCTATAAATAGGCATGCAAGGGTGAAGGCAAATAAACGGGTTTTGGAGGGAGAGAAGTGAGAAACACTTAGGGCTTAGAGAGAGGTGAGAGAAAAGAGAAAAGGAGTGGAAACTCTGCAGGAACGGGCCGAGGATCGCTACCTTCGTCATTTTTTATGTTGATCTCTTGCTCTACACCATGATTGGTTAGTTTCTCTTAAGGATTGGATGTAATCTTCTTACCTTTAAGTATTTCTTTTGATATTTGATATATGTATGAATCTTTTCTACGTATTATGGTGATTTCATTCTGTTCTTAATGCTTGATTCTACATGATCACTAGTTTCATGAAATTGGATTCTAAGTTTAATTGGAAAGTACTTTAAGGATTTGAACTGAATGATTTTACTCTTTACATTATGTTGCTAGGAATGGAGCATAACGTTTAAATTGCAAAAAGCACACGATTTATGATTGTAATGCTGGGTTATTTACTTCGTATGCGAGAGATCGATATTCGGTAAATATCCTTAGAATTCTCGATTGCGAGGGATCGATTTAGGGTGAATTAATGTGTGCATTAGTAATGATGGAAAATGATATATACGTGGTAATATTAATTGAACACTGAGGGTATGAATGATGAAACTCAATCCTATGTTCTCTTCAATTAATTTCATTTTATTAGTTTCCGTACTTCTTAGTTATTTTTCGTTATTTTCATAAAACACATAAAATTTCGCTCATACTCATTGTACATAACTATTAAACTGTTACTTTTATTTAAATTAACTGAGTAACTCAAGTCCCTGTGGAGACAAAATTTTATAAATTCTGTAACTTACAACGATAATTGGTACGCTTGCCAAGAGTTTAACATTTTTCACCTGTGCAAAGGCTAGTATGGATGGGATAATTCATTCCCAAGTGAAAGAAGTACCCATGGTCATAGATGAAGATGTGTGGGAAGCTATTGTAGGAATCTCCTCCTTTAGTGTAAGGAGGTTTGATGAAGAAATAGGGGGTTACAATAAGATTGACACTTATAGAGGGATGCTTTAAGACCCCCAAGCAAGGCTGAAGACAAGGCTTGGTGTGGGAAATCTGACAAGGGAAGGTAGGTTACTTCATTACATCATAACCTACATCATTACCCCTAGGTCTACCAACCATGTTCAAATCACAGATGATGATTTGCAGCTTGTTCATGGCATAAAGACCTCCACTCAGATCAATTGGATCATAGTCTTTGTGGAAACTATGGTGAAATCCAATAGGCTGATTAGTTATAATTTTCCTTATGTTGTTCTTGTATCCAGGTTTATAGATTACTTCCAAATTGATGTAACAAATGAGGTGGTTGATCACACAAATGATTCCACTAACCTCATCAAGGAGAAGCATCTGCAAAAGCTTGGATTGGTGAAAACAGTTAATGGATGGCAAATGGCTGGACAGCAACCTCAAGCTGGAGGTGAAGGAGGTGCTAATGAAGGGGGTGAAGAAGCTGAAGGAGATCTTGAAGCTCAAAAATATTCTCCATTTGAATATCTTATGATTCAAACGATATATGCCTTATTGTCTCTCCATCATGAGCATAGGGCTGAGACTAATTCATCCTTGGAAGAGATGAAGTCTAGGCTTGAAAACATAGAAGCTAGGATTGTTCTTGATGAGTTTGATAAAATCATTTAGTCTGTTTATGTTTCCTATCTAGTTTCTATTTCTGCTATTTTTTCTGTTCTGATTTATGGTTCCTTTGATTAATGTACTGCACTATTTCCCTTTCAATTAATAATATTTACACTTCTATTTCTTCTTGCTTGAGTTACTACTTTTTGTCTTTGATAAGCCAAATAGGGGGAGAAATAAATTGATTGATAACTAAATTGATAAGAAGTATTAAGTTAGGGGGAGCAAAGCAAAATTAAAGAAAGAAATTGAGTTATGTTTATGCAAGCATCATAGAAATTGATTTATGTTTATGCAAGCATCATAGTTGACACTTGTTCTTGGCAAAAAGCTGATTTGATTTCAGGTTAACAAGTCTGAGTCTCCTATCACTTATCCCTCAAAGCACTTAAAAGATAAACAAATTTTCAATTGATATTTGGCATGTTCAAAGCCAAAAAGGGGGAGATTGTTGGATACAGGAGGAGCAAGAAGAAGATGAAGCTAAAAAAGAAGCTTGTGCCTTAGAAGAAAGATTTTGGCTTTTCACATGCCAAGGAAATTGTGATTTGGTTAAGTGTATGAGAGACAAATCTTATGATCCTTGCATTGCATGAACATGATCATTAACATGCATACATGATTTCAGTAAAGCATTAACGTTATTCATGTTTTTTAAAAAAACTAATTTCTCATGGTTAAGTTTTTGGAAAAATGAAATCTCACTGGTTTAATCGATTACCAGCTATTGTTTTAATTCTGGAAAAGCCATGAAGAACATTTTAATCCATTACATAGTACAAAATGAAAATCATGTTTCAATGTCTTAATCGGTTCCCATGATATCATAATCGATTACTTAAGTTCATTGTTAAATATGCATGACTGGTTTAATCGATTACCACAATCCATAATCGATTACTCACACTTGTGGCAAAACTGCACCTGACTGCTTTAATCGATTACGACTCGGATTAATCGATTAATTTGCTCGTTGCAGTTCCCAGGATATGCTAAGAACATTTTAATCGATTATTTGACAATTTAATTGATTACATAAGATAATTTACTTGATTACTTGGCACTTTAATCGATTACATTCTATTATAAACATTGGTTATAAATAGATTGAAGGCTTGTCTAATCTTATAACTTACATACTTCAATATTTCTGAGCATATACAAGCCTTCTCAAAGCTAGAAAGGATTTTCTGAGTTAACAAAGTTCTTGTCCCACTTTTTAATATTCATGGTGTATTGAAAGATTTCTTGGGCAAGATTTTCAAAGAAGTTTTGGAGAGAAAGTTCTGAAATTGATTTTTGCATTTCAACTCTAATTAGTAAACCATATTCATTCATATTCATTTGATCATCAGGTTGTCTCTCTCCATTATCTCTTGTTATAATTTCGTTTTTGTATTCTTGGTAGTTTGAAACTATTGTAAAGGGTTCTTTAAGTTTTTTTTCTAGAGTGGGTTTCTCTAGAGGGAAGAGTAGAGAAGGGTTCTCTATGTCTTGATCATTAGGAATCGGTTTTAGATTTCTGTTCTTTATCTAGGATTGATAAAGAGTGGTTGTTGTAAAGCTTGTAAGAACTAAAATTTTATAATAGTGGAACTCTAATCTAGTGTTGATTAGAAGAACTGGATGTAGCTTCTCTTGAGAAGTGAACTAGTATAAATTCTTGTGTTAGTTTTCTATTCCTTAAACTCTTTTTGTTATTATTTTCATTACTCAACAAGTTCTATTTTTGAAGCAATTGTTTTAGGCTGAGTGGTTTGATTGATTTGAAGCATTCTTGGTTTAATTGTGATTAAGATCCTATAACTCTAATTTCCTAAATAATTTTTAAAATTGTTTTCATATTACACAACACAAAACACAAAATCATGTTGGACTGCCTTAATCGATTACCACTTAATAGTAATCAATTACACAAGCTTATTTCAAAACTGAGATTGACTGCCTTAATCGATTACAGATCATTTTAATCGATTACATTGTTCTTAACATTTTTCCAGATTGTCTTAAGAACACTTTAATCGATTATTTGGCATATTAATCAATTACGTTAGTTGAAATAATCAATTACCATAACGTATTAATCAATTACATGCAGTTAAATTTGTTTTCTATATAAAGTTATTGGGTCTGTGCTTTTGTAACAATCAAGAAAACTAAGTTTACGAATTACCCATTACTTCCAAAGCTTTCAAGGTCTGAAAAAAGGATTTCTCTGAGTTTCATACATCTTGTTTCAAAACCCAAGAGACATGCATCATTGATGATGTTGCTTTAAGCAAGATTCAACAAGAATTTTCAAGAGAGCTGGTTTTCAACATTTGCATTCATTCAACCTGAATTTGATTGGTAAAATTCATTCATTCATCTTCTAAGGATCATAAGGTTGTATCTCAAACTTTTTACACTGAATTGATTTGTATCTTTTAATTCTTGTAAGTACTAAGATCAAATAGGTTTCTTTAGAGCTTTTCTAGAGTAGTGTTCTCTAGAGGGAAGAACAAAGTAGTATTCTCTGGTTCTTTGTAATTAGAACTCTAATAGGGTTTAGATTTCAGTTTCTTTATCTAGGTTTGATAAAGGTAATCATTTCTAAAAGCTTGTAAAGAATCGATTTTGATTTAGTAGAACTCTAATCAGTTTTGGTTTGAAGACACTGGATGTAGCTTCTCATTTTAGGGGTGAACCGGTATAGATTTGGTGTTATTCTTGATTCTAAATCTTGTTATCTGAATCTAGCTTATCTTGTGGTTAATCTTTTTCAAGGTCAATAGAAATATCTTCTGAAATTGCTTGAGGAGAAGAGTGAGTCTTGATTGATTGAAAACTGAAGTTTTTACTAAGTTAAATTTTTTATACGATCTAAATTCCGCTACTAGTTTTCAAATAATTTTTTAAAGTCACTATTTTTACCAATTCACCCATTTCTTGGTAATTGTGTCTGTTCATCCTTGTTTTCACCCAGAACGAACAAGTCACTGGTCAACCTTCAATGGTTTTCAAAACCCAGAGTCAATCTTTGGTAAACTCACTCTCCCAAGATCCACCCTTGGTGAGCCTTGACCAAATCCAGGATGGACAACTCCTTTGGTAACAGACTCGACAAAAATCAAGGTACAACAAGGTCTACCCTTGACATACATTACTGTTGCTAAGCTTTCTTTTGCAGGAATACAAGCTTGCAAGAACATAAAAGTACAAGGTTTACCCTTGGCACACAAAAACCTAAGAAACGCTCTTGGTACATTTTACTCCTTTGGTACCTCGACAGACAGAGCCATGGGATCATTTGTTTTGCAGGAACAAGTGTCCAAGGTCCACCCTTGACACTCAAAACTCAAGAAATGTTCTTGGTACATTCACTCCTTTGGCACCTTGACAAACAAGGCCATGGGATCATTTGTTTTGCAAGAACAAGTGTCCAAGGTCCACCCTTGACGCACAAAACCCAAGACACGGTCTTGGTACATTCATTCTCTTGGAACCTCGACTAGCAGTGCTATAAGACCAACCACTAGCAAAAACAGGAATCCAAAATATATATATAAGATTCACCTTGGATATTCAAAACCCAAGACACATTCTTGATAATTCAGCTACTTCGAAACCTTGACAAGCAAAGTCCGAGGACCCATTACTTATCCTCAAACAAAAAGCAAAATGAGACACTATCAAATTACAGGGTCACGTTTCCTACATTGAAAGGATGTCAATCACATGGCCTAATCGCATTATCACAAGACATTCAAAAGCAGAAGATGATAAGTGTTTGTCATATCACTTCAAAACAATTAAACTACGCTAATTCTGTAGCACAGGATTAACTTAGGTCGACTCAGAGACACAATCAATATGGTTCCAACTTCAATTCACTAGTAAATAAAAGGGGGATTTTTATCAAACAGTTTGCATGCGCTAAATGAAAATTGCAAAAACACAAACTACGATTAAATATCAATGCAGAAACTAACAGAATTGATAACAAGTAATATAAAACAGATTAAAGAGCATCGATCCAATTCACCAAACCAAGCTATTCGAATCATCATCGTTCTCAGAAATTTATCCTATTGTGAAAGTTCATTCAATTTCATTAGAAGCAGTTCAATCCAATTAACCCCTAAATTAATTGAAACCACAACCGTAATTGAAATATCATCCAATTAATCTGTGATTTATATTCGAAATTAGGAAATGAATCCAGAACCTAATCCGCTTTCAATCCTAAACGCATTCATAATCATGAAAACAAAATAGCAATTGAAGAAGAAAGTGAAAAATCACACAGAATTCGAAATACTAAACCAGAACTCAAATTCTTCTCTTGCTTGGGTTGGATCCTTGGATTGATTGATTATTTAGCCTTCCATGATGACAGTGGTTTTGACTTCAAAGCCTAAAATTACCCTCCAAATGGCAGAATTGACCTTGGCTTATTTCAAGAAAACTTGTAGATCTTTTCATTATCTTTCCAAGGGCTACAAGAACGCTCAATTCGGAGTTCCGTAGAGCTCTGTAGGTTCTGGACAAGGCAGATACATCAAGTGAGCATAAAATCCTAAAATACGCAACAATTAGCAATTAAGCCCACTAACTTGTCTAAGACAAAAACTGAATTAGAATGGGAAAATAAAAGTCCAAGAGAAGTCAAATAAGCTAAGAATGATAGAAAAATATTTAACTAAAGGCACTCCATCAGAAGACAGTATACAAAAACATAGAAGATTGTAGAAAAAGAAGAAATGTTGTCATTAAAATAATTGCCAAAGATTACATGGCCTTCGCGGCCCAAAATAATATACGTCATTTCCTCACTACTATACATAGAATATCCAAACACATTTCCTCATCTCGAGCCATCACATAGGCCGAGTTCGAATGCCACCAACGTCATCATATACGTCATCCACCACACGTACAAACAAATGAACCGGTGTGAAGTACAGGACGTCCGGGTTGGCGCTTAGACATACTATCTCAAGGTAAGAATCCGAACAAGGTCGAACGAAGATAGACAAGGTCAGTCAAGGTCGGTATAACACAGACAAGGTCGATCAAAGAAGTAAAGTTTGGTAAGAGGAGGCAAGGGTAGCAAAATGGGCGAGGTCAGAGGAATTCGGTCGAGGTTTATAATAACCCGGGTTTGTATTTCACCAACCCACACAAGGGTGTAAGGGAACCCGGTAGCTCATTTCCCAAGAGCATGCAAACTCTGCCGAGTAAGGAACCCGACAGTTCTAAAGGGAACCTCCTGTCCTGGGGGTGGGGAACCCGGTCTCTCTAAGGAAAGAAAAGGACAAGCTTCTAGGGACGACACATGTATGGAACCCGGTCGTTCTAGAAGAAGTAACACAAGCTCAACCGAGTAGGGGAACCCGGTGGCTCTTTTCCCGAGAAGAACGTGTTCACCCGAGTTAGCAACCCGATAGCTCTCTCTCTTAAGGTAACTTGAGCTCAACAGCTCTAATGTATTGCGCGGGTAGGTAACCCGGTACCTTATCGAAAGGAAAGTGAGTCTTAACAACTCTTAAGGGAACAACCCCGGGTAGGTGACCCGGTCTACAGAAGTCCACCAACAAGGACTAAATTACGTTCTACATGCGTGCATGCATGCTATGTAACCCACTCAACTCGACCTACCCATTCCGGTAGCCGACATAAAAAATACAAGGCTGATGCCTATGTGCCATACGGCCAACCCATCCCAGTACTCATCACCATCACGAACACTTCCGCAAGTGCCTTAGAAGCTTTCCAGCATCAAAATGCCAACTTCACACACATGCAGGAGGAGTTCTTAAAACATCTACTCCCCCATGGGAACACCATGCATCAACACAGCGCAACATACAACAAACTTAAAGGCATACCACATTCCCTTCATAAAAGACATAGCTTTTCTAGGAAGAACATCACACACACCAGGGACATGTAGTTATCATCACGGTTAGACTCCCTGGCCCCCAAACCATGGTACCTAAAGCTGTTAAGAAACACAATAAACTCCCCTTACCTAATCAGGAGTTCGTTCACAAGCTTTACGGTGTGTTTGTCCTAAGCTCTAGCTCCGACCACGAGGTTCTTCTTAGCGTCGGAAGTTCCACAGCAGCTACATTGACTCTCGTGGGTGGAAGGCAACATAGAAAGGTTAAGGGAGGGGGAAAGAGAGTTCTCGGTGAGGGTTTCAGAGAGAGGACAGAGAAAAGAAAGAGGAAAGCGCAAAGAGAAGAAAGATGAATAAGCTTCCACTGCACACTCATTCTCTTAAGTACTCAGTTGACAAGACATGTCCACCTTGCGTGTTCGAGCAGCAACCACAGCCAATCAAAGTTGACTTAGTACATCCATCATTAAACATGCATACTAAGGCGGAACAAAAACAACTAGCACTTATCAAAATAAATCAAGTAATTAAGCAACATAACACACATGGCACATGAAATTTATTCACTAGTTACACACATCAAGCATCCAGATTAGTAACTTATAATCCGGGTCGTTACAATGAAATGGCGTTGATGATTGGCTGTAGGGTAGGGAGGTACTGGGGGGCCACGCCTGTTAGGAACTCCTTCTGACACCCATTGGCTGATCACCATAGGGGGTGATTCCTGTGCACGACAGAGTGATCCTGACAAGCTACTGCATCATCTGACCACTGGGATGACCCATTTCCAGGATGGTACCACATTGCATAATGAGAATTGAGTCAGGAGCATGCATCATGCTAGATTTTATGAGCTGATCTATGGGATGGTTGTGGATGTCCGTGTGTGTTATGCTTGGAACGTTTGCAATTGTATGCCGATAATCGTGTTGCTTCTTGGCCGGGTTGTGTGTCTTTTTCCTGTTGTATTTATTGTCGTTATTTAATATGATGAACTCACCTTTCCGTTGTTGTACCGTGTGGTTTGGTACCTGTGATAACAGTGAACCAGATTCGTGTGAGCAGATGAGCAGCATTAGGTGCTTTTGGGAGAAGTCTGAGTTGTTGGAGTCGTCGTGTTTTGCCGGGATGTCAATAGACATGATCCCAGGCAGGGGTTGCACTTTGCTAGATGTACCCCTTGTTTTAATGGATGCACTCCTTGTTTTGCTAATTACACCCCTAACTTTTATTTTCTCTTTCTATTTGTAAAACACTTGACGTATATTTTGAGATGTAATCCTGGTACTTGTAATTGAATTATGTCTGACATGTATAAACAAGTATTCGAGATGTCTTATGAATATCTTCAAGTATGTGTATTTTGTGGTCATTATATGCTCGCAAAAATGTACTATCGTTTTCACAAGTAACCAAAGGGGTGTTCTTTTTATTAAAATGAGTTTATGCCATGATGTATGAGTTGATGATATAGTTGCGACGTGGCGGGTTGTTACATTAATGGTATCAGAGCAGGTCGGACCTTCCGGCCAGTAAGTTGTGAGCTTGCTATGTTTCTCTATGCATGATTGTGTTGATTGTTGAGTATTTGATTGTCAAAGTGACTAGCTATTTTGTGCTGGGTTATGTTGTTGGTGTTTGAGTTTTATGTAGGATGTTGTTTTTAGTAGTCATGATATATTTGTATTCCTCACGTCTGCTATACCGTAAGTTTCTATGCATTGTTGTGAGTTATCAGACTGGCCATCTGTATAACCCAAGACAATGCAAGGAGACATTATGGCAAATAGTCCGAGATACAAACCGTAGAGAAAGTCCATGTATGATTGGTGACTGTTTGTATTCCTTCCAGGTCCTCACTTCTCCTTATGTGCAGAAAATGATGGCCGGTAGGAATGATTGAGCGATAGCTGATGCTCTCTAGGCCTTAGCCCAGGCATTGGGGAATCAAAATAGGGGAGAAGCCCCAGGAGCCGTGGAATATCAGGAATTAGACTGCTTCCAGCATAACAATCCTCCTTCATTCCATGGGGTTACAACCCGGACGAAGCTCAAACTTGAATTCGAGAGATTGAGAAGATCTTCCGGGTTATGGCGTGCCCTGAAGAACAAAAGGTTACCTTCAACACTTATACCTTGGCGGAAGAAGTCGAGTACTGGTGGGATAACACCCGTCAATGTATGGAGGCGGAAGGCCGGGTTGTAACGTGGGGGATCTTTAAGGAGGCGCTCCTGGAAAAGTACTTCCCGGAGGACGTAAGGAACAAAAA
The DNA here is from genome assembly GCA_013407115.1 of Glycine latifolia. Taxonomy (NCBI): domain Eukaryota; kingdom Viridiplantae; phylum Streptophyta; class Magnoliopsida; order Fabales; family Fabaceae; genus Glycine; species Glycine latifolia. Next base: position 20,478,918 of record CM023959.1, on the reverse strand, counting down.
GGAGATGGAGTTCCTTGAGCTGAAGCAAGGAAACCGGACTGTAGCTGAGTATGCAGCTAAGTTCGAGGAATTAGTGAGGTACTTCCCTCACTACCAAGGACGGGATGGTGAAATCTCGAAGTGTGTAAAGTTCTTAAACGGTTTATGACCCGAGATGAAGAAAGTCGTGAACTACCAAGGAATCCGTCAGTTCCCGGCCCTGGTCAACATGTGCCAGATTTGGGACGAGGATTCCAGAGACAGGGCGGCCTACTACAGGAACACGGGCCTGTGAAGGACAAGAAGACCGGGCATCAAAATCATGGGAAGCCCTACACCATTCCCCATAAGTAAAATGATCATCACCCAAACCACCAGAGGACTACTACTGCAGGATTTTCGAGTGGTAGTAGTAGTGGACCAGCTGCTTTCCCAACCTGGAGAACGTGCTTCAAGTGTGGCAAGCCTGGGCATTTCGCTACTGAGTGTGGACAAAGATGTTGGTTTCAAAGGAGTCACTTGAAGAATTGATGGACTTCAAAATTGACTCAAGTCCTGTTTGCCCTGGTCTTCCTTGCAATGAAACTCAATCTTCAATTCACTCAAAACAGAGTA
>CM023959.1:20414954-20471893 GCA_013407115.1 Glycine latifolia | reverse complement strand
GGGGGGCCACGTCTGTTAGGTACTCCTTCTGACACCCGAATGCTGATCACTACCAGGGGGAGCGACCTGTACACGATAGAGTGACCCTGACAAGCTATTGCATCATCGAGACCACAGGGATGGACTATTTCCGAAATGGTACCACATTGCATGCTAAGAGTTGAGTCAGGAGCATGCATCATGTTAGATATTATAAGTTGACTTATGGTATGTTTTTGGATGCCCGTGCGTGTTAGTTGCGTGATGAGATGCTTGGATATTTGTAATGATATGGTGATGACCGGATTGTTTTCCCTAACTGATGTTACTTATTGTTGTTGTTTTACATGATGAACTCACATTTGCTTTGTTGTACCATGTGGTTTGGTACCTGTGATTATCACGAACCGGGTTCGTGTGAGCAGACGGGCAGCAATAGGTGCTTTGGGAATATGACTATCTTTTGGTTGGAGCCGCCGAGTGGCCGGGATGTCGATGGATTAGATCCCAGGCAGGAGTTGTGTTTTGCTGGTGACACCCCTTGTTTTAATGGCTACACCCTATTCTTTTGCTACTTACACCCCGTCGTTTAATTTCTTGTTTCCTTGTAAAACACTTATATGTTTCTTTTAGACATAGTTAATTGTACCTACAACTAAACTATGTTTTGTTTATATATATATACTTGAGATGACTTATGCGTATCTTAATTACATGTATATTCCATGATGATGATCATTATATGTTCGCGAAATATTTGCCATTGTTTTTATAATCGCATTTAAGGAGTTTTCATTTAAAACATGTTAATGGCGTGATTAAGAGTTAGTAATACAGTAGCAATGTGGTGGGTCATTACAGCTCCAACCAAAAAGAATCCTCCTCTAGAGTCACCTATTGCTGCTCATCTGCTCACACGAACAAAGGTTTGTGATCATCACAGGTACCAAATACACGATACAACAAAAACAATGGTGAGTTTATTATGTAAAACTAACAAATATCAGGTGACAGCAGTTGGGAAAAAGAGACAACCCAAATCACCATAATTACTATTACAAAACCCATCATTCCATTGCACATTCAACAAAACAATCATCCAATGCATTTCACAACTCAAACAATCATACTCAGAATGATGCATGCACCTGACTCATCTATCAGCATGCAATGTGGTACCATATCCTAGAAATAGCCTCTCACAAGAAAATGATTCACCGTCTATCAGGGCCACCCTGTCGTGCACTGGCCATTCCCCCACCCGGTGATCAACCAGAGTCGCTAGGGAATTCCAAACCTGATGACCCCTTAGTACCTGCGTTCTCAGCCCACTGAAACTCACAGGTACACACGTGCCTTCATTCTATTTCCATCCATGCACATGAAGTATGAAACATGGGCATCATCAATGTATGACCAAGGCCAGGAACAAATCCTTCCCTGTAAGGATGACCAGTCATACACCCCCCATGTACATACCTAACACACCAATGTGGGCTCACCGATGCACTGACCGTGGCTAGGAACAAATCCCTCCCCACAAGGATAACCAACCGGTCATTGCACCCCACGTGTATATACATAGTATACAACCATGGCACCATCAATGTATGACCATGGCCAGGAACAAATCCTTCCCCGCAAGGATGACCAGTCATACACCCCAATGGGTATCCATGTATATCCACATCACATAACGATAACCATGGGCACCATCAATGCATGATCATGGCCAGGAACACATCCTTCCCCGCAAGGATGACCAATCATGCACCCCCATGGGTATCAGTATACATACACATCACATCATCTCAATATCATCATCATATATATCAAATTCATCTTATTTCAACATCAACAACCATTTCATCATAATCTCATTTAAACATCATAAACCACATCATCATTATATCATTTATACATCACCAAACACCTCATCATTATCTCATTCAATCATCACCAACACATCAATAACATCTTATTTCAACATTATTAATGACATCAATATCACCTCATTCATCCACAATCCATATTACCACTAGACAGGTATTTTAGGAAAGTTCTAAATTAAAGAGGAGGACTACAATATAGAAAACACACTCTTCTACCCATTTAAAAATTTAATAAAGAATTAAATAGGAAAAACACAATATAAAATTTTGAGCAGAGTCTCCTCTGTAATTAAGACTTTTCCCATAAATCCAATCAATTACAACAACAACATTATTCACAGTTTTATCCATCAATAATAATTTCACTGCATCTCATTAGTTAAAAACATCATTTGTCTTGAAAACAGGCACACACACAGGGACAAACACACATCAATCATAAATACATCGCATCCCAATAGTTAAAAACTTAGTTTTTCTTGAAAATCAGCATACAGCAGGGACAAGCAGTTATCTTCATAGTTGGACTCCCTGTGTGACAACCCACCACGTCCTTACTATATCACTAACTCACAACAATGGCATAAACTCATTTTAATAAAAAGAACACCCCTTTGGTTACTTGTGAAAATGATAGTAAATTTTTGCGAGCATATAATGACTGTCATCATACAAAATACACATACTTGAAGATATTCATAAGGTATCTCGAATACTTACTTGTACCCGTCAGACATAATTTAATTACAAGAACAAAGATTACATCTCAAAATATACATCAAGTGTTTTACAAATAGAAAGAGAAAATAAAAGTTAGGGGTGTAATTAGAAAAACAAGGAGTGCATCCATTAAAACAAGGGGTACATCTAGCAAAGTGCAACTCCTGCTCCAGATCATGTCCATTGACATCCCGGCAAAACACGACAGCTCCAACAACTCAGACTTCTCCCAAAAACACCTAATGCTGCTCATCTGCTCACACGAACCCGGTTTGCGATCATCATAAGTACCAAACCATAAGGTACAACAACGCAAAGGTGAGTTCATCATATTAAATAACGAGTACAACAGGAAGTAAGCACAACCCGGTCAAGAAACAATATGGTCATTAACATATCAATACAACATTCCAAGCATTCATCATATACCAACATATACGGTCATCCACAACCATTTCATCAATCAACTCACAAAAATCTAGCATGATGCATGCTCCTGACTCAATTCTCCTTATGCAATGTGGTACCATCCCGGAAATGGTCCATCCTAGTGGTCAGATGATGCAGCAGCATGTCAGGGTCACTCTGTCGTGCACAGGAATCACCCCCCATGGTGATCAGCCAATGGGTGTCAGAAGGAGTTCCCAACAGACGTGGCCCCCCAGTACCTCTGTACCCTATAGCCAATCATCAACCCCATTTCCGCCATGCAAATGTTGTATGTCTCTCATGGGCACCATCACTGTATGGCCCAACGCAGGGATAACTCGTCCTGGCTGGGATCTCCATACCCTCCCATGTGCATACATTCCGCCCACACAAGGGCCCAGCGATGCACTGACCGTAGCCCTCGCAAGGTTTACCACCACCCAGTCTTGGCATCTCACAGTTTACCCCCCATACATGGACCCGATGATGCACTCACCGAGGTCCTTGCAAGGTTTATCACCACCCAGTCCCAACATCTCACTGCTATACATAGAGTATCCAAACGCATTCCTCATCTCGAGTCCTCGCATAGGCCGAGTTCGAATGCCACCAACGTAATCATACATGTCACTCATAATCATATACAAACAAGTGGACCAGTGTGAAGTACAAGGTGTCCAGATTGGCACTTAAACATATTATCTCAATGTAAGAATATGAACAAGGTCGGAGGAAGGCGGACAAGGTCGGTCAGAGAAGTAAAGTTTGGGTAAGAGAAGGCAAGGGTAGCAAAACGGGCAAGGTCGGAGGAATTCAGTCGAGGTTTATAAGAACTCGGGTTTGTATTTCACCAATCTACACAAGAGCGTAAGGGAACCCGGTAGCTCATTTCCTAAGAGTAGACAAGCTCTGCCAAGTAAAGAACCCGACAGTTCTCAGGAAAGGATTTGGACTTAGCAGTTCTAAAGGGGACATCCCATCCTGGGGGTGAGGGACTCGGTCTCTCTGTAAAGGGAAGGATGAGTTTCTAGAGGCGACACGTGTATGTAACCTGGTTGTTTAGAAAAATGAACACAAGCTCAACCGAGTAGGGGAACCTGGTGGCTCTTCTCTCGAGAAGGCTGGAGCTCATCCGAATTAACAACCCGGTAGCTCTCTTTCTCTTTGGTGAGGTAACGAGCTCAATAGCTCTAACGCATCACCCGGGTAAGGAACCCGGTATACCTTAACAAAAGGAAATGAGTCTTAACAACTCTGAGGAAACAACTTCTGGGTAGGTGACCCGATCTACAAATGTCCGCCAACAAAGTCTAGGTTACGTCCAACATGCATGTATGCATGCTACGTAACCCCCTTAACTCGGTCTACCCATCCTAGTAGTCGACATCAAAACATGGGTTCGACACGTTTATCTAACTCGGCCTACCCATCCCGGTAGCCGACATCAAACAAAGGATTTATGGCTATGTGTAACCCAGCCAACCCATCCCGGTACTCATTACCTTCACGAACACCTCCGCAAGTGTCTTAGAAACCTTTCCGCATCAAAATGCCTACTTTGTACACATACACGGGAAGTTCTTAAAACATCTACTTCCCTTCAAGAACACCCAACATCAACACAAAACAACATTCAACAGATCTAAGACATACTACATCCTGTTCCCAAAAGGCGTACCTTTTCTGGGAAAAGCATCACACACACACACCAGGGACATGCAGTTATCGTCACGGCTGGACTCCCTGGCCCCCAGATCGTGGTACCTACAGTTATTAAGAATCACGATAAACTCCCCTTACCTAACCAGAAGTTCGTCCACAAGCTTCACGACAGTTTATTCCTAACTTCTGCTCCGACCATGATATTCTTCTTGGCGTCAGAATTCCGCAGCAACTACGGTGGTTCTCTTAGGTTGAAGGTAACAAGGAAGGGGGTCAAGAACGAGAGGTTTCTGAGTAAGTTGAGAGAGAGAAAGGAGAGAAAAGAGAGAAAAGCGCAAGGAAGAAGAAAAGGGAAAACACCCTCTGCTACGCACTTCCACTTCTTATAACATGGCTGACTATGCATGTCCTCTTAGCGTGCATGGCCATCAACTACAGAACAACAGAGTTAACTCACGTCCAATACCCATCAAGCACGCATAGCAAGGCAAAAACACTCAAACAGCAAGTTATAAATAAACAATTAATCAATCCACATAACACATTTAATCAATCAACATAATATACATCGAACATCCAGATTAGCAACCTATAATCTGGGTCGTTACACCTTGGCCCCCAACTATGGTACCAAAACTATAACTAAATAATAAACTCCCCTTACCTAACTAGGAGTTCTCCTGTTAAAACCTCACAGTGTTGTTCTGGAAATCCTTTAATACATGTGTTTTCATCCAAAAGCAAAGCTCTATATATCAAATCGAAGAAAATTTAATATGGATTTCCAAGGTAAGATCAATATTAACATTTGGGGTCAAATACCCACTCAAATCAAAAAAGGGCTAAAAGGGTGTTTTAGGAGTTCACATCAAAAGACATCATTTTGAAATTCCAATCACACCAATTTGATCAGGGTTCAACAAGGATCATAGAAATAACATCATTTTCATAAAAATGAGACTTTTACAACATCTCATTTTTAAAGAGTTTTTCAAAGGAAGTGTAAAACTCCCAACAACGGTATCCAAAACACAAGAGACACTAAGAGAAACTTAAACTAGCTAGGAGAAGACAAAGAAAACTAAGATTACCTCAAGGAAACCAAGAAAGAAGGATTGGGAGCTCCATTCTCTACCAAAACTTCGAGAAGAGTTTCAAAGATTCCGCTCCGATTAAAGGGTTCCTCTCAGTGAGGTGGTCTCATGGCAAGCAACGACAGCCTGTGGTGGTCACCGGTGGTCTTGGGTGGTGGAGGAGGGTGCTGGGAGGTGGGTTGGCTGTTGGGAGGAAGAAGGAGGCAAATTTTCATGTTTTGGAATGCTTCTGCACTATTTATCACCGCCTTCACTCACCCAAGCGAGCAAAAGTGCCTACAAAATTCGCCTGGGCAAGCTAACCAGATTCTAGAATTTCTGCTATAGTGAAAAATTAATTTCTCACTTTTCAGATGTTATTTTGACAATCTTCATGGTCAAAAGTTACATATATGGGTTAGAATCCTACCATTAAAATTTGAAGGCGATCCAACGGTTAACCAATCCAGAATAGTGATTTTACTGAAACAGGTTTTCAGGTCAAACTCAGAATCACTCAATTACAACGCAGCTCAAACAAACTCCACATACTTGACATTTACACCAAGTAATGGCACATGGATAATTCGCATAACATTTCAAATAATCCTAATTAATAAAGAAATCAAATAATACAAGGAATACATCACACATATATTTTAAGTTATCGAAATTCAGGGTGTTACACTAAGCACACAAGTGCTTCCACAGTTTTAGGTGATAAGAATTTGCAATACGGATGAAGCACCCTGTAACGACCCGCCTCGTCGCTACAATATCACTACTTTAAACGTGTAATTTTCAATTTTTAATGAAAACTCCATTAATTTGATTATGAAAATGAGAGTTAATTTTTGCGATACTACACTCACCAGACATCGCACAAATACGTAAATAAATAAATATACACATATATAAATTGAACCATTATGTCATTCACATGTCAAAACTTAGTTTAGTTTTTTACATGTATTTAATCCTGGAATTTACATGCCCAACAAAAAAGAATCAAGTAACCAACTAAGAAAGAGTTGATAACAAAACACGACTCCTTCCCAAAATGAATTCCAACGTTATCATGCTAGCTTGGCAGCTCCAACAAAAAAAGATTTCCCTCCAACATCACCAACTATTACTCATCTGCTCCCACGAACAAAGGGTGAGTGTATTATATAATATCAACAAATACCAACTGACAATGATTAGCAAGAAAATAATAACAATAATAACCACAATCATTCTCAATAATCAATCAGTTCAACATATGCTCAACAAACTAGTCATCAACTTTTTCCACAATTCAAATCAATTATGCTCAGAATGATGCATGCACCTGACTCAACTCTCAAATGCAATGTGGTACCATTCACTCTGGAAATAGCCTCTCACTTAGGAAAATGATTCAGTAGTTTGTCAGGGTTACCCTGTCGTGCACTGGTCATTCCCTCCCCATGGTGATCAGTCTGAGTCACAAGGGGATTCCAAACCGAGTGACATGCCCCCTAGTACTCGCATTTTTATCCTCATAAAAACCATAGGTACACATTGCCTTCATTCTATTTTCATGCAATTATGAAGTATGAACCATTGTCCCATCAATGCACTGGTCGTGGATAGAGACCAAAATTTTAAGCAAATTCTTTCCCTCTCCAGGGATGCTTAAAATTGATAGACTCATAGAGACCAAAATTTTAAGCAATTCATTTCCTTCTCCAAGGATGGTTAAAATCATAAACTCATCATCTTCCCTCCCAGGGATATCCAACAGGTCACTGCCCCATGTATATACACAACATATACCCATCACGATGACATCACCAACATCAACATCATCTCTCGTCTTTGTCATCATCTCATCTCAATGTTATCATCAGCATCAATATCATCTCAATCTCAATGTCATAAACAACATCAACATCATTTCATTGCAATGTTATCAACTAAATCAACATTATCTCATTTCAACATCATCAACAACATCAACATTATCTTATATCAACATCACAAGCAATCGCATTCTACATCTATACACATAACATATGTCTGAGATTCACATTCCTCAGATCTTTAGACAACACAAACTTCATTCATTCACAATCCATAATACCACGAGACTGATATTTTAGGAAAATTCTAAATTAAAGAGGAGGACTACAATATAGAAAACAAACTCTTATGCTCATTTAAGATTTAACAAAGAATTAAATATGAAAACATATTATAAAATTTTGGGCAGAGTCTCCTCTGTAATTAAGACTTTTCCCAAAAATCCAATCATTACAACAACAACACAGTTTTATCCATCAATAACAAATTCTTCGCATCCAATTAGTTAAAAACACAGTTTTTCTTGAAAACAAACACACAACAGGAACAAACATACATCAATAATAAATATATCGCATCCCATTAGTTTAAAACATAGTTTTTCTTGAAAACCAGCACACAACAGGGATAGGCATACATATCCATAATTGGGTTCCCTGACTCCCAACTATGGTATCAAAAACTGTAACCAAACAATAAACTCCCCTCACCTATCTATCTCCCTCTATTAGCTCCTAGTAGCGACATTTTGAGATCTCTCAAGTTCATGTGCTTTGCCCCAAATGCAGAGCTCTAAATACCAAATCGAAGATAATTTAGTATAGATTTCAAAGACAAGGTTAATATTAACATTCGGGGTCAAATACCCACTCAATTTTAAAAGGGGCTAAAATTGTGTTTTGGAAGTCCACATCAAAATGACATCATTTTGAAATTTCGATCACACCAATGCGACCAGGCTCAACGAAGGTCACAAAAATGACATCAATATTATAAAAAGGTAACTTTTACAATGTCTCATTTTTACAGGTTTTTCAAAGGAAGTGTAAAAGCATCCAATAATGGTACCCAAGTTACAAAAGATACTAAGCAAGGTTCAAACTAGCTAGGAGAAGGCATAGAAAACATGATTACCTCGAAGAAACAGTGAAGGGAGGATTGGAGGCTCCATTCTCTACCAAATCCTCGAGTGGAGTTTTGAAGATTCGGATCGGATTAAAGTGTTCCTCTTTGTGTGTGGTCCGACGGCAAGGGACGACGGCTCGTGGCGGTAACCGGTGGCCGTGGGTGGTGTAGAAAGAGGGTGAGGGGTTGGGTGGCTGTTTTGAAGAAAAAGGAACCAAAAATTTTATGATTTCACCCTGCTGCATGAATTTGTAGCCGCTTTTACTCGCCCAAGTGAATTTTTGCTCGCCTGAGTGAGCTGACCCAATTTATGAAATTTTCACTGCTTCTCTGAAAAGTTAATATCTCATGCTTTAGATGTTATTTTACCAAAATATGAAGGTGATCCAACGGTCAGAATTTACATATGTGGGTTAGGAGCCTACCCTTAAAATATGAAGGTGATCCAACAGTTAACCAATCCATAATTGTGATTTTATCAAAGCAGGTTTTTGGGTCAAACTCAAAATCACACAATTTTAGTGCAGATCAATCAAATTCCACATAACCTCATATCCATACCAAGCAGTTGAACAAGGATAATCCACACAATATTTCAACTAATCTAAATTAATAAATTAATTAAATAATAGAAGAAATACATCAAACATGTATTTTTAATTGTCAAAATTTAAGGGTGTTACACACTCATCCTGCAATACTAAAGGCAGATTTAGATGGCACAGTGGAGGCATACATAGCCAAGATTCTCCTTCACAATTAAATTCAAAATATGTAAAGTCATATACAAGAGATTGGTGAAACGACCGCTTCCACTTCTCTTTTTATTTCGTATTTATTTTATTTGCTACGGATTTTTTTTTTTTTAAAAACAAAACCTTGAAGAATGAAAGTTCAAACGATTCTTGGTTGTCTTTAAAAACAATTTTAGAAATGAAGGTTCAAATGAAAATTCCGTTGTAAAAAAACGAGTTTAAAAAAAAAATTATAAGAGTTGACGCGTTGTTTAAATCACGTAGTCCATAAAGTTCACACATACCATATAGTCTATTCATTATTACATATCCAGAGTCCCATATATAAACAGTCCATAGTACATCACAAAGCATAGATCGTCAAAAGCAGACAAACATCACACAATCTTCCTCCTATCTTCTCGTACGGCATCAATATCACTGCTTTTCTGCTCGCCCAAACAATTTGGGGTCATCACAGGTGTCAACCACCAGACACAAAATAGGGTCAGTTATGATAAACAAAATTTAAATATCAACAGACCAAACAATAAATATACGTAACAATCATACAGAATATAAACAAGTCATTTTCACACACATATTGTCATGAAATGCATGTTTATCTGATTATATGATGCATGACTGAGATCTCAGGTTAAACTTCTCAATAATTGTGGCCACTGTCAGATAACCCCACCCTCACCTTAGTGGAACGAACTTATCCATCCCGTCAGGATAGCCCAGTGGCGCGTAGGATTATCACTCCCATCCATGTGATCATCATGGAGGTGTGGTCCTCACTGTCTCAACTACCCCCTAGTTAAAACACGTATGGACTCAGTTTAGTTATCTGACACACCTCTTCATGAGGTTCGTCTCATCATCTGCGGATTATCCCCCGCTCGGGTATATGCTCATGAAATGACATGAATAGTTTATTTTTATCACCTCGTTGATTTCTTTTTCTCATCACTTTCATCTCGTCACTTTTCTCATCACTTTCATCTCGTCATTTTCATCTATAATATATGTTTTGTATATTTTATCTTTCCTACTCATAAAATCTTTTCCAAGTCACATGAAATAAACAGTATTAAATGAATATGCTGTTTTACTTAGACTCAACATATATTACAGCCACGTCAAACATATAATACAGCTTATATCCACAAGTGTTGTATAATAATTTAATTACAGCAACAGCATCCATACAGCATCAATTAATTACGTCAAACAGCTTACAGCTTTATCAACAGCATACAGATTTATTTTACAACGTCAACAGCATACAGCTTTATTTTAAGGTATCAAAGGAAATTTACTTATAACAATATTTAATTACAGAATTTCTCACATACAAATAAATTAACCTACAGTAGTTTTTTTAATTTTAAAATACAGACAAGGAATAAAATATACAGCAGTCACCTATCTAAAACATTCATTAAACATAGCTTTAATCCTAGAAATTTTAGAGGTTAAACTAATTGTGACAACAACAAAAAGATTATCAAGCAACATCAACTTAGTTCATTTAAAATATGTTAACAACATAAGAAATAATTAAAGATTATGTCAAGATAACTAGCTTAAGGAACCTAATATATTTTATCCATGATTCATGAAATATTACAAGTAGTCAAAATAATTAATCAAAAGAATATGTAAACAACAAAGTTCATAATTTAAACGAATTTATAAACAATAAAATGCCTAGTTAAACGAATAGGTGGTATTTAAGGAACCATCACCAAATAAACTTATTCAAAAATCATCTAGTTTTCAAAACATAAATCTAAACTATTAAACTTTAAATAGAGAGTTTAAATTAAATTTAGTTTAAACTTAGTCTTTCCATTTCTCTTTAATTTATCAACTTAAGGCTTTATTAAACTAGATAGTGATTTTGCATAGAGTTTAATATTTAAACTTTGATTCATCAAAACTTCCCTATACCTTAATTGTTTTCTAAAACTTGAACAAGCTTGCCTCCTTGCTCCCTTCTTCACGTGGACTCCCTTGGCTTTTGGAAGATTTTGTCTTATGAAAGTGATAGTATAAGGTGGATACGGTTGTGGCTTGGTGTTGGAATTTAATTAAGCTAAAAACAAAAGCAATTGGAGTGATATGGAAAGCTTGCACGGTTGTTTCCTTTGGCTGACCCAAACTTCACTTTCTTCATTTCCTTTTATAGCATGGTCCAATTATTGCTTTATTCTTATTGGTTGATAGCTTGAATCCTTTGGTCCACACATCCTTGCCTTCTCCAAATGATTTGCACGGTCATGTGGCTTTTTTTTTTTTTTTGAAGAGTTCAATTTGATTTTTTCTTCCAAACATTTATGAGGGAATCTTATCCTTATCTTGCATTTATGGCTTATTCCCTTTGTCTCCAATGATTTTTCTAGCTTTCCACTTACTTGCTTTTGATTGGCTACTCCTTTTCTTCATTTGAATTGGCCCCCCCTTCCATTCTTAGCTCAAATTCACGTGCATATCTAAGATACAAGGGCTGCCATGGTTTTTTTCTTCCTCTTGGCCGTAGCTAGCCTCCTTGGTTCCAATAATATTTGATTTTTGCTTTGTATGTGTATATCTTGTATTCTAGTGATTTTTCTTTGCACATGGCTTCATTTAATTAATTCTTATCCTTTCTTGACCAATCTTGACTCTTGACTACAATATTTTTCTTTAGATTCTTGAAATAGAAAAATCCTATTTTCTTATTGATTCATTTTATAAACTTACTAACTATCTTAATAATTAAATCTTTTTAGCCCATAATTACAAGAAAACTCCCAAAATTATTTTTATTATTCACCTAAAATTTTCTAGTAATTAGAATAGCTTAAATTGAATTTTATTTCACAATATGTATTAAATTCTAAAAATCTTACTAGATGGTGAATTTTAATTTTCTAATCGTCCTAAAATATTACTTTAAATCCATATGTAATAAGTAAAAATATTAGGGTGTTACAATTGGCGATTCCATTTTTAGAATTTATGCTATAGTGAAATATGTAAAGTCATCTCCTTCAAGGCAACACAAATTCAAGACATGTGTTGAAGACTGTAAGATTGAATACAAAGGGGGTGTTGTTTTGGATGTTGAAACAAGGTAAAATTCCACCTATGATACTGTGAATGTCGCATTGAGTCTTGAAAAGGCATTTGTTAAGTTTCATATTAGAGAATCTAAGTACCGTGAACATCTTGGAAGGGGGAAGGGGGTGCCTACTCCATTTGATTGGCAAGAAGCGCATAAAATCTTAAATTTTTTGAGGTATCCATGTTGCACATATCGGGTTCCTCTTGTGTTACTAGTAATATATATATATATATATATATATATATATATATATATATATAAGTCTTTGGAATTGTGTTAAGGATAAAAAAAAAGTATGAATCTACAAACGAAAACTCAAGCACAAAGGCAATGGCCAAAAGGATGAACAAGAAATATGACAAGTGTTGGGGAAGTCCTGACAGCTTGAACATGTTGTTAGTTGCTTTCGTGTTGGACCTTACAAACAAAATTGAGTATCCAACTTGGTTCATCAAACATATTTTTGGTCCATCTAAGACAAAAGACTTGCTAAAAAAAATTAAATGATTGTGCGCAAGCCATTTTTGAAGAGTTTAGGGGTGGGGTGGGGAGGGTTCCCAAGGTGACTCTCAACCAACCGAATCTGTTGGACACAGTATTGATCGTGATTTTTTATATGTCGAGTTTTTTTGATCCATTTTTAGAATTAAATTCAAAATATGTAAAGTCATCTCCAATCTCTTTGCATATTTCACAATTAAATTCACAACAAAGCACACGACTTTGGTCTCTATTTAAAACTAACCCATTCCAAGACCTTAGCCTTATCTTCAAATGTTTATTCCCTGGATCAATGATGAAGTGTTGTCTACTGTTACACCCAAAACACAAGTCAATTCCCAATTAGTCTAGGATTCTACAAGCTTCTTAGCAATAATCTCTCCCGAATGACCCTTGACATGGAAGAAATTAATAATTTTCTTATGCAAGGTCCATTGTTGTCTATAAAATGACCAGTTATACACATGTAGCTCATGTTTTGGAAAGAAGTCCAAAAATCGATTTTGAGACCCATGCTTCGGCAATGTTGAGAAACAAACTTCTTCAAATTAACCCTTTCAGTTTCCCACCCCATGAAAGAATCTTGTGTATGTGTATGGCGTTAGATAGGACTAAATTTTGGTTGCATTACGCTCATACATTTACAGAAGGTTTTATGCTCTATAAACCTAAAGGGAAGCTATATGGCCATAGTCATTTGTGCAAACGCTTTTTGACATTTCTCCTAGTCAAAGTGGTCCTTTTAAGGGAAATAAGCTTTTGTTGTTAAGGAGGAAGTAGATTTCATCTTCTTGTTCACTTTGTTATCTAGATTAACCTTGCAATTCTTCTTCAGATATGTAATCAAAGAACTAGTTGCGTAATTGGAATTGAGTGAGTGATGACAATAGTTGCATATAACCTTATTATCTGAAGTAGGTTCTCACGTGTAGTGATTCCAAACATCATATTTGTTTTTACACCCTCCACAGTGACTGCAAGGTTTTTACCCAAAAGCAATATTCGAGACAATAGTATGCTTTACTACCATAAAGTCCAAAATTTGAGACAATATATTTAGTAAAGAAAATAGTAGCATCAATAAATGTTGTCTGTCTTGAAGTACTGAAAGTAAAAATTACTTCAATCTTCATCCATAATAACATGGGTTGAGTTTGCAGATCGTGGGGAGATCACTTCTGGAAAAAAACAAAAGCAAGATCATAATCAAATAAGAAATAATATGCTATTAAATATATCTTTTTATCTCACCTTGCTGAATTTTGTCAATCTCTTCAAGATCCTCTCTTAATGGCAATGGATTAGGTGATCCTTTAAGCCAATCTTCTAAGCACACAAGTGCTTCCACTATTGTAGGTACTTGACTTAGCACCACAAATTTATGGCTTTGAGAGTCACCTTGGGAACCCTTCCATGCCCTACCCCTAAACTCTTCAAAAATGACCTGCAAACAATCATTTAATTTATTTAGCAAGTCATGTGGGCAGGCTTAAGCTATTTCCTGACGAATGGTACCACATTGCATTTGAGAGTTGAGTCAGGTGCATGCATCATTTTGAGCATAATTGATTTGAATTGTGGAAAAAGTTGATGATTAGTTGGTTGAGTGTGTGTTGAACTGATTGATTACTGAGAATGATTGTGGTTATTATTATTGTTTTCTTGATAATCATTGTTGTCTGGTGTTTATTGAGCTTGTATAATAAACTCACCCTTGCAATTTTGTACTATGTGATTGGTACCTGTGATGATCGCCAACCTTCATTTGTGGGAGCAGATGAGCAGCATTAGGTGATGTTGGAGGGAAATCCTTTTATTGGAGCCGCCAAGATGACCTGATAACGTTGAAATTTATTTTGGGAGAGAGTTGTATTTTTTTATCAACTCTTTCTTAGTTGGTTCCTTGTTTCTCTTTGATCGGGCATGTAATCTCAAACTTAGATATCTGTAAAAACTGAATTATGTCTAACATGTTAATGATATGTAATGGGTTAATATGTATACACACACACACACACACACACACACATACACACACACACACATATATATATATATATATGTGTGTCGTAATCAAATTAATGGAGTTTTCATTTAACATTTTAAAATTACATGTTTACAATTGTAATATTGTAACGACGAGGCGGGTCGTAATCAAACGGAATTATGTGTGTCCTTGTTGCATGTTGGTTTTCATGAAAAACTATGTTTTAAACTAATGGGATACGATATATTTGTTATTGATAAATGAAATTGTGAATGATGTTATTGTAACGATTAGATTTTTTGGGAAAAGTCTAAATTACAAAGACTATGCCCAAAAATTTATAATTTGTTATCTTATTTACTACTTTATTAAATTTTAAATGGGCATGAGTTTGCTTTATATATTATAGTTCTCCTATTTAATTTAGAATATTTCCTAAAATATCAGTCTCGTGGTATTATGGATTGTTAATGTATGAGATTTTTATTGTCTGAGGACCTAGGGAATGTGAATCCCAGACATACGTTATGTGTATATATGTGAAATGTGATTGCTTGGGATATTGTTAATATTGGAATGAGATTATGTTGATGATTATATTAATATGAAATAATGTTGATATTGATGATGACATTGAGATGAGATGATGTTGATGTTGATTATGACATTGAGATGAGATGATGTTGATGTTAATGATGACAATGATGAGAGATAATGTTGATGTTGACGATGTCTTTGTGATGGATGTATGTTGTGTATATACATGGGGAGTGCAGTGACCTATTGGATATCCCTGGAGAGGGAAAACGATTGGTTTTTAAGCATCCATGGAGAGGGAAAGAGATTGCTTAGAATTTTTAGTTAGATAAAGGGGGAGCTTGAAGAGAATCAAGATGTATGCTGAGGCTTTTTTTTCTTGGATAAGTTTTAGCTTTTACATGTCATTCAATTGAAGGCATTTGTAATCTTTGGATGTATGAGAGTATTCATCCAATGATCCATTGCATTGCATAAACATCATTCATTGGCTTGCATTCATGGTTTTATAAAAGCACATGTCTTGTGAAAAAGCTCAAAGTATTCATGATTGCATAAAAGTCAAAGTGCTCATGGTTTAAGTTTTTGGAAAAATCAATTTTGCACTGCCTTAATCGATTACCACAATTTGGTAATATATTACTTGAGCCATGAAGAGCAAAATAATATATTACTAACATTAAGTAATCGATTACACTGTGTAAACACAGAACAAGTCCTGACTGTGTTTATCGATTACCATTTATCCATAATCAATTACTAAGCACGTTTTTGAAAAAGAGAATCCCAATAGTAATCGATTACATGACAGATTAATCAATTACTTTGTTCATGTATCTTTTCCAGAAAGCTCAAGAACATTTTAATCAATTAAATTAGTAATTAATCGATTACTTAAGTATAAATAATTGATTACTTGGACGAATTAATCGATTACATTCAGTTGAAACAATTTTCTATAAAAAAAAACTGTTGGGGGTCTTTTGATTTGAACAAAACTAAAAACTTCAAAATTTTTCATTGCTCTCAAAAGTCTTCTGAATCTAGAAAAGATACACTGAGTCTCAAAGCTCTTGTTCCAAAAATCAAGATCTTCATGCATCATTGATAGAATTCTTTTTTGACAGGATTTTAAAGTAGTTTCTTGGAGAACTTGGTTAGAAGCTTGCTTTTTTTCAACCTGATTCCAATTTGGTAAACACATGCATTTTCATTCTTTGGATCATAAGGTTGTATCTCTCCTCTAAACTTTTGTTGTAATTCATTTTTACATTTCAGCTTGTAAGTGGCTATTTCAAAAGGGTTCTTTAAAGTTTTTCTAGAGTAGGGTTCTCTAGAGGGAATAGTAGAGAAGGGTTCTCTATGTCTTGATCATTAGAAGTCTAAAGGGTTTTTAGATTTCAGTTCTTTATCTAGGGTTGATAAAGGGTGATCTTTTGTAAGCTTGTAAAGATCAGATTTTGTTATAATGGAACTCTAGCCAAGGTTTGGTTAGAAGAAACTGGATGTAGCTTCTCTTGTTGAGGGGTGAACCAATATAGATATGTGTGTTGATTACTTTCTCTTGATCTCATATTTCTATCATTGATTGCTAATCTTTTAGACAATCTTTATCAAAAGGAAAACATTTTCTACTTTTGCTTTCTGTGTAGGGTTATTCTTGGTTGACTGAAAGCTTTTTTAAAGTGTGTCCTTGTGATACGATCCTAAATCCACTGCTTGTTTTAAAGAAATTTTTAAAGACCCTATTTTAACCAATTCACGCCCCCCCCCCTCCCCGGGTCTTGGTTAATTATGTGTGTTCATATTGCTTTCAATTGGTATCAAGAGCAGGTTCTTGAGTGTTATTCATGATCATTATCTTTTTTAAAAGAAAATGAATACCACAAAAATTAGCTTCAAGGAGGGTGCCTCCCTTAATCGTCCTCCGATGTTTGAAGGAGAGCATTTCAGTTTTTGAAAAAACAGAATGCAGATTTTCATTCAATCAAATGACCCCAATGATTGGAATGTAATAGAAAAATGTCCCTTTTTAATTCCCATTAAAACTATTGGTAATGATATAATTCCCAAAGAGTGGGATGAGATGAAAGATGCAGAGAAAAGAGTTGTTCAATATGATTTTAAAGCTAAGAACATGATTACTTTTACACTTTCTTCTGATGAATTATTTAGAACTGTTAGGTGTAAAAGCGCAAAGGAGATGTGGGTGATGTTGGAAGTTACTCATGAAGGGACTGATGAAGTTAGAAGATCAAGGAAGCATGCCTTGATTCATGAGTATGAAATGTTCAAGATGAACACCACAGAAAGCATATCTCAGCGCCAAACAAAATTCACTCACATTATAAATCTTGTTGGTCTTGGGAAGATATTTGATGCTAAAGAGTTAAACATCAAAATCATGAAGTGTCTTACAAGACCATGGCAACCAAAGGTGACAGCAATAAAATAATCAAAAGATCTTTCCAAGATGT
This sequence comes from Glycine latifolia, assembly GCA_013407115.1. Classification (NCBI taxonomy): domain Eukaryota; kingdom Viridiplantae; phylum Streptophyta; class Magnoliopsida; order Fabales; family Fabaceae; genus Glycine; species Glycine latifolia. The sequence goes on along the minus strand of CM023959.1, from coordinate 20,453,835 downwards.
CCATGGCTGCACTTTTTGGTAAGCTTCTTGAATATGAATTAGAAATGTCACAACTAACACATGCAGAAGATGCATATAAGAAACAAAAGAGCATAGCCTTGAAAGCTGCATCATCTAATGTGGCAAAAGAAGAAGGCTCAAGCGAAGATGAAAGTGATGAACACATGAACCTAATAGTTAAAAGATTCAGCAAGTTCATGAAGAAGAACAAGAATAGGAAGTTGTCAAAGTTCAACAAAAGAAATGACAACAACAACAACACAAACTTCACTTGCTTCAAATATGGTAAGCAAGTCCATATTAAATCTAAATGTCCTATATTCTTAAATAAGCAATTAGGTGAAAAGAAGGCAAACAAGAAGGAAATCCAAAGAAAGCCTACATAGCATGGGAAGACAATGACTCAACAACTTCTGAATCATGAAGTGAGAATGCAGAAGCTAATGTTTGCTTCACTTCAACAATTAGTGAAGAAGAAAAATTCTCAAGTGTTGAATCAGAGGTAAATCCTAAATTCGATCAAATTGTTGATGTTTTCCATGATATGCATGAAGAGGCTCAAAAACTTGGCAAATCCAACAATAGGCTGAAAGGTAATCTTAGATGGCATGTCACCAAACTTGTAGAAATGCAAACTGAAATTTGTAACTTGAAAGAAGAAAATTAAAAACATGTTTCAAGCTACAAATCTAATGGGTATGTATGCGCCTCTTCTTCATCAAATGTAGATAAATGCAAAGCTTTACAAAAGGAGTTTGATGATTGCAAAAGGAGTCAAGGTGAAAAATACATGTTATTGCTTTCAGAAAATGCTTACTTAGTAAATCTTTTGAAAAGACTCTATAGAGGAAAGACAGTTTAAATCAAATGCTAAGTGTACAAAAGTATGCAGGAGATACTTCTATTTTGGGTTACAAACATGGAGCAAAACCTTTTGGAAAAACAAAGTTTGTACCACCAAAACAGAAGAATCAAAAAGGCTTTTAAAAAACAAAGTATAATCAAATGACTCATTTTGAAAGAGCATCAAAATCTATAACTTGCAATTACTGCATGAAGTAAGGTCATACATCTCATAGGTGCTATGCTAGAAGATTCTATGCGCCTAATGGAGATTACATTTGGGTTCCAAAGAAAAAGAGAAAAACAACTAACCCCTATGGACCCAACCTAAATTGGGTACCTTTCTTTGTCACTTAATTTGATTGTTGTAGGTATGTCTTAGAGCAAAATCATCATTATGGTACCTTGACAGCTGATGCTCTAGACACATGAAACATTAATCGATTACCTTTGTTCATGTATCTTTTCTAGAAAGCTCAAGAACATTTTAATCGATTAAATTAGTAATTAATCGATTACTTAAGTATAAATAATCAATTACTTGGAAAAAATTAATAGATTACATTTAGTTGAAACAATTTTCTATAAAAAAACTGTTGGGTCTTTTGATTTGAACAAAACTAAAAACTTCAAAATTTTTCATTGCTCTCAAAAGCCTTCTGATTTTGGAAAAGATACACTGAGTCTCAAAGCTCTTGTTCCAAAAATCAAGATCTTCATGCATCATTGATAGAATTCTTTTTGGACAAGATTTTAAATTAGTTTCTTGAAGAGCTTGGTCAGAAGCTTGCTTTATTTCAACCTGATTCCAATTTGGTAAACACATGCATTTTCATTCTTTTGATCATAAGGTTGTATCTCTCCTCTAAAGTTTTGTTGTAATTCATTTTTACATTTCAGCTTGTAAGTGGTTATTTCAAAAGGGTTCTTTAAAGCTTTTCTAGAGTAGGGTTCTCTAGAGGGAAGAGGAGAGAAGGGTCCTCTATGTCTTGATCATTAGAAGTCTAAAGGGTTTTTAGATTTCAGTTCTTTATCTAGGGTTGATAAAGGGTGATCTTTTGTAAGCTTGTAAAGAATAGATTTCATTATAATGGAACTCTAACCAAGGTTTGGTTAGAAGAAACTGGATGTAGCTTCTCTTGTTGAGGGGTGAACCAGTATAGATCTGTGTGTTGATTACTTTCTCTTGATCTCATCTTTCTGTCATTGATTGCTAATCTTTTGGATAATCTTTATCAATAGGAAAACATGTTTTGCTATTGCTTTCTGTGAAGGGTTATTCTTGGTTGACTAAAAGTTTTTTTAAAGAGTATCCTCGTGATAAGATCCTAAATCTGTTGCTTATTTTAAAAAAATTTAAAGACCCTGTTTTAACCAATTCACCCCCCCCCCCTCTTGGTAAATTATGTGTGTTCATATTGTTTTCATTTTTAACTATCCATGATCAGTGCATTAATGGTGCCCATGTTTCATACTTCATAATTGCATGGAAATAGTATAAATGGTAGCAATAAGTACCTGTGATTTTTCATGAGGATAAAAATGTGGGTACTTGGGGGCATATCACTTGGTTTGGAACTCCCTTATGACTCAGCCTTATCACCATGGGGGGGAGTTTCCTGTGCACGACAGGGTGACCTCGGCAAGCTACTGCATCGTTTTCCTAAGTGATAGTGTCATGTGGGCACGCTTAGGCTATTTCCTACTGAATGGTACCACATTGCATTTGAGAGTTGAGTCAGGTTCATGCATCATTCTGAGCATAATTGATTTGAATTGTGGAAAAAGTTGATGACTAGTTCTTGAGTGTATGTTAAACTGATTGATTACTGAGAATGATTGTGGTTATTATTATTGTTTTCTTGCTACTCATTGCCATCTGGTGTTTGTTGATCTTATATAATAAACTCACCCTTGCATTATGTACCGTGTGGTCAATACCTGTGATGATCACGAACTTTTGCTCGTGGGAGCAGATGAGCAATAGTAGGTGATGTTGGAGGGAGATTCTATTATTGGAGCCTCCAAGCCGACATGATAACTTTGGAATTTATTTTGGGAGAGTTATGTTTTGTTATCAATTCTTTCTTAGTTGATTCCTTGATTCTCTTTGATTAGCATGTAAATCCCAAGCTTAGATTTATGTAAAAACTAAATTATGTTCTAACATGTGAATGATATATAATGATTTAAAATATACATACATATGTATTTATTTACGTATTTGTGTGTTGTTTAATGAGTGTATTATCGAGAAAGATTTACCCTCATTTTCATAATCAAATTAATGAAATTTTCATTTAAAATTGAAATTATACATTTAGAGTTGTGATATTGTAGCAACTAGGTGGGTCGTTAGATTAGTGGTATAAGAGCATGTCAAACGTTTTCGACCAATGAGTTGTGAGACTGATGTGTTTCTTTGTGCATTTTGTGTTTACTATGTTGAATGTTTGATGTTTGAGTATTTGACTGTTTTGTAGTTGCTTGGGTTGTTTGTGTTTGAGACTTACGCACATTGTTGTTATACATGGGTTATGGAGATTTGTTGGTGCTGTCATAATACGTTTGTATTCCTGATGTCTGTTATACCATGAGTTCCAATGCCTTGTCATGAGCTATCAGACTGACCATCTTGATAATTTGTGAAGTGCAATAGGACACTATGGCAAGCAGTCAGGAATACAAAAGGTTAGAGAATGAATGTTAATGTCTCAAGAGAGAACTATTGTAGAGGAGTGATTTCTCGAGTCATCAACTCTCAAGAGTAATTAAGTAAGGACTTGAGATAGGTATAAAATTGTCTTATTCCTTTTATTGTGTGTATTCCTTCCATGTTCTCATTTCCTAGGGTGTGCAGGGAGTGATGGCTGGACGAAATGATCATGTAATAGTTGATGCTCTCAAAGCCTTAGCCTAGGTTATGGGGAATCAAAATAGAAAAGAAACTTAAGCTTTCTATGTATTCTTTGAGTGATGATCTTGTGGTAGAGACCCCAACTAGTGGTTCAATTTTAACTTCTGATGTGTGTTTCAATTGTTCTGTAGAGATTTCTGGTAGAAAATTCTTGATTGATCTGATTTTTTTGCCGCTTATCCAAATTGATGTTATTCTGGGATGGACTGGTTATCCTCCAACCATGTCTTGTTAAATTGTGATGTTTGGTGATTCTGAAGTGAGTAAGGATAGGATGTTTATCTCTGCCAACCAAATTGTGACATCTTTGAAAGAAGATGCTCAAGTGTACATGATCTTGTCTAACCTGGAAGTAGAGACCAAGGTTTTTATAGGTGACCTCCCTATTGTTAAAGAGTTTCTAGAAGTGTTTCCTAAGGATATATCCGGTTTACCAACTGAGAGAGAGATAGAGTTTTCTATAGATTTGGTACCTAGTGCCGAATCCATATCTCTAGCCCCTTATAGGATGTCTCCTTTAGAGTTAGTCGTGCTTAAGAAACTATTAGAAGAGTTGTTGGATAAGTAGTTTGTGAGACTCAGTGTGTCTCCATGGGGAGTGCTTGTGTTGTTAGTGAAGCAAAAAGATGAAACCATGAGATTGTGTGTAGACTACCACCAGTTGAATAAAGTAATGATTAAGACCAAGTACCTTTTGCCTAGAATAGACGACCTTATGGACCAACTAGTAGGAGCTTGTGTGTTTAGCAAGATAGACCTTAGGTCAGGTTACCATTAGATCTGAGTAAAGACTGAGGATATTCCAAAGACTGCCTTTAGGACCCGATATGGTCACTACAAGTATCTAGTCATGCCCTTCGGTGTGACTTATTCCCCTGGTGTGTTTATGGATTACATGAATAAGATCTTTCACCCCTATCTCGATAATTTTGTGGAAGTATTCATAGATGATATTTTGGTATACTCTAAGACTAGAGAGGAGCACTTGAGGATTGTGCTACAAACCCTTAAGAATCGACAACTTTATGCTAAGTTGTCCAAGTGTGAGTTTTGGTTAGAGAAAGTTAGTTTCCTAAGACATGTGACATCCCAAGATGGTATAGTTGTAGATCCTTCTAAGATAGAAGTCATTCTTAAGTGGGAGAGTCCTAAGTTGGTGTTTAAGATTAGAGGTTTTCTGGGTTTAGCAGGATATTACCGGAGATTCAAAGAAGGTTTCTCCAAGTTAGCCTTGCCTTTGACCAAGCTAACTCGTAAGGGTCAAGCTTTTGTGTGGGATACCAATGTGACCATAGTTTCCAAACCCTTAAGGAAAAGCTGACAACCACGCCCGTGTTAGTTTTGCCTAACCTAAGAGAACCCTTCAAGGTGTATTGTGATGCATGAAAGATTGGTTTGGGAGGAGTGTTGATGTAGAATGGCCAGGTAGTGGCCTATGCTTTTAGACAACTCAAGACTCATAAGAGGAATTATCCTACCCATTATCTAAAATTAGTCACTGTAGTTTTTGCTCTTAAGATGTGGAGGCACTACCTATTTGGCTCCAAGTTTGAAGTGTTTAGTGATCATAGAAGCCTTAAGTATCTGTTTAGTCAAAAAGAACTGAACATGCATTAGAGGAGATGGTTAGAATTTCTTAAGGACTATGATTTTGAGCTTAGCTATCATCCCGGCAAATCCAATTTGGTGGCTAATGCTTTGAGTAAGAAGTCTCTACATGTATCTGCTCTGATGGTTAGGGAGTTGGATCTCTTAAAACAGTTTAGGGACCTTAGCCTTGCGTGTAAGGTTACCCCTAAAAATGTAAGACTGGGAGCTTTGAGAATTACTAGTGAGTTGCAAGGAGAGATTAGAGAGGACTAGAAGTCTGATCCTTTTTTGAGAACTCAATTAGAAGCCAAAGTGTTAGGGATAGTAGTTTCAATGTGGGATCGGATGGAGCTATGAGACTTCGAGATAGAATATGTGTCCCCAATGTACCTGATCTTAGGAAGATGATCTTCGAGGAAGGGCATAGGAGTAACTTGAGCATCCACCCTGGTGCTATCAAGATGTATTAGGATCTCAAGACAATGTTTTGGTTGCCAAATATGAAGAGAGAGGTTAGTGAGTTTGTGTATGCGTGTCTAGTCTATCATAAGGCTAAGATAAAACATCAAAGACCCTCAGTAAATTGCAACCCTTAAAGATACCCCAGTGGAAGTGGGATAGTATCTATATGGATTTTGTTGTAGGACTACCTAGAACCCCGAGAGGTTTAGATTCTATGTGGTTTATTGTTGACAAATTAACCAAATCTACAATATCAGATTTTACTTAGATAAATTGACCTCCTTGTATATTAGTGAGATTGTTAGATTACATGGTGTCATCTGGTATAGTATCTGATAGAGATCCTAGATTCACCTCTAGGTTTTGGGAGAGTCAAAACAAAGAGTTGGGAACCGAACTTAGGCTAAGTTCAGCCTATCACCCTCAAACTGATGGTCAGACTGAGTAAACCATTCAGTTGCTGGAGGACCTTTTGAGGGCGTGTGTATTAGAACAAAAGGGTAACTGGGAGAGTTTTCTATCGTTGATAAAGTTCACCTATAACAATAGTTTTCATTCTACCATTGGTATGGCTCCCTACAAAGCTCTGTTTGGTAAAAGGTGTAGGACACCCCTGTGTTGGCTAGAACCTGGAGAGAACCTCACCTTAGGACTTAAAGTGGTACAACAAACCACTAAGAAGGTCAAGTTGATCCAAGAGAGAATGAGGACTACTCAGAGTAGGCAGAAGAGTTATGAAGATAAAAGGAGGAAAGACCTAGAATTCAAGGTTGGTAATCATGTATTCTTGAGAGTCCCTCAGTGGATTGGGATTGGTCGAGCCTTGAAATCCCAAAAACTCATATCTCGTTTTATTGGTCCCTTCCAAATTCTCAAACGAGTCGGCCATGTAGTATATCAAATTGCATTACCCATTTCCCTTTCTAACCTCCACAATGTCTTTCATGTGTCTCAACTCCATAAATATATCCATGATCATTCTCATGTGGTCGAATTAGATGATGATCAAGTAAGGAAAACTTGACATATGAAACGTTGTCTTTGATGATCGAGGATAGGCGAACAAAGCACTTAAGAGGGAAAGAGATTTCATTGGTCAAGGTGATCTAGCTAGAGATTCAAATGCGAGAAGCCTATCCACCCTTATTTGGGTCAGGTAAAATTTTAGGGACAAATTTTCAAAAAGAGTGGGAGAGTTGTAACACCCTCTAATTTCGATAACTAAAAATATATGTTTGTATGTATTTCTTATGTTATTTTATTATTTAATTAGTTTAGATTAGTTGAAGTGTTGTATAAATTATCCTTGTACAACTATTTGGTGTGGATGTTAGGTTATGTGTGAAATGTGTGATTTCAAGTTTTTCCCAAAACCTGTTTTGGCAAAACAATAATCTTGAACTCGTTAACCATTGGATCACCTTCCAATTTGGACTGAAAGTTCACAATACGCCTATGCACGTTTTGACCGTTTGGATCTGCAAAATAAATACTTTTGATATCCCGCTTAGCGCGACCAGTGCGCAAAGCGCAAGTCCACACAAAGAGAAAATTGTGTTAAGCGAGACAAGCTCGCTAAACGAGATGTGCAGTCTATAAATACGTCCATCATCATCGAAAAATGCATTTTTCACCCCTTTGTCTCTCTCTCTTGGAACCCTCATCCAAATACCTAACCTTTCTCTTCCACCACCAACGACCATCGATGACCGCGACGAGCCATCTTTGCTTGTCGTCGGATCACCGAACAGAGAGGAACACTTTAATCGGAGCAAAATCTTCAAAACTCAACATGAGGACTCAATAGAGAACAGAGCCTCCAATCCTCCTTTCGTTGTTTCTTTGAGGTATTATTGTTTTCTATACCTTCTCCTAGTTAATTTGAACCTCTCTTAATATCTTTTGGAACTTGAGTACCGTTATTGGATGTTTTTACACTTCATTTGAAAAACCTTTGAAAATGAGACATTGTAAAAGTTACCTTTTTATAATATTGACGCCATTTTAGTGACCTTCATAGAAACCCGGTCACATTGGTGTGATCGGAATTTTAAAATGGCGTCTTTTTTATGTGGACTCCAAAAACATCATTTTAGCCCCTTTTAAATTTGAAGGGATATTTGACCCCCGAATGTTAATATTAACCTTGTCTTCAAAATCTATACTGAATTATCTTTGATTTGATATATAGAGCTCTGTGGTTGGACCAAAGGACGTGAACCTGAGATATCTCAAAACGATGTTATAAGGAGCTAACAGAAAAATATAGATAGGTGAAAGGAGTTTATTATTTATTTATAGCTTTTGATACCACAGTTGGGGCTCAGGGAACCCAATTATGGGGATGTATGTTTGTCCCTGTTGCGTGCTGGTGTTCAAAAAAAATTGTGTTTTAAACTAATGGGATGCGATATATTTGTTATTGATGAATGAAATTATGAATGATGTTGTTGTTGTAATGATTAGATTTTTTGGAAAAAGTCTTAATTACATAGACTCTCCCCAAAATTTTATAATTTGTTATCTTATTTTTTATTTAATTTTAAATGGGCATGAGTTTATTTTCTATATTATAGTTCTCCTCTTTAATTTAGAATTTTTCCTAAAATATCAATCTTATAGTATTATAAATTGTTAATGTATGAGATTTGTGTTGTCTAAAGACCTGAGAAATGTGAATCCTAGACATGTGTTATATTTATATATGTGGAATGTGATTGCTTGTGATGTTGATAGTGTTGAAATGAGATTATGTTGATGATTATATAATATGAAATAATGTTGAAATTAATGTTGATATTGAGATGAGATGATGTTGATATTGATGATGACATTGAGATGAGATGATGTTGATGTTAATGATGTCATTGATGAGAGATGATGTTGATGATGTCTTTGTGATGGATGTATGTTGTGTATGTAGATAAGGATAAAAATGCGGGTACTTGGGGCATATCACTCGGTTTGGAACTCCCTTGCGACTTAGGTTGATCACCATGGGAGGGAGTTGCCTGTGCACGATAGGGTGACCTCAATGAGCTACTACATCGTTTTCCTAAGTGAGAGTGTCATGTGGGCACACGTAGGCTATTTTCTACCGAATGGTACCACATTGCATTTAAGAGTTGAGTCAGGTGCATGCATCATTCTAAGCATAATTGATTTGAATTGTGCAAAAAGTTGATGACTAGTTATTGAGTGTATGTTAAACTGATTGACTATTGAGAATGATTGTGGTTATTATTATTGTTTTCTTGCTAGTCATTGTCATCTGGTGTTTGTTGATCTTGTATAATAAACTCACACTTACATTTTTGTACTGTGTGGTTGATACCTGTAATGATCACGAACCTTTGTTCATGGAAGAAGATGAGCAACAGTAGGTGATGTTAGAGGGAGATTCTTTTGTTGGAGCCACCAAGCCGATGTGATAACATTGGAATTTATTTTGGGAGAGAGTTTATTTTGTTATCAATTCTTTCTTAATTGGTTCATTGATTCTCTTTGATCGGCATGTAAATTCCAGACTTTGATTTATGTAAAAACTAAATTATGTTCTGACATGTGAATGATATATAATGGTTTAAAATATGCATACATGTATTTATTTACATATTTGTGCGTTGTTTGATGAGTGCATTATCGAGAAAAATTTACCCTCATTTTCATAATCAAATTAATGGAGTTTTCATTTAAAATTGAAATTACACATTTAGAGTTGTGATATCGTAGCGACAAGGTGAGTCGTTACACAGGTGACCTCAAGAACTCACTTGAAAACATTGAATGTATGTAATCACAATGAGATTAAAGACATTAAGGTACATAAGTGAACCTTAAAAAAAAATGCAAGTCAAAAATCACAAATGCACGTTATTGCACAAGAAGAAGCCCCATGCACACAGGCAAAGATCTAAGAAGCACAAACATGGCAATGGAGTGGCATGTCAAGGAGTTCAACGCGTCTCTGACACAGACATGACTGCAACACGATGTCCAACAGGGCCTTGTTTTTTGGTGTTTTTTTTGGGCTAGACACGAATCAGACACGACCTCATGATAACAAAACAACACGCGGGACACAACCCAGCCATGGCCAAATATACGGCCCAACCATGGACACTATGTCTTCTTTGTTACAACTCACAACCTGAACCTCGTCGTCAACAACCTCACACCAGACCACGCCATTAGACTCACATCAAAAGGTCCAGATCATGGTTTATTTTTCACTTCCTTCCCTTTTTTTGTGCTATTAGGCCATTGGGGTTCTACTCAAGTGAGTTGGGGACTGGGGTTTTTGATAAATGTTCAAGTTTTTTTTTTTTGTGATGGGGAGAAAAGTTGTGTGGGTATAGCTATGGTTTGATGGCACATGCTCTGTTTCAAATTTACTTGCCCTTTCTTTCAATACACTGCTAGGAAACTGATTGTATGGTTTTTGACCATGATATAATACAATATTTGATTTGTTGACTATTTTCCAGAGTAATGTAAGGAATGGAGATATTGGAATTGTGAAAGTATACATTAGATTATAGTTTCGATTTTAGAGTATAGACAAGTCAAGTATGTCAATAAAACTAGTTTATACTTTATAAATTATACCCTTACCTGTATACCAATGTGTTACAATTATATATTGTAGTTACATACTTTTCAACATTTTGAATATCTTGTAGTTGGATATATTATACATTATTATTTCTTATTATATCTATTTGCTTTGGTTTTATTGTACAAATCAATGGTGATACTAATCAAGCTATAGAATAAGAGGATGAAACTAGACCTCTATAGAAATATGTTTCAAAAACAAGAAAAATGTCTGGAAGTGGAAATTATGAGATCAAGTGCAGCATTTGTGAACTTTCATTCAAGTTTCAGATCAAGTTTCAGATGAGTGATATATAGGTGTGTGTTGTGTACCCATATCCTATGTTTTAATTTTGCCATGTCCCCTTGTTCGTGTCATGTCCCATGTCCCGAGTCCCAAGTCCCAAGTCCCAAGTCCGTGCTTCTAAGGAAGACATAATCTTTCAAGACTTGTCAAGTTATTACAGTGTAATTTCCCCTTATATTACAAACAGTTATTGGTTTCGGGATATTGGGAGAAAACAATATAAAGAAAGATTTTCCTCTATTCTATGAGCTGTTTTCAAGTAATAAATCCTAAGATAATACCTAGTAAATGCCTACAACTGCTCAATCACCACTAGAGCAAAATGTTTAGAACTAGAATTAAAATAATATAAAGCAATAAATAAATAAATACATAGGAAATGGCCCATCAAGACAGTTGTTCCCTTAAGGGCAACATGAACAACTGACAATGGCATTGTTACAATAGAGATGTCTTCCAATGACTATTCATAAACAATTGCACCTAGACAAGGAAGTCCACCCAGAGAAAACTCGATAAGTATAATGATAATCAGTGTCACTAGCTCATTTTCTATATACATATAAATGATACATCTCCAACAAAACCAACCATATGCAGTACCTGTAATCTATGCTTCATCTTTTTAAGAAGTTCAAACTAGAAATGTCTGGTAAGTGTGCATTCAGTACTATGCCTAATATTGATCTGTAAATTAAGCAAGAAGCAGTTTTCAATTCAATGAAAATACTAAATATCAATGAGGATGGAAACAATAAAATTTTTCATCACAAAGACCTTGAAGATCATCGTTTCCCAAAACCAACAGCGACATTTCTCCTCCTGCGGTTTTCTATCTTTTCAGGGCTTGGGAGTCCAGTAATTCCCTCGTACTTTGTTTCTAGGGCCTGTAATAATTTTTACCAGAACGTTTATTAACATTCTCTCTCCAGAATTCAATTCCTGCATACTCAATGTAGACATGATAGATCTCCATTTTGTTCGACAGTGTGATAAATCGTCTTGAATGATTAGTTTGTGTCACTCTTTCTTACAGCAATATAAGTTTTGAGTAAACACCAATTTTTGTTCTCCAAAAATACAGGTATCATCTGTTTGATCCAATAATTGACCTCAGAATCAGATCCTAGTCTGCTCAGGTAACTGTTTATTTGAACAACGCTTTCCTTGGCATTTTCGGAGAGCATGCCATTCAGCCATACTTTTGTGTTTGCCATATTCAATTTGGTCCTTCTTGTCGATACAGTTTTTGATCATTAAAAATGAGGTGATTTTGGTCAACTTTGACAATTTTTGTTAATTATGGAATTTTTTTACTTCACTAAAACCAAAGGACCAAATAGAAACTAAAAGAAAAGATAAAGGAACAAATTGAAAAAAGATAAAAATAAAGGACTAAACTTAGCTAGAAGTTGAAAAATACACTTAACAAAAGTGCGAGAAATGTTAAAAATTTGCCTATGCAGCTGTGAGATGGCAATTTCAAAACTAACATCTTAGGGTTTATATATTATAAATATGTTGTCTTAATGAATTTCTCCATTTATTAAGGGAAACACAACAAAACATAATTTTTCCTTTTCATGTCATCTAGATTCTAGATGAATATGCTCCTTTGCATTTGTGTATGCACTAAGGAAATTGCAAACATGGAAATTAAGCAACACTGTTCTTCCAAGTTCCAAGTGCATTATTTATTCCTAATTTATGACAATAAACTTTTGTAACAAACAAGAATTTGCCACAATCCTTTTCGAAAAAAGATAAACCTAGTGCATGAGCCTCCCACCTAGTTGGGTCTAGGGAGGGTAGATGCATGCAGTCAAGTAGAAATCCTATTTCCAAGATTTGAACCTATGACATCCAGGTCACAAGGTAGTAGCCTAACAGCTTTGCCAAGGCTAACCCTCTACCATGAAGCTATTTCTAAAATTAAAAAATAAAAGGGTAAATAAACTTTGGGTCCCTATAAGATAGGGCGTTTTTTATTTTAGTCCATTAAAGTTTTTTGTTTTTGTTCAAGTCTTTTAAAGATTTAATCTTTTTGTTTTAGCCTCTATTGTCAAGTAATAGTGATAATTGATGGCATAACAGCGACTAAGGCAGATCATTAACTAGCTAAATCACAAAGGAGTTTGGCACCGCAGTCCGATGTCATCAATTATTTTAAACAGATGAAGATTTACAGAGTTTACTAAAAAATAATTACACGTGACTTCCATGTTAGACTCCTTGATGACATGACAAGCCAATGAATTGTCAACGTTACTTTTACGTTATCATTTAACAGTGTTATGACCAGAGACCAAAAGGTTATTGAAGCAAAAATAAAAAAAGGTAAAACAGTACCACAAGTAAGTGCGTGGAATAGAATAACTGTAAACCACATATCAACTCTGCCTAGCTAATTAATGTGATGAAATAAATATTTTCCTCGTGATGTATTTCTCAAGTCAAGGGAAGTACATAAGTGACAGAGTGACAAAACAGCAAGTGTTTTTTCTAACCTGTAACTGTCCACAAATACTATCAAGAACTTCTTCAGTCATTCTCTCAAAGAAAAGAATCCCCTGCATACACAACAATTTTATGTAAGCATATAGGCAATTACCAAGGTTATAGATTGACAGTAAAAACAAGAGTTTGTTACCAAGAGCTCGATACAAAGAGAGGTAGAAGTCGACCGAAACTTACCTAGGGAAAGGTAGTGAAACAAGACCTAATGGAGTGAGATATAGATTGGCGGACGGTATGTCTTAGAACGGAGTGGAGAAAAGTTATAAGCTTGGTGGAGGGTTAAACTCATTAGTAGTTCTCCCTTCTTCCTTTCACCCTTCTTTTATTTTATTTTAGCTTATTTTTTCTCTCTTTTGTTTTATTTTCGATTTATCATTGGGTTCATCTACCGCCGACCCCAATTAACTTGGGTTAAAGGTGATGTTGATGTTGATGTTGATATGGGCAATTACCATCAGATCGTGACATGAAATTAGTTTAAAAAGTTTGGCTATGAACAAACTTAGCCATACAATCAAGTGAACAAATTCATAGAAGAGAAGGGAGAGAAGGTTGATGAATAATGGGAAGCACTTAGTGTGGTTTTGTAATGTTGTAGGTTTTGATGATGTCAAAAAGCAAACGACAGAAAGGCGAAAGCAAAATACATGAAGAATCATGAACACGAACAAGTCAAGCAATTAGAAAATTCAAGACTTAGGTTAAATTGTTAAAAGGTTTTTCCAATAAGCATATTTGGCCATTTGATTAATTTAAATCAAGTCTTCAAGTTTCTTTTAAAAGTGTTAAAGTTGTTTTTCAAGTTCTGGAATCAATGTAATCGATTACCACATCATGCAATCAATTACCAGAAATTTGAAATTTGAAATCTGAAATTAGAAATTGCACCAAAAAGTGAGTTTTGAAGAGTTACATCTTTTGGGAATGACCCGAATCGGTTTACAAGAATTTTACCTATAAATATTCATCATTTTAACACAAAAAATGATGAGAAACTTTTGAAAAGATCTTGTTAACAATCATTCTCATTAAGTTCCTTATCAAAAACTTGGCCAAATATACTTATTATTGAGAAACCTTCTAGTGCTTCAATTTGTAACATTTTCTCTAAATCAGAGAGTGAATTCTTATATTCTTTGTCTAAACTTTTGAAAAGGGTAAGGCATCCCTTGTAAGAACAAGAGTGTGATATCTCTTGATTCTTGAGAGACTCAAACACAAAGGGTGAAGGATCCCAAGGTGTAAGAGTGTTTTGTTGTTGTAAAGAATTTGAAAGATAGTGAAACTCTCAAGCGGGTTGCTTGGAAATTTGACATAAGCACAAGAAATGACCGAACCAGTATAAATCGAATTTGCAATTCTCTCTTTCTTTATCTCTTTACTTTTATTATAAATTGACTGTGTTCATTTATATTGGTAGAGAGATTTTAATTGCTTGTTTTTTCTCTTTTTAATCAAGGTTTTTGATACATTATCATATATTATCATATAAAAAGTTAGAGTGTATTTACAAAGAAAAAGTTTATAAACTCGATTCCCCTCCTCCCCCCCCCCCCCCCTCTTTTCTTGAGTTCATTGAGATCACTTGGATAACACTTAGTGAACCCCAAATGTGTATTTACAATAACATTGTAGGCTCATAACAGGTTCAGTACCACTACTACAAGTGTCACATGTAGAGAGAGAACCCTTTTTTTTTTGTGAATGAGTATCACTGTACACCTTAGGTCTCATTTATACATGAAACTCTACAATATAGTTTAGAGCACATTTTTTAAGCTTTTTTGGGGAAAAAAGTGATTTAATTTTAAAAAATGTGAATTTTTTTAGAGATTTTTTCAAAACCTCTCATTATAGATTCCTAATTTTTTTTTATATTCTGATTTCCTTAAATGCTTACCCAAACATGTTAGCATATTTCAAATGTGATTCTTTTAAGGAAAAAATATTGAACAAACGCACTCTGAATAGTACATGTTGAACAAGACCTCTTGCTTCCTAGATTAAAAAAAGTTTTGATGAAGAAAAAGCTAACGACAAGAAAATTAGACAAGAGTCAGAGACTCGGGCATTTTATGTAACACTTAGCCATACAATCAAGAGAAGAAAAAGCTACAAAGAAACAATTCATAAATAAAGGAATCCATTTTTGAGCAAAGATTTCTCACAAGGAAACGACTCCCATTTGGGAGGAATCAATTCCCAACGGATATCAGCAAATTTTGAAATTAAGATTGGGAAAATCTTTTTCTGATTATCTTTTTATCAGAAGCTCACATCCTATGGGCCTGATAAAATCATTTCCGTTGTACAAGAAGGTCACCATCATCCTGGTTGTCCCAACGACCACCTCCATTAGAGGTAGGACCGCCAGCACCAGAAGCATTTCACACACTACTCACGCAACTAGCAAAAAATATACTCTCTCAAGTCTCAACCATCTCAAAGTATCATCCTTTATCTTTATTTATATAATTGACATGCTTAATTGTCTCTCTTTCAATCTACCATCTTTTATCTCTATCTCTAAATTGAATTTTAATAGTACTTTTTTAATAAAAAAATTGTCAATAGTTAAAAATAACCTTATAAAAAAGTTTAAAAATCTAAATATATAGAAATAAATGTTTATTTGTATTATGCACAGACTAAAATACTAGTTGCTATAGACCTATACTTATCCAAGTCAAAAAACATACTTGTAGATGGTCAAATTCATGCTGGAATATTCGTGCAGGAAGGTCGGACAAGTTGACTGAAAACCTTGTTCCATTGATATCACGTGCATCAATCTTCACAGATTCTGGTCGCTGAACCACAATGACAAGGAGACACATAATTAGGTAAAGGAGTAAATAATTATGAAACAAATGACAAGAGGGCGATGTTCCTGGAGCTACATACACAGAAGACATAACTTTTGGTATACTAAGACAGAATAATAAAGTTGAGCTCACAACATTGGTAAAAGAGAAAACCAAGCACTGTCCAACACATTTCCAATGTAACAATTCCTTAAAAGTGTGGTTCTGCTAAATATTTGTTTTTTGCAGAATACAGAGTTTCTTCTTTCTGCCTCCTACCTTAGTAGTTTCAAATGGCTAGGTAGTCAAACATTAAGATTCTACTTAGATGAAAATTAGGAAGAGGAGTAAAAACTACTAGTCATGGGATTGTAACACAGATGGTCACATCCTACAAAAACAAAATCCATAAATATGCATATAAATTTGTAATTATGCATAAAAAAAAGCATAAATAATAAAAAAGTATTAAAATATTGCAAACCCATGAAACCCAGACACAGTGGCTGACAGCGGTGTTGACAAAGCTTCAACACCAACACGCAACAAACACATTTTTGTAGTGTCCAAATTTTGTTTTCCAGCTTTGACATGGCCCATTTAGCTTGACACACACCAGACACACCTCTTTTTTTTTATCAAAAATTTGAAAAATCAGCTTAAAGATTAAATTATAACTAATCAAATTTCCTATTTAAAGTTAACCTATTTTGGCAAACCTTTCACATAAAAACCTTTTGGAATTATGTTACAAAATTAAGAATTCTTGGCATAAAACCCTTTCACATAAGAATTTTAGTAAACTCTAAATTACATTTATATGAATTTTTTGCAGAGATGAACACTTCTGCTCATGCTAAAGAACAAGATGACACCAAAACTCTATGGAATTATGTTACAAAATTAAGAATTCTTGGTAGTGGAAATTTTGAAATCAAACATAATATGTGTGAAGTAAATTTTAATGGGTCTTACACACTAGAGTAAAGGCACAGACACACATGTTAAAAAAGATAGGAATTGGAGTTGGAGTTTGTCAAAAGATAACTCCTTCAAGACTTGTAGAGTTTAAAAAGATGGACACCAGACTAAATTGAAAATAGAGAAGTCAAAGACCTGGACAATGAGGTTACTTTGAAAATAGAGAAGTTAGACAGAATTTGTCCATTTACCTCCGGTGTCTAATGAAAGCCAAGAGACAAACATTAGTGTTGACCAATACTTCAAAAGATAGCCCTTAAGCTAGTTGGACAACCATGTTCATCTTCATGTTGTAAAAGAAATTGAAGCTCATACTCTTTCATTTGTTCTATAAAAAGAAATAAGATGACACCTCATAGGACAGAGGATCTAGTATTTGTTGATAGCAATCTTCATCTCCTTTTTTCAAGAAGTTCCCCATGATACTATCAAGAGAAAACTAAAATGTAGGACATTGCAGAAGATGAATTTTTGGATCACTTGATGAGAATGAAATTGTTGAAGTTGCTAATTTATCTCCTGATGAACCAGAACTAGAAGTTGTGTTTTTCAGTGATGATGACCAAGAAGGAAGGACAAGGATATGATAGAAGAAGGCAGGCTACTCAGTGTACTGAATTTTACTGAAAATGGAAACATCTGTTGGTTATAAAACAGTGATCCAGAGAACAACCTTATACGAATAACTAAGGAAGCTACCCTCATAGGACTCAGTCCCTGACAAAAGAGTCTCTCAGCTTTCCGAAAACAACTCACAGAATGCATAATGCCTTTCCACCACCAACTAAAATGTAACTCAACAGACACAAACAGAGGATCCAACAGCACACTCAGCCAGCCTTCTGATGCTGCAGTAGCATTGAACCAGATGAATAAAGAGCACAGCCACATTAGAGAAGATAGGCAACACTAGAACAGATGGGAAATACAAGCACAGAAGAAGGATGGTGGAGAACATGTTAGGTTCACAGGGAAATGCAGAAAATAGGGTTGGAAGAGCCGAAAATGGATTTTGGGTTCCATTGGTTTTTTGGTCAGGCTTAGGGAATCACATGATACCACCATTTTTATTTGTAATCATGCCAATCCTAGACTACCTCACCAAATGTTCCAGAACATGATCAGGATCTTTCATTCAGACCATTAAAAATGGCAGAAACATGCAATCTTACAAAATAACATGATTGTATGAAACAAGGAACTCAGCATTCAGCAAGAACCAAATAGGTGGAAGAAAAACAATCAATATTTAGCAAACCTTGAAGTATGGTTATGCTAAAAAAGCTGGTTAGATACTTCAATCTTTTAGTTGCACCTTATATTTAACAAGGGATTTGTGTGTTTGATACCTTTACATCAGCATTAATTCCAGGGAAAGATAGGCAACCTTCATTAAATAGTGTCAGTTTCTTTGAGTAACGGCTAACTCTTGGGTTTACAAGAACAATTTCCTCTCCTTCACCACGCTCACCTACTGGATTGAACACCATAAGTTGAACATTAATTCCTAATTGGGGTGCTGAGAGACCAATACCATCAGTTCTGTGGAAAATGAAGCCAACCAATATTGTTAACATTTCAGTAAATTGCAAAGATGTTATTTGAAATTACAATATTGATAATATTAATGCATCCATTCATATAACTTTTTTAATATTCAATGTAATTTAAAATATATTGCATGCCTTCTTCTAAATCAAACTGCCTTTTCTATGATCTTACTGTAGGGTTGTTTTAGCCAAAAGTCCTAAAACAAAATACATTGTTTTGAATCAGCAAACTTCCCTAGTGCCCCAAATTTCAAATATGGTTGATATTGCTTACAAAAATACCACTCTTGTATTGTAAGAAAACATTTATTGAAAAATGCTTATATTCGGGTTTATGATCAGTTTTTATTTGGATTAGCTTATACTGTAGGGTTGTTTTAGCCAAAAGTCCAAAAACAAAATAGTGTTTTGAATCAGAAAACAGCCCTAATGCCCTCAAATTTAAAATATGGTAGATATTGCTTCCATAAAGACCACTCTTGTATTGTAAGAAAACATTTATTGAAATATACTTATATTCTGGTTTAGGATAAGTTTTAATTTAGATTAGCTTATACCGTATTCAAAAATCAAAATAGCTTACATAATATGATAATCAAAATGTCCACAACTGAGAAAGAAGCAAGCTTTTTTCGAAATAAACTAAATCCAAATTCAAACAAGCACTAAAATACACTAAAACCCAAACATTCAACAAATGGCATGATCTCACTAGGAGTCAGAACCAATAAAATGAAAAGAGAGGTGAACCAACTATGTGTTCTAGTACAAAAACTGCCTATGCCACATTTCATTAATAATTCAATTCCATTAAAAAAGAAAAAACAAAAAAAAAAGCACAACAAATGTTCACCATAATTCTACTCAACTGAAGCAAACATATAGATAACACTTCAACACGGAGAAAGCTTACTTGTACATTACATCAAACATTTCCTGGACAAGCTTCTTCAGACTATCATCGAAGGCAACTATGCGCTTATTCCTGGCCCTCAATCTCGGGTCCGGATACTCCACAATTTTCAGAGGCGGCACAAATTCAAAATCGCCAGCTTCAAAAAAAAGACAGAGAGAGAGAGAAAGAGAGAGATTAGGGTTGGAGGTTTGAGAAAAAAAGTGATAGGGTTCAATGGGTGGAGTAACTTACGAGAAGCGACTAGGTCTTGGGCCGGTGAGGAACTGGGCTTGGCCATCGCGCGTGGAGGAGCGGTTCGAGGAGGGTTTACGTAGAGAATCCGGTTCAGCGAGGAGGAATGGTTGAAACAGCGGTTCGAAATGGCGAGAAGCGCTGAACCGCGATGAAGATGAGGGTGGGTTGGGCGGAGGCATGTGAGTGAAGCCATGGCCACAACGTGACGAGGGTCACCCAGCTTATTTTATGGAGATTAGTTTGTCAGGTCAAGCCTTGAACTTGATGATTTTTTTATATACTAACTTCACGTTGGAAAATGTGTGTTTATAATTTAAAATTTAAAGTTTTTATCAGTTTTCTTTAAGAGATATTTTCCTCACCATATATTTTCTAATTTGACTTGTGCTTGAGTTTTTTTATTTGTTATAGTTGGAATTTGGAAGCTTTCCTCAATACCGGAGATATTTTTTTAGAGAGATGCTTCCTACATCATTCATTTTTCTACTACACCATTTTTGTAAAAGTGAAATACCCAAAATATCTTTTGCTATTTTAAGCGTTATGCTTCATACGGATCCGCATAATTCATACGGCTTGACAAATCTGTAAGAACCTTATGGATTCGTCAAATCATATGAGTTTTTTTTTACGGATTGAATCCATAATCTTACGGATTGGACAGTTTTTTTTTTACGAATTGGGTAATCTGTAAGTTTTTTTTTAAGTTAAAATATATTTTACGAAATAATTTAAAATGATGGCACAAATAGGTCTCAAACCTAAGACATTCGCGTCATTAATACGATGGTCCAACCAACTGAACTAATAGGCCAATTATGTTAAAAAATAATTAATGTTGATACATATAACACTAAATTTTTTAATGTATATTTAATACATATATAATTTTATATAATAAATTTTGTAACAATTAATTATTAGATCAAAATTTATTGTTACAAAATTTATTATATAAAATTATATGTGTATTAAATATACATTAAAAAATTTAGTATTATATGCATCAACATTAATTATTTTTTAACATAACTGGTCTATTAATTCAGTTGGTTGGAGCATTGTGCGGATCCATATGAAGCATAACGTGAAAAATAGCAAAAGATATTTTGGGTATTCTATTGTGTTACGAAAATGGTGTAGTAGAAAAACAAATGGTGTAAGGAAGCATATCTCTATTTTTTATCTCCAGTTTTTGTTTTCTCCTATTTTTAAGGTGCTACACGTTATGGGCTTTTAGCCTTTATAGATAGCTACGTTGAGAAAAAAAAAAAAAACAGCGCACCCTACGTGAAAAATACAAATTCAGTCAACTTCCAATTTTTTTAAGAATCCTTTTACTTCAATAAAAATTCTTTTGAAGCATTATTTGGTTTGGGGATTCTTTAATGCACACTATTGGTCTAAGAATCCTTTTACTTCAATAAAAATTCTTTGATGCATTATTTGGTTTGGGGATTAATGCAAACTATTGCTCTGAGAGGTTAACTTATTTTTGGAGAGGAGCACATTATAATTTACTATTAGTGCAATATGACATTTTCTCTTTAAAGACAATGCATAGGGGACTTCAACAAAACTTTTCCAAATTATATTATTCTTTAAATTCATTGTTTGTAAAAGCACTTTATATGCTCTGAGTCTATGTGAATTATTTCAGGGTTATATGTGTCATCTCCAGCTTCCTAACTTTTTATCTAACAATCTTAAAGAGAAAAACATTTTCATACTACTTTATTTATGTGTATAAACTTTTGGGAGAATCGATGCATTGTAAAATTCCTTGATATAGTGTTTTGCTTTCCTTTGCATATTAAACATACGAGGCGGAGTTGTGGTAGCTAGCTAAGACCTATATTTTAATTAAATTAATATAAAAGGCTTTTAGTAGTAAGGACACATATATTTTACGTGGTAGTTTGTGTAGCAGGATTTAAAATTAAAATTTTCATTCTTTAATCTCATTGTTTATCATAATGAATCCTTTCGCCTTGTGTTTCATAATCATATATATGATTTTGATTATGTGATATTGCTTTAAGTTGTTTTGAAGTTTGTAGGATTGGTAAAACGGACCTAGTTTGACGGACCAATCCGTTTGCTCCACGAAAAAATGCGAGTTGGGTTGAGATTTTGAACTCACATTGACTAAAAGGGTCAGGTCAACCCAGTCCACAAAAATGCGAGCCAAATGCAGCTAGGGCCAGACCAGCCCACCGGGCCAACAGTGTAACGATCCGCTACGTCGCTACTGTATTACTAACTCATAATCATGATATAAATTCATTTTAATAAAAGAAACACCCCTTTGGTTACTTAGGAAAAAGGTGATAAATTTTTTCGCAAGCATATAATAACATCATCATAGAATATACACGTGGATCAAGGTACTCATAAAACATTTCAAATATATGTACGCACTTACAAGACATAATTTAATTACAAATACAAAGGTTATGTCTCAAAAAGAAAATACATCTAGTGTTTTACAAATGAAAAGAGAAGTAAAAGAGAAAATATAAGTCAGGGGTGTGATTAGCAAAACTAGGAGTACATCCATAAAAACAAGGGGTGCATCTAGCAAAATGCAACTCCTACCCAGGATCATGTCCATTGACATACCGGCAAACACGGCGGTTCCAAACAACCCGGTCTTCTCCCAAAAGCACCTACTGCTGCCCATCTACTCACACGAACCCCGTTCGCGATCATCACAAGTACCAAACCACAAGGTACAACAAAGCAAAGATGAGTTCATCATATTAAATAACAACAATAAATACAACAAGAAAGGAGCACAACCCGGCCAAAAAGCAACACGGTCTTCAACATATCAATACAAACATTCCAAGCATCCATCAAACACTAACATATACGGATGTTCGCAACCATTGCATAAATCAACTCATAAAATCTAGCATAATGCATGCTCCTGACTCAATTCTCATTATGCAATGTGGTACTATCTCGGAAATGGGCCATCCCTGTGGTCAGATGATGCAGTAGCTTGTTAGGGTCACTCTGTCGTGCACAGGAATCACCCTCCATGGTGATCAGCCAATGGGTGTCAAAAGGAGTTCCCAACAGATGTGGCCCCCAGTACCTGCGTACCCTACAACCAATCATCAACCCTTTTTCCGCCATGCAAATGTCGTATGTTACATAGGCACCATCAATGTATGACCCGGAACCAGGCTCAACCCGACCTGCCCAGGATAACGCCATACACCCCCTATGTAACCTATCGTGGTCCTCGCAAGGTTTACCACCCAGTCCCGGCATCTCACAGTTATACATAGAATATCACCACGACACCATCAATGTATGACCCAGAACCAAGTTCACCCGACCTGGCTAGGATAACGCCATACACCCCCAGGGGTATTTACGTATATCCAAAAGCATTCCTCATCTCAAGCCATCACGTAGGCCGAGTTTGAATGCCACCAACGTAATCATATACGTCATCCAAAAACACGTACAACCAAGTGAACCAGTGTGAAGTATGAGGCGCCCAGGCTGGCACTTAGACATACTATCTCAAGGTAAGAATCTGAACAAAGTCGGACGAAGGCAGACAAGGTCGGCCAAGGTCGGTAGTACTCAGACAAGGTCGATAGGGGTTGGTCAGAGGGGTAAAGTTTGGGTAAGAGAAGGCAAGGGTAGCAAAAATGGACGAGGTCAGAAGAACTTGGTCAAGATCGGTTGGGTTTGATAAGGATTTGCCAAAGGCGGTCAAGAGGTCCTTAGGTTCCTTATAAAGTTCTAAGGACGGGTTTTGCACTACATAATTGATTGCATAAGCGCTATAATCGATTACAATAGATAGCGCTTGTAAGACCCCAAGTTTGTATTTCACCTGCCCACACAAGGGTGTAAGGGAAACCGGTAGCTCATTTCCCAAGAGCATACAAGCTCTGTCGAGTAAGGAACCCAGCAGTTCTCAAAGAAAAGAGTTTGGACTTAGCAGTTCTAAAGGGAACATCCCATCCCGGGTGAGGAACCCCGTCTCTCTAAGAAAAAGGAAGGATGAGCTTCTAGAGGCGACACGTGTATGTAACCTGGTCGTTTTTAGAAAAAGGAACACAAGCTCAACTGAGTAGGGGAGTCCGGTGACTCTTTTCTCGAGAGGACACGAGCTCATCCGAGTCATTAACCCAGTAGCTCCTCCTAGGTGAGGTAACTTGAGCTCAATAGCTCTAACGTGTCGCCCGGGTAAAGAACCCGGTATACCTTATAAAAAGGGAAATGAGTCTTAACGACTCTAAGGGAACGACCCCAGGTAGGGAACCCGGTCTATTAACATTCGCAAACAAGGACTAAGTTACGTCCTGCATGCATGCATGCATGCCACGTAACCCGCTCAACTCGGCCTATCCATCCCAGTAGCCGACATCAAAACACGAGGGTTTGACACGTATATCTAACTCAGCCTGCCCATTTCGGTAGCCGACATTAAACACAAGGGATTTATGTCTACGTGTAACCCGGTCAACCCATCCCGGTACTCATCACCTTCACGAACACTTCCACAAGTGTCTTAGAAACTCTTTAGCATCAAAATGCCAACTTCACCCACATGCACGAGGAGTCCTTAAACATCTACTCCCCACAAGAACACCAAACATCAACACAAAACAACATTCAACAGATTTAAGGCGTACCACATCCCATTCATAAAAGGCATAGCTTTTCTGGGAAAAACATCACACACACCAGGGACATGCAGTTATCGTCATGGCTGGGCTCCCTGGCCCCCAAACCGTGGTACCTAAAGCTGTTAAGAAACGCGATAAACTCCCTTTACCTAACTAGGAGTTCTATCACGAGCTTCACGGTGTGTCGTCCTAAGCTTCAGTTCCCACCATAAAGTTCCTCTCAACGTCGGGATTTTCGCAGCAGCTACGGTGGCTCTTGTAGGTTGGAGATAACAAAGGAAGGGTCGAGAACGAGAGGTTTCTGGGTGAGTTTTAGAGAGGAAACGCAAAGGTAGAAGGAGGAAGAGTGAACTTGTTGTTGTGTCAGTCTGCTGCTTATAAACATGGCTGACACAGTACGTCCACTTAACGTGCACAGCCAGCAACCATAGCACAACAGAGTTGACTTACGTCCAACACCCATCAAGTATGCATACCAAGACAAAGCACTCAAACAGCAAGTTATAATTAAAACAATTAATCAATCAACATAACACATGTAATTTAATAACCACATGACACACACAACGTCCAGATTAGCAACTTATAATCCAGGTCGTTACAACTCTCCCACCTTTTTAGGAATTTCATCCCTGAAATTACCTGATGTAAACAAAGCCGGGTAGGCTTCCCGCATCTGGTTCTCTATGTAGCATCTCCTCCAGACATGCCTCCCTAGATAACCTTGACCAGGGGAATCTCTTTTCCCCTTAGATGCTTTATCCATCGATCCTCAATCCTCAAAGGTAGTGTTTCATACTTTAAGTTTTCCTTTAATTGAATATCATCCAACCCGACCACATGAGATGGATCATGAATGTACTTACAAAGCTGAGATACATGGAATACGTTATGGAGATTGGAAAGGGACGGGGGCAAGGCAATTTGGTAGGCTACGGGACCAACTCTTTTTAAGATTTGGAAGGGACCAACAAACCGGGGTGTGAGTTTCCAGGATTTCAATGCTCGGGCAACCCTGGTCCATGGGGTGACCTTCAAGAATACATTATCACCGTCCTCAAACTCTAAGTCCTTCCTTTTTCTGTCATGATAGCTCTTTTGCCTACTCTGGGCCGCTCTCATCCTATCCCGGATCAATCTGACCTTCTCGGTCATTTGTTGTACCACCTCGGCCCTAGCACAAGATCCTCGCCAGGTTCTAACCAACATAGGGGTGTCCTACACCTTCTACCATACAGGGCTTCGTAGGGAGCCATGCCAATGTTAGAGTGAAAAGTGTTGTTGTAGGTAAACTCTATCAAGGGTAGAAAACTATCCCAGCTACCCCCTTTTTCTAAACCACATGCCCTCAAAAGGTCTTCTAGTGAATGAATGGTTCATTTAGTTTGTCTGTCAATTTGAGGGTGATAGGCCGAGCTCATCCAAAGCCGGGTTCCTAAGGCCTTGTTCAAACTCTCCCATAATCTAGATGTGAACCTCTGATACCGGTTGGACACTATACTAGAGGGTACACCGTGTAATCGGATAATCTCGTTGATATACAAGGTAGTCAACTTCTCTAAGGAAAACCGGATGTTGATCGGGATAAAGTAAGCAGACTTAGTCAATCTGTCAATAATAACCCAGATAGAATCTAACCCAATCCGGATTCTAGGCAAACCTACAACAAAATTCATGGAGATACTATTCCACTTCCACTGGGGTATCTCCAAGGGTTGCAACTTACCCGATGGTCTCTGGTGTTCTACCTTGGCTTTCTGACAGACCAAGCGCACATAAACGAACTCACTAACCTCCCTCTTCATGGTCGGCCACCAAAACATAGTCTTGAGGTCTTGGTACATCTTGGTGGCACTGGGATGGATACTTAGATTACTTCTATGCCCCTCTTCTAGGATCACTTTCCTGAGCCCGGATATGTTGGGGACACAGACTCTACCTTGAAGTCTCAAAACTCCATCCAGCCCTACCTGGAAACTACTAGCACTCCCTGATGCTATGGCTTCTAGCTGAGTCTTCAGGAAAGGGTCGGACCTCTGCCCTTCCCGGATCTCTTCTAGCAGTCTGCTCGTAATCTGCAGGGCTCCTAGTCTCACGCTAGTAGAGGTGAGCTCACATGCCAGACTGAGGTCTCTAAACTGTTCCAACAGATCTAACTCCCTAACCATCAAGGCGGACACATGGAGAGACTTTCTACTTAAAGTGTCGGCCACCACATTGGCCTTGCCGGGATGATAACTAAGCTCAAAATCATAATCCTTAAGGAATTCTAGCCATCTTCTCTGACGCATGTTCAATTCTTTCTGGCTGAATAGATACTTAAGGCTTTTATGGTCACTAGACACCTCGAACTTAGAACCAAAAAGATAATGTCTCCATATCTTAAGGGCAAACACCACGACCGCCAACTCCAAATCGTGGGTAGGGTAGTTCCTTTCATGTGTCTTAAGTTGCCTAGAAGCATAGGCCACAACCCGACCACCCTGCATCAACACCCCTCCTAAGCCCATCATTGCTACGTCGCAGTACACCTCAAAGGGCTCTCCTAGGTTAGGCAAAACTAACACGGGTGCAGTTGTTAGCTTTTCCTTAAGAGTCCGGAAGCTATGCTCACACTGGGCATCCCACACAAACACTTGCCCCTTCCTTGTCAGCTTGGTAACAGCAATGCCAACTTGGACTCACACACACAACGTCCAGATTAGCAACTTATAATTCAGGTCATTACAAATAGCCCATCAATTCCAAATACTGTACGTAGCACATCAGGTAGGACTCACACTAAGTCACTCACTAAGGTAGCACCAGCACGTGAGCACGCTACTACACATATTAAAAATACTAAAATAGTAAAAGATTCAAATTTTAAAAGATAATGTTTGTTGAATTGAGTGGCTGGCTGAGACCTAAGAGTGAGAGTGGGTTTGAAGTGAAGTGAGGTCACTGGGATTTAAGCATAGAACAAGCTTGAAGATGGTGAAGACGTGAAGTGAGAGGCCGAAGATGGGGATTCAAGCTTGTTCCTCACCATCTGAAGTGAAGTGAGAGGCTGAGAGAGAGTGAGAGTGGGTTTGAAGTGAAATGAGGTCACTGGGATTTGAGCATAGAACAAGCTTGAAGATGGTGAAGACGTGAAATGAGAGGCTGAAGATGGGGATTCAAGCTTGTTCCTCACCATCTGAAGTGAAGTGAGAGGCTGAGAGAGAGTGAGAAAGTAAGAGACTCAGCATCACTGCGTCAGCAAACTACCGAACTCCTCTGGCCTTGCCTCGTCGCAGCGCCGCCTCTTTCCAGTGATTCCAGCTAACTTGCTCAGGCGGGGTTCTTCTTCTTTGTTTTTTCCCCTTGACGCGACGCCTTCCATTTAGGGTATACAGGGAGCCTTCTTCTTTTTTGTTTTTTCCCCTTGTTATTATGTTAAATAACTTATTAAGTTTGGTTGTGAAAACATAATAGCAACTCGTTGTATAAAAAGGCAGAAAAATCAAGCTCACCTTGCTTGTTATGTACAACATAGCTGATATATATAATATCATTTACAGTTTATCAGAAACAGTATTGTTTTTGCAAAATCAGCACTGTCGGGATTTAGATATGTATATGTGAACTGTAATAATTGAAATAACTTGGGAATGAATGTGTTGCAATGAATGAATGTCGTTTTTATTTTGGCTTTCCCTTAAAATGCAAATGACACGGTTACCGGTGAAGAACACAACAGAAATGCATGCAACAATGCAATGAATGAATGTCGTTTTCATTTTGGCTTTGATCCCGAACAAATCGTGTGTGTGATGATGTAGGTGTAGATACTCTAGCTAGTTGGCTTTTGATTGCATAATAGGAATAAGAATGAAATGAAATGAATGCTTGGTTTAATCATTTTTCTCTTTTTAAGACTTACACACAAAAAACAACCTATGAATATGATTGTGTTGTGCTCTGTTTTGTGTCTCTTACGGTTTTCTCCTTTTTCTTTTATGATGCAGGTGAGGTACTTCTTGAACATGATTTTCAACATCCTTAACAAGAAGATCTACAATTATTTCCCCTATCCATAGTAAGTTATAGTGATTATGTGTATTTTCAACTGTGTGGTGTTGGCTCATGAATTTCATGTCTTGATGTTAATTGGGATTGGGATTGTAATTGTCCAGGAGCTATTTGTAAAACTGAACCGAATGCCCAATATAACACCAAATTGAAAATATCAAAGTTACTCAAGGTTACAAGGTATGTGCTTATGTCAATGATTTTTTCCCATTATTTGCTTATTTAATCAATGTTAGATTTTACATTGTTAGTTTGAGACTTGCAAGCAATGTTAGTTGGGATTGTGTGCGGATATTTTTTTTGTTGTTTTAAATTGATTTTCTTCAGTGCTTTTCTTTGAGTGATTAAATAGTTGTCTCAAGTTTTAATATGGAGTCTGAGATTGTGGATGAGACTGTGAATGAACATGTTGAAAATTCTAAAGTACCTATTGAATTATCTCAAGTTGATGAACCAACCAAGAAGAAAAGGAAAGCAACAAGTTCAACTTGTTGGAAGTTTTTCACTAAGATAGGAGTGGGTGATGATGGGATAGAAAGAGCAGAGTGTAACGCCTGTAAAACAAAGTATAAAATTGGGGGTAACGCATATGGGACATCTCACTTAAAACGTCATATCTCAAAGTGTAAGGGAATTAAATTTGATGATGTTAGTCAAATGATGGCAGACATACAAGGAAAATTGAAGTCTCCAAAGTTAGACCTGATGGTGTCACATGAGATGTGTGCTGCTGCAATCATTGAGCATGATTTGCCATTTAACTTTGTTGAGTATAAAAAGATTAGAAGTTGGATTAAGTATTTGAATCTTGATGTGCACCTTATTTCTAGGAATACTTTAAAATCTGATGCCCTAGCCATTTAAAAGATAGAGAAAGAGAAGTTAAAAAAGATTATGCTAGTATTCCAAATAGAATATGTTTAACTTCTGATTTATGGACCTCTTGTACTATTGAGGGCTACATATGTTTAACTGCTCATTTTGTTGATGCTAATTGGAAGTTAAATATTAAAATTCTTAATGTTTGTCATATGCCTCCTCCTCACACTGGATTTGACTTGGCTTCAAGGATTTTTCAATTTTTGAAGGATTGTAAAATAGAGCAAAAGATTTTTTCTCTCACTTTAGATAATGCATCTGCCAATGATAACATGCAAGACATTTTGAAAAATGATCTTGGAACAAGTGGTTGGTTATTATGTGATGAGGGTTTTTTCATGTTCGTTGTTCTGCATATATTTTGAATCTTATTGTTCAAGAAGTATTAAAAGTGGCTAGTGATGCCTTACATAAAATTAGAGAGAGTGTCAAGTATGTGAAGGGATCAGAGGGTAGGATGAGTAAGTTTAAAGAATGTATTCAACAACTTGGTCTTGAGTCTGATGGTAATGGGAAGCAATTGTGTCTAGATGTTTCCACTAGATGGAATTCCACTTATATGATGCTTTGTAGTGCTCTCAAATATCAGCGGGCATTGGGAAATTTTCAATCAAAAGATCCTAATTACAAGTATTGTCCTTCAATAGATGACTAGAAAAGAGGAGAAACAATTTGTGAGTTCTTGTTACCATTTTATGATACTACAAATTTGATTTCGGGCACTTCCTATCCTACTTCCAACCTATATTTCTTGCAAGTTTGGAAAATTCAGCGTGTACTTACTGAGAATTTACAAAGTGAAGATGAGGTTATTAGGAGTATGGGGGAAAGGATGATGATGAAGTTTAAGAAATATTGGGATCAATATAGCACCATTCCTGCATTTGGAGTAGTTCTTGACCCACGTATTAAGTTTACTTCATTGATTTATTGTTACTCAACAACTGATGAATCTACTTGTGAAGAAAAGATTCAACATGTGAGGAGAAAGTTATACATTCTCTTTCACAAGTATTCAAACCCAAGAAACATTAATAATGCTGCCTCTATTCACAATCTTGACCCAAGACCCCAAACTAGTTCTTCAACCATGTCAAAGGAACTCAAGGGAATAAATCAAATAATGTTTGGTGTAAGTACATGCTTATTAATTATTATCATTATGTTATTATGTAAGTATTTACTTTTTTGTGTTGTGTACTTGATTGATTTTATTTTATTTTTTTGTGTTCAACTTGTCAAATGTAATAGGAATTGAAAATTCATAGTAGTCAACTTGCTTCTAAAGTTGGAAAGTCACAACTTGATGTTTATCTGGATGAGCCAAACTTGGATTATGTGTACTACGAAGAGTTGGATGTTTTGCAATGGTGGAGGGATAATTATGATTGCTTTCCAAAATTATTCATAATGGCTTGTGATCTGTTGAGCATTCCTATTACTACAGTGGCTTCTGAATCTGCTTTTAGCATTGGATCACATATAATTAACAAGTATAGAAATCGTCTCTTGTCAAAAAATATCCAAGTCTTGATTTGTACTCGTAGTTGGCTGCATGGTTTTGCTGAGAATGATAGTTTCTTTAATTTCATTATTTTACAATTTAAATTGCCAATTAATTTTCTTTTAAATCATCATTATTCATTACCTGATTTTATTTTTTATTTTTGGATTATAATTTGTAGTTGAAGGTGGTGAGGATGACTTTTGTGCTTTAAATATGGATCCAACTATTTCCAAGGGATCA
Organism: Glycine latifolia; assembly: GCA_013407115.1. NCBI lineage: Eukaryota > Viridiplantae > Streptophyta > Magnoliopsida > Fabales > Fabaceae > Glycine > Glycine latifolia. The sequence continues at coordinate 20,422,781 of CM023959.1, read as the reverse complement.
AATACAATAAATACTGAAGATGCTTAGATAGATGCAACTACTTCTTGAATTTAATCATTTTGCATTTTGGAAGTTGTAATATTTCTAACTTGTTCTTAGCAAATTTTAAATTTAATGTATGGATGTTGCTTTGCTAACTTTAATTTAATGTATTAATCTAGTATCAGTAACATTTCATTTCCCATGTTTTTTTTCTATTAATTTTGATGATTTAATTTCTGTTTTGGAGTTCTATATTTTCCTAAATGCACAGTAGCAGGGAGACTTTGTTTATCGAGGTTACAGTAGTCTTGACTCTTGAAGTTTTCACCATCCTTTTACTTCCAAAAGCTAGGTAATAGGTATGTTCTTTTAATTCATGCTCTTTTTACACTCTCAGCGTATTCTAATTAACTTCTAAGTTTTAATATCAAAATATTTATGATAATGATACTTTCAAATACTCTTTCATTGCTGGCATATTAGATTTTGGACTGTTTACATCCATAAATTTCATTTGCAAGTGGTGCAATTTTGGACTGTTTACTTCTATTTAACTTTGTGTTTTTTATAATTTTTTTGTATTTTTTTTAAAAGTTACTTTATTTATTTATTTTTTATTTTTTAAGTGGGTTGGCCCGCTGGCCCACCTTAAAGTGGGGCGGGCTAGCATTTCCATCCCACTTTTCAAAAGTGGGCCAGCCCGGCCCGACCCACATTTTTTATGGGCTGACCCACTTTGCCAACCCTAAGTTTGATTGATTTTATTTGGTGGAAAATGTTCTCCAATTTAATCAGTGCTATCCATTTTAAATTTGTATTCAACGCTGCATGGAACTCCATGATATATATTTTCCTTTATGATGTATAATTATTGTTTATTTGTCGCATTTGCAAAAGACTTGCAATTGGGTATATGTGTTCCTTGAAAAGTTTACTTGAGACTAGAGATGAAAAAATGGGTCAGTCCTCTAAAAATGGATCAGATTGGCTTAGCCCACAAAAAAAAAAAATAGGGTGGGTCAGGCTGGCCGACTTTGTAAAGTGGGCTAGCAATGCTAGCCCGTCCCACTTTTTTTAGCGGGCTAAATGGACTAGCTTGCCAGGCTAAGCACATTTTGCAGTAAGATCCTACAGTACGGGAGGGCAAAGTGGGCTAACCCATCAAAACATAGGGTAGGTTGGCCTTAACCCACAAAAAAATGGAGTGGCCCGAGCTGGCCCACTTTGCAAAGTGAGCTAGCAATGCTAGTCTACCCCACTTTTTTTAGTGGGCTAAATGGACTAGCCCGCCTAGCCAAGCTCACTTTGTCATCCCTACTTGAGACTTATGACTCCTTTATTTATGGATGCATACATGAGTTATAATTTTGTTTTGATATTGATATGTATTGTATGTTGACCTGTTACAATTTTAGTCTATTATTGCTAGCGTTTTCTAGTTGTAATATATTTAAATGTAGTGGTTGTATGTTAAGCTTTTAAGAAAGTGGTTCTCTGGCAAGTTTATTTAAATTAAAATAATCACTTTCTTGCATTCCCCTTAGTTTGTGACATTGAAATACCATGTGTGGATATTTATTATGTGATTAAGATCCATTGACATTATTGTATGACAAGAAAAAAAATATCAACATGTATTTATTTTTTGGGGAGAACCAAATATTGCAGCAATGTTTCTTACCCCTACTACAAAAATCACTTTTTACGACAGTTGATTTTGTCTTTTTACGATGATTGTGTAACCGTCTTTGTAGTTGGTATCATCAAAAGTCAAAACTTTCGATGACGGTTTTTAAACCGTCTTTGAAGGGTCCACTTTCAAAGACGGTTGTATCCCGAAACCATCTTTGAATGTGTTTTTTTTTTTTAAAAAAAAGTTGAGAATTCTAAGACGGTTTTCCAGTTACTGGAAAACCATCTTAGAATTGGAAATACAATGAATACCTAATCCAATAAACCAAGAGGGGGGGGGGGTGAATTGGTTTTTGATCCTTTTTGAACTTTTCTTGGAAATCAAAACTCAGCGAAAGAATTAATTTGGATCGTATCTTAAATCAAAAACAAATTTAGTAAACAATTTTCTTCTCCAATCAATTAACTCTTGTGTTGAATCAAAGTTTGAGTTGATACACAAAATAATATCTCAAGCAATTAATGAAATGTAAATCAAAACTTAAATGCACACAATTTTATACTGGTTCACCTCCAACCACTGAGCCTACATCCAGTTTACCTTCTAATCCAAACCAGATTAGAGTTCCACTAATAGATTTTAATTCTTTACAAGCAATCAACAAGGTCTCTTTTACCCACCCTAGGCAAAACTCTAAATCTACTCCCTAGATTATCAAAAGACCTAGAACTAGAGAACCCTCCTCAGTTCTACCCACTAGAAAACCCTTTCTAGTAATGCTTTAAAGAAACCCAACTGTTACATGGAAAAATTCAACACAAATTCCAGAAAACAAAAGAAAAATTACAAAGAACAAAACTTAATGTTCAAGAAGGATATCACCTTATATTCCTTTGCAACATAAAGGATATACACGAAATTTATAACCTGAGGTGATGAATGATATGCTTTCTTGATTGATCTTGATACAGCTCAATGCATGAATGATCACAAAAATACTTCCTTCTCTTAAGCAAGCATGATTATTCTAACTCTTATGAACAACACTATCAAAATGAATTTTTTAACTCTTTGGAGTACTCAGAGATTATTAAAACTTCGGTATGAATGAAAGCTCTCGAAATCACTCTCTGTTTTTCTGAGACAATGCTTGCCTATTTATAAAAAAATAGATTTAACAGACTGTAATCGATTATTTCGTTTATGTAATCGATTATTTTAACATGTGTAATCGATTATTCCGTCTAATTAATCGATTAAGTTGTTCATGATATTTCTGGAAATCTTGAACGAACAAAGTAATCGATTATTTGACCATGTAATCGATTACGCCATAAATACAAGTATGAATCACAAGCATAGGTAATCGATTATAATGTATTTTAATCGATTACGCCAGAAGTATACATAGTACTCTATAGCATATTTAATCGATTACAATTATTTGGTAATCGATTAAACCAGTTCATAGGCTAAACAGATTTATGCAGATGCCTTATGTAATCGATTATATGACTTGTGTAATCGATTACATCAGTAAGAAAACATTTTATGCTAGTTTAGACTTATCAATGTATTTCTAATCAATTGCATATACTAATATGATTCTTATCCTAAGAATGAATGCATGCATGTCTGATTTCTTTAATGACTGCAAAGGATTATTGGATTTTAACCTTAATGAACCAAGCTTAACCAAAAGGAAAAATTACAAATGCCATCATCACATGAGTGGGCATGAAACAAATATCAAAACACCACTTGTCTTATGATTCTTCTGACACTTGAATCTAACAAGAATGTATTTAAAAAAAATAAAAAAAAATGGAGGATTCTAAGATGGTTTTTTGCAACAACCGTCTTAGAATGTAGACTTTCTAAGACGGTTTTCCAAATAAACGTCTTAGAATATATTTTTTTAAAAAAATTAAGGATTCTAAGACGATTTTTGCAGATAATAGTGTTAAAATGTAGACTTTCTAAGACGGTTTTTCACATAACCATCTTAGAATGTTTTTGTTAAAACAAAGTTTAAAAAATTGATGATTCTAAGACGATTTGGTTTTATACAAAAACTGAGACATTCTAAGACGATTTTCTAAACAACCATCTTAGAATGTCTTTTTTTAAAAAAAAAATAAAAAAAATTGAGAATTCTAAGATGATTTTGACGAAAACAGTCTTAGAATATAGATTATCTAAGACAATTTTTCATAGAACTGTCTTAGAATGTCTTTTGAAAAAAAAAGTTAGAGAATTCTAAGACAATTTTCTGAAAGAATCATCTTAGATAATATTATTTTAATAAAAATGTATATATATATATATATATATATATATCTTCTTCCTTTATTTAACTATATATAATTAGTTATATATATGACATTAAACTGTAAAATATTTTAATAATAATCAGTGAAATTACTAAAATAATTTATTTAAATTAACTAAACAGCATTATTGGAGTAACATATATGGTAGGGGGACATAAGCAATACTTGTCATGAATAATTTGTAAATATCCCATGACATTTATATTTTGAAATTACTAACTTTTTTTACAATGCCGCATGATTTGACTTATCAAAGGGAAAATACCCAGCCATAAGCACAAAGAGGATGACTCCACATGATCAGATATCAGATGTAGAACCAACATAACCTTTATCATTAAGCACCTAACACAAATTGTACACCACATTACATTCACTGCAATTTTAGGGACAAATCTAGTCCTTGATCTGATAGAAATAAATATAAAGTAGGTACTCAAGAGCAATTTTAGGGACAAATCTAGCCCTTAATCTGATAGAAATAAATATAAAGTAGGTACTCAAGAGCAATGCAGAGAAGTTCATCCTCCTACAATAAATAATTAATAATTGAAGAAAAGGTTAAAACATCAATAGCTTTTATGTACACACAGGGACGAAATCCTCCTAAACTAAATAATTAATAATTGAAGAAAATGTTAAAACATCAGTAGCTTTTATGTACACACAGGGACGAAAGGCACCCATCATTTTTTCTAATTGTATTTTTTTATATACAATATTTTATTACTTGATTAATTTTATTATTTATTTTAAAATTTTGGTTATAAAATAATAATATTTAAGTATTATTCATATTTTTATTTATTTGTTGGTAGAATATTTTATTTTCTTTTTATATCTTTATTGTCACGATAATGATATTATCTTTTCTTTTAAAAAATATATCATTTTCGTTTTTATAGTTTTTATAATAGAAATGATTTTATTTTTTATTTTAATAATCTCTTATTATTTAAAGACTATAAATAAATGATTGCATTTACAAATAAATAATTTTGTTATCCTTCCTTTTATATTGATTTGGTTAAAATGTTTAAAAAGTTCCTGAGAATATAATTCTTTATCTTCCCCTTTCTCTATCTAAATCAAAGTTTCAAAAGCTCCTAACCTTAATTTAACAACAGAGCTGAGAGTATAATTCTGTTAACTTTATTTTACACCATGGTTGTATGGTTAATAGTAACTAGGAAAATAAACAAAAACACTTAGACACTACATCTTTCCAAGCAGAAAACATTAGAATATAAATAAATAAAAAGAAATACCTTATTAGGAGCATCAATGAGGTATTTATAAAAAAAGGAAGTTGTATCTGGAATTGACTTTCAGATGTTGCAGGAGCACTGCCCAATAAATCAATGATCAAAATGAGTTGTAAGTTCCAAAACTATTTAGTCAATCAATTGGATATATATCATATATGACATCCAATATCATTTATTCAAATTTTGTTTTATTTTCATTTTTTATAAATTAAATAAAATTATTTATTACCCAAAAAACATGTTGACTAATAGTAAAACACATTGAATAATAGTAAGAATTATTGCATGATCATTATTGACAATAAAGGGAAAAAAGGAAAATACCAAGCATAAGCTAAATGAAAAGGGAAACATAAATTAGGCAAAATCTGTCACGAGCGTACAACCAAATAGAATACACACAATACAAGTAACGGTCATAGACCTATATATAATATACATAGGTAATTACAGGAAGGAGAACAAGAGCTCATTATCCCAAATAAAATAATTATCAGTTTTAAAAAATTCCTAATAAAATGCAAGAGCTTGTGTTTGATACAGCCAAGTAAATTTCGCCTTTAATATTGCCTTTAATATTGACACTCCCTATTAGCTGTAAAGTGTAGATGATGCTTACTTGCTTAGTTTAGTCACACCATAGCTTATATTGACCTGGAGTGTGGACTGCAGACACACAGTAGTAGTGCATTACAATGGGGAGAGTTAATAGAAATTTCTGATCTAATGAATAATTGCATCATATTATGGACTTGAAAACATAGAAATGATGGCCTTTAAATTCAAATTTCAAATGAAACAAAGTCTACACAATCCTTTGTAAAACCAAATTGGAAAACCATTATGCTCTTCAATTCCAGCAGCTATTGTATCACCCAAGCCCTTGACACCCTGACATGGAAATAAGAATAATTTCATGGCCCTGCCTGTGAATAGGAAAGAAATAATAAGCCAAAATTTGATTTTAAAATTCAATTAACTTCTCCTGCATGTGAATACTGCACCTCTGCCTCATGGAAATAACCCAATTCATACCTGACTATGGCTATAGGCACTAGTTGCTCTCCCAGGAATCTAATCCACAATCTACCAAGCTCGTTGTATTGCGTCCTTTCATTTAATATTTTCATCTTAATTCTATGCTCATGGGTTGAGGGAAATCTATTATACATTATTTATCAAATTGAAAACAATGCTTCTAAAACATTGTTAGTTATATTAGCTACTGCAGGCATATGATTCATAGTCTAATCTTATTTGTTCCATCAAGAAAATCTTTTAAGACAGTTTGCCATTTCACTGAAACTATTTATGTAGACGTTGATACTTAATCAAATTTTTTTTTATCCTGGTACCTGAACAAACCCTGTGTTTCACTATCAAATAGCAAAGAATAAGCATTAGTCCTTTGAAGTAATTAGCATTTCCTTCCTGCAAATGCATAATAAATATGTTCCAATGTTGTCTCTTCAGTCTTCACCATACTAATAATCAAGACATTGTTAACATGTGTCATTATCTACATGTTTTAGGTCCCTATACCATACTTTAAATTTTCGTTCTATTTTTTATGTTTGAATACAAACCTATAACATGAAGGCAACAACTATAACAGTAAGAAATAGTACTGCAGTCTCAAAAATTTGAAAGTTTAAGTCCATAGGGTGCCCTATTATCCAGCCAATAACAACACAAAATGGTATCTGCATAATGAAAAGGAAAATGTGAACAAAATGAAATTTCACATACTAGATTTTTGTTATAAGGAGGAATTTATGAATGAAAAAACCAGATGACAGTTCATTAATGCAACATGTGGGCATTTGGTGTGTTTTCCAAAAGTTCATACGCCTTCTTTAATGTTCCTCCCATTCCTTTGGCTGGATCAGTGAGGATTAATTCAGCTCCAAACGTCCAAAGCTCTTTCAAGAGTAGTGATAGCAGTTGCTGTCTTGGAAGAACTTGGATTGTTTTGGGGACAAATTGCCATTATGACTTGAACCTCCACTGTGCATGGATCAACACACAGTACACCCTCCCTCACTGTCATCCATTTACATTTCATGATAAACAGATAGTGGAAGAGAGAAAATGGAGAAAAGGAAAAAGTGGTCAATATTAGGATAATACTCAAATGAGTAAATCAGTTACAAGATGTGCATCTCTTGGCTTATATAGTCACTAATCCTATATTTGTAATACCCCCGCAACCGGGAAGGTGTTGAAAACACTTCCAGTTTGGAGAAGATAATACAACTACATCAAAGGAAAATGGAATAAAGTCTAAAAAGTGGAATATAGCTAAAATGCCGAAAATACATAAGCCAAAACAGAAATATAGATGACTAATTACTCAAAATATATATATATATATATATATATATATATATATATATATATATATACAAGGATTTAGAAACAAATCAAAATGTAGGTGCGACCATGGTGTATAGCTCTTAGAAGTCTTCAACCAACAACAACATCCTCAATCTTCTTCCAACGTCTCCACAGCACTCACTCAAGCAAATCAAGAGTCCAAAGGAAGCATCAAAGGCCAAAATTGTTGAGTACAAAGGAATCACTTGATAAATGAGCAAGAAGATCAAGCTTG